>CM074578.1:46293181-47496874 GCA_037305975.1 Chrysolophus pictus
CCTGACTTTGTACGAGTATGATTTTCAGAAGGAAGAAATTCCACGTTAGTGGAGAAAAAGGAAACAATTCTCTGACACATTATTTTGTTAATAGCAGCTGTCTGAAACCACTCGGATACTTGGAATGTTCCACTTAGTTACAACAGAGAAGTCTTACAGGGCAGAGGACAGGTGAAGAGGTGGTTGACTGTGTGTATCTATGCATTTCTGATGTGGTTATCTTCATCAAGCATTTGCATATTTGCCCCTCTCTGATCTGTAATTAGATCTGGAACCAGAATTCCAAATGCAAACACAACTCTGCTGAGGGCTGGAATCTGTATTTGGACAGAAGCAAATGTTGCTTTTCAGTCTCACCTAGATTATAAACATGCACATACAAGTGCAATTATGGTGTAGAACAAATCTCATTGGAGGGAGAATTTCTTAATTTGTGCTGCTGCCTAAACAATCACCAGACTAACACACTAAGGTCTTTTCAGCTTAGCTGGAAACAACTTAGAGGGCAAGCAATGAATCTATTTGTTATGCCAGGTTCCATGTCAGCAGAATAACAGATGTACAGTATAACAGCGGAGGGGAAACTTGTTTTTTGTTTGTTGAGCAGGTGCTACATTAACTATCACATGGAAGTTTCTCAAGTGTGTTTAGAGCCAATTGGAAGGGAGCCAGTAGCAGAGCTTCCATTTCATCCCCTGGACATCCAGCTGTGCAGCTGCATAAGCCCTCAGAAGCAGCTGAGGCAGTGAAGACAGTGACACCTTGTCACTTCTCCTTCAACCATTTCTAACATCCCACCAGAATCGTCAAGTAAATAAAAAACCCAGGAGCTGCCCTCCCCCAGCTACATACGCCATAACCCAGCTGCCAGATCTGCCCATCACAGCATGCTGGGCAGACTGGGGGGATGGCAAGCTACCCTGCGCCTCAGTGATTACTGCTCTCAGCACATCAGGGGATGGAAATAAGTCTGCACATGTGCTAAAAGGACTTTTGGGAAGGATCAGTGGGTCTGTATAGGCGACACAGTGATAAGCTCTGTTGTAAAGAAATAGTTTGACATGCCAGGCAACTGCAACCCCACTGAAAAACAGGGTCTGTTTAATAGCAGTGCAGAGAAAACGTAGCCTGCAATTAGACTGAAGCTGTCATCAACATGCAGAAGGAGGCTTAGCACTGTTGCAGGAGCAGAGGTAGATATCAGAAGCAGTCTGCCTTCTCTGAACAATTCCTCCATGGCCAAAAGACCTGGAAGCTTGTGCTTGCATTTAGCACAAAGCTCTTCACCTCAACAGTGCTAAGCTACAGATGAGGGGGAAATCCCCAAGATGGGAAAGCAGAGTAAAATGGCTTCCCAGTGTTCAAAAGGAATAAGTCTGCAAAATATCCTGGAACTGGAGTGCTGGCCTCAGAAATTCAACAGCTTATGGGGTGAATTTAAGTTAAAGAGGAAGGGAAAGCTATAGATGCACAAGAGAGGCATGCTTCTTGCAGAAGTTAGTTAATTTATTTGTAATAGATGAAAAAAGGTTAGGTGAGTGCTTTAAGACAAATGCAAAGAATAAGTAAACTCAAACATCTGTTTGGATATAGTAGGCATTCAGAAAACTTAGTGAGAGGACGGCAGTGTGATATAAGGGTGACACAGTAATCAGAGACACTGATTCATGTATTTTAACAGATGAAATGAGTAAATTCAATTTATTGGCAAGTATAAGAAACACCCGTACACCTCTGTGCATAATATATATGTAAAAGTTATATATATTGATGCTGAAATACAAAAAAAAAAAAAAAACACAACCTTGAAACCCTGTAGCTGTAGTAGCGTGTTTCAGAAAAAGGAATCACTAAAAATTAAGAAGCATGTTAAATTAAAAGGAGCAGCTAAAAGGATAAAAATGCATACAGTTGCCATGGAAACATTTTATAAAATAAAAATGAGATGTTCAGAGGAAATGTATACTACAATAAAACTTAAGAAAATTTAAGAACTTAAAAAAATGTATACTACAATAAAACTTAAGAAAATTAGAGAATTAAAAGGGAAACTAGGAGAAACTATTAAAAGTATCATGATGTCTTTCAAAAATAAAACTTCATAGAAGTAATGAAAAACAGAAGAGTGAAAAGGTTGGTTTATAGTATGTCAAACGAGATTCTGAGAAAGAATGTTCTGTATTTTTTCCAAAAATTTAAAACAGGAAGCAAGTCTTCAGACCTCAGAGGTGACTAAAGTACAGTAAGAGTACTATAAGAATATAATAGAAGATAAATGATTGATTTACATCAATATTTACTACAGATAAGCTTACAAAGTTTCTGTTAGAGGCAAGTTTGAGGAAGGGGTTAAAAATAAAGTATCATCAGTTTTAGAGGAAATTCAAGAAAAAAATATAAGAAATTGTCAGTAACATTGTCCAAATAGTCCTAAATTAATCTCAGGTATGAATATGCACCCTGTAGTGCATAGCTTTGCCACTTAGACTGGACTTTATCCTAGAGAAGGTTTATTTTAGGACTTTTCTTTTGCTCTATGACTTTGAGACAAGAAAAAAAAAAGGGAAAAGAAAAAAAAAAAGAGAAAAGAAAAAAAAAGAGAAGAAAAAAAAAAAGACGACAGTGATTGTAACAGGCAGATTGGTCAATTACAGTAAGAATCCATTTGCAGATAATTCAGTAACACAGTAGAACAGTCAGTCTAGTTTTTGTAAAAGGATGTTATCCTGGATAAAGCTGTTGCAGATACTTGAAGACGTAGAACGAGTGCTGTTGCCAGAAAGCAATAGGACTTGGGATTCCCCTTGGAAGATCTCTTCAAACTTAAAAAAAAAAAAAAAGAAAAAGAAATTGTGGGATAAAGGATAAAGATAATAACTCGTTTAATATATAATTTAATAACTTTTTAAAAGTAGGAATAATAATTGGTGATGGTTTTCATAAAAGTTGGATTCAGGCAGTAATGCTGCATGTGCACACAGACTGTTAGAATTTCTTCATGTATGTTTGTTATGTTCATGAACTACATGGAAATGATGAGAACAGTTGTGGAAAAGCTTATTAAGGATAAAATAATTCATGGTATTCAAAAATAAAACCATGTGTGTTTGTAACCATACTCTCATACTCAGTACAACTGTGCAGTCACAACAGAAAACTCTACTGTGCGACCTGGCAATAAAATGACAAATAAAATTCAGGGCTCATAAACACGAAGCGATGGCAGAGGCAAAAATCACACTGCCTGTACACAGTGGCAGATCCAAATGCACTATTCCTGCTTGAGAATGAAGTCTGGAAAGCCCGCATTGAAAGCTCTTTGAAAAAGTCAGTCAGATGACTGAGCAGGACTGTAAAATCCCCAGGAAAGGGATGAAGGAGATAGTACAAGATTCTTGACAGTCTACAGATTCATAGCATGCATAAATTTCACATACCATGTGCAGTCCCACTTAGTTCTTAGAAAACAGAAGGTATTAAAGTTAGAGTAAGTTAAAAAAAAAAAGATCAGTTTACAAACAAGATGCAGAGGTGTTGTGTTCCTTCTGTTCTAAGAAAAATTAAGCAGGCTGCAATGCTTCAACTTCTCAAAGTTTGTCAGAGCTTAATAGAAATATGAATAGTCTAGAGAAAATTAATTAAGTGTGATTACTCATAATTTTTCATAAAACATGAACTAGGAGAAACCTAATAAAATCAGGCAGGACATTTAAACAAGCACAAAACCTTAATTTTTACATATTAAATGATTATATTGTAGCATCCGTTGCCACAAAGTGTTTAGATGTTAGTAGTATAGGAAAAGCATTAGATACTGGTAGACAAATTAATGTAAAAGTGCATTATTAATCTTGAAGGACAGTGTAAATTCCTGCTCAGGAAATCCAAAACACATATCAGAGGAAACTCGAAAAATGTAATGAGGTATAGCATGCAATATATATATATACGTATAAAATTATATACAGTCACACTCTCTCTGAGATTGAACTAAAGGTAACTGTGAGAGCAAGGGAGTAGATGGATCATGGATGCAATTCACAACAACATTCATATCATTTTTCCTTAGCTGACAGTGATTCCATTTGGTGAACCTTTCAGTTCATTATTGTTGAAATTATTTTCTTCCCTTTTCAGAGCCTAAATTATTTCTTCTCATATAAGGAGGTTTCACACTGGATCTGGTTACACTCCTGACACATTTTGTAGCTAAACATAAGTTATTACTAGTATCACTTTGCATACCTGGAATTTAATTACTGTCTAGCAAAGAAAGGGAAAAACAACTGTCCATGCTGTGAAATTTCTCATACGTGCTCCAATAACGTGAGAGATATAAACCTGTAGCTTTTCAGGCTGCAGCTTCAAAATTTTTTCTTTGATTATTATTATTCATTTATTTTGCTGGTTTTGACAGATTCTTGCTGGGGTCAGCTCCTTGACACAGCTCATGGTCCAGCGTCAGGCTGTTAGCATGAGTGTAAGGATGTTTGCAGAAACATATGGGTAAGGCTAGAAGGGGAAGATAGGCCATCATTTAAGCAGCATCTTCCATGGAGGTCAGTAAAGACAGAGGTGAAAACTGAAAAATGCAAAAAAAAAAACAAAAAAAAAACAAAAAAAGTCAGTGATTTTTTTCTACACAGAGCAGTAAAGAACCTGCACCTTTCTAATCATGTCATCATAGAAAAGTTTTAAATAGCTGAGAAAAAAAGGCAAGGCTCCCTGCTGCAGGAACAAAGAACCAAACACTCACTCTCTGGTGTCATCTTTGTAAGAATTGCAAACATGTTATGAGATATTGCACAGCATCAAGTGCATTCTTCAGAAATCATAGTCAAATGAACTCAGACATGTACTGACTCATGTGGCAGACTTAAATGCCTCTGCTAATCATAACCCATGCTTCTCCTAATACACTTTAGTGAACACCATACTTGATGTGTTGCCACTCAAATTATTCAAACAAGCACCTCTTAATCTAGTGTTTAAAGTAGCTTGAATGCATGTCAATGAAAAGCTGTTAGCTAATGAAAAAGGTGAGTTTGACCCACACAGTGTTAATTAAGCATTCCTAAATATCCATTTCCAACTTTCATTATGTCATGCTGACATTTAATGCTCTGGGATACAATGAAGAAAAATCTCTTATTTCAAAATCCCTGCTGAAAGCAGAGAGGGAAATTACCTCTCTGTTAACTATTCTTACAATTCGCCAAGCAGGGCTGTAAAATAATGAATATATCATAAAAGGTGCAAGCAGTAGACCTTTGCTCTTATGTATACACATCAATAAAATAACTGCAAAGAAAAGCAGATGGGCAGTTGTACTTTCAAGTGCAGCTCTGAAGCCTCTAAAATAGAGTAATTACCTTCCCTTGACACGCTGGCATAACCATCCACTAAGCTGCTAGACATCCACTGAGCAATACACAACTGGTGCCTAAGTGGCGGATTGGATCTTTCCTGTCAGTCAGAGCTGTGCCTCTCATGGTGTGCTCAAGCTGTATGACAGTGCCCTGCAAGGATTATTCTTCCAGAAAAGTACATCAGGAACATAGACAGGCTTGCTGCTATAGCCAGTGGTAATGTCCTTTCAACATCAATGTCTGAAAGTGCCTGCATTTGCACTGAATGCTCTAAGTGGGGCTATCAAAGCTGCAATAATTTCTGTCATCATCTTGGCTCTGTTTTGTATTCTTCCTTGCAGCCTGAAAGCAGGTCCACATACCATCCTGTACCTTATTGATAAAGAATGTATGCTCACATTCCTCACACTGAGGTAGCCAGCAGGGTTTACTGTGACATCTGCCTATACACAAGTCAAATACCTTAATTTTCCCTATTTCACTCAGTAGCAGAGACCAGGGGTATCACTCCTGATGCAAAAGCTATTGGCAAACAAACTCCCAGTTTTCCGTATTTCAACTCACAAAAAGTGACACTGCTGAGCTGTTCTCTCTGTTCTCGTCCCAAGACAGGATACCTCTTGGAGAAAGATAGACCCTTAAGATAGACCCTTCAATTTATAAGACATGGCATTCCCTGAACTCTAAGAAGTACCAGGGAAGTATCTAAGAAGTTGCAAAACCCAGAATAACTAAAAGAGGGTGAGAAGCTGTTTCTCCCAAGCTTAATTCACAGTGATACCTAAGCAGCAGGCAAACAACCCACCATGAGGTTTGAGTATGCCTTATTCTTGGTACTTTGGCCCCTTACAGTCACTGAAAAGAAAAGAAAATGCCTCAGACATTTGCAGTAAAGGACTAAAACACCATTGCTTTGAAGAAGTGGACGTATGCACAGTTTCTGCAGATCATAGCGTCATAGAATCACCAAGGTTGGAAAAGACCTACAAGATTATCCAGTCCAACCATCCAGCTATTACCAGTAATTCTCACTAAACTATGTTCTGCAACACAACATCTAAACGTTTCTTGAACACCTCCAGGGTCGATGACTCCATCACCTCCCTGGGCAGCCTGTTCCAGCACCTGACCACTCTTTCAGAGAAGTAGTATTTCCTCATGTCCAGTCTGAATCTCCTCGGGCGCAACTTGAAACCATTCCCTCTAGTCCTATCACCAGTTACACACAAGAAGACACTGACACCTAGCTCACTACAACCTGCCTTCAGGTAGTTATAGAGAGCAATAAGGTCTCCCCTGAGAATCTTCTTCTCCAGACTGAACAATCCTAGGTCCCTCAGTCACTTCTCTTAAGGCCTGTACTCCATACACCTCACCAGTTTAGTTGTCCTTCTCAGGACATGTTCCAGGGCCTTAATGTTTTTTTTGCAGTGAGGGGTCCAAACTGAACACGTACTCGAGGTGCGGCCTCATCAGTGCTGAGTACAGAGGGAAAATGACTTCCCTGCTCCTGCTGGCAACACTATTTCTGGTACAAGCCAGGATGCCACTGACCACCTGGGCACACTGCTGGCTCATTTTCAGATGAGCATTGATCAACACTGCCAGGTCTGTTTCCTCTACGCATCTTCTACAGATCTTCCATTGAGCTAGAAAGTAGGTTAGCACTTCAGGCACTGGAGGTCCAACTCACTCCTGAGGAAAGAATCAGTTTTATTTATGCTGCAAGCAGTAGATGAATTTGTTCCTAATAATTTAGCCATATGCTTATTAACATAAGGGGATCCCCTTTCTTACTAATGTACTCCAGTATCCCCTCCAGATCAGAGTTGAATGATCATCATTTAGAATCTGAGTAGTCAAACACGTGCTCATGTGCTCATTTCATTCTGTGAATGTGAAGAGCTGCACAGTGCAGTCACCTGAGGAAACTACAAGCAGAATGCAGAAGCTTGCTGAAGATTTGAACTGATGAAATCTGGAGGATACATTCACCCTCCCTTCAAAAACATCAGAGGATAACATGATCAAAGGAAGAATGCTCCTTAAGCTGTTTATCTTTGCAAAGAATGACCTGATGACGTTTAATGGGATGATTAGGCATAGCTATGGTTTAACGCATATTTAAAAGATTATTTCCATGATTAACTGGTTGTCAGAAAGCCAGTATCTAAGGACAATGGAAAAGGAATTTCATCAGCGCCTTCCAAAAGATGATTTGAATTCATGGTCCTGATATTCAGCTCATAAATTGGGTCATTTCCTTGTGGTGCTGGTTACTTTTAAACTGGATCTTAAAAATGACGTTGGAACAGGTCTCTTCTCAGATGGATTGACAGAACGAGCAATCAAAAGATCTGAATCTAATTAACAGAAGAGCTATTTAATCTCGTACCAAATCACATATGCATATGCCTTTCTGGATAGGGGAGAGAAAGTAAGAATGAACATCACAAAAAAATATGCTTCTGCTAAGGCATACCAGTGTATGGAGCCTTCAGATATTAGGCCATGGCATCAAGCTTGAATCTAGACCACTGAAGTGATGAGCTGCTACAATACATCTTATTAAAGGTCAGATGGTCCAATGCACTCTGTGCTGAGTATTATGCAAAAGGTATGCTGTGGTCTAAAACATGATGTAGCCTGCAAATAAACGAAACAGCTAGAGGCTGAAATTAAGTCACTGCTATAGAACAAGATACAAGATTTGCAGGAGCATATAAATAAGTCTGATCAGGTAAGCAACATACTTTCTTTTTTTCTCCTTCCACTTGAAGTCCTGAAATACCTTTAATTAAGTAGGAAAACGTTTGAAGGGGTTAGCTTCCATCTCAAATCAAGTCCACTGACTTTATTGTTACTCGCAATTTACATAATATAAATTACCAGATTCACTTAGGAAAAAAAAAAAAGCATATCTCTAACAGAGCCACTTTCTTGGCTATCTGGAAACAGAGAACTCTAGAGGGCAATCTTCATGACTCCTTTAAAAGTTCTCAAGAATTGCTTATCTGGAGATGTTGAATTCTCTGACATCATGAAGAGAAAGCAGGAGAACTGTGAGCTCAGAAGAATAATTCTTCTGTCCTTATGTGTAATCTTTCTTAGAAGACAAGGAAAACTAGCCCAGAATTTGGCCTCTATTTATTTGCACAGGGGAACTCAAATAAATGAGCACAAAATGAACAATGTGCCAGCAAGCACTGTAAACATATTATTTAGAAAGAAACACACACCAGAATACCTGCATAATCAAAAGCACACCTGCAGCTTTAATTATATGAAAATCATGTAAACAAGGAGCAATATAAGCACCATGTTTCCACCGTCTTATTTTAAACCTCAGGATTCATTTCAGTCTTAGAGAGGCTTTCAAATTCAGAAGTTAGTTCTAGGGTTAGCTGTAGAATTTGGACAGATTCTAAGTTCTAAGTTGAGTGAGGAAGCCAAAATATATTTTTTCCCAGTTGATGGCTTCCCTAGCAAGAAAACAAATGTCTAGAGCTGTTCCTGACTTTTGACTGCTCTAATTTTTGGCAGACTATTAATTTAAATATTTTGTTAAGTGTCAAAAGAGATACACACTGTTGCCTCAAAGGCTGAATATGTTTAAAGAATCACCTTGTTATACAGCAAAACTAAAAGAACAAGCACTGAGTGACTTCTGCTGCTTTCAGTACCAGCATGGAACTTCAACAAAACTGCGGACAGTTTTGTCATTAAAACTGTATCTCCTCTTGGTTTTTGGCCTCCAGTTGCCATAGTCCTAATTCTCTCTGTTTTCCTGAAAATTTAAGAAAAATATTGCCCTTTTGGGTTTTATATAGAGCTAATAAGAGTTCATACCACCTCCTTCCTAGAAAGCAAATCTTAAATAGTAATTAGTTTCAAATAACTTGCTACAGATAAAAACAAATTAGCATCATCAACACTCAGTGGGAGTTATAATACATTTATCCATAGATCACATTTGTTATTATTCATAACAGGTAAATAATTTTCTGTCTTTCACTCTGATATGGGTAGTAATATTAGCTGGGTTTGCTGAGAAATCATTTTTTTTCCTGTGAGAGCTTGTAAGATTTCAAAAAACTCATTCTAAACTGGGACAAAAAAGTCAAAACACACCTCAATAACTGTCATTTTCTAAAAATAATCAAAATAAAATGAAAGCGTTTTACCTTAAGTTGACTTCTAATCCGAACCTCTTAATGAAATGAGAAAATTAAAATCACGCTTCTGCTACTGCCAGCTTTGTGACAGTTTTATACCTTTGTTTGATGGGAGAAAAAGAGAGTGAGAAAATAGTCTAAGTAGATAGCCAGAAAATATGCTACAGATGCTATGTCTTGGCTTGGGAAGAATGGAAGGGGCACACCATCTCATTTGCACTTGCTTTTAATGGACCCCAAGCCAGGAATGGATGAATGCAGTCCAGAAGCCAACACTCAAATCTCTTCTCATAGTGTCTCCATTGAGCTGGCTGTGAAGCGCTGAGAGTGGCATCGAGTTGTAGCTACTGTATGGGGTACAGGGAGACAGGTGAGCTACGCACTGCTCCACTGCATGGGAATACATTGATACATTGTGCCATGCTACAGGATGAAAGAAGGGAATGTTCCAGCATCTTCAGTTTCCCTGCTAAGCCCAAATTTTCCTTGCCAATGATTTGGACCTGAGTTACCCCTTCTCAATCTTGTAATGTTTCAGTTGTCTCTATTAATAGTAAGTTTTACAAAATTCAGTATGAAGATGATTGAAAGTGACCACGGACAGTTTAAAAACTCACACTAAGGGTGGTTTTGAAATCATTTGAAATATAAATGAAAATATTTTCTGCAAGGTCTTTCCCAGACTCCTGTTTTCAGACAGACCATGAGACTCATATTTTAGATTTCTTTCCCTCACTGTTTTTCTCTGCAGAGAAGGTACATGAAAACCAAAGGAATGCTGAACAGAAGTAGATCTCTATTTGATACAATATCCCTTATTACCCGTATTTTTAAGAATATTTAATGAAAATCTTTGATGAGTTGAAAAAAAAAAGTATCTTTCTTTTTTCTTTCTTTCCTTCTTTTTTCATTTCGTTCTTTTAATTTTTCTCCTTCCTTCCTTCCTTCCTTCCCTCCCTCCCTCCTTTCCTTCCTTCCTTCCTTCCTTCCTTCCTTCCTTCCTTCCTTCCTTCCTTCCTTCCTTCCTTCCTTCCTTCCTTCCTTCCTTCCTTCCTTCCTTCCTTCCTTCCTTCCCTTCCTCTTCCCTCCTTCCTTCCCTTCCTCTTCCCTCCTTCCTTCCCTTCCTCTTCCCTCCTTCCTTCCTTCCTTCCCTCCTTCCTTCCTTCCTTCCTTCCTTCCTTCCTTCCTTCCTTCCTTCCTTCCTTCCTTCCTTCCTTCCTTCCTTCCTTCCTTCCTTCCTTCCTTCCTTCCCTCCCTCCCTCCTTCCTTCCTTCCCTCCCTCCCTCCTTCCTTCCTTCCTTCCTTCCTTCCTTCCTTCCTTCCTTCCTTCCTTCCTTCCTTCCTTCCTTCCTTCCTTCCTTCCCTCCTTCCTTCCCTCCTTCCTTCCTTCCTTCCTTCCCTCCCTCCTTCCTTCCTTCCCTCCCTCCTTCCTTCCTTCCCTCCCTCCTTCCTTCCTTCCTTCCTTCCTTCCTTCCTTCCTTCCTTCCTTCCTTCCTTCCTTCCTTCCTTCCTTCCTTCCTTCCTTCCTTCCTTCCTTCCTTCCTTCCTTCCTTCCTTCCTTCCCTTCCTCTTCCCTCCTTCCTTCCCTTCCTCTTCCCTCCTTCCTTCCTTCCTTCCTTCCTTCCTTCCTTCCCTCCTTCCTTCCCTCCTTCCTTCCCTCCTTCCTTCCCTCCTTCCTTCCCTCCTTCCTTCCCTCCTTCCTTCCTTCCTTCCTTCCTTCCTTCCCTTCCTTCCTTCCTTCCTTCCTTCCTTCCTTCCTTCCTTCCTTCCTTCCTTCCTTCCTTCCTTCCTTCCTTCCTTCCTTCCTTCCTTCCTTCCTTCCTTCCTTCCTTCCCTCCTTCCCTCCTTCCTTCCCTTCCTTCCTTCCCTCCTTCCTTCCTTCCCTTCCTTCCTTCCTTTCCTTCCTTCCTTCCTTCCTTCCTTCCTTCCTTCCTTCCTTCCTTCCTTCCTTCCTTCCTTCCTTCCTTCCTTCCTTCCTTCCTTCCTTCCTTCCTTCCTTCCTTCCTTCCTTCCTTCCTTCCTTCCTTTTTCTCTCCCTCTCTCTCCTTCTTCTTTTCTTCCTGCTTCTTCACTCCAAAAGAATTACCAAAACAGATTGATTTTTGAGATTTTTTTTTTAAATCTAATAATCAGGTGCTTGATTCACTTCAGTGAATTTTATTTATCTTGTTCTAAGCCCCTCCTTGGATGAGTAACCCCACTGCCTGTGTTTGGCAGAGACCACAGAGCAGTAACTGCATGGGGCAAACAGACTATTATCTTTCGTACGAACTTCTATCTACACACATGCAATCAACCCTAGACTTCACTGAGGTTCACATGAGCAAAAGCCGGTGCTCCCAGAGCTTTGGCACTTGTACTAGTTCATGCCTTCACAAGGCAGCTCTCAAAATGGACATACTTCTGGCCTCGCCTTCCCTATGTCTGTCAGATTTACCAACAGCTCACAAATGTTTTTATGATTGTTTTTGTTGGGGTGAGAGTTTGGGACACTATAGATAATTTTTCTGTCCCCTTTGTCAATGGTTTACGGACCACTGATTTGTCCAGTTTCTTGACTAATGGGGTAGGGGGACACACAGACCCATGCCCCGGGAAAAGGGAAAAAGGATAAAAGGATAGGGAGATGGGTCTGAAAACAAACAACGGCAAATTTACCAAGTAAGATATTGCAATGTAAGATAACACACTATAATACAATATAATGCGATATAATTAGATCTAAAGCTAATAAATCAAATAAAAAGATAATGTGTCCGAAAAACCAAAGGCTTTGCTCTAACGCTGAGGCAAGATGTCTAGCCAGGCCAAGCAGAAGGGAAAAGAGAGCACATCTTGTGGTATGCAAACAGTTTTATCTTTCCCTCTGAACGGAAAACAGAAAGAGAGCAACACAAAGTCCTCTGGGGTATGTAGGATGTAGTTATTCTCTTCTGAGAATCAGGTGCCTGGAACTATCCGTGATCCACAGAACTGGAGCATTAACTCTTTTACTCCCAGCGCACTACATGATGTTATGATGTGGAATAGCGATAACAAAAACCGTAAAACCATGACACCCTTAAATGCATCAAGATGAAACAGTCAATACTTGATATTATATGTGCTGGTTATTTTACTTCACTTGAGACTCTGATTCAAAAGCTATCAACAAAGGAGGAAAGTCTTCCATCCCTCTAAAATTACCTGACATTTTCTTCTGCCCTCTGTCTCAGACACAACCATGATGTACTTAATTGGGCAAAATTTCTTCTATTGTTTTCAGCCAGGGAGCAAGAGACCAGGACCAAACCTTCTACTAAGCTGGTGGCTTCCTTTAAAAATGGCATTATTGCATGTCTAAAGATAATCTTTTCAACTAGAGCTTCTGACAGACTTGTGACATTTTAAAGTTGAAAGGTTGAGCTGGTCCTCCCAGAGCTGTCCACCCCAGCCCTGAGTGTGATTCTGCTAGCCTTGAGACAAGATCATCTGAACTGCTCACAATTCGTCTCCTGTTTTCGGTGGTCACATAAGGATTTCAGTTTATCTCAATGTATTGCACAAACCAATGTGGAAAGTCAGATGCTCATTTATAGAAGATCTTTAATTTGTGGGCAACACCACCCAGCAGACAGGCATTGCGGAAAGCTTGAGGCCATCTTCAGACATCTGATTTTAATTTACTGCAGTGAGTCAGGCAGAGTTCTTATTTCCATGTACTTGCACTTGGGAGTAGGTTGGATTTCCAAAAAACTGAGTGGTTCAGGAGCATAAATACTGTGAAAAATTAATTACAGTAGTGAGCCTAAGTCACTTTGGGACAGCTAAGATTTTCACTTATTATAGTTAGAACACTCTTAACACCCTTCTCCATTTGTACTCCACCATAAGGACACTCTTTCATTTATGCTCAATTTATTATGAAAAAAAAAACATCCAATATTTCATTTCAGCAAGATAGTGATTGTAACTAATGGAAAGGAGCATGATAAAATCTCTATCAGGACAATATTTTCATTTCTTTGAGAGGGGAGAAGGCAAGATATCCCAATAAGCAATACATATATTCAGACTCATCTTCATGATGAAAACCATCAGATGACATATGCAGAAGCAAACTCAACTCTCATGTAACCTCAGTGAAATCAAAAGTAGTATAAATAGTATTGAATCTGATTCTGGTTTTCTCAGTGCAAACATATATCCAGGATATGTGCATCCTGCATAGCCACAGACATGCACTTCTAGTCTGTGACAAATATCGAAATAAGGTTAGACTCCTGAATTCTACTACTGTCAGACAGAAAAAATGGAAAAAAGCTTACTTAAAGAGGTCACCTAATGAACTGATTTCCCCCACCTCTGAACAAAGAGCACTTAGAGAAAGAAAACAAAATTGTTTTTACACAGACACCAGCATAGCAATAAGGGCTATTTTTTTTCCACTTGTGCATTAGTTTTAAGCTGAAAGTCTTGCTGCGCTCCATAGCAACACAGAACTCTGCTAAATGCCCCAGCAACTGCCTTTTAATCTTAGGGCAGCGTGGAGAGGAAAAGTCATGTTCTACACGGACCTTACAATTAATGTTTGAACCCTTTCCTCTATCTTTCTATTGCTTGCCTTGCTTCCAGTGTGTGGTCCATGACACAAATTCATTTCATTGTTAGATCAAAGAAGGCATTTTAGCTTACACCCCACAGGCATGTAGTTCACAGACAAATTATTCCCAGTTTCCACTTCTATACTTCAAATGTGTTAAGAGTACAGAATGAAAGCTAAAAATAGTTCATTGTGTACGCCGTATAAATACAAATAAGGAGGGTTCCCTTCATTTAGTCTTTTCCAAATCTCAGGCGTTTAATAGCAGATAAATGCCTTGGCCTTCTCATGAAGTTTATCAGCCTTGACGAGACTGAAGAAAAATCCATTCTGATTAAATGTCTGTAAGGGATCCCTTGGTAAAGTGAGTCCAGTAGCGTTCCGCTTATTTCCTACTGAACTGTAGCTGACCTCTCTCTACCCCTTTTGCAATGTGCAAAACTGGCAACATTTAAAAAACCAGTTCCCCTAAGTCAAAGCAGAGATTTGTCAAACAAACAGCCTGACCTACAGAAAGAATTCTAGTGTCAGGTCCTCTAACGGTCTCAGGGACTAATGGAGCAAGTAGAATGGAACTCTTCACCTTGCACAGCAAGTAGGAGAGAGGTCCTCCCAATTCAAACAAGACTGTTAATTCAGTTGTCACTGTGACCTTTGGATGAGAGACTTGAAAGCTGTATTGGCATTAAAAGGAGACATAATCCTCATGATTCTCAAACTCTGCAGAACTTAAAACATTTTGAGTGTCAATCTAATCTAGAGGAAGTGTTCAGTGTTAACATCTAAGTTTAGTGAGTCACCTTTGGCTCCCTTCACCATCAACAGAGAGAACATAGGATTTTTAGTTTCATATTTGTCTTATGCTAACAAAGAGGTGTGAATCATGTGGGTCTTAACCTAAAAGTGACTTTTTGTCTTCGCACAACTATAAAAGCAGTAGAGGGTGATGACTCAGGAAGTAGACATCTATCTGTAAATGCTCAAACTTAATTTTTTCAGCTCAGTACTGTGACTGAATTTCATTCTGCGTAACAGGGACAGAAGCAGTTCTGACACCATGGTCTGTATTACCACAGTACAAGTCTCAGTAAGCAGCTGAAATATTCTAGCTCTTAGGAGAAGAAACCATACCAGGCGATAAAGGAATTTTGAAATTCCATCTCCAAGGACTGTCCTTGAAGGCTCCATGGTGGTTACTTTGCATTACCACATTTTAAAATGCCACTGTCTTATAAAATGGTGAAAAGCAGAAATCTGACAATATAATAAGCAACAGCATCCCTAGAGAGGTGATCATTTTCAGTCATTATCAGTCTGTTAAGGATTTATGATGTTCTGTTTTGCTTCATCATTTTTCAGAGCACTCCCAGCCAAGGGTAAAGCCTAACAATGGAGGGCTGAACTGACAGCTACTCAAAAAACCTACACAGACAATGCAGGGTCACATTAGCAAAATCATAACATTTCCTTCTTCTTTTGTATCTTCCATGTTATTTATTCAAGGAAATATAACCACAAAACAGACAGGGTGTGCTCAGTCCCTTTGCTTTATACTGTATAAGACGTAGTTCACATCCAACTCAGTGCTTAGCAGACTAAGCACAGCTTTTCTTCTTGTGGACAGATCACAGAAATTGAATTAGGACCACCAAGGTCAACAGGCATATTGCAGGAATAGGACTGTAAGATCAGTGCAAAGACAGTAAGCAAGTTCCCCCGTTGTATGCCAGCTTATTTGTTGTGCCTTGCCAATTAGTCAAGAGGGATTTATGCATTGCTGATGAAGAGCAGCCTTAGTTAGTAAATCTGGCATAATATGAATAAGCATCTGTTTATAGCTAGAAAGAAAAGCCAAAATGTTTCCTAATAGCAACTCCTTTAAAAACATTCCCATTTCATTTTAAACCAGACAGAACCATAAATTTCTTATTTGTACCTAAAATTCTACTTCTACATAGTAGATACATATCCTAATGGATTCCATTAGTTATTACAACTTAAGCAGTACAGTTATATGATTTCTTGAACATTTTCTTAAATACTGGTTAATACTTGTAGGACAACAAAGCAGTCTAGCTCTGCAGCCTTCTCTTCCTCAAGAAAGATGAAGTCACAGACAACTATTCCCATACTTTCGCTTTTGCCTGGGTCTATCTTCAACAAAGTCATCATGTAAAAGAAAATGTACTACAGAAGTCCACACACAAGTTCATTGAGAGGAATTTCTGCTAAGTCCTTCCCCTGACTGCAGCAAAATAATATTTTTCACACATCTGTCCTTGCACAGTGCACCACTATCCACACATTACAGATAACAAAGCAAGGCACAGTGAAGTGCAGAAAATGATTTGACCAAGGTCAAACAGGAAATGTGTGATAAAGCCAGGAACTGACGTGTTGTTTCCTGAATACCTAGAACCTACCATCTAGTCTAGGTAAGGTTTCTTATAGTGCCTTTGGTACAATATTTAAGCTTTGATCTTTTAATCCTTAGTGGGTAAAAAGCAATACATACCATTATTTCTATTTTTGGAGCACAAGAACAGAAGAGGAAATCTTGCGCAGAAGGTAAATATTTCAAAGGATTCATCATGATATCTCTCTATCACTGGAGAATTGATGAGTGAGGTATTCAGTGTGAGAATGGAGAAGATAAAAAATGCAGCAAGAAGGACATATTTTGGAGTCTGGTGATATCTATTCCTGATGCACATCTATCTTGCTCATGTCACTCAGCATACCGACAAATACAAACAGCTATCATCTAACCGTTAGCTGTCTAGACATAGTGTGTTCTTCATTAGCTAATTGTTCACACCTCTTCCCCTGGGCTGCAAGACAGTAACAGAGTGTGTATCCATGCAGCACAACCAATACAGCCAGTGAACAGGCATTTTGCACTGCAGTACTAACCTTCCATTTAACTCAGCAATGGCATAGCCATCGGAACCTCTAAAATTCACCACTTTACGCAAGAGTCTGGGTTTTAGATCTCACTTAATGTATGTATTTCATACATTGTCTGTATTGAGAATTGTTTCCTATCTGATATGACCATATTTTAATGCCAGCATTTCAAAGGAGAAATATTTCTTTCTGGGATCTACATGTGATTGATCAGAATTAGTGCCATCAAAACCCGAAACATGCCCAGAGTTCATTAAATGTTTCCTGAAATAATGAAAAAAGGCTCAATAACACTATAATGTCATCAGAGAGATCAGAAAATTGATATTCATTGGTTATGTCAAGTTTTGATAGGTACAGGCCACTCTCAAACAAATAACATCATGAGCAATTATCTCTGGAAAAATGCAGTAGAGGAATAGAGTAAGACTCTTCAACCCACCCATGAAAAGCCACAAAAACTTAGTACCCAATGCCATTTGGTGAGTTCACACAGTCGGTGTCACATCAGGTAACTGGCTGACATTTCTGCACCAATACAAGTGACCAGCCAGTGGACACTCATAGCACATTTAACACCATATTTTTCATCATAAATGCCTCAGAAATGTCTCCTTTTACACCCATGCTTTTCATAGAAGTCAGGTCTGAAAGCCACTTTAAAACTCAATACCACTGTTTGTGTCTTCACTTTTTCTGCATTCATCACATGTGACACAAAATACAAAAAATACAGCAAGGGTATGTTGTTATTTTTTTTAATGTTAAAAAGTTAAAAATCCACCTATGTTTTAGGCCTTGCCTAGAATAAGCTATGCATGTCATAACTATATTGTTCCTCATCTTCTATTTGACATCTAGCTTGCTCCTTTGCCTTCCATGTTCCACCTTCTGCTTGTTGAGAGTAATATACAATACACTGCATACGTATTGTATATACACAATAAACACTGCATTCTTATGTACATTTTCAGACATCTCTCCCTCTCTCTCTATATATGCTATGGATAGATATAGAGAAATGTGAGTTGTTTCCAATGAAGAAGCCATCACATAGCAAGGTTATTTATCTACATTAACATACTTGCAGTTAATTCAACTGATGTATTTTATGGGAATCAAGCAACTTAAATTGTATATTATTCTCAGCTCTTTGATGTGCATGAATTCTACTGGCTCAAATATTTTAAAAGTTATGCTCATTTTATCATCATTTCCATTTTATTTGATCTTTCTTTTAAGGTGTTTTATCCTAAAAAGAAAAGAAATATAAGAAAAATAAGGAGGAAAACCAATTATTTTTAAAAGTACAAAGCAGTGAGGCTTAAGTAATACAATGCCTTTTAAAGAAATGCTTTAAAAAGTTTATCTGATTTAAACAGAACTGCACGTTTTGTATTCTGTACAACGAGAAACTGCTTTTGGCATTCACACAGTGATGTATGAGCAATCAGGTATTTTATTATAGAGAAACTAACTCCATTACACATAATCATACAGAGTCAATGTAAAACCTATAAATTCTGCTTTGCTCTAGCCAAACTGTGTACAGTGGAAATTGTTTCAAATAAAACTTTATTGAAGAGACAATGGCCATGGTTCTTCACAGTGCATAGCTTGGTGCTGATCTACAATATCTGGTAATAAACATAATTATTAGAATAGTTAGGTTTAATAGAACTTGTCTGGAATAGTGTTCCAGCCTGCAGAGTATAAAGTGGTATCAGGAAAAACCCTATAATGATGGAAGATGAGAATATCCAAAAGTTACGAAGTTAGTTTTTCTGTAGCTGTTACAACCATTCCTCCCTAGCTATTGGCTGAAGAAGGTAAACTTTGCTTAAAAGCCACTATCTTTCTAAAATAAACGTATAACATTGTGGTTAATACAGAACTTTCCTATATGGGCATTCTCTTGAACATACAAGGAGCATTACTCAGTAAGAACCTTGTTCTTCTTAATTTGACTGCTTCTAAATCATCACCTTAAATTGGAAAATAACTGCTGAAATGTATACATTAAACTCCATATGCTTTTGTCCTAATTCAGTTTTGCTCTGCTGAAGAACAGCCCCGATTCTTAAATACATTAATTCTCAATTTCAGAGGAGAAGCCAAGTACCAAGATAAACATAACTTAGGTTTTATTCATACAAATCCCAATTTTGACAGCTGAGTAACTGGTAAACACATTTCATTTTTAATAAATTTAGCAAAGATAACCACAATTGAATGTGGTGTGTAGGCCAGCTTAAAACTGGCTAATTCAAGTGCCTGGAGAAAAATAACAAAGGAAGGAATTTTAGATTTATTGCTGACAACCTGTAGTTTACTCTGAAGTCAAACCCAGTTTTTGCTTTTGTAAAGCAATATATTCCCACAAATTCACACATCATCCCTGGATGTGTCAAGAATTGTTCTTTTGAAATGCAATCAATATCCCTGCACTATCTTTTCTATATCTTGTATCTTTTAAAGTTGAGAAAACTAATTCATGCAAAAGAAATTTAAGAATAAAATCTCTGTTCACTGTCCTGTAAGTAAATCTTCTGCACTGGCAAATTCTACCATTTTTCAGCTTGTAAACTTCTATGTAAAATATCTTAGACTTCATTCAGTATTTCCCCTCCTAGAGGAAATTCTTCTTGCTGTATTTACCACTCTATGTCAAATTAATATTAAAAATCCTTTATAATTAAGAATCGGTTTTAATCCTAATTGCAAAAGAATGTGTTTAATTTATCCTGAGAGATTACACTGTGCAGTTCATGTTTTGCCAGTAGTAGCAGAGGAAGTTAGGCTCTACTCTGACACATCATCAAACAGCATCCTAAAGTTTGTTTATACCCTGGCGTTTTTAGCAGATTTAATGACTGCACTATAGAACTCGATTCATTTAATCACTGCAAATCGTTCAAATGCATCTACATTCTTAACTATAACAAAAGTGTCCTGAGCAGATTGTCATGTATTCATACACTTTCATAACATCTCATCAGTTCACAAACAGATCATGGACTAGTCTTAAGTAGAAGTATAAAAAGATATCTCTGTAAAGGCATCAATGTTAAATGGATTAAAAATCAACTTTTCTTTTTGTGAATACAATTTGTATATTTCAGACCATGCTCAGCAAATTATATACTCACTGTGTACCAATTACCTGCAATCATCATTTTGGAATGTGCTTCTCTGTTTATCAGTAGTCCTTGAGAAACAGTTCCAGGCCTCAACACCTTCCCACAAAAATCACTGACAAATTTGCTCTGATTTCAGTAGAGTATCCACATTCTTACTTCTATTGCTGTATATGCAGTTTCTAAAACTGCTGAATTATAACATGTATGGTATGGAAAATTATAGTTATGTTCAATAAATTAGTTCCATATTACTGTAAGCTGTCTTTATGCATTGTCATTTTTACTGCATACACCACTTTTATAGTGCTGCACTAAACATTTTGCTATGTGAGAGCAAGTCCTGGGAAATGCTTGACTCGGGAATAAGACAGAACTTGTACCAGAACTGAAAGTACATATGGCACACAACTTCGACATCCCTAAAGCTTGTTATGCTTAAGAAATTACAAGGTTCTTTCCAGTAGTTCTTGTTAACAAGTCTTTTCTTTACATTGACAGGCAATTTTAGGCAGCAAACATATTTGTGGGAGCTTGTCTATTGAAGGATGGGAAAAAAGGGTTACGTTTGACAAATTCCTCATTTCAAATCATGCAAATAATTGGCTCCATGGGGTGCTTATTCTAGAGAGATTTTCCACAACCTGAAAGGAGGAATTGATAGACTTAAACTGAGGTAAAACAGTGAGAGGGGCTGGGAAGCATGTCCCGTAGAAAATTGGAGAAATATTAGGCTGGCATATTTTGCAGCAAGCACTATTGAAATTGCAATCAAACTGAATAAAACATTCAAAGGTTTGGCTTTTCTCATGACTTCTGTAACACTTGATGCTCCCTTAGGCAAAAATCTTCTCAGAGCTGCCATCCTGCAAACCTTCCCAGCTTACTGCCGTCTCGCTGAGGTGACTCCTGAAAGAGGCAAATCAAGCTGGCTGAGCATTATGAAACAAATCCATGATTTCACAAGAAATGTACTGGGACATATTCACTGACTGCTTTGTGTTGCTGGAATAATGCAAAGCTGCCGAATGAGCAGCTGAATAGAGAACTAATCTGAATTAAAGACTGTTTCATTGGCGGTTTAATCCATGTTAGCTATTTTAGACTAGGTTCACTTGGATTAAGAATGTGCTGTCTGGGGACCCAGCCAGATCCTGAGAACTTCATTCCTCAAGTAGAAAGTCTCAGTCTTTTACTGATTTTCTAGAAGTAACTTTGTCATCACTCAGGTCACTTCCATTGTAGCATTATATCAGGATCTGTGCAAACACAGAGGAGCTCCGGTGAAATCCTGCCCTCTCACACTTCCCTCCCTCACCCCACCTCCCAAAAGATGCAAAACTATTCTTCTCTGTTATCTACTGACAGGAAGCAGAGAAGAGGAATTTGCAAGAAAGCAAGGGGAGGGTGAACTCAAGCCTCCCTAACAGAGTCCACACAAACACTTCTTTAAATAGTCAGCAAGGAGCACAGATTCTCACGTTTGGGAAGTAGTATATGGGGTGAACAACATGCTTCAGTGTAATTCCAGAAGGGACACTGTGTGTTGGAAGGGACACTAAGCACACTAAGCTCTGAGGCTTACTCCCCTCAAGAAGAGACCATGCAAGTTTCTCTGAGTGCTGCTGGACTGGTGTGTTCAATAGGGACAATATCTAGGTTTTCCAAACAAGCTTGAAATGAACACCTCACTGAAATGCATGAAGAATTTTGTCATTATTACTTGAATCCTTTGTCTGAAAACTATCCTTTCTTCAAAGCCCAGGACATAGATGCATGTTGATTCTTTGGGAAACTGATGCCCACATGAGAAAAACATGTGGAAAACAGAGACCATCCTGGACTGTCCATATTAAAACTCTTCTTTTTGCACTAGGACTGTAAATGTGTATGAGTTCAAAAACATTACACTAACTTCTTGAGGATGAATATAAATATTCACATCTATCAGTGGTATTTATTTTTTTCTTCCACAAAAGAAGAGGTGAAATAAAGAAAGTAAACATGTTGAATATCCTAGATTCAAAATGAATGAGAGCTAAAGGACCTTAGGAATACACTGGATTCTTAAGGAGCACTCCATGCACTCTTTCTACATAAAGGAATCTCAGAGCAAAATAAAGCAAGTCTTTTCTGAACATTTTCACAAATACAAAACATAGTATCTGGCCACATTCACAGGAGTTGCATTCTTTTCTATTTTGTTTCCATTATTTTGCATTATTCCTCTAAGAATCAAATTTAGCAGCACTGATGGTTTAAATTCAGCATAAAAATAAAATTCAGCAAATGTCATGGCAGAATACCAAACATTTAATGTCAGGTTCCCTTATGTTCAACAATTTGCTGAAGTTTCCCATCCATCAATTAGACAATGTTGGAATGTTTTACACTGTAATTAAAAAATAAATCTCTTGTTCTTGGTATTGTATTGTGGGAAAAATTGCTCCTTATATATACAACTCAGTATGTGCATTTGCATATATATGTACATGCATTTTTCCAATTTTCTAGTTTTATTCTAGTATTGTCATAATTAAGCTGTTTCTTTCTATGAAGATTTTGCGCTTAATACATAGTTCTGCAAGTGGACCCATGCAGAGGGCCAATCTTTTTCCCAGCAAGTCTACAGAAATCTCTCGAGCCAGCCTGCAAAGACTCTAATCACAGGAGTAAAACCTTAAATAAGTGTGAGGAGGCCACACCAATTAAGCCAGGAAGCAGAATGTTTAACATTACCCAGGGGCTCAGGAATAAAAGCGGGATGACATGAGAAACAGAAGGAGTAGGAATGCACTGGTGAAATGAGCTAAGAGAGATGTCACTGCCGTTGCAGGCTATGAGAAAACAGCAAGAAGGAAAACACTTGAGCCCTGGGGTGACCTTAAATTCAGAGCTCACCGCAGAGACTATGGAAACCTCTCACTAGCAGACAGGAGTTGGCCAACCTTAATGACAGGCAATGAAATCAGTATGGCTGTGATTCTGACCGATCCGTCATTTTCACTTTGCACAGGCAGGTCAAACCATGTTCTTTACATATTTTAGGGATAGTGGAGAGCCATCCTCTCCCACTGGGGTGAAGGAAGCGGATTTCTTCCAGCAGAGCTTGCCCTGACTGACAGTGTCTCCCTGCCTCCTCCATCACTGCAGCGCTGAGGGGCTGCCTCTGTGTATCTCTGTATGCACGCTGCCCACAGAAATGTGGCTCAGCACACATACATCTATACAGCAAATGCCTCTGCGAAGTGTCACGCGTTTATCTCCAGTTCAGTGTAACTGAGCGGGGGGTGTCTGTACATTGAGATCTGGCATCCAGAGCAAGCAATTACACACTGTTTTGGTTAGACTAGCCCTTAGCAAAAGATGGTGAGCGTTGTCTTCATTAAAATACTAGCTTTTAGACAACAACTGTCACATTTTTCAGTTTGTTTGTTGTCCTGACAGTTTGAATAGGGATTCATCCACAGTTAAGAAGCAGCAAAGACCTACTGGCTATCCCAACCAAGGAAACACATGGCCACAATAATTTGTTTCAATATCTAACTGTTTATTTTAAGCTTCTAAGACAAAAGTTACCCATTAAGCCTGATTGCTGTGGCTCAAAATCAGACTGTCTTGATATCTGCCATCTGACACATTCTTGAAATTGCAGGATAATGAATAATATCATACAGACTAAGGCAAGTATAATCTGTAAAACATTTTTTTTAACTAAATATGTTTGACTCTTTAATGTTTACTGCCATACATTACATACTTCAAAGTACAGAGCTGGTCCTGGAAAGTTTTACAGTATGAGGTGTGAAATCTAAAATACCACAAGGACAACTAAATTGGCCTTGAATGGTCTGAACAGCAGACTGAAAACACAAAGGATATTCCATGTGAAACTAAGTAACAGAAAAAAAAGAGTGTCACATCTTGTTGGTTTTGTTTAAATCATTTTGCAGTGATTTGAATTTTCAATAATTTAGCATGCAGTCAGCCCTCATTTTCTTCTATTTCCAAGCATTACTTGGATTGTTCTGGGCTATGTGTAAACCTCAGGCCTTTTTTTTCTAAAATTGAAAGGCAATTTTATGGATTGAGCAGGGTGCTCAAAGCTGTCTTAACACAGCCCAGTGTTCAGCAGCTGTGAGAAAGCCTTTGGTGCTGTTCAGCTTTTCCTCTGTACATGAGGACTATAAGTCACTGTATCAGTGGGGCACAGATGATAGAATCTTTACTGGATCAGGACTACTGCGTGCCATAATTTGTAGAAGCCAGTGCTGAACACATTTGCAGCAGGTATAATTCTGTGCTACTAAAATCATTTGTATATCATGACAGTTTCTGCTTACAAACTCATTTTTTATGCTCTCCTTACTTCAAAATTATATCACAGGACTGGACTTCTCAACTGCTTGAGCTATAACATTTAAGTGAGGATTTATCTTATTCAGCTTCAGCATTTTTCACTAATAACATTAATGCCTGGCAATCTCTTCCAGCCAGTGAAATGAAAACTGTCTAGATGTACAGCATACAAAGTATTCTTGTACAGAAACATCCTCTCAGTGCTCATCATGCCAAAAGCTACTTCCTTTCTGTTTACTCACGCTTCATAGAAGTGAATGAAAACTGCAATAAAATGCTTCATTTTAAAGGGCAGCCTGTCATTAAAGTTGATTTTATACTCTTTTCTTTCCTCCCCATCACTTTGTCCTCCATCCTAGTCTTAAAAATAATTCCCTAAAATACAGAATTTCAGGACTACCCACACGTACAGTTCAGTTATACAGAAAAGCTATTGTTTAAAGCAGCAGGGTTGCAATATGTGTGATCTGAAACCTAAATCATGCACAGTATAGCATGTGCTACTCATACTGTTAACAAATAAGTGTAAACGTATACATAATACTCCACATTCCCAATATCTGACATTGAAAACACAAAACATAAGGCCAAGTGAGTTTGTTTTGAGAGGAGACTTTATTTTCTGTATCAGTCTCCTGCTCTGATCCATGTTATATGTTGCAAAATCAAAATTTACTGTAATAGTCTGCTTCTGTCACATTTCTCTTTTTTTAAGGCTGGCTGCTGAAACACAAACAGCACGCTGATTCCTTCTGCATGTGAAAAGTGTAGAAAGAAGCAATATCTAATGTGGAATTTCTGAGCTTCTATGTTTAAAATCAGGTGCTTAAGGCAATTTAAAACAATTAGACCCAGATGCTCTCAATCACATACAAAATTCCTTTGATATCCATGAAAAGCAAATAAGAGCTTTGTTTTCTTTTTATAAAGAATTTCAAAAGCTTTGCTTTCTAAGGCTGACTTCTAGCTTTGTCAGAGGTCTCACAAATATGAATATGTTTTCCCTCTGAGTTTCCATTAGCTTTTAGCACTTGATTCCATTTTCTGGAAACGCTGTAGAGCACAAATTAGCAAAGACAAATAAACAAAACATCTCAACTTCTTTGGGCAGTCATAGGGAATGCACTGATATGGCAATATTTTGAGGAACCATCATGGATTTTCACATAGAGAAGGTCACTCATGTAGGACACTGCTATTGAAGCTTTTATAATGAGGATTCTGTCATATGTTTTACCTGGTAAAAGTCTGGCCTAGCTCCAAAGGTTACTGAAGGCAGGTTGGTCTGACTGCAAGCTTGCCCCGCTGGCTCTGGGCCCCCAGCTGCTGGCTCCCTGCTGGAGGAACAGGGGCCAACCAAATACCCAGGGGCAAAGGGGTCTGGAACTCCCATGGTGAAACCAGGCAAGCTGATCTGCTGGAGCCCTGTCAAGCAAAGGTGCATATGTATATAGAGAAATCTCTGTCAAATGTTGGTACTCTCAGAGAAGGGGTGAAGCAGCTGTGGCTTGCAGTATGTCCATTTGTGAAACACGATTTATAAAAATCCTAACATAATTCATCTGTAGGTGCTAGCCAGAGTCATTTCTCTTATTTAGTACTGAGGCATCCATTGCACTACGGCAAATGCTGTACAACTATTTTAACTTCACAATAAGTGTTTAATTAAGAGTATTTACTTACGTTTAATTAAGCCTGTGCAGGTCTTGTAGGTTTTGGTTTCTTTCTTGTGGGGTGGGGTCTAAAAGATGTCTAATACAATTATTTCCAAATATTTATTGCATCTCTTATTCATCCATACTAAAAGCTAAAGCAAAACATATATATTAAATCTAGAAGTAATTGGTAGGGCAGGACAATTGTATTTGTTCCTTTTTAATCTGTAATGAAGAGATTGAAACACTGTGGGAGAAAAACAAGACCTTTAAAATCAAATCCATCAGTTCTCTCCAGAACATTTTGAAATACTCAGCTTACTAAACGCTTGAACTAAAATAAGGTAAGTGATAGCATAGAATGAGACAGTATAGAATGAGAAAACATCAGACAAATGTCTGCATTTATCAGTTCAAAATACTCTTGTAGAAAAAGACTTCAGTGAGATTTTATAACAACTGATTCATGGACAAAATCTGATTGTTTATACATGTGATGGAATTTCCTAAGTCACCAAAATATTTTATTGTTATAAAATATTTACTAGGGCACAAACAAAAAGTGTTTGAGGGGAAAAAAAAAAAAAAAAGCATCAGAAATTTTACAAAAGTTCTTCTTCAGAGGGGGATGTACTTTTATTCGCTTGTTTTTAGCTTTCTATCTGATTTCATTTTTTGGATTTCATCCTGAGTTCCCCTGCTTTGTCTCTAGCTGCTCTGTGGGAAATTCCAATTCAGCACGGCCACATGCCACTCTTGTTCACACACTGTGTTGGCTGTACTGCCACTGCATGAGATCCCATTGCTTTAGACTGATTTACAGAAGTCAGTGTGACCTGCTGCAGGATCATTGTTTATTTTACTTGAGGTTTCAAATATATGCCTTTATTCTTTGACAGGGAGAAATAACACAGCGAACTGAACACAATCTCCCAGCGTAGCAGACATATGCCAGCATTAGGTACACTGTCATTTCTGAGTAAAATCATTACTGCAAAAAAACCTCTCTACCTCCCCTTACAATATTCAGTGAAACAGTAAAAAAGAAGCAGTGTTCTTATGTTGCTGCTGGGAGGGGAGGCACGAAACCTCACACCTTCTTCTCTACAGCTCCATATCATGTCAATAGAAAAAACAAATGATGCCACAAGATTTCCTGAAAGTTGCAATCTCCCGTGAAAAAATTCAGCATGGATTCATTTCTATTTTTCTCTGTAAAGAAAAAATGACTACCCTTTTCTGAGGGGAAATGTCTGGGAAATCCTGTGGTTTAAACACCCAGCACTTAAAGAGAGAGGAAGGGAAGTCCCATAAGAAACTGCAACCAACTGAACGCTCTTCGCCAACAGGAGAGGACAGCATGTTTACCAGCTCATCACAGCTCACAGAAAGATAAAAAGTTGTCCATTACATTCTCACACCTTTACACCATTAGTTCCACCTTGAAAAGGACCAGTGGGACTTCTGTCTTAGATACTAAAGTGTGGGAAGTGGTTTCAGGCATGGAGTCCATTTTCACCAAGTTACTTGTATTAACACCGAGTGAAGCTTCTGAGGGAGAGAGCTTCAGAACCTCAGCCCTTCTTCTGCTGAGTGTACTGAATATTGCAAATCCTATCAACCGCAAATTCTCCCACATTCAAAGTACAGGGAACTCAACAACATAAACTCCATCGTTGGAGAAAGGCATCCTTTTTTTTTTTTTTTTTTTTTTTTTTTTAATATTTCAAGAATGAAAACAACATACACAACTGGGTGAAAGAAATGAAATGATGATCTTGACTTAACCCTCTGAGCCCTGCACCCAAGGCATTCACTATGTCTAAATTAGACTGTCAGTGAATGCTGTTAGCAGAAGTTTATTTTGCATTCAAGTATGTGTTATTTCAGTAGCATTCCTTATTATTCCTGGATAGAACATTGAAACAGGCCATGCTTTAATGTTCCCTAAGACTTTTAAATGAGAACTGCATATATCAAAGTTCATATTTTTTGTGGAATTGCTTGTCAAAGAACTTGCACAAACCACCTCTGCTCCACAAGTATAAAGCACATCTCCCCAGTGGTGTCATCCATGTATCAAATGTGCATCGCTATAAATCCTGCGCTGTCCAGAGGACTCCATGTTCTCACCCAGAGTTCACAGAGGATCAGTCTCAAATATTTAGATCAGGTGCCCATGAAAATATAGCAATAAACCACACACTACTACATCTGTGGTGCTTATGTAGCTTACATGACGTTGTTTTTTTCATATTGAAATGGGGATCTTCTTTAAAAAAGGCGGTGATAGATGATAATAACTTACAAAAACAGTGTTGGGGCACAGAGATGCAGTTCTGGAAATGTTTTGTGTTTGCAGCTTACTCACCTCAGTCTTTATTACATGTTAAGCTCTTCTTAAGTCTTGACTTCATAGTCCCATGTACCTCTCACAGTCTGCTTGTCTCTGCTGCTGAATCAACACATTCAGTTCAGAGAACTTTCCTGTCAATTTTGACATAGATGATAGGGAAGCAATTGCATCCTGTATCTTAGGTAGAAAGTCTAAAATTTGCTGGGTGCTGTAGACAGCAATGGGCAAGGGAACAATCCCACACTCCCTAAAACTGGAGGAAATGTGTCTCTATAGAACATCCAAATACATCTGAACCCTACTGAATGTGTCCCGAGTGGACAACTAAAGACTATTTTCTTGTTTGTGTTTTAAAAACATTAACAATTTTGCAGATGATATGGCCTTTATCAGAATACAAATGGGAATAGGAATATTTTTATGTCCAATCATCCAACAGTCTTTTAAGGCCCTCCTGGCCTACTGGGTAAAATTATGATGGTAACGCTTTAACTGAATGACCATATACCCCCTGCAACCAGAAATCCATGTCAGCTACCATGGCCCAGTCTTACTAGGAGACTGCAGAACCTGTGTTCAGTTGCACTGCTGTGGCACTTTTGCTCTCTCTAATCCTATGACAGGAGCAGTTAAAACAGAAGTATAAAGCAATTGAAAAGCAGTAAAAAAGTCACAGGGCTTTTCTTACCCTGAAACAGGCTTTTTGCTGCTGTGGCTTACAGCTCTGAACTAGCAGAAAATATGCATAAAAGTTATGTAGGAGTATGTGCAGTATATTTTGGCTCTGAAAAAGGCAACAGAAAATTGTAAAAAATTCTATCCATAACTGAGAGAGTTTTGCTCTGTTTCTTGTGGAAACTATTTTGCAGCTGCTGACCATTTGTCTGAATTAACAACAGACCTTTATTCCTTCTTGGTTTGACAGACTGTGTATGCTGGACTGCTCCATATGATTTTTCCTATGCATCGTGGCAGTGCATGTGCACACTAAACTTTTTTGAGGGGGAGGAGGAAAGCCAGTCAGATATCATTTGTTGAATACTATATTCAGGAAGTTCTGAAAATTTCCAGTGTTGCAGAATATTTGTGAAGCAGTCCAAAGACTGCAAATTTTATTTTGCATTTAACTACTCCATATACACATCAAGGAAACAACCAGCAGCCTGTTTAGCATCAGAATAAATGACTGATATTTAAACTTTAAAAATGGTCATTAGGCTTTGCCATTAGCCTTGTCTACTAGTTCAGCTATACCAGGCCTAGCAGCATAGGGAATTCTGGGGTAGGCATGTTGCCATCACACCATATTTAGCAACAAACTAATTAAATCACTGAAAGTAAGAGATTCTAATAATTGGTACTGCACTGAGTGTGAGAGAAGGAACCAGCAACCCAGTGCTATTGGTAGCTGTGGTTCAGAAGAAATGGACATTTTTATGTGTAAATAGATTAAAAAAAACTTGTCACACCACTACCCTGACTCATGCCCAGGATATATTAGTGGCAGGCTCCTTATCTGTACTGAACAAAACAAAAAACTGTATTCAGTATTGAATTTATGTGCTGAAGTAAAACAACCAGTCCATTTCACACATCTTACAATGGTGCAGACACTACAGTGCATAAATACTGGCACAATCTACCAAAGCTCCAAAATCTGTAAAATAGCACGAACTGTTCCTCACTGTCTTTGCTCAGATCTACACTGCAGCATTTTTTTATTTGCAGAGACTTCCTTACCTCCTTGGTTGTATTACTCTTCCTGTTCTTATACACACATCTTCTGATGGAACTGTTGCCAACAAACTTGTATCTTGCATGTTTTACTGTGCCTTTTTGAATAGCCCGACTATGATCCCAATCTGTGTCCCACTCTGTTGTATCCAGCATAAATACTGCAAAGCAGCAGAGACTCGTTTTGAACTTCTGGTCCTAAGTGAGGACTAGGACTTTAACCTACCTCTTATCATGATGAATTATTTGGCTTACTTCTGTTGTCAGAGGATGGCTTCTGCTTCTGCTTGTTCAGAGGTGGAAAAATGCATCAATTTTTTTCTCCAAATGGTACACACCAAGGTTTTGACTGCATTAAAAAATCAACAACTTTTAGAAGTGACCTACCTCGCCAGAGGACAAGGAACACAGAACAAGTCCATATCTACTTGCAGAGGATTTCATGGCAACAGCCTCACACTACTTTATGTTTCCTGCCTCCATCTTTCTTTCATCTCCTGCTCATCTATGCTGGTCTCTAATATTTTTTCTCATGCTGATTCTTTTTCTTTTTCACATATATTGTACTTGTTGAAGGTAACAGAAGCTTTGTTAGTGACAATTTATTTAGTACATAAATAATTGTTGTGGTTTTTGCTATAGAACTAAGCAATTCTGTAAAACATCTAAGAGGAGTTCTTATTCACGCATGGTAGGAGATTAAAGTCAGATACCTGAAACAGGCATGATGCTGTGCCATCTGCCCTACACTTTCTTGGAGGGGTGCTGCCCTCACAGGATAGCTAGGCTGCACTCAGAGCAGATCATAGGATCATAGAATCACATGAGTTGGAAGGGTCCATTAAAGGTCACCTACTCCAACTCCCCTGCAATGAGCAGGCACACCTACAGCTAGATCTGGCTGCTCAGAACTTGCTCCTGACCTTGAATGTCTCCAAATCTGGAGCAGCTGGTGTTTACAGCCAGTTTGTTAATGCAAGCTAAATTCAAGAGCAGCTTCATAAGTCATTCAAAGAATTATGCAGTCAGGAAGAGCCTCCAACATACATGCTGGGCAGATGAGATCCCAGTTTTCGCCATTCTTTTTAATACACCAGTCTGTACAAACTGAAATTCTCAGTTAACAACTATGCAAAAGATGTAACCCAGCTCCAGCCAGCAGCACATGTTAACATTAGCAGAATAACACCTCTCTGAAAGCTTTACACTACTGCACAGATAATACCAACAAAGACAGGAGAGCATGTACATGGCAATTCAAGGGATTGATGGTATTTTAAGATGATAAACAGTATTTCTCACATAAAAGTATGCAAGAGTGCTATGTCAATGTGAAAGATTTAATTTCACAAACAAATAACTAGGAGGAGACGGAACACAGAGAGCCACATCCTGCCCATATGGGAAAGCATCCTGGAGGCCAGAAAAGAGGTGTGGTTGCCTCATGCCAGCTTCAAGAACCACTCTGGCAGAGCAGCAAAATGTTTCAAAGCAGGAAACTCAGAGCCATTCTCAGAGGTTTCAACAGGCCCCATAGCCATTTCCATCTGCCGCTTACAAGACTGTGAGCAGACTCTGCCCTCAGCTGAGACATATTTGGGGCAGGAGAATCACAGAAATCACAGAAACACCAAGGTTGGAAAAGACCTACAAGATCATCCAGTCCAACCATCCACCTATCACCCATAGTTATCACTGTTCTCACAGGAACATGTGCTCTTGGTAACAGTAGCTTTACTATTCAAATAGGAACAGCTTTTTCCAGAAAAATCATTGCAGTATTTGTTTCTCCCACCACTGGCATGAATGCAGAACCCTTCTAGATTTTTAGAGGAGTGGAAAGGATGTGAAGGAAAGAAAGAGGGAGCTTCTCCTCTTCTGAAACAGTTAAAAGCTAATTTCTAGGACACTCACCTGCAATGTAAGTTTAGTTGTCAAGCCCCTCAGTATAGATGGAACTTAAATACGAGGTGAGACTCAGCCTATCAATCAATATAAGGAAGTCAAGTGTCCTATGAAACCTATTGCATCATCTGCACCCTGTGAAAGATAGGGCAAAAATTATCCCAGCCACATACCTTAGTGATCAAAGCACAGAAGGGAGATGTGAGATAACTAAGATTTTATATATTTTTATATATATATGTATATATACAAATATATATGCATATATATACATACATATAAAAGCTGTAGCAGCATGGCCTTTTCCAGCTCCCTCCCTGTTTGTTTTGTCCCTCTCTTCCAGGACAGACTTTAGCACAGTTACTCTGAAAGCCTGACAGTATGTTCTGCAGGAACACAGCTAATTACTTGGACACTAGGCCAACTTCCTCATTTTTGAGGCTGAGCAGGGAACACTTCTGTGTCCACGTGCATGTATCCCACTGCACGTATTTCTGCAAGACAGGAAGCTGAGGCAGCTGAGCTCGTCACATTCCTGAGTACCAAAAATTTCTGAGAAGAATCACAACAGTCCTGCAAGGCCATCTCATGCTTTTAGGTTAAAAGAATTGTCTTAACTCACCAGCCTCTGTGACAACAGTGACTCCTACAACCCATCTGTAAACTAAATAACAAAACCAAGACATGACTTTCAGGGCTGCAAACACTGCCTCAGAAGCCTGTGCCAGGGAGCCAGATGTTGCAGGAAAAACATCTGGGGTTTTTGATTGCCCTTAAGAATGAGTAGGAGGAGAATTGTAATGTGGTATGAAAAATAGCCTGCTGCATAATTTTTGGATTAATGACAAAATTATCTCTTTTAAAATACTGTAAAATGTAAGAATTTTAACTCATATAGAATGGCTTAGCAGTAAAAATATATATATAATTTTTACAGTGGCTAGAAGTATGGAAAATCATGAAAAGCTTCCAAATATGACATACTTCAAACACAGAACCCAGAAGAGTTTCATAAGGATATTTAAAGAGGAAAATTTTCCTTTTCATCCACAAGCAAAGAAAATGAGGAAGAACGGAGGGAAGGAGGAATGAAAATGGTGACAATTCAGTGAAGCAATCTACTGCAGTTATCATTGTATTATGTAGGAGTCAGTTATAATGTACACCTTGTGTGTTCCCTTGATGCAAGTTCTGAGGGTGTAAATCAAGAGTCGGCCTGGCCAGGGGGGCATTTTTCCTACTTAACAATATCTTTTTAGATATCAAAAATGCCCTGTGTTATATGCACACAAGGGAAAAAAAACAGAGACCGACAAACAGAAATGCAACAAAAATTTCCTCTCCATCCTTCTGGATGGTGTTAGTGACAGTATGTGTGCTGCATGGCAAGGGAGCAAACACCAAACCAAAGGTGCTGTGGCCATCCCACATCCCAGGCTGGAGGCTGCTCTGAGGGAGGTGTTCCCACTCTGGTGACAGCCAGAAATCCGAAACTGTCCCAGACCAGTACCAGGGATCCAATGCAGAAGAGCACTGTGCCTTGTGAGTTGAGTTAGTAGAAGCTGAACTATGAACATAGATAGTTTTTTATAGCATAAGGTATTGTCAAAAATCAGCTCCTTATGAACTTCATTTGGACACCAAAAATCAGTGGCTACTTTCATTTTAATTTCTCTGTTCTTTATAAAAAATAAACCCTGCAACTCCACAAGCCTGTGCTGAAAAAACAGTTTCACAGGGCAGTGAGGGAAGCCCATATGGAAATTAGTAATTCTGCCTTTAAAGCGGGGTTACAAAGCACACAGCCACACACAGAACAGCGAGGCGAAAACAAGACATGGGCTGTCTGCCTGCATCGTGAGCACTGCCCATGCTGCTCCAGGAGTTCTGGAGAAGCCCTTTGGAAAAAGACAGAGTGTTTCAGCCATTAATAACCATGTTATAATGTTTGCACGCGGGGCAACTGGCTCCAGTAACAAAGTGAGTCTCAGCAGTAGCACAGCCCAACTTCTGAATTTCAGCATGGCCTGTTTTGTCATCCACATGTGTTGTACGCTGAGTTCAAAGAACCACACGGAGCAGAAAATAGTAGCTTCAAGTAACCTTTTCATCTGTGGGAAATGAACTTCCTTCAAGAAATGAACTACAGCACATTTTGCCTTCCAAACTGTTTTTACTTTTTTCACCTACTTGCTACAGCTAATGTTCAGTAAGGCATTTCTTACCCACCACACTCAAACTGAAAACATCTTTTTAATAATGGAATTCACATTTCTTTAGTGATGAGTATCTACCATATATTTCTCATATTCTGGGCGCAGCTCTCCTTGATGTTGCCAAATTCTCTTCTTCTCTACAACACAAATTCACAGAAATCTAACTTAATAAATTTTCTAATTTGGTTGTGTTGGCCAGCCTTTGGTTGTAGTATCTACCCCAGCTGTTGCCCTGAATAGCATTTGCCTGATAGGAACATGCTCCCCTCCACGATTTTGAAAATAATTCAGTACTTAAAGACACAGACAGGAATACAAGCAGATTTCATATGCCCTACTGTGTTTGTACACACTTGCTATTTCCACTCACAATAACTGCTTGTCATCTTCCAGCAAGACAAATGCTGCATTTTTCACCCCTGCAATACCTTAAGTGCTTTTGGAAACCTGAAATGTACTCCTCTTCAGCTTAGACACATAAATACTTCTGGAAGTCTGGTTCCAAGCAACTCTTGTAGCTGCATAAGATTGGTACTAATCTTGCTTAATATTTTCACTAACTACAGAAAACAGAGAGACGATGATAAAATTTGCTAGTGACACAAAATAGGGGACATCCACAAAACAGGAGATGCTGAAGAGTTCAAGCAGAAAACTGAATGACTTTGAGAGCAATAGTAATATAATAGAGTATATGCAGAAGACGCTAAGGACAAGGCAATGGATTTAAGGGCAAGTAACAGAAGCATCTGCTGTAAATTGGGAGAATAACTTCTGAAAACATTAAAAGAGTGGGAGACTCTGGGAACACTCACTAAACACATGGCTCCCCTAGAGCTGCCAAAGGCCCAGCTATGAGCAAAACAAGAACAAATCCCATGGCACAGACCTGCAACCAGAAAAATGCTCATGTCAGGTGGGCTACCAGCATGCAGCTCAGGTCAGATTTACTCAGGAACAGGGCCCGATGGTGAGAACTGGCTGCACAGAAAAGGCTGTTAGCACAGGCATTTGAACAGTTTCTAGAAAGAATCATATGGTGTAAACTGTTGTTCCTTGCAGCTGAAGAGGATCACACTCACTATGTGGATATGTGGTGGAGCTTGTCCCGTGAAATACTTCAGCTTCTGAAAAACAACCAGACTTCTACCTGTGATCAATGTAATGCTATTAATTCCATTAAATCTGTGCCAGCATACAAGTGTTGGGCATCTAGCCTCTTGTGTGGATTGCCTGCATCTGTATTTTAACAACAGTAAAATAAAAGAATTGCTGTTAAAATCCTTTTGTAAATCCTACTTGTTACAATAGAGTTTAGTTAAACTTGTTTTAGTAGCTTAAAGTAGAGCTGCCTCTAGCAGACCATTCATAAGAGCGTTCTATTCCATTCAGAAAGATGGAGTTTCAACACAGAGCAGCTACATCTTGCATGAAAGAGAAGAAAAAGAAAAAATAAAAGATGCTACATGTGGTTGCTTGCATAGTGCAGACAGGACCTAACTGTCCTGAGAGACTGCCTGTCTCCTCTGATAGCATCTGTGTTCAAAGAGCAGAAATCTAGATGACAAACTCCTAGTGAATAAAATTCAGTGTCACAAAAATGTACACCTTGAACTGCCACTGTACCTCCCTCGCTATAACACAAATGCTGACAGGATCATGCCTCCCAAGCGGGCCTGGTGCAGCCTTGCGTGTGCTTCTACCTGATTGCATTTTATGAGGCCGATGCTAATCAGCAACAAGTGAGGTGTGAGAGCTAGCTACTTTCCTAAGCTTACTCATGTTTACTTGTCATAAAACAGATGTAGCAACACTAGAAGACATTGAGCAAACCCAAAGTAAATCCTTCTCTTTGTCTACTTGGATGTAGCTTGAGCAGCTGCTAGATGAGCATTACTCCACCCTTTTTTACTGAACTTGAAGGAAGAGTGTATTTCTGTTCTCACATACAGTAACATTATAAAGAGTGAACGGACATCATTGCTCCTCAAGAGCAGGTGAAAGCAGCAGAATATGCCTCACCTTACAGCCAGGCAGACTTCTATCCCATCCTATGTGCTCGTGCCCACTGGTCCTTTCTGTGATTTGACCTAAACTTGCTGAAAACTGACTTATCAAAAAAAAGAAATAAGATGGTATAGCTTGGGACCAAGAAAGGCAGAAAGAAGAGGGATGAGGGTGGAAGGAAGAATGAGAAGCAAGATTCACATTTCAGCAGGAGTGAGCAATACATTAATGGACCACAGCTGAAGGCAGAACCATGGCCTTCAAAAGACCACCTGCACCTTGGCTCATGAGCAAGTTGAGGCTGAATATCAGGAAACACTTCTTTACAGAAAGGGTTGTTAAGCACTGGAATAGGCTCCCCAGGGAGGTGGTTGAGTCACTATCCATGGATGTGTTTAAAAAATGTTTGGATGTGGTGCTCAGGGACATGATTTAGCAGAGGGTTGCTAGGGTAGTATGGTTAGGTCGTGGTTGGACTTGATGATCTTTAAGGTCTTTTCCAACTTGAGTAATTCTATGATTCTATGAGCAAGTGTTAAAAATTCTGGTGAGTTTTGCCATTCTGACAACTCTTTCTTCGAAAATTCCCAAATCAAACACTCACAGAATAATTTGCAGCAGCTTAGATCTAAAATAGGTAAGTTAATAAATAAAAATGCTCTATCTTGATTCAGTCTGCCGTTTGCAAATTCTCTGCTACTACTGCTGTTCCTTTGATCCAAGGGTCTAGCTATTTGTAGATGTTTCCAGCTGGTGTGAAAAACTGTTGATGAACTGGGTGGGTTTTTTTTGTTTTTTTTTTTTTTTTTTTTTTTTTTTTTTTTTGCAACCTTGTTCAGAAAGAATTCACAGTGCTTCATTTTCCTCAATGCTGAAAGCCTGACAGATGACAGCACTATGTGCCTGTGCTTTTAGCCAGCAGCTTAGCCAGAGTGCTCATATTTGCCCCTTTCTTCCTCAGCCTACCTGGCTGTGCTGTCTTGCTGTCTCTCATTTCCCCAGGCAAGCTGTTATTTCCACTGACACACCCCAGCACACTCTCTCCAGAGCTTCCCCCAGTCACTGGTATGCCCAAGCAGCTTTTAATCTTCCTTCATTTGGATCAGAAAATATGGGTCTAACAGTTTCTTGTGCTGCTTTAAGAGAAAGGCAGTGATCAAACTGATACTTAGGGAACAGATTTCTGAAAACAGCAGTGTGATCTCAGATAAAAATGTTCTTTTGCCATTTGCAGGCAGGGAAAGCGATGACTGCTTTTTAATGCTTGTGAAAATGGAGGCAAGCCTGTTGACATCCTCATACTTCCTGGTTCATATTCAGTAACATAATGAAGTCAAAGTTCTCCTGTAACATTTTAGACACCTGAATGCTCATTAAAGGGAAAGCATTCAAGAGACTCAAATAGCTGTTGTGCTTTCAGAAAACTGAACTTAAGTAAATCTCTTATTTGTTAGTGTCTGTGCCAGCACTGAAATGACTATTGAAGGTTTCGGCATTTCCAGTTTAGTTTTTATTATTTTCCCACATCATTATTTCTATTAACATTGAGTGCCTGGAAAACTCTTCTTAACCAAAGCTTAGGACTGAATCCCATTTTCCAGCCTAATAATTCTTCCGCCAATCCTATTTACCCTAAAGACTCACCTCAAAGTTTGTTACAGTTTCTATCCTGCCCTCTTCTGCCAAAAGCTTTTACTCCTCCATGCATTTAATAACTTTTTGCATTTTAATAACTCCATGTCTCTAACTTGGCTTCCCGATCTTTCAAATTACACTGATGTTATCAGATGAGTAACATCTCTGCAACTGTCATAATCAGACTTCTTCTGTAGCAGCTAGCTTCAAAAAACTTTGGCCAGCAAGAAAATATTCATGAGAAGTTCTGGGAAGAAGTACGGTATCAGGTCATAAGGAAGACCCTGCACCTCTCCTTTGCATTTAGGATATAAAGGATCATAAGCAATAGGACAATATCAGAGAAATTACCATTTACCCATGCAGTAAGTTTTTAATAGATTCTTGGGAGCTCAGATGATCTTTGTTGATTTCCTTCCTTACATTAAAGAAAAATAGAGCAATATGTGCTCTTAATATATTCATCTTGCACCAGTCCTCATGGCTAGTTTCACCAATAGCTGAGATACACTGACTCTCATCAGAGAGACACTCTCATTTCAGCTCCTAAGGCAATCAGCTCTGTAGGCAGGGCTAGTTATATTAGCTATAGGACACAGCCAACTCTCTCATAAGATTCAGCTCTGTGGTTAGCAGAGCAAGCCAGCCAAATCTAGTCACCAGAAACTCACAAGAGGTGGATTTGTTTTAAATCCTGTCCTTCTGAAGACTGTATAGAGATTTAGCCCTGAGTATCAGCCACAGCCCATGGAATATTGAAATTAACAGCCCTTCACTCTCTCATTTAAATATGATTTACAATAAGATAGGGTTCACTGCCTGTTTTAAGTCAGAGGAGACAAGAGAAAAAAACTACATTTTTTCTGTAGGAGATCCTTGATTATCGGACTGCAGCTATTTAGGGGCTGAGTAGAGGAGACAGAAGGAATGTTTCCAAATCCTGTCGAAACTTTTGCACTCTGAAAAAAATAAAATAAAATAAAATAAAATCAGGTAAGTAAGGATAGAGAGAAAAGAGTGAAAAAGGTGAGACCTTCTGTGCCAATGATTGGGGCCTTTATGTGAGCTGTATTTCATCAAATCATTTCTGCTCCTGAAAGTGTTAAAAGGTGGATAAAATGCGTAAGTATCTCACTGAACCCATAGTAAGTCTAAAATACTTTTCAGTACAGCACTCTGTGAGCAAAACTCTGAAAAAAGTTTTTTGCTGCTAGGCAATTAGCTTTCCTTTGCTACAGGCAAGAAGCACAGCCACCTGGATCCATGGTTATCTCATTAACCCACAACAACATGTTCATGTAACTTGGCATTCAGTCATTCACATGGCTTTGAAAGCAGCTCCCTTAATGGCAAGTACAAAAATCATTACTTACTCAGGACCAAATTCTGTTCCTGGTCGTGGCAGTTATTCTTGTATTTAGGCCCACTTGCAGTGTTCTCATATACTATCCACTACTTAAAAATACCATTAGTACTTAAGTCCTGGAATTAAATCACTACAACAGTCTTATACTCTTATCTAAAGGAAAACAAAACAAAAAGCAATATTGCTTGCAGCAAGGAGAAAATGTTCTTGCAACAGTTATATTTGTATGCTGTGAATAAGAGAGGTTTGAATAACACATTTGATGAATAAGAACTATATTTCAAAAATAGTATATTCCAGCTTACTAATCGGTGTGAATGAAATGGTGGGAACAAAAATATTATGTTAATATGAAACCACTTCAAGAAAGAAATTAGAAAATATGTGCAGTTAATCTTCCACCCAAGAAAATGAAAGCATGAGAACAAACATTAACTTTTCTCAGAGACAGCTGATGCTGTGTAAATCACTCACACATTAGTATGTTATTTTCATTTGGAATGATGTATTAAGCTGCTTATATATCCTACAATTCCTGTTCAAATTTATTTAACGGTAATAGCCATAAGTTTTGCTACTCTCCAGAAACACAGTACAATGGAATTATTCTAGCAAGAGGGCTTGTTTTTGCTTTATAAATGACTTCTACAGGCAATAAATAGGAGTTCATTAAAAAGAGCTGATGAAAAGAGTAGCACCTCTTATTCTTCTCTATTTCTCATCTTAAATACCATAAGTGAAGTGAAGGAGAAGGTAAGACAGGAGATAGGAATGAAATGGTGGTTTCCAAGACCTGCACCTGTAATTCAGGATGTACGTTCCACCCACCTGACCTCAGACAGGAGAAACTCCATCTGTTTGATTGTTTGCAGGAAAATAAGATGTAAATTTGTAAAGAGACTTTTAGAGTTTATTCCACTCCTTTGGTGGACTCCAATAAAGTTCCTAGTGAACTAGTAAACAGATTCCAGGCTGGCGAAACAGTCTGTATAGTTCAGTTGAGATTACAGAATTTAGCTCAGATTCACAACAGTGATATTTACATCAACCTGTGTGAAATGATTTGCTACAAGTAAATATATTTTCCACTTTTACATTCATTTGTAAGTTGTTGTTTAATTTAACAAGGTACTGCAGATATCACGTGTGTGCCTATTGCAGGAGGAAAGGATGAGTGAGCACAGCCAGGGGCACCAGGGTGCTTCTCTACACTGGTGAACTCCAGGAGATCTGACAAGGATGTAGAGCATCCCCAGAAAAGGAGGAATAAAGCATGAGATTTATCACCATACAGGGATGATCTACAGTGGCCATACTGAGGAAAACTGGCCTATACCTGATCACCATTAGCCATATCCCCTCCTAGAAAAGCAGGCCACAAGGAAAGCTCATGGAGAAAAGCAGACCATGAGGAATTGCTCATAGGACCATGTTTATACGTATATTTAAGTATATATAAACACACATATATGTTTATATGTATGCATATGTGTATACAAGCTTATTTGTATTTATAAATATGTATTTTAAAGCAGGCAGGGTAATCTCAAGACTGCTTGCAACTTCTTGTAGAAACAAGAGCAATCTGAAACATCTGCAATTCAGCTACACAATTACCAGGAGCAGCAAACGTGTACTTGACAAGAAAGGCAAGGGCCTGTGCCAGCTGTTGAAGAAATGAAGCAAATGGAACTTCATATTTTTGCTACCACCAGTTACCATGCTGGGGGAAAATGGCTGTCAGAACACTAACTACTGGGTAATCTAACATTCTCCAAAGAAACTTGCTAAATACTTTGAGGTAAAAAGTGGCAATTTATTTCTAAAACCAATACTACCGCCTACCTTCAAGATTAGTGTGTTTTGAAGTATAGCTTTCTAACATATATACATAATTTTTTTTACAGAATAATTCTACCTTGAATAAAAAGCTTGTTACAATTTCTACTGATTGCTACTGCTGTGTTACTACGTTTCTAACCTAGTTCTGATCCTTCACATCAGGTTGCCATTCCATATTATCATTTTTCAGGTAGCAAAGGTGTTTACCACAGTGCTTCAGTTCTCACTTTCCTCCCATCTGCCAAACTTATTTATATCCCTGAAACATACTTTCCTGTCCCTTCATCTGTGGCATGTTCCAGAGCTCCACTGAAAGAATGTTTTGTGAAATCATTTGAAGTTTTTTTTTTTTTTAATAATTATTATCCAAAACATTTTTTTTTTAAATTTGTCTTTCTTTTTTATCGTTGCTGTTGTTTGGTTGACGTGGTTGTTCTGTTCTGTTTTTTTGTTAATCAAATTGTTTCATTAAGCAATTTCCACTTTCCCTCATCCTTTAACAAAAATTTACTTATTTGCTTCTCTATAAATGGAATCATTTCACTAATGTGGTTTATTGCATAGCCCTATAAATGGAATAGTAACGGCAATAGACTTCAGATTAGGCTGCAGACTGCTTCCCTACTTGAAAAAATGTTGCATAGATTAACTCTCTTGCTTGTCTTGTACTCTGTCTCTGGCTAAAATGATTGTGAAAGTAAACTTAGACCCTGAATATGCTTGAACTTTGCAAAAAAATTGAATTCAAATTTCCAGCTAGTTCAACTGCAAAGTTGTTTATGGTGCCAGAAGTCCTGCTGTGTTAGATGTTCAATTTAAATCACTGGAGGCTGAAATTTCAAAAACAAATTGCAAATCTGAGTTACAGTTTGGACTGAAATTCCATCAACACTGGAATTTCACAGTTGAAATGAATAGTCGTGGTTACTGTTTGGCTGATTGTAGTCATGGTCACATATTTTCTCTACGGGATTGCTTGGAAATGCAGTGTTGCCCCTTCATGTTTTTGTGAGTAAAAGAGAGAGAAATCTGTTCTGCTCTCCTACTTCAGCTGTCAGTTTAGGTTTCTAACCTGAACAATTGCAGTCACAAGCGATGTCAAAACCAACACAGGTCTTCCAAAAAAGACTCCAGCCTTGAGTAGGAGACATCCCAAATGTGAGTCACTTTATCTTTAACCTGAAGAATTGTGTTATATTTCCAGTTTCTCCTATCTAGTTTATCTCATGGCTGTTGATTTTTCACTGTGATGATGTCAGAAAGTACTCTGCATAAAGCTACCTGATCTTTTATCAAAGGAAGGATTGTGAATAAAACTAGGGAAAGGGGCATTTCTTTTGTGTTCAGTATTCACAGAACCATAGTTCATTCAGCTTCCATGGACAATATTAAAATCAGAGAAGATGCTGAAAGTAACCAGAAAATTTGTTTGAGGGCTGGTTAAAGTGCTTTAAAGTAAGAAACTAAAGCAATCCAATTTAGCTTATCAAAGACTGAGAAATACAATGAATAAATTCCTTCATGAGTAGAAAACACTGAGATCTTTAATCTAGTGGTGAGAAATGTACCAAGAACCAGTGGCTGAAAATGGAAGCCAGACAAATTCAATCTGGAAAGAAAATCCCATTTTCTCTGTGAGAGGAATTAATTAACAGGGGAGATGCAGAGAAAGTGATGAATTTGTTCATTTATTTATTTTGGATGTCTCCAAATCAAGAGTGAATAACTGTGAGGATGTGCTTTTGCCAAACACCAGCTTTGGGCACAGTACAAGGGTCACTGGGTGAAATGTACGGCTATGAAGTCTAGAGGAGGTCAGAGATGATCTAGCCTTCCCTTCTGGCCTTCATTGCTATGAATCTATGAATTATGCTAGATTTGTTGGCATCTTTTAAGATTGAAAAAGCAAGTCTTTGAGGAAAAAACCTGCTTGTGATTCGCCTCAGGAAAATAATTTTCTAGTTCATGCAAAGGAAACTAGATTGATCTGTATTAATGGTGTCTGGCAGAACATTTTCTTAGTTGCTTGCCAAAGTTTTGGCACTGGTTACATTGCCAACTTTAAGAAGTGATATGAATTGATATAAAATATACAAACAACTTAGAAACCTTCTCATGGGAGTGAAATATATATGATGAGCATAATGTCTTTATTTTCAGTTCCCTTGGGAGAATTCAGGAATTTGGCTCTCGAGAAAGTGTAGCAATCATGCCTAAGCATTTTATAGACTTCTAGTGAGAAACTGCCAAGCCCTAGAGACTTGTCAAGGGCAGAGGTTGAATTTTAATCTTCACCACTGTCATTTCAACTGCATCTGAGCTCCCTCTCCTGACATTTAGATTTGGTTTTAACCCCTTAGAGGCACTGTAAATTAATCCCATCAGTCATAATCCCTGGAGCAGGTATTACAGATGAGGCTCAACAGAGTGCTGTGGGCAGTAGTACCTGAATAGTAACCCCCTTGCCTGCAGGTCCATATTCAAACATTTCAAGCAAAGCTGTTTGTGATCCTTTCTCACTGATGCAAGTACTTTTTTGTTGTTCTTGTTATTGCTTTGGTTTGCTTTGCTTTTCTGTTGTTTTGTTGGTTGATTTTTTTTGTTGTTGTTGTTTTGTTTTGTTTTAGCTCCAACATTTTTTTGTCACTGTTTTTTGTGCAAACTCTCTCAGGGTAACTTTTTTGAACTCAGAATAGGAAAAAAAAGGCCCCAGATATTCAGCCACTGCTCCCTGATTTATCGCATCTGAATAGCTTCCAAGGATGCTGTCCAGAGCAGACACTGAGACACTAGTTTTAAAGCTTGCACAATGTTTAAGGGAATCAGTTCTTTATTATCCTCAGCGGTATGTACTCTTCTTTAATCACACCACAACTCCTATTGTAGTTTGTGTCTGAGCTGTCATCCTCAGAGGGCAACTTTTATTCTTTTTTAAATACCTAGACACATATATGAACAAACACCTCCTGTCTTTTCAGCTTCCAGGAGCCTGAGAGTATTTTTACACATTCTTTTTTTTTTTTTTTAAGTTTGCAGAAATATTTATCCCTTTGACTACATTTTTTGAAGATGTAAAAATTGTCTGTATAGTCATGCATCCCCTCAGACATCTTCACCCAAAGCCATAAATCAGCATCCCCTCCCAGCCTCTTCAGTATTAAGTTTCTTCTTAGCCAAGCTTTTTTTCTTATTTCTTTTTTCGGAAGGAGTGGGTGGGCAAGAAAAGAATTTCATGATGATTACTTGTTCAGATTGAGCAAAAGAATAAATAAGGGAAGACTATCATCAGTTATTATCATTTTCATGTGAGTTTGCATGATAATGCTGTTCCTATTTAATGCTTAGAAGTTTTATTCAAATTGGTATTCATCCAGATAAGGAGTCTTCTAGCATGTTAGAAAATGATCTCCTAGAGACTATTCAGTTTACTCATTAGATCTTGGGTGTGCCTATTCAAGTCCAAAGTATGCTTGCCTCTAATGGAAGACAGGAGGAGAAATTCCATATGGTAGATGACTGTCATCTTTTAGGATGCATCATCTAAAAGATATGATGATAGGCTGGGATTTGTGGAATTGGTTTGATTGCTGCCAGTACAATCAGACATTAAAATCCCACTTGATCCTTAGGCTGACACTGAAAACCTGATGGAAAATAAGGGTGTTATTTATCAGTTTCCTCAAGGCTTTTTCTATCAGCAGACCAGTCATCTGACCATCTCATCTTCTCTCAGCAGACCTGCTTCCGACTGTGAGTACCAGCAAAAGTGATGAACCAGTGACAACAACGGTAAAAATATCAAGAAAAAACTATAAATAAAACAGATGAAGAATAGCATATCCAGGTATAGCCTATATAGGAAAGGATGGCTTTAGAAGATTATTGAGACTATCGAGAATATTGAATTGAGTTTGACAAATGCTGACAATTTATAAAACATTAATTAGAACTAGCAGTCAATTTTGTGTGTACTTTCATTAAAAATTGCATTGTTGCTGTATTGAGACAGGTAAAAGTTTTACCATCTATTAAACTTTTCTAATTTCAATTACTTGTCTTTCTCTATCTATAAATACAAAAATAGAGTTGGAAATATACAGAAGGAAAGAATGAAAGAAAGAAGATGAATCTCCACAATAGTATGGGAAGGTGTAATCTAGTCTTCTAGTACTGAATAAGCATCTAAGTTGTGATTCTCTATTCTACAGACAGTGAGGTTCTACTCTGGCAAAAACATATGACTTAGTTGATACCACAGTGCCAAGTAACCAATATGAATTTACATCTTCATCCTCTTTCTCTCACTTTCATTCTGACCATAAATTTCACACTGAACTGAAAAGTTTATCCGTCTGAAATAAAAAACAATATATTCATGTAATTTTTTTCAAATTTTCATTTTCAAATGAAAAAAATGCTTCTTGCCAAAGTCTACAGACCTCTTTTTTCAGATATATCGGCTGCTAATGACAGCTGTCTGATTACACATAGTATATCCATAAGAAGTGGTGCTTTGTATTTCTTGATTGTCCTGGATGTTTTAGTCCTGCCTTCCTCTGGACTCTTCATGGCCACACTTCAGCTCCGCCAGCTACAAAGAAGTAGAAGATGAAGTTCAGACAAAGCTTATCCAGGCTCACCATTCTACTGCTTGTTTTCTAACCTCAAGGTTAGCAGGGCTAGGTAGTCAGCGCTGAAAACAATGGCCTAATTGAAAACAATTCCCTAATCTGTAAAGCAGCTTCTGTGAATGCTGCCACAATTAGAGACACAGAACTCTTAGTGCAGACACTGACTCTCCCCGGCTCATTTGCCTTGCAGCTGGTATATTCAAGTACTGGCATGACCTCTTTATGCCTTTCCCTCTCTATATTTTTATTCCTGAGTGTAGAGACATAAATGTATTATTATGTCTTCCATTCTGTGGTAACAATACTGATTATGCTTGAGTGTACTACACCAGCTATAAAGGAAGAAAAGTTGTGAATGGATGCTACTTGAAGGTAGCTTCTGTTCTAAGAGAAGATAGTTCTGATTAGATGCTCTCATTTCTGTTCATGATTCTGTAGCCCTGAACAAAACCACGAGCAATCTAATGCCAAAGCTCTTCTCTTCTGATGATAACCAGATATCTGAGAACTTACCATGTTTATTCTCTTGCCAGGGATGACACAGATTAGAAAAAAATAAAGTAACAACACAGTGGACAGTGCTTTATAGAACAGAAAATCTGAGAAAAGTGACTGGCAATTTGGCAGGCTCTTGAGAAAGTAATGAATTAGCAGCAAATAAGAAATGACAATACCAGTATGTAAGCAAAAGAAAATGAAATTATCTAGTGTACAAACATTTTCTCACTAATTATTTAAAATGAAAGAACTAGAAAACAATTCTTACAGAGCATTTTATAAATAATCCTGTTCAGATGGGAATTTCAAACTCTAATAGTTTGTGTTGACTGTTTATATACAGGCATATGTTAAAAAACCTCATTATGAAAAATGGCAACGATCCTTGTGTAAACCAGCAGCAAGAGAGTATTCATTATGTCGAACACTCTAGTCTAACATTACACAAACAAGGACTCTGTTGTGATACCAGTTAACAGGACACAACATGATCCTGCAGTGATAAGGGGGGATAAAATTTTTAGTGTTTAGCTTGATGAGTTACTCTTTCCAATGTGAAAATAAACAAAATGTATACTTGCCTACATTGTCATCAAGCAACCAACAACTGAAGTTCAGACCTACAAACAACGTATTAGTAAGGAAATACAAATAACAGGTCTACGTAAGGCCCACACAGTGCTCTGTCCTTTTTCCAGAACATTACACATTTCAGCTACTAAGCCTACAATGCAAGGACTCCCACAGATCTATCAGTGGTTGCAAACTAGGTATGAAGTTAGGTATAGAAATAATGTGATTTTCTTTCAGGTTAACGGACCCATTTGTAAGCATTCAGAGTGGTTCCAGGGCTCTGAGCCTTATCTTGGGAAGAACAGATTTAAACCTGGAAATGTCATTTGGTATGGAGCCTCAGGAACACTGCATTTATAAGCAGTGGGATCTATATGCAGTGAGCCACTTTGTTCTTGGGATGGGAGGAAGGGTACTCAGGCAGGATACTCCCTGTATCTGCGGAGCAGGCGCCTGAGAATTCGCGTCCTCCTCATCCAGGTCACCTTCTCTGAATGCAGTGCCATGACTCAGTATAAAAGGAAAAGAATCAGGATCTCAAAACACAGGATCTCAAGAGCTTACAACAACCAGTACATTCCAGTGCTGAGAATGCATCCAAAAATATTTCTTTGAGAGGGTAATGACAAGGAAAATCTATGGGAGAGGCTTGAAATTTCTTCCATCAGAGAGGACTACAGAGGGAATTGAGGGATTCCAACCTTTACACCAGCCTCTTGAGCTAGCAACATTTCTTAGAGCCTCAGAAAGTGTGTGACATGATGGTACTGCTTGGGAAAAAGAGGTATCATTTGGGAGCAACCATGTCCACCTTCCTTCAGATCCACTGCCTAAAATAAAATGTCTATGAATCTGCTTCTTGCAATTGCCCCTTCTCAGTGTTCATTCCATCAATGCCAAACTCATGTTTCTCTAGCTCCTTAGGGGCAGCTTTCCAAGGCTACTCCTACAGCCAAATACCCTGAGGCTGGTGAGCAAAAGGTACTGTTCCTTTGGCTTCAACATCCTCAGCCTCCCTGATCTTGCACCAGGCCTGAGCCTTTATGTGTAATTCTACTAAAAAGTCTCCTAACAAATTCCCAAGCCAAGGAAGTGGGAGACGTGCTACTCTCTCAGAGAGCAATATAAACACAGATAGTACAGTGGACTTCAGATTCATAAAAATCCAATTTAGAGAAGGTGATTTAAGGGATTGAGGAATATAGATTGAAACTTACAGTGTTTTTGCTCTACTGCTGAACCCAGCCTCGGCCTTCTCAGGGACACCAAGATAACACATTTCATCAATCGCCTGCCTGATTCTGCCTTCCCAAGATGGGAATAAAACTGTTCTTCCTCACTATGATTTTGTGAGGATAAAATCCGCTAATGACCATGAGGTTTTCAGATAAGGCCCTAGAAACAGGGCATAAAATATTATCCCAGGCTACATTTCTGCCAATATTTTCATTTCCAATGCTACTTGCCATGCTGCTGTGCAGAAGCTCAGCTTCCATTAACGCGCTGCATGGGAGTAGCTGTGAGGCTGCATGCTCTGCCTCCACTAATCCTTTTTCCTCTTTCCTTGACTTCCTTTTGTTCATACCAGAGCTGCTGAGATTTTAGACTCAAAGTGCAGCATTGGCCTCAGGAAAAGTAAGTTTTGTTCTCGCTTCTTCTGCTGACATTTTGTGTGACCTCCAGGAAATCATTTAACCCCTTCGTTGTTCATCTCTAAAAAGAGAACAAAACCATTTTCTTTGTCCAATATGCCTGTAGAAGACAGTGAGCCCTCCCAGCTGCCTCCTTCTTCAGTTGTAGACAGTGGATCTTGTCTGCAGCCACTGAACATCACTATAGTCATGATAAAGAAGAGAAGCAGATGACAGATGGTGGCAGTAATTCTAGGCTCCCAGCTGTCCAAAGCAGATCTCCCAGCTTTGAGGTTTTGAAGAGAAAGGTGATGCTTTCCACTCACCTCATTTCTACTTCCATATGGCTTTGGGCTGTAAAGAAGAGGGCAGCTGCTAGGAATAACAGGAACCTACCCAGGAAGCACAGGACACATGCATCTGCAGAGAGCTTCCTGCTGCCCTGTCCTCTCCATTCTTGTGTTTGTCTCATCTAATGGGAACCTCATGCTTGGGGCAAACTATCCATTCCTCAGTATTTGTCTGGTGGCTACCCCCTGAGAAGCTTTACTGTGTTGCTCCTTCTACTCTAATAAACACAATTATTGTTAAAAAGATTTGCAACAAGGTGAAGAGACTGAGACAGGGAGTGGCAGATTGTCCTACAGGATTTTTAGACCTGGTTACAAAACAGTTCTCTGAAAAGTCAATTTCTACAATTTCCATGTATTCTTTGTTATAAATGGCAACTAAAAATACATTAACAAAGCTGACAAAAGCATAAAACCCAAGTGCAACAGTCAAGTTTTCAGTAATTTCTTCAATAACTTCAATAAAACTTATTTGGAAACTAGAGCTGGCTTGATTTGCTATATCAGAAATTGGCAAAGATGGTGGTGATTTGAGTAGTGTAGCACTTTCCCTTTTCTCTTCATCCTATACATACATTTCTTCAGTGGTTAAGATCTACTAAATACTGAACCATATCTTTGTTAATGAAGTGTACCTTAAAATATGTACTGAATTTACAAAAAATACGTTTCAGAAATATCATGTACAGCTGACGTATGTAAACACACATGCTGAGTACAGCAGAATTAAAAGCAGAACGTAAGTTGCTCTTATCTCTGACTGCAGCAACCTTGTGATATTTGTTAAGGTTTGTGTGTGATGAATGGATTCGTGAGTCAATGCCTAACATATGTTTGCATGTAGATTTACTTGTAGGCAAATACAGATTTGCGTTTTGAAATACAAAGTTTAAAAACACTGGTAGGAACACTTCCTCAATATTTTGTTGAGACCACGATCTACCAGCATTTACTAAAAATAAAATTAAGAAATACTGAATCTGAATGCTTCCATTTTATATTCTGTTATTTTTCCTGAAGACTGGTAACTGGTCATGTACAGCTTGGAGTATCACAGTGGTATAGTGTTTGTGAGGAACTGCAGATGAATTCTGTTCAATGAAACAAATGACATTGCAAAATGTTTACATATAAAGAGATGTTCAAGTAGCTTAATGCAAAATGAAAACAAATATGCATACACATTAAAAAAAAAAAAAAAAACATCAAATTTTCTTTCATTTATTATGAAATTATATTATGATACACCCAGAAATACTGCTGGTGAGAATACCTGTTTTTTCCTAACACTCAGGGACCTTTTGTTCCATTAATAATTTACATGCCCACTCTCCCAACTCTCCAACCCATGGGCATAAGGCCACCCACTGGGAGCACTGAGATGAAGTTTCCCTCACTAGAGTTTCTGAACAGAACTGCTAGAAGCACCTCAGAATACAATTAGCCTACGCTGGAGGTGTGCTTTTTCTCCAGACTGAAATGTACTGTCCCAAGCATTTGTCTGACCACAGCAACAAGCTAGATACCACAGCCTTCTACCACCAGTCTGTTGCAACACCCAAGCAACATAAATTGTGTTTCCCCACATTGTTTCAGCAGGAAAAAAAATATAATAATAAGTGGACAAAAACAAAGAAACAAGTTCAACAAGACCAAGTGCCAGGTCCTGCACTTGGCCACAACCCCAGGAAATGCTATGGGCTTGGGGCAGAATGGCTGCAAGATTGTATAGAAGAAATGAACCTGGAGGTGTTGGTCAATGCTCAGCTGAACATAAGCCAGCACTGTGTCCAGATGGTCAAGGCCAATGGCATCCTGGCTTGTAGCAGATAGTGCTGCTAGCATCAGTAGGGAGGTGACTGTCCCTCTGTACTCAGCACTGGTGAGTCTGCATCCCGAGTACTGTATTCAATTTGAAGCCCCTCACTACAAGAAAGACATTGAGGCCATGAAGCATGTCCAGAGAAGGGCAACAAAACTGGTAATGGTTCTGGAGCGTAAGTCTTAGGAGGAGAGGCTGAGGGAGCTGGGATTGTTTAGTCTGGAGCAGAGGAGGCTCAGGGGTAACCCTTTTCACTCTCTACAACTATTTGAAAGGAAGTTATTTGCTTCAAAGTGCAACCTGACAGTACTAAGCAGAGAAAATGTTCTTTCCTGTGATGGCAATCAGCACAGTGAGAGCAGGCTGTGCTTGCTGAGGACAGCTCCAAAAGACACTGACACTACAGCGTTATGGCACTATTACAGGGCTGAGCAACTGTAAATCACTGGTCCTGTCCCTTACAGTCCACAGTCAGGTCCAGCCAAACCCTGGATCTTTCTTCATCCCCATCAGAAAATGTCCTTATCCAAATCTCCCAATAATCCCTCTGGCCCTTTGCTTGAAAAGCTCAATAGCAGAATAAGATTTTTTTATACCCCAAGACTTTTTTAGTATAAATATAATTGAAATCTCACATTGTGCTTTCCATAAAAATTTTGCAGACTTGAATGCTCACAATTTGCACATTTAATCCAGATATGGTTCCATGTTTATTCTGTCTAAATGTGAGTTTCTATTTGCCACCACAAAGCACAGGAGATGCAGCCTGTATTAAGAAGGATGCAAGCATGCAGAGCTGAGAAGTTCTCTAAAAATGAGATGTTACCTGTTTTCATCAGACACTAAAAACCCAACTGTACATCCAGTAAGAACTGTGGCTTTCCCATCATTTTTGGCTTGAGATTTTCCTGCCCTGACTAGCTTGGAGGTGTTTCACGTTTGCTGCTTCCCTGGCTTCTAGACCAGCGATGGCTGCATCTCAAATGCTACTGTACATACAAACTGCACAAGGCTTAAGAATGCAAAAACTTCCTGTGATTATAAATGTTTCATAAGATTCTTATTTAAAGAAAACAGTTTCACCATTTCTCAATACTGTGAGTGCAGTATTAGGTTTATAAACATTTAAATGAGCAGATGCTCTATTAGTCTGTTTCAGAAATTTTTCTTTGTATATGAATGAAAAATTTAAATGAAAATGATTATGAAAGAAACAGTGCTGAACGTAGCTGTATGAAAAGCAATCTAAAAATCCTGACAGAGCTAAAGAAATGAAAGTGCCCATGATGTATAGTGGCTTAAGAATGAAAGATAAATTGTTCCTTGCATGTGCTGTGTTGAACCAGTTGTTGCTCCAAAGCTCTTTACAGGCTTTATGCCCACACAGCAAGGGAGCAGCACATACTCCTGGGCAGTGCTGAGTAAGATGCAAAAAAGGGAACTGTGCCCAGGGACCCTGGAAAGCTACCAAGATTAAAGCACCTCAGCAGCTTAAATCTGCACTTTTTATGTCCGTGTGCTAACTGATAAGGCACCACCAGTCCATACAGGCAGGCCTGACCCTATAGAGCTTGCATACTCCAAGTAACTATCAGTAAATGCAAAGGGATGCCAAGGAAAAAAAAAAAAAAAAAAAAAAAGGAAGTCAACGAAGTAACCAGGCATTACTCTGTGCTGTTAGGTGTAGCGGGAGAGTTTTAAGGAAGCATATGAAGGAAGAAAATAATGCTCCTCATAAACTCAAGAGGCAGAACAGCTAAAAGATCTTAACTGTCATTTTGAAGACTGAAAACTGGATAGTAGAGGCCACAACGTGGAATGATTTGAGGAAAATGCAAGATATCAGCACTTAAACATACTGTACATTTTAGGCTGTGTACCATGCCTGAGAGAAGAAAAGGGAGTAACTTAAATAAAAATGAGGAAGCGGGAATGAGAAGCTTTAAGAAAAGAGAACTATAAATTCTGTAGGAATAGCAAGTATAAAAAGGACATTTACATGCAAAGAAGGAAGAAATAAAGGTTACATCTGAAGACTGCCAAAATAGATCTAAGCCAAATGTAAAATAGTTTCCAGTAACTCAGATTGCTCATGGGCACACAGGTCGTGCGCTCTCCCATGCTCAGAGGGCACCCAGAGGCAGGAGAGGTATAACAGCATATCCTCCAGTACATTCCCTAGGTCTCACATGCCAACCAGTGGAAAGGAAATGGATTGTGCGGGAAATTAGCATCTGCTTTTGTCAATAAAAGACCATGTGTGTTGCTTGAGCCTAAACAGATTTAAGCTAGTCTTTTATAGCTGCATGGAGGAAATGGGAAACCTTACTACAGTGTGAGAAAGTGTAATTTAAAAGGAATAAACAAAAATTACTATGACACAACTTCTTCTACTCTGTATAGTCTCTAACATAGTACAGGAGAAGTCATGGGAACTTATAAAGGCAGGGGTTCACATTAAACCTATGATTTTCTCAGCTTCCTAGAACTAATTTCAAGAACATTATTACAGACATTGTTTTCTTACTTTTCAGTGTAATTTGTACTGTACACGGGGGAAAAAAGATTGTAAAGTCTCTCTTTCCTATAAACATATAAAGGAGGCATTTGTACGCCCCGTTTACTGAAAGTATGTCACAATCTTTGGTGTATCTATTCCACCAATACACATACAAATCTGTATTAATATCCATGTTTCATAAACCATTTAGCTGAGGCAGAGCCTGAAGTGAGGATAGGTGTAGTTGGAGCCCTACTGAAGATGATGTGTCACACCGAATCACACACTGCCACTGCATGGCTGAGATGGGAAGGCCCTGGTGAGGACTGTCCATTCCAGGCCCCCTGCTCACGCATGGCCACTGAGAGCTGATTTCTATGTCCAGACAGCTTTTGAGCATCTTCAGCAACAAACACTTCACAATCTCTCCTTGACAAACGAGGTGAAACATACAAACCTGTATTTCTCCAGATCTTTCTACTTGCCCTACTTGGTGACAGGAGAGATACTTGCTTTCTTCCAGTTATCAGGATCCTGCCCTGGATTACTATGGCCTTTCAAGGACAATAAAGAGAATCCTCGCAGTGATGTCAGGCACTTCTTCATCTCTCTTAGGCACGTACCAACAGATTCCATGGACTTGTGCACATTGAGTTTACTTTAACGTCCCTTGCACTGGTTCTCCTCAACCAATGGTATGCCTTCTTGCTCCAGACTTCCTCTCTTGTCTCAGAGGCCTGATGTTCCTGAAGGCTGGTTTTACCAGTAAAGACTGAGGCAAAGAAGATCGAGCACCTTGGCCTTACTGCATCATTTGCCACAAGGGCCCCTGTCCCATTTGGCAGTGGGCTGATGTTTTTCCCAGTCTTCCCCAGCTGATAACGCATGTAGAAGACCTTCTTGACCCTCACCAGAATCAGCTTCAGGTGGGCTTTGGCATTCCTAACCCCATCCCTGCATACTTAGACAGCATTTCTGCACTGCTCTTGGATCACTTGTATGTGTTTCCACCTATTACATGCTTCATTTTTAAGTCTGAGTTTAGTTAGGGCCTCTTACTTATTCATGCAGCTTGCTGGTTGCCTTTGCTTGTCAGTGGCTTGATAGCAGCTTGGAAACAAGATGTGTTTAACAACATAGATATAGAAAGAGAGTTCAAGGCAGAAAATTTACATCATCAATGAAAGGAGTGATATAATCCGTGCTTATCTTCACATCTGCTTCCAGTACTCACACAAGATATACTACAGATAATGCCCAGCACCTTAGTTCACAGGGCAGATGTAGCTAAAGCAACTTAGTCCAATCGTCGCAAGGCAGAATTATGGACACAAATATCCCTGTCTTAAACTAGCTCTTTAGCCAATAATCCCTCTTGTCTCTTGTGTAGAGCATATGTGCCATTCTAAATCAAACAAATGAATTTGCAATTGTTAGTCTATTTGTTTTAGCAATGCTTAATTTAATGGCCTGCAGCCTTTGGTCTCATAGCTGTGGTTTCTTGCAATACTGGCTACAGAAATGACCTCTCCACTGTCCCAGTTGGTGCATACTCAGAACTAAGTATGTGGATGCAGAAACATTAATACAGCAAATGGCTAAAGCTGCTGTTAGGGAAAAAAAAAAGAAAAAAAAAAGAAAGCTTTAATTGCTAATTCCTTACTTCCTTACACTAAGATATTGCATCAATCCCGTCAACACACAGACAGTCATTTGTGTTACCCGTTAAACTGGTGGCTCTCATCCTATTTATCCATATCTCTGTAACAATTTGACTTGCTGTATAAGTGAGTTGGACTCTCCTAATGATTTGCAGAGGTCCCCAGCAACTGCACCATGTCTCATCTTAGAACTCCTCTGTGCTCAGTGCTCCAGAAGTAGCTCCCCAAGGCATTCCCAGGAGAAGCACAGAGGAAGCCCCTGACTAGCTGATATCCAGAACAGTGATCTCAGCCCAGTGCTTCCATGGGTACTGTACTACCCTGCTCCTGGAGAAGGTCCTATCACAGGGTGGGGTAGGGACCGTGGCACAAGATCCACTCCTACCGCTGCATAGAGTGTGAGGTGCCAGGCTGCACCAGCCCCACGTTGCAAAGAACTGGGAGTCTGAGGAGTCTGAGGGATGAGAGAAAAGGAGATTGTGGTTGTGTACTGCAGTCAAAACTGGATCTTGGGTGCCAGTTTTTCCTCCAAGACCTACCAAGTACAAAATGGCAGCATTTTCAGTGGAGCAAGAGCCTAAGGCAGGCCCTCTCCTGCTCCCAAGAGAACACACTGAGCAATTAGACTGCAGAATTGTGGGGTTTTTTTGTTTGTTTGTTTGTTTTGTTTTTTTTTTTTTGAGCAATTACTATGTAATTCCTCATGCCAAAGAGCTACTCTTGTTCATTTGCTGAACAGCTTCAGAAAAAGAAAATGAAAACATTTGTGCTCATACTCTCTCACCCTAGAACTTCATGGGAAAAGCAGAGGGAGGTAAATGAAGGGATTCAATTTTTTTTAGGTGGGAATTAAACCCATGTTTCCTGAGCCCCATCATTGAGCTGCTAGATGAAAGGGGACTGCCTCTTAAGCTTTCAAAGGGGCGAATACACCTCACGGCAGGAAAGAGGTCAGCATGCCTGCTCCTGAGTGAGGGGAAGTACTTCCCAGCAGCTCAGCATCAAGATTCTGAGGCAAGCACAAATGCTTTCTATTTCCTATTTTAGATGGCTTTATGTATATCTGGGGAATAGGTGATCTCTGATATCAAATCTGTGCCCTGACAGCACACCTGGCAATGTAGATCTCATGCATTTCTGCCAGATTTTGGGATACACTATACAGTCTTTATTTTGGATATCTGAAGCAAAAGCCTTCTTGAGCAAAACTAATAATGATTATTAATAATAATAACAGTAATAATAATAATAAACATGTACATACCAGCCTCCTATCAGCAATTTATAGACTGGCATTTGACTTTCTCCATACATCAAGAGCCCTATGAAGAGGTTAGATATATGACAGGTTGGATATCAGGAAAAGGTTCTTTGCCAGAGAGTGGTTAGGCACTGAACAGGCTCCTCAGAGTAGTGGGCAAGGCCCCACGCTGATGGAGTTCAAGAAGCATCTGGACAATGCTCTCAGACATAGAGTCTGAACTTTGGGTGGCCCTGTCTGGAGCCAGGAGTGGGACTGAATAACCCTTATGGGTCCCTTCCAACTTGGGATATTCTATGATTCTGAGGAGAGGAGGTTGAAAATTCCATAAGCTTGAGCCCTTCCTGTGCTTGATTCTCATTTGAGAAAATCAGTTTCAGCTCACCTTGTGACACTTCTTAGTGTCATTGTGCATGGTGACAGTCTTGTTCAAGTGCTCCCCACTCCCACTCTAGCTGAAATTCATTAAAATTGGGCTGGCTTGTTGAGCAAAAATACTGTAGCTACATAGCATTCATCATTAAACCTGCTCTTTCAAACAAACATTATGAGGCATCACTTGCCTGTGTCTTTCTAATGAATACCTGGTTATAAGGTATTTTTCACTCAGATCAGTCCTCCCAGCAAAATGGAAAGAGGAATAGGAAAATGGACGTGAACAGAAGTTGCAGAGAGAGGGGGATTATGCATGGAAATGGTGCTGTTAAAAGCAAACATCACTGGGACTACAGCTTACCTTTATGCCAAATCAGGTTATCAGTTATCACCTGCATGTCATTGCTACTGCTCGTTTGGCCACACCAAGAAGTACAGAAGCTAAACATGCAGGAAATTGCTACTCTCCCTTCCTCTCCACAAAAGAAAGAGAGAAGGAGAGAGAGAGAAAAAGAGAGAGAAAGAGAGAGAGAAAGAAAGAAGTGAGAGGGGAGCAGTTTTCATCTGGTGTAATTCTCTCAAATGGTTTATCATGAGGTCAGCTGAAAGCCAAAGCATGCACAGTGGAAGGAGTGGAGCTGAAGGACTAGAGCACAAGAATGAATGAAGCAAAGGACTGACAGAGTGGTAACCCAGCCTGGGTGAAACTTCTGGGAAGCTGCAGCCAGAGAAACATCTGTCCCTGGAACTGACAGATGTAAAATGTTTGTAACTCCCCACTGCATGACTTCTATCTCTGTTTTTTACCCATTTATTTCTTGACACAATGGAGCCCTGATGCCCAATTTTTGCTTCTGAAATGCAATTCTTAAAAGCAGGAGCAGCACATATCAGGGAGCAGTCACTCTGTGGTGCATTCACACCCTGTGTGGAAGCTGTTGTTTCTTGCAGTGATTGCTCCTGAGCGAGGGCCTTGAGCTATACTGAGTGGTTTTGCATCTTACGATCTAAGGAATTTTTGTTTGGATTGGGTTGGATTTGTTGTTGTTTTTTCTTATTCTTGATTTTAGTTTGCGAGTTGCGAGTCTTTCTTTCTTTTTCTTTTTTTTTTCCCCAACAGTAACAAGGCTTGTTACTGATGTCTAGTTAATTGGTTTGGTTGGAAGATATATACATTTTTATTAGATATGAGAAACACAAACTGCATGGTACTTTCAAAACATACAAGCTGTGTTAAGTTTCCAGCTTCACAGCACACCGGACGTTCAAACAGTCTGGATTCTATTTAACAAACATTGTAGAACATATTCAGTTAATAAAAGCTTGGCAAATATTAGTAAAAGGCTTGTAATGGTTGGGAGTGATGTAAAGGTTAAAAGCTTTGATAGCATCGTACCAAGTCCGAATGAAGCTTGAAGGAACCAAAATGATGGGCCAATGAGAAATCTCAGTGCTGATGAGGAAATGATGAAATATTCATTTCTTGGAATCAGGAAAAGATGCAACTATTCTATAAATCTGCATTTAGCTTCAGAATTTGAATTTTTTTTATATTTTTCAGCTCATGCAGTCCAGTTCTCTCGCTATCAGTGTATACAAAGTAAAACAAAGAAGAAGTTTCCTCACTATTCCCAGCCTGATAGGAAAGCAAGGTGTTCCCTTCTTTATGCATATGTTACACTGTTTTTCCTTAATTACAAGCCAGGAGAGGGCTGCAGGGCAGACAGGCACATAGGGAACGCTATCTATTGGCAGGATCATTTTGGTGCAGCTGCTGCCCTGATTGGGCAGAGAAAAGCTTTCCATGTCCCTGAGATTCCAGCACCTCTCAGGGAAGGCCTGGACAGGAGAGGCAAAGCCAGGACCACCAAAACTCATGTGCCAGATCAGGATTCCTATAAACATTGCGTTCCTACTTCCAAAACCGCCCTGAGATTCACTTTCCTTTAAAGGCTTGTCTGGACGAGGATAAAGGTGTATTTAAAAAAAAAAAAAAAAAAAGTGTCAGTGAAAAATTTTTAATTAACATGATTTCAGACCCGCAGTGTTGATGGGGTGTGTTGCATTTTAGTGCATTTGCCAGCAAACGTGTTAAAATACATTTGTGTCCCGTCTACAGGTAACAAGTTGGGACAAGTTTCTGAAAGTTTCAACATTTAACTGGAATTAAAAGTGCTGATTGCAGTACTTTTACCCTGGCTGGGGCTGGGTGTCGCAGATGGATTTTCTGGGGCTCTGAGAGCAGCTGTGAGGCACACACTCAGTATCAGCAAACATTGTGTCACAGGTGAGCAGCCGTAGCTGGGAGGCAGTGGCTCTGTGGATTTGCTGAACAGCACCACCCTGACTTTCCATCAGCCCTATCTCAGCTCTTCCCAACAGGAGAGCGTGAAACCAATCTTGGGCAAAGCATGCTGCAAGGGGTCAAGTGTAGAAGCACTGCTGACAAGTCGACTTTGGGGACACAGTGTGCAACTGGGGATCAGAAAATGGGCTAGGATTGGGATGGAAACCCAGAGCTGCTCTTTCTTGTTCACTTTTGGGCATCTCAGAGCTGTCCCTCAGTTGATGTTCTTAGAAATGTTGCCATGGCACACAAGGGATATAACTACTTGCTCACACAGCTCTTGTGGTAGAAGCCAAAATACATTTACAGTGGAATCATTTTTTCAAACGTTAAATCTCTGAAAGCACCTGGTACATCATTGGTCCTGCCAGAGAAACACTGCAAGATGGTCCTTGGGGGTCCCTTCCAACTGAGGATATTCTATGATTCTATGACCTTTGTGTGTGGAAGCTGCTGCAGCACAATGGTGTGTTCCACTCATATCTCATTAGTCCTTCTGCAATACACCAATCAGAGTGGGGGGTTGTTGGCGGGTTTTGTTTTGTTTTCTTTTTTTTTCCCTTTCTTTTTTCCCTTTGGAAGGAGATGAAAAGATCAAGAACTTAAGTGAAGTGCAAGATTAAGAATGAGGAATCTCCCCTGCAGCATATCTGTTCTTCTGGAGTCCTAAAGGTGTGGTGTGACAGTGAGAAGCCCAGCGGCTGCTGGGCCATAGGCCAGCCACAGGGTTACATCTGGTGGTGGCACCTCACATCGAGGAGTCTCTGTTAGAACAGAACTGTCCAGGTTGCGATGCACTGAGACTGACAGGCAGTGTACAGGTATTCCAGGCTTCTTTTTTGTCCACTCTGGAGAACAACTCGAGGATCTGAGAGTCCAGAATAATTTCAAACAAAACTTTTCCTTCTTTTTTTTTTTTTTCTTTATTCCAAAGTTGTAAAACATAGAAATGGTTGAAAACCACACTGAGTTAGCAAAGCATATGCCGCCAAAACTCCCACGGCCGCTCTGCGCAGTCTTTCAGTGCCACCGCTCTGAAATCCACAGCAGAAAGGGAACTCGCAGATGCCCACGCACGTGAAATCCCGATGCAGGTAGATGAACGGATGGCTCCTGGTGCTGGCTGTGAGGTCCTGACACAGTCTTCAAGATCTTTTCTGTGAGCTGGTATCTCTTGTGAAAAAAGACAAAATAATAGTAATAAAAAAAAATAAATAAAATCACGATCCAAATGAAGACGGAGTAGAGCAAGCCCCAAGCTCGGAGTTCCCTCGGGAAGTGGCTCACGAAGATCTCTGCCTCTCCTCGCCCCTCCGTCGCGCAAACGCCCGCCGAGCATCCGCGGTGCCCCGGCCGCCTTCCCGGGGCGGGCGTGTCCGGGCGGGGGGGTTCCGGCCGCCGCCACGACCCCGTTCCCACCCGCCGCTGGGCCGCAGGTGACGCCGCCCGCGGGAGGCGGCTCCGGACCACGGCGCGGAAAGCGCCCCGAGTCTGGGGTAGCCCCGGGGCGCGGCGGTCCCTCCACCCCTCCCGCCCCGCCCCGCGGAGGGCGCGGGCACGCGTGGGCTCCCCGCGGGGGCCGCTCGTCTCTGCTCGGCCGAGACAAAGGGAGCGGCTGGCAGCGATGGGGCCGGGCGGGGGGCGATGCGCAATGGCAGATGCTTCCTTTTGCCCGAAAAAATAAAATAAATAAAATAATAAAAAAAATTGACCTCAACCCTCAATATTCCCTGGACCGATTCCCTGCAAATCACTGCTGCGGGGACGCGACGGTCACACAAAGCCCCTCGGCACCGGGCGATCAGCAGGGGGAGGGAGGTGGGCGGCGTGGCCGGGCGTCCCCGCTTCGCAGCCCTTCACTATGGGAATCGCTTCTCCCTCCGCGCTTATAAGCAGCGGGCGTGCGGGGAGCGATGAGCCGCGCGTTGGGGAAGGGCCGCTCTGACGCTCTACTGCTTTAAACGGAGGGGGCACCGGGGGTGTATGGGTGGAGGGGGGCGGGGGTCGAGAAAGCGTTTCCCAGCGCGGAGCGATGGCAGCTCCGCACCCCCGAGAGAGGGAATCGTTGGGAGCCGCCTCGACTGCCGCCGCCCGAGGGGAGCGCCCCGGCTCCGCCACCGCGGCACCTCCCGCCGGGGGGCTGCGCGCCCGCTGCTCCTGCGCGGAAACGCGGGGCTGGAAGTGGGTCACCGCCGCGGAAAATACTTTGAAAACACAACTCGAGGATAATCAGACAGCGGGGCTTAATTAGGGCCGCGGGCTGATCGCCGCGTATTTTATTCCGAGCCCGTATCGCGCGGGGGGAGGGGGCGGCCGCTGCCCGGCCACATCTGGCCTACAGACCCACTCCCCGCGCCTCGTGATCGCGTTTGGCGAAACCCGATCTACGTGGTTCAAATACCTTCCAAATTGGGGGCGATTTAACAATCGCGACCAATTAAACCTAGGGAAGAAAAGGAGGAGGAAAAAAAAATAATAATAATAAAATAAAGAAAATCCCCTCCTTCCCGCTCCCCCCGCCCCGGGCTCGCGCACTATCTGTTGCTCTCACGGCGGCAGCGGGTGGGGGCGGGCGGGCGGACGGGCTCACACTCGTGCTCCCGCTCGGGCTCCTCGCACGCCCCGCACACCATTGTCCCTGCCCGCCCGCCCCGCTTTATTTGGGTGTTTTGTTCGCTCCTCGGCGCGGAGCTCCGCGCGCCCGCCCGCGCCGGAGCGGCACATTCATTATCGGCCGGGGGCTGATTTCAAACCGCTGCCATCGCGGCTCCATTGTTCGCAGGGCGGCCAGGCCCCGCCCCCCTTTGTGTGGCGCGGCGGCGATTGGCCGGCGCCGGGCGGAGGGCTGCCGTCACCGCTCGGGAAGCCCATTCATCTGTGCACTTGGGCGTTGGACTCCGCATCTTATTAGCAACCAGGGAGATTTCTCCATTTTCTCCTTGTCTACAGTACGGCTACAAATCTGGGATTTTTTATTACTTCTTTTTACTAAACTTGGGCTCCTTTTTTTTTTTTTTTTTTTGCTCGACTTTTTCCTCCCTTTTTTTCCCCTCCCTCCTGTGCTGCTGCTGCTGCTGCTTTTTTTGATCTCTTCAACTTTAAATTTTTTTAAAAGGAGTGCATTATAATCGGTTCTGTTCTCTCTTCTCTTTTTTTTTCCCCCTCTGGTGTGTGTGTGTGTCGCTGCCGCTGCCGGTCGCCCGCTATTTATACCGACTCGACGCTCTTTGTTTCCCCTCCTTTTGGATCTGTTGAGTTTCTTTGTTGAATAAGCCAGCATGGGTGCCCAGTTCTCCAAGACCGCTGCGAAGGGCGAAGCCGCCGCCGAGAAGCCCGGGGAAGCGGTGGCCGCGTCTCCCTCCAAGGCGAATGGACAGGTAAAAAAAAAAAAAAAAAAAAAAAAAAAGATTCCAAAAAATTAAACCTACTCCTTTTTTTAAGCCGACTTCGACGGACTCTCTTTTGCATCCTGTCTAATTCCTCTTCCTTTGATACCCTGGTGGCACGTTCAATGGAGAATACGGGCAATCCTTTTATCTTTGCGACTCAAGGCAAAGGGATCCTTTCTTTATATTTTAAACACGGGTTTGGCTTTGAATGATTCTTTCTCTGAATGGTTATCTTTCCTGCGTCGCGGGGGAGGGGGACTATTTTTTAATATATTTTTTTTGTAAAGAGAGACAAATCCCTCGTGTATTGCGAGCGTCCCGATGGCTTCTAAACGGAAGGACCTTATATCGCTCGGCTTTTCCGCCCGCTTCACCTCCTTCCGACGGCGCCGGGCGAGGAGCGCGAAGCCTCTGGGGGTGGAGGCGCGATGCCGTCGGGGCTGGGGGCTCGGCAGCTCCCCGCGGCCGGGTCCCCCGCCACCCCCTCCCCGCCGCACGCCGCCCGGCTGTCGGGCTGCCCCCCGCCGCCCCCGCAGCTGCCGCCCGGGACAGCCAGCCGCGCTGGCGGGCGCCTGCAACATGCAAATAGAGCGGGGGGCGGGGGCGGCCGGGAGGATGGCGGTGGGGGCACCGGCAGCCGGGCGCGGGGCCGGGGCCGGGCGAGCTTTGTTCGCTTCGCCTCGCCTCGCCTCGCCATCCCCCGCCCCGCGCCGCGGCGGCGGCGGCCGGACGGGGCGCGCCGGGGGCGGGGGTGCGCGCCGCCGCCGCCGCCGCAGCGTGGAACTATGGCGCCCCCTCGCGGCCGTCCCGCGGAGCAAGCCGTCGCTTGGGGGAGCAGCGCCCGGTGCGGGGCGGCGGAGGGCGCGGGGAGGGAGGCCGGGCGCTCGGGCCCGCGCCCCGCGGCAGCCGCCCCCTCGGCGCCCCCGGTAACGCGGTCGCTGTCTTGCAGGAAAACGGCCACGTGAAGGTGAACGGCGACGCCTCCCCCGCGGCGGCGGAGGCGGGCAAGGAGGAGGTGCAGGCCAACGGCAGCGCGCCCGCCGAGGAGACGGGCAAGGAGGAGGCGGCCTCGTCGGAGCCCGCCTCCGAGAAGGAGGCGGCCGAGGCGGAAAGCACCGAGCCGGCCTCCCCGGCCGAGGGAGAGGCCTCCCCCAAGACTGAGGAGGGCGCGACCCCCTCGTCCAGCAGCGAGACCCCGAAAAAAAAAAAGAAGCGCTTTTCCTTCAAGAAGTCCTTTAAGCTGAGCGGCTTCTCCTTCAAAAAGAACAAAAAGGAGGCCGGCGAGGGGGCGGAGAGCGAGGGCGGCGCCGCCGCCGCGGCCGAGGGCGGGAAGGAGGAGGCGGCGGCCGCGGCCCCCGAGGCGGCGGGCGGCGAGGAGGGCAAGGCCGCGGCCGAGGAGGCCAGCGCGGCCGCCGCCGGCAGCGCCGAGGCGGCGAAGGAGGAGGCGGGGGACTCGCAGGAGGCCAAATCGGACGAGGCCGCCCCCGAGAAGGCGGCGGGAGAAGAGGCCCCGGCGGCCGAGGAGCAGCAGCAGCAGCAGGAGAAGGCGGCGGAGGAGGCCGGCGCCGCCGCCACGAGCGAGGCGGGCAGCGGCGAGCAGGAGGCGGCCCCCGCGGAGGAGCCGGCGGCGGCGCGGCAGGAGGCCCCGTCCGAGAGCAGTCCGGAGGGCCCCGCCGAACCGGCGGAGTAAGAACCGCCGCCGCCCCGCGCCGACGAACTTTTCTCCCCCTGTTTGTTTGTTGGAGTGGTGCCAGGTACTGGTTTCGGAGAACTTGTCTACAACCAGGGATTGATTTAAAAGATGTCTCGTTTCTTTTTTTTCTCTCCCCGCAGATTTCCCATCTCAAATCATTCTGTTACCACCATTCCAACGGGCGAAGGAGGGCCTCGCCGCCTCCCTCCGCCTCCTTCCTTCTTTCCTTTTTTTTTTTTTTTTTTTTGCATCAGTATTAAATGTTTTTTCGGTTTTTTTTTTTTTTTTTTTTTTTGCATACTTTGCATCTTTATTCGAAATGTAAACTTTCTTTGTCAGTCTGTGGACGCGCCCATATATGAAGGAGATGGGTGGGTCGATAAGGGATCTCGATGAAGTGATAGGGGCCACAGTGGGGGATCCGTGGCGCATCCATTGCCAAGAACGTGCCACGAGACACGATGTGAGGGGTTAGTCTTTTTTTAAAAGAAAGTTATTACGATGTATTTTGTGAGGCAGATGTTCTATAAGGTTTACAACACTACAAGTCTTGATTAAGAAGGAAAGGAAAAAAAAAAATCAATACCCAGATAAAGAGATCATAGTCTTAGGAATTCATTTAAACCATAGGAACTTTTCACTTATCTCATGTTAGCTGTATCAGTCAGTGATTAAGTAGAAATACAAGTTGTATAGGCTTTATTGTTTATTGCTGGTTTATGACCTTAATAAAGTGTAATTATGTATTACCAGCAGGGTGTTTTTAACTGTGACTATTGTATAAAAACAAATCTTGATATCCAGAAGCACATGAAGTTTGCAACTCTTTCCACCCTGCCCATTTTTTGTAAAACTGCAGTCATCTTGGACCTTTTAAACACAAATTTTAAACTCAACCAAGCTGTGATAAGTGGAATGGTTACTGTTTATACTGTGGTATGTTTTTGATTACAGCAGACGACGCTTTCTTTTCCAGTTGTCTTTGAAAATAAAGGAAAACTCTTCAGATGCAATGGTTTTTTTTTGTGTAGCATCTTGTCTATCATGTTTTTGTAAATACTGGAGAAGCTTTGACCAATTTGACTTAGAGATGGAATGTAACTTTGCTTACAAAAATTGCTATTAAACTCCTGCTTAAGGTGTTCTAATTTTCTGTGAGCACACTAAAAGCGAAAAATAAATGTGAATAAAATGTATAATTTGGTCGTGTTTCTTTCATGGATACTCTGGTAGCTTAAATGGGCTGGTATTGCCTAAATTTGTAGAGAGAAAGAGATGCTGCTTGCTGTTGGCGCGAGCTTTGAAAGCTGCCTTCCTAATCCCAGGCTCTGTAAGGCTGTGCTTGTAGCAGTGGGCTGGGTAAACTGCAGCTTTCCTGGATTTAAAAGGAGGACTGGAAGGCAGGCTGAGCACGCACAGCGTGTGATGTTGCTGTCCAGGCTCCATCTTGCTCTAAGACCAGAGGTATCCAGCACGTGAGGTTCTGGCCTCTTGAGGAAAACGAGATGTAATTGGAATTGCTTAGTGTGGGGCGCTGATTTACTTTTGTGTGTTGAGTTGCCTGAAAATTAAGCTCTTGGACAGATGTCCCTGTTTATGTCTTAGTATGCTGTCCCTACTTAGGTACCTAGACGATTAGCTCAAAAACTTTAGCCTGGAGGGAGAAAGGGGGTATTAACACTGCCATTCTGCTCAAGGTAATTGAAAGCAATATTTTCTCTTTTTTTCCTCAAGTGCTACTCCCAACTGCAGGTGAGTTACAAAACAAATTCCAAAATTTGTCTATAAAAATAATCACTTGGTGCTTGCCTTTAATTGTTAGGCTTTTTGGCTAATATCCAGCATTTTGCTCAGGGCATATTATGCCTTAATAAAACAGTGGGCTCGTGTAAGAAAAGCAGTAGTGATATTTGGAGGGTGGAAATTGATTCAAGAAAGTGTTGCTTCTAAGTTTATAAGAGAAAGTTTAGTGTTACACTTATTTGCTTCCACCTAAATTTTCAGCGGAAACTCTTTGGAAGCAATTATGATTCATTTTATGAGAAAATGGCACGTTAGCACCTTGTTCCCTAAAGAACAAAGCCTAAACTGAATGAAGTATAGTAGATTTCCTGCTGAATGCGTACTTTTTTTTTTTTCTTTTTTCTTTTTTTCTCTCTCTCTTTTTTTTTTTTTAAATTCAGCTGTCTACCATTTTAACTTTGGCTTGTATGTACTCTAGTTGCCCTGGTATTTCTCTATAGCTTTAGAAATGTATTGAAACTATGCTATAATTGCTGAGGGACAAAAATAAATGGATGTAAAACAAGATCCTCCACACCAGTGTCATTCTTGGAGTACATGTGTTTGAAGTCTAGTGCATAACTGCTTTGCTAAGGGGTTTTTATAACATGGCTGTAAAAACCTGTTCTAAGACGCATGATGTCTTGGCCATAGAGTCAATGTCTCTTTTTAATAAATATATATATTTAAATCCAAGGATTCTTAAAGCGAAGTCTGAATTTCTTTTTTTTTTTTTTTCTTTTTTTGTCAAAATAAATGTGTAGAAATGAAGAAAGTAATTGCCAGTAAAGTTCTTTTCCAGATTTTTTGTGAACTTGCTCTGCTGAAACCTCTGCGTTTGTTCCTCCCCTGGCTGGTACTGTGTCCTAAACCTCTTCCAGTTCCTGGAGGTGCAGGATCACTTCTACTGCAGCAGCCAGACTCCTTGGCTGGGACTTTGTAATTCCCTAAAATGGCTTGACCTGCAATCACTTTCCAGATCTAATACCCGTACAATTTCAAAAATAAGTCCTAAGAAGATCAGGTCCGTGGTCTGCTGTTCTGCTCAGCATATTAGGATGGAATTCCAACTATGCCACATTTCAACCATGCCATTTAAGAAGATGGGAATCGGTATGGGTCTGGAATAGCGGGAATGGAAGAGCTTTGTGCTGCCTCCTCTGGCAGGAGAATTGTGCCACAGCATCTACATCCCTGAGGGACTGTCTGGTCACTCCCATAGAATGTGGGAGTGTTTTAGAATATCCTCATTATTTGTGAGGAAAATAAACAGGCTGGATGTTCATTGATGAGAGACATGGTTAATCTTACCAAGAAAGTTTTATTCCTTTTTTTTTTTACTACATTACATGCTGTTATGCCTGGGTGAAAATACTAAGCATAGTATTATTTCAACAAATTCGGAATTAAAATGCATGTGACTTTAAAATGTGTGATTTCAAGCTGATTTGCCTGTCTTGTGAGTTGTCAGGGTTCTTTTTAAGCAGAATGTTACGCTTTCTGTGAACAAGGTAGCTTCTGTTGTGTTGGAACAATGACATAATTTTAGGTAAAACATTGAAATCTCATTTTATTTGAATAGGGACTCTAGAGATTTTCTCATTTTATGTTTATTTCCTTAGACAGAGGCACCTATCTTCCTTGTTCAAGGTCAAAACTTGGTTGTACAAAAATTCTTTCAGACTCCATGCCTATCTTACTAAAATCAACACTTGATTTCAGACTCTCCAAATTGCAGTGTCTGACCTCAAGTACTTGCATTCTGTATCTGGTCCTGGGAGTGATGAAAGAGAAACTGTAGAAACCTTGCTTTCAGGCAAGGAAACAAGGCAAGGAAATGGACTATGATTATGGAACATTAGATGAGGGTCAAAAGTTTCCACCTACTTGCTTTGTTTTTATTCTCTGGGTTGCAAGGCCTTTTGTGTGTTTTGTTTTGTTTTTTTTTAAAACAAAACCTAGTGTAATACACGTGCCAGTCAGAAACGATAATGCCAATTAATGGTTATCTATGAAATGAGTCCTGTGAATTTATTATTTATACTATTTGTATAGTAAAAGAGAAGTATAAGGTCATCATTTGTGGCACCTAACTAATTTCAGTGTTCGTTAGGTTTTGGTTTTAAGAGGTGCTCTCCACGATGGTGTGGCACGTCTGCTGGCAGCCTGCTTCCAGGCCTTGACAGCTGTTACACCATGCTCAGGTCACTAGCCTGGAATGAAGCAGGTAGTTTCCTTCCTGAAGTAAACAGCAAGTGCAAGTAGTAAATTGTGGTTTTAACATACTGTTGGCAAAGAGGATAATTTGTCCTCGATGGAGAGGACCTCAGCTAATTGATGATGAATGGGAACTGTTGCAATTGCAACTAAATCTGACTGGCCTGAGAAAAGCAGGCCTGGTGGTACTTGAATAAAGGAAAGGAGGAGGTGCTGTTGCAGTGAAGTACACATTTATGGAAAGCCCCTGTTAGCTTGGGGGTGGTGTGCTTCTAAGGCCTGCTGCCAGCCTCCCTGCTAAGGCAGGTTCACTACAGCTGATCACACACAAAAGCCTCCAGGCAGGTTTTTAATATCTCCAGAGGAGACTCCACAACAACCTCTCTGGGCAGCCTGTTCCAGTGCTCTGAAGCATGGAAGCACAAGTCTGCTTTTGAACACCTCTATCTTAGGATATGGATGTTATCTGACAGGAGTGATGTAAAGCTTCAGTTAATATCTGCAGAATGTTTTGAAGTCTTGAAAGGAGGACCACAAGTACTATTTATACGTCTTCACCCCTAGTCTTTGTTACAGGATGACATGTCTGTCCAGAGCAGAACTACAAAGATCCAGATGAAAGAGGACATTGCTGCTTACAGTTAGAAAGACCCAAATAAGATATGAGAAATATGAGCTCTCAAAGCTGTGATGGATTTAGATAAAGAAGCAAATTCATTAGTCAGTAAAAAGAGGTGTGTCTTTGTGGGTTCTGGAGTTTTTGTTTGTTTTTGTTTTGTTCTTTTATTTTTGAAGTATAGAATCAGTGGGCAATTTTCCTAGGAGAAAACTGAAGAACTGAAGAGTGTTAAAATATCCAACGCAATTCCCATTCCACAACTGCAAGAACAGGGAACAGTTACTTGTGTTATCTGTCTTGTTACCATCAAGTAGGTAAGTGTTCCAGGACTTGGGATTCTTAGGTTAGTTCTTGTGTTTGTGTATGTGATAACCTATGCTAGAAGAGAGCTTGGAAGATAGTATTCTCAGCCATCAATGCTGCTTTCTGAAGTTCTTTCCAGTAGCACAGCTCATACTGTTGGTAATAAGGAAGGGATACTATCCAGAGACACCTGGAAAGCTTGAAAAGTGAGTCCATGAGAACTTCATAAGGTTCAGTAAGACCAACTGCAAGGTGTTGCACTTGGATTGGGGCAATCCCAGATGTGAGTACAGGCTGGGAGAAAAAACCCATTGAGAGCAGCCCTGCAGAGAGGGACTTGGGGACTTGGGGATCCTGATGTGCAAAAAGCAGGACATGAGCCAGCAGTGTGCTTTTGCAGTCTGGAAGGCCAACAGTATCCTGGGCTGCATCAAAAGAGGAGTGGCCAGCAGGGAGAATGAGGTGATTGTCCCTCTCTTCTTTGCCCTTGTGAGGCTCCTGCGAGGTACTGCATCCAGGTCTGGGGCTCCCAAAATAGGAAAGATGATGAGCTTTTTGAGAGGGTCCAGAGCAGGGCCACAAGGATGGTCAGAGAGCTGGAGCACCTCTCCTATGAAGACAGGCTGAGATAGCTGGGCTTATTCAGCTTGGAGAAGAAAAAGTTCTGTGGACACTTCATTGTGACCTTTCACTACTTAAGGGGAGCTTATCAGCAGGAGGGAGACTGACTTTTTACATGGTCAGTGATAGGACAAGGGATACTTGCTTTAAACAAAAGAGAGACTTAGGTTTGATGTTAGGAAGAAAGTCTTTACTCAGAGGGTGGTGAGGCACTGGCACAGGCTGCCCAGTGAAGCTATGAATGCCCCATCTCTGGAGGTATTCAAGGCCAGGCTGGGTTTGGCCTGGGATGCCCTGCCCACCCCAGGAGCTTGGGACTGGATGGGCTTTAAGGTCCCTTCGCACCCAAGCCATTCTATGACTCGATGAAAGTATTTGATAGTTGCTCTTAGCAGACACCATTGTAACCAGAGATTAATTTTTAGGTAAAGTGCAAACAGAAGTTGTTCAAACTAGACTGTGTCCTGAATTTCACAGCTTAGTTTCCAAAATAGACAGAGAAAATAAGGTAAATAAGGTAGCTATGGATCTCTTGGTTAGGGAAATCATATTTCCTAAGTAGCTGCAATAGCTGCAAGAAGTGACTTGCTAGCCCTGTCTGAATTAGCTCTCTTTCTGGAGGTTGGTATGTAGACCCACCTAAATCTTTTAAATTAATTTGATAACATGAAAGCCATGCTTGCAAGAGTGACCTGCTATTCAAAGAAAACAAACTCCATTGCAGAGCTGTTGGTAACAGGTTCCTCATTGCAGAAGAGCCCTTCTGGACCAGCAAGTGAAGACTTGCACAGACAGGGCCTTTATAAAAGGAAAGTGAGGGAAAAAAAGAAAACATGCAAACAAGCAAAAAATACTACCACCAAAAATATATAAAAACAAAACAAACAGCAACAAGATCAACAAAGACAATGAAAAAAAAAAAAAAAAACACCCCCAAAATAAGACTTCATCAACTAAATTAGTTTTTTTCCTGACCCTCTGGAGCAAGCTGAGCAAGTTGTCATAGGTGTAAAATACTCCACCTTCTGTCTTTAACAAATGTAATTTAATTACAAGAGATACCGTCTCCACTGCAGTGCGAAGCCTAGCCCCTTTTGAAAACAACTGAGGAAACAGAATCCAAAATTGATTAAGGTAACATTTTTGAGGAATGAATCATGAAGCCAGTCACAAGCCTTACAATGCGGTTAAGGAGCCTGTTAAAGCAAGTTTTACAAGACATTGTACCTCTGAGGAGAGCGGGAAGCAAATATTTTCCATTTTGATAATGAAAAAATGACAAAAATCATGGGCTGATACTCACAGTACTTGAAGGAACATGATTCGCCCCCACCCTCTGGTTTTATTTTTGCATATCTTACCTATGTATTTAGTTCCTAATGAATATCGGGCAAGAAAATGTAAAAGAGAGGAGAGATTAATACTTGGAAAAATCCTCTGAGCCTATTTCCTGAATGTATTTATTTAGGTTTATTTGAATTTTTTTTCAATAATTTATTCTGCTGTTAAATACCTAGCTTTGTGAGTTAATGATCACATGGAAACAATATCATTTGTAAACTTAAACATATATGGAATTTTTAGAAGGACCCATTTTGACTTAATTCTTCTGTCACTAAGCTTTGTGGGAGTGAAGTTAAGCAATGAAAAGTGCTTCTGGAATTCACCCTTAAATGTTATTGCTAAGAGAAATATGTCTGATTCTTCTGGGCCGTATCCACCTGCATTCCATCAGAAATGGAGTGTGCACAACGCAAAAATGAAGAAACCGATCGCATTTGTGTGAATTAGGAGATTGAAAGTAGACAGGAGAACTCACACATGGTGCTGTCACAAATGATAAAATAATAATAATGAAATACCACTGGAAATTTTCTCTTGTTGTTATCTGTGTGTTACACCCTGAAGGTTCATCACACCTCACTTCTCCCCTGCTGTTTCCATATTAAGTCTATCTAACTCGACAGAGCTATACATTGAAATGATGGTGCATAAATGTATTTAGAGGCTCAAGCATTGCCCAGAAAAGTTTATTTTCTATGCAGAAGCGTTGATTTTAGTGATCACTGATATCTGCCAAACTGTCTTACCTTATTAAGTTTTTGCTTTTGTGTTGCCTACACGGAAAGTTGTTGTTTCAAGATCACAAAGCTTCTGATGTAATTACAAATTGGGAGCAAGGTGAGAAAGAAGGGGAAAATACCTTCATAGTGATGTTAGAATAGAACCATCAACTTGAATAACTGAGAAGAGAGATTCAAGTCTAACTGTTCTCTATTTAAACCCCAGTGCAAATCTAATCTAATCTAATCTAAGAGGCTTTAGGGCTTTGACTTGCATCTTGTTGTTATTGCATACAAGTTATGATAGTCATTAGTTTAATAATCTTCAGATATACGGAAGCAAAAGCAAAACAGTTCTTCTGAAGTTCATCTCTTCCTAAATGCTTTACATGCTAGGTGCAATTACAAGAAGCAATACCTGCACTGGAAACGTTCTGCATGAGTCTATCATTTCAAGCTGCAGAACATGGAAGTGCTAAAGTGTTCCTGAGGATATCAGGAGAAATAAAACATTCCTTATCTCCTGTGACAAAGATAAAAAAGAGGAACATGTGTAATGTAGCTCTTCAGGAAAGCTATGAGTTCAAATGACAAACACAGTGGAGGGAAGCTAAACACAGGATGTTCCCAGCAGCATTCAACTGGAGCAACACAGGGGTAGGAAATGCACCATTTACAAGAGAGATTGGACATTAAAAAAAAAAAAAAATAGTAGGCTACATTTAGCATGTGTCTACTGTGTCAAAGGCAGTGTAATAGTAAATAGCAGTGAAACAGTCCAATTAAGACTGAATCCTGAAGGCGAGTGTGGCTGGGGACCATGTTTGAGCAGCAGCACAAACAAAAGCACGTTCCCATTAGAACTACTGCTAGGAAAAACTTACACTGTGATGCTGGCTCCAAAGGCCCGAATTAAATATGAGCCTGGCTTGTGCCGGGCACTGCGTAAACACTGAGGAGACAGACTCTGCTCTGAAAAAGTGCCCAGGCTAAAGCAGAAAGGTTAGGCAGTTTTACTTCCTACCATTGTTAAAATCTCATTTCTATTTGTCTTGGTCAAGATTATGAAGGGGGAGGGAATTAATTACCAACTTCCTTTTTCTTTTTTTAAGATCCTTGTTTCTTTTCTAGTTCATGCTCTTTGCTAGTTTCTTTTCTTAGTTCATGCTCTTTGCCTTCATAAAAGTTGAACTGTGATTCCAAAAGGCTTCCACCCACATCCGAGTGGCCTGGGCATTTTCAGAGGTACAGACAGCAGTGGGTATTTTAGGCAATAAGAAGGATTAAATTAGAAATGGTTCTTAAGTGACAAAAAATCAAGAAGCCCAAAAACCTCAAAATGAAGCTAGGAGCAAATTACTGATAGCTCTCTAGTGACGCTATGAGGCCGTTCTCATGTACTGAAAGTAAGGTAAGCTCTGCTATTTCAAGTGGCTGCTCCGTTGTCTGACGGCAGTGTCTGCTTGGGAGTAGTTTGGCTTTTTGGGAAGGAGGGAAGGATGGTACCTACTTCGGAGAGACAGTTCGTATGTAGGTGCACGATTTTAAATTTTGAGCTGGCTATTAGTATTCATTCTTATCAATATATGCCCGCACCTTTATAAAATACTGACAAACTGAAGTACAGAAACGAAGAATCCTTGTGGATATTATTTCTATTCAGAAAGTGCCTTCACTGCTTGATTTTTACAATTACTTTTTGTGATTACTAGGAATATTAATACGAAGTTTGCTCAGTCCAAACTGTATTTCAGTACTACAGATATCAGAAGAAAATATTTGCATTTCAGCTGACTTACTGTGGAAAAACAAGAGAAAAACTACTGGGAAATCAGCTCAGATGACTATATATCTGAAACTCTAGTTCTTGCTAGCCAGCTGCCTATTGAGCAAAATGCATGTGTATCTTGTGCATTAAATAATAACAATTTAAAAATAAAACAACAAAAACACATCTATTAGAGATTTTTCATGTTGGTTTTTTTTTTTTTTCCAGATGATATTGAAATAAAATGGCTTTACTAGTTTGTGAAATTAATTGTCTTCACTATCAGTTCTAACACACAGTGCCACATTTATCAGAGAAACCCATAAATAAAAAGGTTAAAAACTTCTCCATCTATTCCGCTAACGTAGACAGAACTGGTTGTACAGGCATTGCCTGATGATATTTTCACCATCATGTTGCATAAATCAACTAAACTGGTAAAAACACTTGTGGTTTGGCAATATTTATGGTCTCTGTGTTGCTAGCAGCATGTGAAGGCTCGGAGAGGGAATTTCCCTAAAATTGTTACAGCCAATGTAACCACTGAGACTTATAGCGCTTGCTGCTACCAAGACTGTTAAACTTGGACAACTCTATCTACAGCTTGCCAAGTGAGGGAAATAGTAATATTTAAAAATAATAATTAAAAAATAGTCCTGAAATGATTCACACATTAGGAAATTAACCAAACAATTTCTGGGCCATTAGTGAGAGAGCTTGACAAGAAGAAGAGAGAGAGTCTAGAGAACTGGAGAAAAGTAAATAGGATACTGATTTTAGGTACAGTTTCATAAAATAAATGGGAAAAAAAGACGGAGGAGAGAGAAGTGGCTGGAGATTAAGAAAAAAGAGAATGGAGGGACAGACAGAAGGGCAATGAGACATGGGTGTTATGGAATGACAGCGTTATGAAGCAAAGACAAAGGGAATTATAGAAAAATCAGCCAAAATAACTGAAAATGCACTAGAGCAAATACACATGCAGATAAATAAAACAGTAAGAATTAGTAAAGATCAGCCTCTCAGAAGCAGAACACATCAGATCAGTGTAATTTTCTCCTTTGATACTATATCCAGAATAGTATTTAAGGGGGGACTTGAGATCTTGGCTGCACTAATATTTTCAATTAGGAAACGAGAACCAGGAAAACAGGTCCTGAGCAAAGTCGGCAGAGAAACGTAACTTCGAGGTATAAAATCAAAGGCTTGCTGCCATCCCAGGAGGACTGGGAGTGCACATACAAGAAAATTCAGAAAACTGTTAACTTCTCATGATAATAAACTGAAGACGTGATCCAAAATTAAAGAGCAGTTCAGCAGAGAAGAAATCTAGTTCAGAAAAAGAAGATGGGAACTACCCAGACAGCAAGAAAGGGAGTGTGGTTGAAGTGGCTGCCCAGCAGTAGTCTTCTTCACAGCACAGAGAAAAGGGCTCAGCACAGCTGTAACGAGCACACAGTTTTAAGAAAGATGTGCTTTATGAGCAATTTTCAGCTGCATGGAAATTGCACAGGAAGGCAACACACAGACATTACAAAGTAAAATGTGGGTTGGTATAGCCTAAAAAAAGGTTCAGAAGGCTAGGAGTTTAGTGAAAGTTTAAAATAAGGAGAGATCTGTTGTTCTTTGTGTCAGCTGGAGAAAGGACCAAAATAATTAGTATAGTTTGTAAGAATGAGGATGTTGCTTAAGCTTTAGGAAAAGATTTCCAATTGCAAGCATAATTCAATGGTCTAACAGATTACACAACAGGAAAGTTGTGGAAAACCTTCTTCCCTGTGGAGGTTTGAGCCTAGATTGTCTGAAAAGGGCAGTCTGTCTTTGTTCTACCTTAATACCAGTGGTGAGCAAAACTATAGCTCAAAGTTCTTTCCTCACCTATGTATCCTTGCCCTAGAATGTTAATTCAATGCAGTATTTTTAAAAAGGTCTTGAGAGACCAGGAAAAAGCTTTGTCTTGTGTTTCAGTAAAAGTTAAGGTGGTGTACAGGAAAGGGAGGGTACAATAACAGTTGTCCAGAATTTACCTCATGAGATACATATGTATAAACATCCAACTAAATAAAAATACACACGTCCTAACAGAGCCACCTATTATTCCTAATGTGCTTATCAGTAAGGAGTCTAAACAGAAACAGATTTAGGAAATAAATCAATTGCTTTTAACATTTATTTTACAAAATAATCGTATAATATTTCATTATACGTTAACTATTCAGTCCAAGAAGCAGGCCATATTAAGTTAGATATTGTACATACAAAAAAAAAAAAAAAGCCCATGAGATTTTATCAGTGTAAGATTTCATCGAAATCTGTAGCTTGTATAGAAGAAGAGCTGAAAGCAAAAGAGTCCTGAATTATTGCCATTTGTGTTTCATGGCAAAGAATGCCAATAGGAATGTTCCAGTTCTTTGGAATTTTGCATGAATTAACTTGAATTAAAAGTCTGCAGTGACCAAGCTATCCGCTACACACTGCAATATACATATCTGCATAACAGCTACAAATACAACTATATACTTGCAGTACTTATGCTATATACCTAAATATTGATCTGGGGTACAACTGTATTCAATGGCAAACACGTCTGTAACAAACTATAGCAGTCATTTGTCAGAAAAAAACATTTTTAGTTAGAGAGAAAGAGAATTTCTCTTCATTCTTCTCTGAGTTTTCCCTTTTGGACTAATTTTCAGCCACTAAAAAGACAATGTAACTTTTTCACAGTATGTAACATCTTTTTATACATATACACTGTATATATTAATTTTTTATACACATACATCTACACAGTCTACAAAGAACAGCAGTGATGCTCTTGTTTTCCTCCCTGAATCCACCGCATTACAACAAATTGTGGGCTTCAGGGAGCATTGTGTTAGATTCTTCATCACAATTTCTGTCATGACATTAAGAGAATCATAAAATTACCAAGGTTGGAAAAGACTTCCAGGATCATCTAGTCCAACCATCTACCTACCACCAATGTTTCCCCACTAAACCATGTCTCTTATTAAAACATCTTGAACACCTTCAGGGATGGTGACTCTATCACCTCCCTGGGCAGTCCATTCCAGTGCCTGACCACTATTTTGGAGAAGAAATTCTTTCTTATATTCAACCTGAATCCCCCCGGCACAACTTGAGGCCATTCTCTCTAGTTCTGTTGCTGTGTAGTATGTCATGGGCACACACTACTTTTAGCTGTTCTCTTTTAGCATCTTCTTTTAATTTTAACACTCTCCTATAACTGGTTTTATTTCATGGAAAACTCAGCCCCCTCATTATGTACACATCTTTTCATTACACACCCATGTACTGAAGTTAAACCCAGCCTGATGGGGAGTGTGTTGAATTTCCAGCCCTCTATGAGCAGTGATTGCCACAGTCTGATCATGATGGAGATGGAGATTCCCTGATCTTAGAATGCTGTCAATCGGAATATTTCAGACCAAATTTTTTTTTCATCTTTTATTTTTTGACGTATTAACATTTCTCATTTATCCACTAGAAAAACCCGACTACACCACAGAGGAACATCACTTTTAGGTTTCTGTTATGAGGCCAATTTCCTCTTAAAACAAGGAAATGCAAACAAAGTACAAAGCCAAGTTTCAGAAATTGTCAAAAATAGGCATGAAAACGTAATTTGGCTCCTTTTAAAAAAACATTTTTTTTTTCACTGAAACTAAGATTGTTGTCACAGACATGAAGGATTTTTTGTAGTGTCCCTGTCTCAGCCAGCAGATGGGTTTTGGTAGTACCTACCCCTTACATGCCTGTAGTCATCTAAGATATAGTTGTTTATGCAGATCAAAAAATATAACAGTAATGTGGTGTTTCTCAAAACAGTACATAATGAGGTTGATGTCTCTTACATCTTACATGCCTATAATCCAGGTCACAAAGTAGTGAGGAAAGAGTGAAAGTACTCTTGTGCTTAAAGGACTGAACCAGAGTCCCACAGAAATATGTTCTGACACTGTCTCTGCCACTGGTTTATAGAACAACTTTGGGCAAAAGATTAATCCAATATCTTAGAAATATTTTGTCAGTTTTGTTTGGTTTTGATTTTGTCTTCTAACTTGCCTGGATATTTACTACTCCTATCTAACAAAATAGGAACTATTTTGCTATTAATAGGAACTGCTATTTAAAGTTTTCTATGCAAGAGTGAAGAATGTAGAAGTCATAGATGGTTTAGAAATTTTGATTTTAGTCTACAGCTCTTTGCTGTAGCTCTGTCTGTGTAAGGGGACAAACAGCACTCCCCAACTTCACACATGGATTTGATGTCTAGGCATCCTTCAAAAGACTCAGAGAAAGTTAGCTACCTGGGAAGTTCATTTTCAGTGTCCTGCTCTCAGCTACCCTCTTTAGCCAGTAGAAAACACAGCAAAGAGGGGAAAGGAAAGATATGGGGGACTTTCTACATATGTTTTTATGTGCTTATCTTAACAATAGTTGAGAGTTGGAGCACTCTTGAGAACTGCTGGTGAGCTTAAACTTCTGGCTGAAGAGGTCTGAATACTCATCTCAGAAGAGTCTGCACCCCCCAACATATTCACTTTAGTAGAAAAGAAGGAGCTGGAAAGGGAGTGTTTAATGTCTGCCTTATTGAGGCTAGCCCATTGGCTTCCAAGTATTAGATACTTAGTGGGCAAGAAAATAATCTAAGTCTTTTGTTCCTGGATTTAAATAGTTGAGTTGCTCTTTCTCTAAATATGGGCTTTTGTCAAAGCAGGCTGTAAGCTCTGTAAGGATATAAAGAGGGTGTGAAGTCTTAGCACTGTTGTAGCAACCTCAGCCTTTGTGATCGTCTGACTTGTGTTTGTCACCTTTTCTAACATTCAGTCTAGTTCCTGTATGTTACTTCTCTATTTCAGATAAAGAAGCAAACTGTGACTTCATATGCATGCAAAATGGTGTCCTTGTACCACTTTAATTAAGGTCTTCAGATCTGAGCTCAAACTGATATCAGCTGGGGAGGGGAGCTGACAGGAGAGCTAAACTACTTCTCTCCTCCTGTACTGAAGAAATGACAACCCCCCAGGCCTTCTTAAGTCAATTGGCCTTAGCAGCTGAAGTTCTTGAGAAACATATTCATAACTGAGATGTCATTAAAGATATTCTTAGTAAATGCATCCCTGGCAAACTCATTTTACACAAGGATTTAAAACTAAATTAAGAAAAATAGAGAGGGAAAAAATGAAAGAGGTCTACATAGTATGCACAAAAATGACAAGTTGATTTAAATCTACATAACTAATTTTCTTGAACTCAAATCTGTTTTCTTGAAGAGGCTATATTGTAAGCTAGTACAAAGATTTCTGGCTTGCCACTTTTGACTTAACTAGACACAGAAAATTTCAATAAGAACATATGGAAGATATATTCTTTTTCACATTCATTTAACTGAAGCTATTTTGTTCAAACTTTTCTGACATAATCCAAGAGTAAAACCAAATATGGAAATCCTCAGCACTAGAAGAATGTAAGAAATTAATGAGAGGTGCTAAGTTGAAGCTAAAATGAAAGTTGGCACCAAACTGCAACTAAACAGTCATTAGAATGGATTATTTAATAGAGCTGCAACTATCTTCAGTACTTTGTTTAAAAAAATAGAAAAGAAAAAAAGACATAAAATTTCTCCTTAATCACTCATGAATCTTTTAGAGGGCAACCTTTCCAAGCTGGCTACTAGAGTTTGAGATGTTCCACCAGGCCTTTTAAGTAATACCACTCTTATAGTATATATGTATGCGTATATACATATATATATATCCACATGTCTTGCAGAAGATGGGTATTGTCATAGAAAGCAAATGAACTTGAGCTGCAACTTTGAAAAGAGCAAACATAGCTGAAAATGTTTGATGGACAATGGAAATGGTAATTGTAAATGGTAGCTGTCAGAATAGAAAGTGTGAAAGACATTTCCCCACTGCCCTGTTAAGTCATGGCCTTATATAATGCTACAATCTCTTTGTAGTTTGAACACAATAAAAGTTTTATTTTTTAATTTGTTCTGTGTGCCATGCTGCCGAATTGACATTTTTTCAAATGAGTTGTGCCATTTGTAGCTATACCTGTACAACACAGACTTCTGCAGCTGAAGTTGCTCTCCTCCCTATAGCAAATTGGGACCTTCAGAAAGAATAACTTTTACATCAGCCCAGATGCTCTCAGTGAAGCAGGAAACAGAGACATGGCATTTGACAGTGCTAAGACGGTGAGCAGAACTCTAGTGTTAAGACAGGGTGAGAGTTAATGGCCGTAGGTTGCACCAGGAGAGGCTCAGGTTAGATATTAGGAAAATTTCTTCTCAGGAAGAGTGGTAATGCACTGGAACAGACTCCTCAGAGAAGTGGTGGAGTCACTGTTCCTGGAGGTGTAAATTGAGCACTGAGGTACATGGCTAGGGAGCATGGTGGGGGTGGGCTGACAGTTGGACAAGGTGATCTTAGTGGTTTTTTCCATCCTTAATGATTCTATGATTCTGTGGTACAACCACTGGGATGGTGCTACAGGAAGAACCCACGTGAGCTGATCCCTGAGACTGTGGACTGCCAGGACCAGATGGGTATCATCCACACCATTGCATCTGGCGGGAGCAGCAGTGGTGGCTGGAAGCAGCAAAGCTCTGGGACCTCCAGCCATCATGAGCTTGTAGCACAAGCTTGCCCCAGCTGCACAGCAGGCCATGCAACCCTGGGTGGTAGATGCTCCTGGATGCTTCCCAGGGAGGTCTCCCTGGGGATACAGAGTGCTGCCAGAGTGTAACACAGCCAGGCTCCTTTCTCCTGGGGAGCAAAGTCAATTGGCTTTTGGCCACCTCTTTCACTGGAGCCCAGCAATGGACTAAGGAATCCCTCTACAGAAAAGCAGCTCTCTGGCTTGCTTGTAATCTGATCTATGGCTGTCAAGAGCAACTGTTGCCAGAACTTAGCAAAACATATAAAATAGCTCATATAAGAACATCTCTTGTTAAGGAAAACCCATTGTTAAATGCTTTTACAGAATTGAATGAATCATGATATTTATACCAAGAGCATTTCATTAAATCCCTAGCACAAAAATATTTTGTGTCCATGCTCCAACTACTAATTGATTTTATCTTGCTGAGTTTTGTTCAGGCTTTGCTATGACTATTTGAAATAAACAGCAAGACTTCAGTTTTGTCCCCTGTCGAAGACTGAATTCTGCACGCTTTCTACATGAAAGTAATCTTGTTAACTTTAGCGTCAGTACATGAAACCACTGCATGCAACAGGAGCAAGAACTAAATCTGATGTACACACTGTGGTGTGGTAAATGCTGACTTAAGTATGTCTAATGATATAATTAATGGCCAGACTGGTTGCTTTTCATTATCTTGTTCAGTTAAGCAAACACATTTCAGAGGAGTCAGGCAATGTCCAGAAAAGTTGATTTATCAGTAACAGACAGCCAAAGCTGTTCTGTATCCCTTTCAAATGAACAATCCTTTCCAAAACTAAATAAGTATATGAACTACTTTGTGAAATAAATGTGTCATTTGTGCAATGAAAAACACATGAGTTGTAAGATGGTTTCTACTGCTTTTTCTCTTTTTTCCCTTCAGGTTTTCTATGTTGTCAGCAATTTGAAATCTTTCAGAAACATCAGATTATAAATGATCCAGGAAACTTCATTAAAGCTTCTAATTTTTACCAAACTGACCATGCAAATTATCTAGCGTGGAAATGGAAGACAACAGTGGAAATGCCATGTCATTCTATTTGTACAAATTTGGAAACATACTCAGAAACTGATTTTAGTTCCCTTTTAACTAAAAATGCTCATTTCTTCTTCAAAATATATACTTCCTGTTTAAAAGTTCAAAGAAGCATCTTTCACAATCAATTGTACATATTCAAACCAACAGGTAAACACTTATGTAAGAACTGCCTTTACCTTCGTATTATATGTCAGCCACTTACATGGGAAAAAATAGCTCTTGCTCTCTGAGGTGCTTCTGTTTTGATTTTAAAGAACCACGGAGCACCCTGAATTTGGAAAGTAAAGCACCTCTGACATACTTCAAGTTGTGAAAATGTTCATGAAAATTCTCAAAATCACAGGTCATTTTTTGAAGTGTAGGTCATGAAATGTAATTCTCCACTAAGAGAATTGGACAGATCAAGCTATTTAAGAAGTAAAAAAAAAAAAAAAAAAAAAAAAAGCATACTCCAGCTGCTAGGCTTGACGAAGATATAGTTACTCACATTTTGTTATTGCATAGAGTAAAACATACTGTTTAGTATTTCAAACAACTGCTGTGTTAAATATAACTCTCTCTGATCATTTTTGAAATAGAGACAGTGTCATTTTTTAGCACTACAGAATAATGCAGGCAGTGTAGATCTGAGTTATTAGATGGATTTTCTGGATCATAAGACTTGTAATAATTATCAGGAAAAGTCTTTTATTTTATAAACTTTGAGGCCAAGACACAGCAAAAAGACTATGTTTGAAGTACTGAAGACATTGTGTGTTACAAGGCAGCAAAAGCCAGCAAGTTATGAGGTCAGCAATCCTATCAGCATAACTCTCTCCTTTGTAGTTAAGGCTGCCCAGCTGCAGTCTGGATTGTGGTGCCAGCAAGTGTGCTCCGTGAAGTTTTACTCATTGATTTATAGGGCACATTAGAGTGCCACAAGCAAGTCCCTGTGGCAAAGAATTTGAGCCATATCACTCAAAACATCTGTCCCAGAGTTCATTATAGCATCCCCTAAGAAGGCTCTGTGTCTCTACATCTGCTGGATGTCTCTGCTATTGGACTTACTCACAGTCCCATTATCTACAGATTATCTCAACAATTTTTTTTTTCGCATCCACAGTTCTTCTCAGTTGACTACTGAAAAAAAACAGGGCCCCAAGCATCACTGAGGGTGAACAAGAAGAGGTTACGGATGATCTGCCCCCTAGCACCACAGGAGGAACAGCTGTCTGCCCCTTACTCCTTCCATATCTCAATGCCTCTTCACAGAAGACCCTGCACTCGTGAGTTATTTGGCTTCAGAGGCAAGTTCCACTTCCCTAGCTTTTATCCCAGGCTTGTTCAGCCTAGAGAAGAGAAGGTTCTGGGGAGACATCATTGTGGCCTTCCAGTACATGAAGGAGGCTTATAAACAAGAGGGAGCCTATAAACCAATTTTTTATGTGGTCTAATAGTGATAAGACAAGGAGGAATGACTTTAAACTAAAGGAGGTTAGATTTAGGTTAGGTGTTAGAAAGAAATGCTTTACTCAGAGGGCAGTGAGATACTGGCACAGGCTGCCCAGAGAAGCTGTGGTGCCCTATCCCTGGAGGCACTCAAGGCCAAGTTGGATGGGACCTTGGGCAGCCTGAGCTGGGGGGTGGCAGCCTTGCTCACAGCAAGGTTTGGAGCTCAGTGAGCTTTGAGGTCCCTTCCAACCCTCATCATTCTATGATTCTGTTCCCTCTTTGACCTCTCCCAGATCTGTTGGGAGCAACTCTTCTCCAGAGAGCCTATGAGTCCACCAGAGTTTATAGCAATTCCCATTTTCTAGAGACAGGGCATGAAAGGGTAGTGGCTTCATCCTGCATGGGATAAAGGGGAAGGATAGACCTAAGGGCCTTCCCAAATAGCAGTTAGTCCAGAGGAGACACACTGTGAAGTAAAAAAATAAAACTCCATTGTTGTCAAGTGCAAACAAGTTTTATTGGCCTCACACAGAGAGGCTGCTGGCAAGGAGTAAGCTCTGAAAGCCAGTCCATTCTTGATAACCTTCCAGGGACTCTCTATCCCACTGGGAGACTAAAAGACAAGAAAATGTGTTCACACAAGCCAGGCTTTCCAGATAGGCTCAGCCTACACTGCAGTGTTCACAACCAGAAAATATTTTCAGATAGGTCACCCTTGTCCATTGGAGCCATTTGGACACCCTCAGGAGTCCATTCAGATTAAATGCATACAGTAGTTCTTCTCAGGCAGTGACAGTTTGGTCACTCTGAGAAAAAGAAAGGCTAAGTTTTGGCCTGGCCCATGAAGACACCTGGAAAACAGAAAGCTCCCATCCTTCTAAGGATCACATGTCCTTAGGAACAGAGAAAATAAGAGCAAGTGCCAATAGCCCTTCCCACCATGCAGGACTGAGCCACAAACCCGGACAATAGACTGTCTGTCCATGCACTCATTAAAAGGCATCTGTTATTACAGACTATGAAAACATAGACAGGGCACCCTGCCCCTAGAGATGAAAGCAGCCAAAACCAAAAAGCCCAGAAAGAGAACTTTACATCCCACAACAGTCCTATAATACCCTTCCTCCCATCCCCGTACCTACCAGCTCTTTTGCTGCCTTGCTCCTGGCTCAAGTGCCACAAGGCAGGGCAATGCACTGCCAGTCCTCAGGGAGCTGCAGCCTCTCCCACCAGTGCCTCCCACATAGAGAGGAGTGCCAGCTGCTCCTCACAGCAAAACCGTGACTCTCTGCCCTCTCAATACCCTAGTTTCACCTCTATCCCTGCTCCTTGTTATTGCCAAAGACCAAGGTAGTTCTTTCCTTGCTAAGTGTCCTCACTCATGGCCCGGGGAGTGCCTGAAGGCCTATGAAGCACCAACAAGAGCTTGGGCTTTTCTGAACACAACAGCAAGGTCTGTGCAGTTCCTAACCTGGCTGTGAGCATACAGTGGGGAAATGGACAGCACGGAAATGTGTTGTTGAGGGACAGTGCAAAGACAGTTTGTCTCTTTCTTCGTGCTGTGAGTCCTAGAAAGGAAAAAATAAGTGAATCATCTTTTTGGCTATTGCAGCGTAGTAGCTCAGAGCAGTCAAATTGTCTACCTTCCTGCAGGAGATGTGACAGCTCTAAGTGCCAGCAAGCTGCATTCCTGTGCTTTGAAGAGCAGACTTCTAATACATGAGCAGCAAAATCTAAAGTGAGCTATAAAGGCTTTCTCAAACAATAATAATAAAAAAGAAACAACAGCTACAGCCTCAATTATACGTGGAAGCTTTGGATTTGTTGTTCTGAGTATTTTCACTCAGCATCAGCTGAGCCAGAAAAGGATGACACAGGCCAGATGTTAGACTGCACTATAGAGGATTTCAGTCATTGCCCAGAGTCAGGCTGTCTTGGCTGTGAGCAGATCCATCCTCGGGTCAGGGAGGATTCCTCTGTGCTTTCCACAGAGCAACCACACACAGGCAGCATGGCAAAGGCAGGAGGTTCTGCAGCCAGCTTCTCCAAGACATGATAGTAGCAGCCAGCAGCCATCAGGATATGTCTCTGCATACCACCAGATCAGAGCAAGAAAGAGCCCCACGGCTTCCTTCTCACCTTTCTTCCTTAACTTCTTCAGTTTGTACAAGTTACCAATTAGTGGGTCTCCTCCAGTCCAGTCTACAGGAGATAAAAATCTGCAATAATTTTCAGTGGGGAACGACTCCAACAGTTGTCAGCATTCAAAGTTTTTCTCCATAGAAATAATGGGATTGCAGATTTTTTTCTTTTCAAAACAGTGTTGAAAATTCATCAGGCCAACACAAAATCTTCACTGATGCTGTTCTCCTTGTAAGGGCAAATGGCTTTTAAAAATGGGGGCTGCAATTTAGCAAATGGAAACAGTTTTGTTTGAACAAGTAGCTTGTTGGTGGTGTACATGCACAATTGAGAGACACATAGATGCCTTTCCTTCCTCCCAAAGCTCTCTCCTTTTTAATGTTTAGCCTACTTGTTACATTAATGGTGCAACAGGCTTTAAGATGGACGTTTTCTTCATGACTGTGCAAACGCTTATCTTCATTTTCCTAATGAAAAATCTGCCTGCCAGGAAAGTCTCTCCTGCCTCTCCATATAGTCTCCACTGCTCTTTGCCCTCCTACAAAAGCCCATGTGATCAAGGTTGGATATTAGGAAAAAATTCTTCTTAGAAAGAATGGTGAGGCAGTGGCACAGGCTGCCCAGGGTGGTGGTGTTCCCTGGAGGTGTTCAAGAAATATGTATATGTGGCACTGAGGGACATTGCTATTGGACATAGTGGTGATGGGTTGATGATTGGACTAGGTAATCTTAGAGATCTTTTCCAGTCTTACTAATCCAGTGATTCTATGATTCTAATGTCCACTTTGGTCCCTGAAGAGTTGCCTTTTATTTCTTTGCTCCATATTTTCCTCAGAAGCAAGGATTACTGTGAGAGAATGAATGGTGAGATCACTGTGGTCCTTCCAATATCTTGTCTTCTTCCTGCCCCTTGGTGAAAGTAGATAAAATAATGAAAGATATCAACGCCATTGCATCTGTGCTGGATGCTGACAAATTGTCAGCTACATTTTAAATCTCATCACCCTTAGTGATGAGAAATAGAATCAAAGCTGGACTATGCATACTTCATTTTGATACAACGGACTTGTGTCAAAGTAAAAAGAAGGTAGAAAGCAGGGATGAACCAGCTCATGCTTGTCAGACATGGGAGCTGTCAAGCTAGGGTAAATTGCAAAGGGCCTTCACCAACATCCAGGCCATCTGGCACCTCCTGCACCCACATTTGGCACTGTTGTCCTTCTGCCACTCTCAACCTCCAGCAGACAAGTTAGGTCTCAAACAGAGTAGAAAGCTCTACCTGCTCAGTTCTACCTGATGTCTAGAGACAGTCAGTAGTCTTCAGCAATTTTGCCTTCAGATCTGCCTTTACTCCATTTTCTAGGGAAGAGGATTAGAGTGATTGAAGTACTTATTCTTTTTCAGGTATGCAACCCTCTGTTTTCCATCAGATTTTTGCACACAGAATCACAGACTTCCTCAGCATAGCACATGCAGAGGGCGTTCTGTCCTCAAAGTCATTCCACATACAATGCCTGCTGAATTTTGCATATCAGAAGCACTGCAATTCATAGCAGTGATTTGTTTGTCTGGGAAAACTGGATACAGATACCCATGAATCCCCAATAATAAGCTGGATATCTCAAATTCTACCTAAAAGAACTTCTCATGTTTTGATGGAAATGTAGTAGTTCTACTAAAGAGCTAAAACCATCTCTGTGAAAAGCAGAAAAAAGGACCATGTATTCCTATTTTTTGACTTCTCAGATTGTTAGTAGCTTTCTCTTCATTAATTTGCCTGATTTTTCTTAAACTGAAGTCTCCTGAAAGCACTGTACTACCTCTTGACTGCCTCTGTTGCTGTTTACTATAGAGCCATTTGGCCAGAGGTAGGGAAGGTAATTAAATCTATAAGCAATTCTTTCCAGCTGTTGACAGCATCCTATCTTTACCCTCCAAATACAAGGGAAACATCAATTAAATCTACTTTTACAGGAAGAAGAGGATTACACTTTCATGACAAGTGCTCAAAGTCTTCCTAAGAGATAAAGGACCTAAAAAATAGCTTTCTGTATGGATTTTCATCTGTAGTGTAAGTATTCACAGGTCTGAAGCAGAGTCAGTATGTGGTAGCTGTGGTCCCTGGGAAAGCCATATCAGGCAGAGGTGAATTGAAAATTTTTAAGACTGGTTGTAATATCCTACAGCTTGCATGGATGAAGAAGGTAACACAGATGTAATGTAGCAATTTGCCAGGCACAAGGCAGTCTAGGGCATTTCTGCTTTGGAGCATTTCTGTAGCACTTAACTGTGACTTTCAGATGAGAAGCAATCTGTCCACTGCCTGCCCCCTTTCTGGCAACTGGAAGGTCTTCTGTGGCCATGGTGCTTCATGTACTGGCTTCTTGCTGCCAGCTCTGTGACTTGCCTAAATCCTCCAGGTGTAACAAATCCTGTGCACAAGTAGTGCCTGCATCCACAGAGTCTGGATGATCCAATTTTCTGCCTTTTATAGTTTACACTGTAGGTGTTGATGTCCCTCAAGAGATAATGTTAATTTCTTTGCTTTCAGTGACTGCGCTTAGATTTTCAGGTGAGATCTGTGCAGGATCAGGTGATAATTATGGTATTCGATGCCAATATAAGTTGTTAATATAGGCAAAAGTACAGTAAAGAGTCTCACATATTCAGACAATGCCTTCTGATACTATTTCCATTTCTGCACACAATTCTGCTGTGTATTTGTTTCTGCTGAAATAGATGTTTTCAAATCTGGGAGCTGAAAGGCTGAAATTGCTGATATTCATGGAACTTGGAAGGACGATCCAAGCTAAAATTGCTGCTCCAATGGTTCCACGCTGCCAAGCCGCTGCATTCCATGCCTGGGAGCCAAAAGAGCTCCACGTCTGTGTCCCAGACGAGATTACTACATTCTCATTGGGAAGATAATATTACTTGGTATGTGTCCATAAAGGAGAACCTGAGCCCTAAGAGCGTGAGAGAGACTGAGAGATTCCCCTCACACTTAACTTAGCTGTGTTTGCTAATTAACATTTAACTTGCATAATGCTATTTATTATACTGGGACTGAATAAATGCAACCAAAATCAAAATTTGATTCTTATTACATTTCTGCAGCTAAGTGAGACAGAGTTGCTAGTCCCAGAGAATGAAGACAGCATGGTCATGAAAACAAAAGAGTAAAAGCTGGGCCATTAAATTGCCCAGAGAATTTTTTTTTTTTTCAAGTCATGCAAGGACAAGGGGATGATGTGCATAAGGATTAAGGGATTGAGATTGATCAGAAAAAAGGAGGGTCTATCTCAATAACTTATTATCCTCGAATCACCATTGCTGGAAAAATATGTAATGTGAGCCTCTGTATTTTTTATGAAAATATTTACACAACTTGCAATGACAAAGCCCATTTCCATGTAACTCTACCAGTCAAGAGTTCTTCAGTTTGGCTAAATTTTCTCTGCTGCTCCTTCAACCTCATTATTTCCGTTCTGTCGTTCTGTCGTCATTAACTAATGAGTGGAATTTGCCTGTGGCCTGTTCTTTCAGTGTCTGTTAAAAAGTCAACAATCCTGTTCACTTCTGCTTTCACCATCAAAATAAACCTTAATTAGGAGGCAATTAAGGTTGCTTAAGCAATATGCCACCATAGCAACAATTGAAAGGATGGACCTTTGCAGCTCACTCTGTCTCCATTGTTTTTAGCTTGTCTTCTCTGGAATACCTCGTCTGCATCTACTTGTCAGACCTCAGCAGCTTTCTGCAAGACCTTTCAAACTGACTAATGACTCTGAGGAGGTGGCATTACTGAACTGAGTGCAGTTTTGAACTGATGAAGATGTGAACACCAGTCATCTTCGAGTTTTACTGAAGAGCTATTGCTTCAGCCTGTTATGCCAAAGGATTGAAAGTGCTAATGGACCTGAGTAGCTGTGTTGGTTAACGTTAGTAAAATTTGATGAGATTAAGCTGGATGGAGGAACAACTGTTTGAAATTCAGCAAATTCATAATGAAAACTGGATATTCATAGGAAAAAATAATAAAAGAAGACGACTTTTTCAGAACTAATACTATGAGATTTTTATTTTATTTTTGTTTTTATATTTAATAGATGTATTCCTTATTTTGTGACCATTTGATGTCTACATAAGAAATTTTTGGCAATAGAGACTCTTAGAAAGCCTATGCTGCTGCCACCGGGCACACAAAGAAATGACATTGTGACCACAACTTTGAGCTAAGGTTCCTAAGGAAGGACCTTCTACAGAACAGAAGTATTAATGTTCTGTTCTGGATCTGTTCCTGAAAAAGACTGAGCTTAAGGCACAATCACCTCTTTCACATTTCCTACCAGCTTACAGCTCTGCATCCCACTCTGCAGAATGGCTTTCCAGGAAGTGATCCCCTGAGACTCCTGGGACCATATTTAGACATCCAAAATTCCACCTCAGTCCATGTTTCCTCAAGGTGGTGCTAAGCAGCTTGCTGACAAGAAACGATGATTTCAGGAAAAGGGTGGAATTGAGGCCACCTGCATGTGACTGATGGCTCTGTGGGTGAGACGTACTGTAAGCTTTAGAGAAGGAGGTACTTTGACATTAGGCACTGTAAAGCCACTCAATATATTGCCTCCTTTCTTGTCAGATGTCCAGCACAATAGGGTATAGAATGCTGTCTGCCTAGATCAGCTTTAAAATAAAATAAAAATCTCATATTGTAAAGAGGAAATTTCTACAGCTGTTAGTATTACAGAACCACACAGTGTTGTAGCTAGAACGCATGAGATTCTGCATGAGAAGAATCTAGCAAATTCAGTAAAAGAGTGTTGCTGGAGACACTGCATTTATCACATCTATTGTTTCCAAAGAGAAATACTTCAGTAATTATCCTTTAGCTGAGACCTATTGTTCAAAGAAGGATAATTTTAAATATAGGGTAAAAATAATATATGTATAAGCTTTTTCTGATTCCTTCTTTTCTCCAAAGAAGCACAGGTATTGCACTACATGCACTTTTCCATGCAGAAGCATCAGTGATACAGTGCTCATGGAGGATGGGAAGCAAAACCAGGCTTTGGAGAGGACCACATAATGTTGTCAGTTTTCCCTGTATATTTAAGGTGGGGCAAATATGTTGTACAGCTGCATACATAATCAGAAGTTTCTGCAAACAAAATTCCTCTCACTGTAACTATCAAAACATTAATTCAGGAAAACTGAAATTGAATAAGTGAAGTTAACCTGTATTCGCCCTTCTCTTTACACGTACATATATTTACAGAAAGTTTCTGTCTCTTCTGGTTGTGGAGATAACCTTTTAAGTATAAACTGAGGGAATGCTGGCCTGAGTCTGGAGCCAAACACATGGAAACAATAACACTAGAGATAAGCTGCCTTCATTCATCTCAGTGGGACACTAGCAATGAAGTCTGCTTATGACAATGTAAAAGACAGACTTGTTAACTATTTCACTGCTACATTTTGTTAACAGAATATCTGGTGCTGCTGGTCTATCCATTACAGCCTGATACCCTTTTCCTTTGAAAGGATACGCCATGTGATATGACTATGTATTTGAAATATGTACATAACCCATCTTTACTTCTGTCTTGAACATACACTTTGACTGTTTTAATAACCAGTACTCTGCATATCAAAATCTGCTCTGTAATAAATGCAGAATAAAAACCTTTCCTGAATAACTTTTTATTTTCAGGGACAGTTGTGATTGACCAAACCAAGGACTAAACTTAATCACCAGAAGGTATATAGTCCAAATATCTGTCTGTCCTGTGGCTTTTCCAGAGAGCATTTCTTACTGATGGAATGGTAACAGCATGTTCAGTCAGCAAGCAGGGGCTCAACTAAAGGAATTTTCCTCTGATTTCTCATGGGATTCACCAGCAAGGTCTGTAGGGTCTGATAGGTGGACTGCCTTAAGGCTCTGTTGTCTTGGTTCTTTTACTGTAGGTAGAAAGCAGGGGAGAGAGAACCATAACAAACTTTATGAGCAGGAAGCTTTTGTGTCAGAAGAAAAATGTCAGGGCCACATATTTTGTAAAAGAAAATAACTTCTATTCATAGAGAAATGCTCTGTAAGAATAAGCAACTGATGGCTGTCCCACCTGTGTTGTACCCATGGATGTGTCTGCACTGTCCATCTGTTTGCCCCCCCTGGGGCAAGGGCTATGGCTGGAGACAGGAGCAGCAGTTCTCCTTATCTCCTCTCTCTGATTAGCACTGAGATTCACAGGAAACAAACATATTTATTAATATTGTCCTTTTATGTTATTTACTTTCTGTTGCTATCTCTTCTTTTTCCTCTGTCCCTTGCAAGGGAAATGAAGCCAAAAGGGAACACAGTGGCATCACTCCAAGGACTGAGCTAGGTGATAACATCAGCAGAATACGAGAATATAGAATAGTCAATATTTGAGCTGGTAAAAAAAAGAAATAAAAAATGCATTCTGGATTTTTAAAAGATGCTGACAGTTCCTAATGGCAAGGATTCAATTCTGTATGGTGCCTATGATTTGTTCCTAAACAACCCTTAACAATCCTTTGCTTCATTCTTGGCTGGTGTTTCCAGCTTAACAAAACGTCCCAACCCAGTCCCTTTGGAAAATGAGGAGAGTTTCTTGATTTCAGTGAATTTGTGATTGAGCTTGAAATGCAGACACTAATGGCCATATGGAAGTCTCTCTGTGCAGAAATACTGGCCTTTGCTGAATCCCATCAAGCTGAACAGGTCATAGCTGCGGTATGAAATTATTTAGTCTTATCAGAAACATCTGTTCCATTTGATTGTGTTTCCAAAAGCTGTGAGTTCTTTCTTTAGAACTTTGTTTTTCTTCATGAAAGTGGCACTTTCTCTGCACTGAAGTGTTTAGCATAATTCTTAATGACTACAGAATTAATGACAGAAACGTTGTGGCATTCTCTTTCTCCAGCTGCAAGCTGCTGTGTTTTGAAAAGTGTTTAGGTTTGTAGAAAGCATTTATGAAAGTTTCCTTTCTCAGAAGTACAATTTATCTATTTTTTCTTCTAAGCCCAAAACAAATTGTGATTATTCTGCATTTGTGTTTATGTTGAAGGCTGTTGGTGGCAGGGTTGGAGGAGGTTCTTCAGTTTGGATGGAAAGGTATGAAGATTCCCTGTGCTCTTCTTTCTTCCATGTCAACATGATACCTTCTGCAGATACACCTTCTGCACCTCCTGATATGAGTTTAGCAGACTAAGGGGGCAGTAAGTCCAAAAGTAATACTTCCTATTTTATGATGTTGGCCAGCAATTTCAGAGGCAGATGTTGGCATTATGACAGTAAAGATTGAACCTTCCCACCAATATTGTTACATTTTGTTGCTGTGTGACAGATGACAACAGAGGAGCAGTCTGACAAAATGGCATCTGACATGGAAGCAAAGACGTGGCACTGAATTCCTTCATGCAGAAAAAATTGGCACCCCTCAGTATTTATCAATGCTTGCTGAATGTTTCTGGAGGCCAAACAGTGGATGTGAAGTGGAACAGGGTGCATTTCAGCAGTGGTGATAGTAACATGAAAGACAAGCCATGTTCCAGAGCATGACATGCAAGCTCTTTCTCATCACTGGTGAAAATAAACAGATAATGGTTGTGACCATGTTGAGAAATTTGTGTTTTTAGCTGAGAATTTGCTCTATCAAACAGAGTATTGTGTTTTTTGTATCTGTTGTGGTTTTCATGGAATTAAATAGGAGCCATTACTTTTGGAGTCACCTATATAAGTTACACACTCTAAAAAGTAAATGTCTAGATGATTGGGAAGGCCAGGGGGATAGGGATGGACTATGATGCCTCCATTCACCCATGCCACTTAGATCCTATCCCTCCTGCAAACAGCTCAGAGCTCTTAACTCAGTGATGAATGACTTTTCAGCCATTGATGTAAAACATGTGGGATGAGCTCAGGGTAACTCCCACGAGAAATACACCTATTGGAGGAATAATATATGCTCCTCTTCACTGCCTCCCTCAACACAGATGGGCAACTCCCTGGGGCAGGGAATCCCTACTGTAATATTCTTCTTCCAGCTGTGATCTCTGTACAGGGATTTGATGGCTGGGTGATCACATTCTCAGGATACATGGGCAATGACTGCTCCCACAGAAACATGGAGAGGAGCAGCATCCTCAGGAAAGAGGCTGATGTACAGAGCAGAATGCAGGAATACTGATAGCACAGCATGAGTGAATTTCTATTGTTTTCTTTCAAATATCTTCTAGTGTTCTAGGTAGGGAACAAAACCTGTTTTTTCATAATCATTAAAGCCACATTATTCATTTAAGTATGGAAACTCTGTCACAAATGTTAATGCTAGTAACACAAGCTCAATAAACTCACACAATGTATACAGACAGTTTCATATCGTTTGCAAGAAATACCGTATTCCCCAAGTTCCAGCTTAACTGTCACAGTTGCTATTAGATGGTTGGATAAAATGCCAATGCTGGGAGGGTTTGTACCTGTTAAAATGTCACTCAGTACATGATTTTTCTGACAATCTGGGTGCTGCTGAAAAGAGCCAGGTTGATAAGCGTACTCCATTTCAGCTTTCTTTTTCCTATTGTGTACTCTCAGCTCTGTTATGGATTTCATAATAAATACAACCTCAAACTTGTCCACCTAAAAGGCTTTCTTACAATAAGGCAGTCCCGGCTCAAATAATCGTTTCCAATTTCATTGCGTTGAAAGAGCAGAATGCGTGTGCTCACACATGTATGTGGATGACTAAAATCTCATCCATAACACTATGTGCTTCCTATTGCTGTGAAGGGAATAGTAAGAACCTTTGAATTCCCACCAGATCACTAAATAAAGTAAACGCAGCCATGTGGTGTTTTTCTTCAGTATCTCCACCCTTGCCTGCAAATGTGATTTGTCCTGAGTGCTGAAATACTTATTCCCCTCTGTCAATGTGGAAGAAATATAAATCTCTGGAAGTTTTGGAGCTGCTTTTTGTCGGGAAGTTGAATACCATCAAAAGGAAGTACCTGCCCAAACTATGCTTGGCTACAACTACCTCTGCCCACCTCAGCTGCTTAGAATTTCATCCTTCTCCACCACCTACACTGAGGATTTTACCTTGAGCTCTTGTTATTGAATGATAACTACTACATTTCATTTTTATTTTTAATGTTTCTATGTATGCAGGTTTGTGATTCTCTTCAACATCTCTGTATGCTCAGCTGCCATCTGCAGTTCCTGATGTTCAGGAGAACAGAGCTTTGATCTACGAGTGCTTATTTAAGAGTAACTTTACCCTTCTCTATTTCCATAAAAAACAAAAGGGGTGGAGGGAGAGAAGTGATGGGACAAAGACAATAAAACAAACAAATAACAACAACCAAAAAAACCCCTTATAGTCTGCCTCAACCTTCTTCACTTCCACACAGTTTGAAAGGCCAAAGTAAGTAAAACTTGATAGTTACTGAAATCTTTGAAATGTTCCTCTGATGTCTATTCAGAGCTGTAGAGATGTGGAACATCTCCTGTCACCTACATGTAGACAGCTTTTATGTGGGGAAAAAAGAAAAGAAGCGATAAAAATAAATCCTCTGTTGGAGCGTGCCTACAACAGGGTTTGTGATTATAGTTTAAACGTTTGTTTCTGCTTACACAAATAAAAGGGGAACAGCAACAAGCTCTTTAAAGTGTGAAGATTGTGCAGTCTGGGTGTGTTTCTAAGGAACTATTGAAGCTGTCAGCTTTTTTCAAAACTTGGTGTTATTCTACAAACACTGAGGACAGTCTCCTGGGGGAAAACTGCAGTAATCAATTATATTATATGTTTCTTGAAAACAAAATAATGAATCAATTTCTCAGACTTTTTGGTCAGTTTGACAGCCAGTCAATGGTAATGATTCAGTTTCCTTGCAGCTATGTGGCCTGGCACGTTTTAATTACAAATAATGTCACTGGATTTTCAAGTTGTTGTTTTTTTTTCTAAATTTTAATCAGCATAAGAAACTAATTGGGCTTTTTAATACTGATTTACCTGTAAGTCCTCATTCAGTATCACATGAACAAAGGTTGCTCTGAAAGTAACGCCTCCTTCCATGGAAACTATGACAAAATGTAACAGAATATTGGTGGGAAGGTTCAGCATTTACTGCCATACCACCAGCATGCCTCTGATGTCATGGGCCAGTGTGAAAAAAAGAGGTATTATTTTTGGAGCAGCTTTCATACATTCTTTTTTTATGCCTAAAGATCTTTATGAATAATTTGATCACCCCTTCAGGAACTGTGAGGAATGAAAACATTAGATAACTAGCCTTCTTATTGTGTATGTCTAACTACTGCACTTCTCATTTGCAGATGAGACAATTTCAATGCATGTGGCTGAGTGCATAGATGAACTTCAGCAGCTTGCTCGTTACTGAATGCATAAGGGAAGTTTGGATTCCAATTTTATTCCAAGAAGTGATTGGGTACTTTGTGTAAAGTAGAGTTATGTCAAAAGGAGAGAATGAATGTACTACAGTTCCAGCAAGAGAGCTAACTTCAGTCTGTGCCGTGCCCAACTTAAAGGCATTAAACATTTAAAGAATGGCAGGATGAATGCAAAATGTCATTGATTTCTCACCACTTTGTGTGTGAGTAACTTTGAATATACCCCAATAGGGTAATGGCTTACTAAGATGTAGGTGAACATTAAGGTGCTCCGCACAACTGAATGCTAGGCTGTTTTGCCTCCAGCAGAATGGGAACCACCAGGATTTTTCATGGAAAAAGTGTAGGAATTAAGAGAGTTAAACCAATGATATCTATATAAAAAGAACTATGGGGATTTTTGCAAATGCTTACGTGTAGAGTTAGAAAGGAGATGGCAACACCCATTTCTCATGTTATGGCACAGATTAATTCCAGAGCTTATAGTGCTCATTTCCCAAGCCAAGGCAACAATCAGGTGGACAAAATTATCTGTGCAGTAGATTTGATGGGTTGATAGTAATAGGACAAGGAGAAATGGTTTTAAAATAAGACGGGAGGTTTAGGAGGAAGTTCTTCACACAGTGGGTGGTGACACACTGGAACAGGTTGCCCAAGGAGGTTGTGGATGCCCCATCCCTGGAGGCATTCAAGGCCAGGCTGGATGTGGCTCTGGGCAGCCTGGTCTAGGGGAGTTGAACCTAGATGATCATTGTGGTCCTTTTCAACCCAGGCCATTCTATGATTCTGTGATTCACTGAAACAAACAAAACAAATAAACACTTTCAGCATTCTACAAAAATTCTGCAATTTAGTATCCCAGAGACTTCTGAATCAATTTGAAAATGATTCTTTAATAACATCAACTTTTAAGATTTTAGATATGACTTGTTTTTAAAGAACTATCATGCTATCATTTGACTTTTTATTAGCTCATTGTTTTCTGGAATTCTGGGCATTTTTAATTAATGAAAAACATGTTCCTGTGCTTTTCCCATGTGTTCTCTCACACACACTGATGTGAGAAAGAACTTGTTTACTACTGCACTATTATTTCAAGTGACAGAAACAGATCATGAACAGAAAGTTAAAGCTTTTTCAAATAACAGAGACATAAAGTTGAGACACATTATGAAACAACTGGGACATAATGTTTGTGTGACTTCTCCACGAATAACGTTACTGAGCTATCTGCAAGTCATATGTAGGACAACTCTACACCAGGGAGGATTCAGCAAGCCATTGAACAGGTTGGAAAGCACAGACAGCCACTGCACAATGCACTTATTAGCATCTGCAGGAGTCAGCTGGATACTGAAAGATTCAGTACGTCCATGAAATCTCAAAAAAACAGGTGACATTGTGACACTCATGGGCACCACAGAACAAAACCAAGCATCATGTCTGCCTCTTAGCCTGCTGCAGCGGCATAAAACCTTTTAAGACTCAGCAAAGAGATGTGTGTCTTGCTAATGAGGGACATCTTCAGCATCCTGACCTTCATCCAGCATGCTGTGTGGGTGGCTGTTCACCATGGGCAGGACTGCACGACTATGCATTTAGGGGCTAAACACTCAGGACAGGATGCTATGGCACATTTTTCATTTGATCTTAGCTATGCATGACAACTACTGCAATTATAGCTATTTTCGCTTCTCCTGACGTTTGTTTGAATATATCTTGCTTGCTACTTTCCTAGAAGCTGTTAAAATATTTTCCTTTCTTGGTAGGCCTGTGCTCCGCTTTTATTTTCAGTAAGAACAGATGTTCTGCCCATACTATTTTGGATACTTATATTACTGCAGCATCCAATACTCTCATTGTCTTTTACTCTGCCATCCCCAAAAGTCAGCATGGTTCCTGAAGTACAAATCTATTACACTCTTGTGAAGAGGATAATAATCAACTAAATATGTCTTCTGTACTCACTCTTTTCCAGACAGGCTTTTTAATGTTCAAGAGAAGAATGAGATTTATATAGAGCTTTTTCCCCTTTCTTTTGCTAAAAAGGAGCATGATCTACTTTAGCATTATAAAGCTCAAAGTCTCACTGCACCTGAAAATATTAAATCTATCCAATGAATTATCCTTACAATAAATGAACACACTTTAGCCAGATCCTAGAGGACTACTCAAGTTTCTCCCATGAAACTTATTTCAAGTGAATTTTGCTCTTCTCCCATGAGATTATCATCTTTTCATCTGCTCATACAACAGTAAAACTATATGTGTATCCGTACAAGCATTCCTTTCCTTATTCAAGAAAAGATCCTACTGCAGATATGGGTACAGATTTTCAGCTGCATTACATAGTGTTGAGTGTTATTCATTCATGTATTTGCCTTCTACATGAGTGTCGGGCCAGTTTGACAGTGGCTTCATGTTGTCATATGCAGTCAATGACGAACCGCAACCTGGAACACAGAAGGGTTTGCACAAATATTTCCATACCCATATGCTCATACCTTGCATATAATACTCCATTATATTTACCCTTATAAAGATCCTCACGTGGCCGATGTTGTGCAGAGACCTGTCCTAACCTTAGTTAAGAAAAAAGGACCAGGAGCGACTCCAGAGTTAGAGGGAAAGAGATGACAAGCCTACAGCCTCCCACAGCAGGACTGGCACCAGAGCTTTGCTGAAGATCATTGGGTTTATTTTGTCGTTCAAAGTGAATATATAAATACATATACTTGTGGGTGTGTTTATGTATAGCCAACCTTAAAAACAGTCAAATAAAATTCAATAGGAAATTATACAGGCAGTACATTCCACTAAGTCAGATTTACTTCTGAATTCAAACCTCAGTTAAAGGTAATAAGATTACTGTGAAAGAAGAGACTTCAAAATAAAAGTATGAAATATTTTTAATGAAGTATTTGACTATTCAGCACAGTTTAAACGTTTTGAAAGTGCTCAAAATGGATTCAGTCAATTTTAAGTGACACACTTGGGGAACAAAACCTGAAAAATTTCATCTTACTGTAGCTCTGAATGACCTACTTTTCAAGTGGAATAATAAAAAATAAATCTAGAAACAGCTGACATGACTAAGAGCTTAACTGAGGACTGTGAAACTGGATAAGCCTATCAGGTAATGGTATCTGGAATGAAAAAAAGGGAGTAGCTTTGTTGTACACAGAGGTCTGAAATGTATAAGCTGATGCATGTTTAACTGATCCCCTTGAAATGGCAAGTTGAAGGTTTGCAGAGATTGTGGAAAAAACTGATAATAATTGGCTTCAAATCTGGAAAGGACTGTGAAATATTTTTGAAAGTATGAAGAAAAATGAATGAGAACAAAAATTTTGCAATAGAATTCTAGATTCTGGTACTTGAATTGAGATTATAAACGTGGATATCAATGTTGCATTTTAAGCTATGATGTGCTTTGCAAATAGGTCAAATATCAAGCAGAAAACATCCAAAACAGGTTATATTTCAGTATGTTGGTCAGCTTCACAGCACTAATATTTCTATTTGCAAGAAGAAATGCAACAGAACAATACAAAATTGTAGAGATGTTCAATTATTCCAAAAAGGAAAGTCATCATATCTTACTTTTCATAGAATCAAACTTCATCCTGCAAATACACAGTCATACATATGGAACTGTGTAACTTCTCCATGAACTCTTTAATATCAGGCTCAGTGAATAAACTTGATTGAGGATGTGCTTCTTCTGTAATGCTAGAGCATGATTATCAGGATCTGGAGATAGATATATGTATGAAGTTACAGAAAACCCAGGTCTTCCAAAAACATAAAAATTCTGATTTCCCATGCTGCAGAAAGTAATATACAGTATGTGCTATGTCAGCAGGCTATCAAGCAGGATGCTGTGTTTTCTTTGGCAGAGAAAACAGAGAAGATCAGATAGATTGGCAAAGTCCTGAATGCCAAAGATTTAAGGAATTACAACCACTAACCAAAGAAAAAAAAGCAGACAAGGAAAGTGATGTTTTTAGGGATTCTGCCAAGACTAAGATTTAGTAACGTAAATTGGTTTAGAAGAGGAAAAATCACATTTTGCATATGTGTAAGACAGCTAGAGGCTTTGACATTTGCAGAGCTCCTGAATTACTTGCAAAGTCCTCACGTGAGAAAGAAATGCACTAGCACTGATGATGGAAGGAACAATGCTGTCTGCAGGTAAGCAAATTACGAGTGTTAATTATTGGCCTGACAAGCAAATATAGGTCACTTTTCCTCAAAACAGACAGCATACTTCCTATACAGACTGATGAGTACTTTTTTCAGAACCTGCGTAGCTCAAACTCACATGTAAAGTGAACGGAAGGTAACCATGAGGTACCCTGCATGAGCAACACACATATGCACGCTCATGGCCTTATTTTAGCATGACAGGAAAATGTTATCTATGCATCTAACACATTCCAGGTTCTGGGTGTTTCTTCAACAGAACATAAGTTCTACAAAGGCTGAAATATTCTGAAAGAGTATTTTGAAAATATCTCAAGTTATCTGTGGTCAAATATTATATCATATTAAGTAAAAGTATCCAAAAGTGAAAAACAAACAAAAACAAGCAAACAAAAGAAGTCATACAAAAGAAGAAAAAGATAATGTCATCTATCTAGACATTAACAACCCTGACCTACAATGGTCTTTCAATGATACAGTACAGACAATCATACTGGATTGAAAATCTAGTGAGCTGAAATAGATACATCCATATACTCTACACATGTAAGAAAATGTCTCCATACAATAATAGTGAGTGTATACAGGAGACAGAACTGATACCAGAACCAAATGCCTTTGCTGACAGATGGAGGGCATAATGTATTAGAGTGGGGTGGGGGGTGGGAATAAAAAATGTTTGACCCAGCTTTGAAGCACGTGGCAGATCACTCTCTTCCCATTGAAAACCTTGGATACAGCTTTGCTGTCTTCTATGGAGAAGAATGCATCCAGACTCTGCTATCAAAATGACAAAGCCTCGTATACTTGAAATTAGCTTGTAAATAATAACACAGCAAGCAAATGTGTCAATATGCTTTCTCCTCTTGTGAATGCTGTATAGTAATAACAAGGATTCAGTAGGACTGACAGCAGTATAGCTGGGTTTTTATATGAATGTAATATAAAATATATATACACCTATATCAGCTTAGAATTTTTCCCAGTGACTTTTGCTCAGTGTATTTTTACCACCACTTCCTGAATGAGGCACTTCCTCCTCATCTCTGCTTGACTTTTTGGAAGATGTTTCACTGTCTTTATTGTATTACTCAGCTACTTAGTTTTGAATTTTTTTTTTAATTTTTTTAGATTAATAATTACCTAGAACCAGTGTGATCAGTTAATGCAGAACATCCTCTATACTAAAATAATGCATGCGCCCCTCAGGTAGATTTAAACCTGTTGGGAGTCATATTGGCACAGATAATTAAGAGTTGCTCAATCTTGGTCCAATTCTGAGTTAAATATCTTAAAATAATAACGCATTTCCTTCAGCATGATAATTCCTAGGATAAGAGAAGAAGGATTACAGACTATCAGCAGAGGTATTGCTGTGATTTTTAGAAAGAGACATTTTCAGAAATCTATTTGTGTTAATTAATCAACTAAGACCTATGTTTCTGGTACAAAACATGAATTGAATAATCAGCTGTACAATAGAATGCCAGTAGATATGCACAGCTACAGAACTACATGGAGACAGCATTTTTACAACAAATTAGCCATTTTTACATTGTTCCAAAGTGAACAAGTCCTTTCCTTCAGCAAATCTTAGAACTTCAGGAGAACATCATCCAGTGTGATTATGCAGCATCTCATTCAAAAGACAGTGCAGCAATGTCCTTGTCCTCACTCCTGGATGCAATGCTTACATACCCTACACTTAGAGACCCTTCAACAATGTCCATGTTTCCAGTCCTACCTTTTTTAAAAAGATAAAAAGATTTATACTCTTAAAGGCAGGACAGCCAGCATGTTCACTTCATCAGTGATGCCTGAAGATACTGGACAACTCTGTGAGGTCCTGTCCATGTTCTGCATTGCCAATATACCAGCACGACAAGAGCTTCATTTAGGAAGCTCTAAGTTAAGTGAGTTATGGCAGATGCGCTGGGGAGGGAAATAGTGGCAGTAGTACAGACACAAATATATCGAATAAGATGCTTTGTAATAAGCTTTGTTGCCATTCTACACACAGAGGAATAAAAATCATACGTAGGAATCTAAGCATCCTACAATCTTCAAAATCTATGTTAACATACTATCTAATCTTACAAACCCCAAAGTGCAAAAATAGGGTGGATTTCAGAATTCAGATTTGTGGAGGACATTCAGAGAAGGTAAACACCTAAGAGCTGGTCAGGTGTTTCCCTGTTTGTCTCCTAGGAGAGTCTTTAGCCTTATGTATCCCGTGTGAACATCTACAGGACATTTCTCCTTTTATTGGTCAGCAGTTCTGTAGTTCACACAGGATACAAGAAACTATTTCTTTACGTTCTTCCTGGGAGAATTCAAACCCACAGTTTCTGTTATACAAAATACCTATCTACAGCCTCATAGAAAACATTTAATTGTGACTTTAAAGCAAGAACGATGTGCACAAGCAGCAGAAATAGCCTTTGACTAGCTGTAGTTTGCAGATGAAAAGTAAACTTTTATTTTATAAAATTCAAGACTTGAGTACCTACTTTCAGCGGGTTCAGAGTAGTGAAACAAGACAAGTCTCAGAATGCATCTGCCAAAAGATGATTGAGAAGCCTTTTAAAACACAGATCAGCTTTTATTATGGTCTACTTTAAGTAGCTATGTGTTCAGTAGATTGCCAGTATAATTGCTTCTTACAAGATTTAGGAACAACACTAAAGATCAAAATTTAGGTACAGTGATGCTAAAAGCATCGATAAATGTTAATGGATGCCATTTTTTTTGCACATGGAGGAATTCAATGACACACCTTTGCTTCCATATCACACCGCACTGTCAGATGCCATTCTGTCAGACTGCCCCTCTGCTGCCATCTGTCACAGGGCAACAACACGTAACTGAATACTGGTGGGAAAGTTCAACTTCTACTGTCGTAACACCAACATCTGCCTCTGACATCATGGGCCAAGATCATAAAATAGTAAGCATTACTTTCAGAGCAGCCATTATACGTCCACATTACTTGGCCTGGTATTTGATTAGAACTTTTTCCAGAAGGCTTGTTATCTTAGAGGCTTGAAGGGAAGGGTTTAGCTTGTCTATACCAATCCTTTTAAAATCCCCGCAATGCATTCCTAGCCCTGCGTGTAACAAGGGCTTTTTCTTTCATTTCAGGACAGCAACACTGTGCTATAAGGGCTATATTTGTGCTGTGATGGTAGAATTAATAAAAATTGATTTATTTCTCAATATACAGCTTTCAAGTAGCAAAGAGCCTTCTGGCATTAAAGGACAAAGGTCAACATGGATATATGAGTTGCGAATATTTTACCCCGTGCTTTTTTGCATGCTCTTTCAACACTTGGCATTTGTCATGCTGACAACTATTTTCATTAGGATCTTTATCCATTGTCTGCTTCAGACATAGAAAGGAAAACTAGTGATGGTATGAAAGCTTAAAGAGATAGGAGAGGGAATTACCATCAATAAAATACTATTTTTAATTTACACTTGGTTAGAGTTAATAATTGGTGCCTCCCTGTTCCTATCAATAAAAGGAAGAAGTTGAACTTACTTAGTCCACAAGAAGTCTGTGAAAAGTAGGCAAAGGTCATCTTATCAAGATTTATAAAGCAGTATCTTGTCTAAGAAGGGAGTTCCCATTGGTAAGTGAATAATTCTGCATTGTTTCCATGGCTGTCAAATTGTGATTCCACAACGAATCAGAAAAAAAAACAACAACAGTAAATAGTGAAAGTAGGAGTAGGAAAAAAAATCATAAAGCAAGAAGGTTGAGACAATAGAACGTTTGAAGGCCATGTCCAAATATTTCTGGCAGAAAAACAACAGCCCCCACCCCCGTCCAGATCTCACCAAGGAATTTACAAACAAACCGTCCATAACAAAACTAGGAAAAGAAGTGAAACAATAAATAGGAATAGGCACAGTAACAGGACCGTAACAGTGGTTTGTAGCAGCTATTCAGTGCTGTTCATCAAAGAGCATGAGTAACGTACACCACTATTCCACTACCCAGACTTGAAGAATGTAGACACAAGAGATTGAGAGATCAAACGAGACCAAGTATTGTGTACTACCTCCTCCCCTCCTCCATGTTTTTTTTTTTTTTCTTTTAAACATAGCATGCAAGATTTGACCATTAAAGAGTCCCCTTCTACCCCTCCCCTCCACCCCACCGATACAAAACTCTTGAGGATTTTATTATTAATTGGGAACTGTTCTCCTTTTAGGACTTGGATAATACCACCCATTTGGTCTTACCAAACAAGGACTAGTTTACTTACTACTGAATAGATTGGGCACCTCTAACATGGAATACTTTCATAATACTGCTTTTAAAACAGCATTTATCATTTGTATCTACCCTAAAAAAAATGACAACTGTGAGAAACAAGATGAAAGAACCACAAAGAAAAAACAGTCTGTTAAGTCCTTTTCTCTCATCACCAGTACCTATGTTAATCAGTCTCTGCTTCTTCCTACCTATTGTCACTGCAGCACAGTGCCAGCTTAGGAGTGCAAGAAATTGCAACACCTTTCTGCTGAGTTACTCCAAGCCCCAGATCACTTAAGCCGGTTATGACACCTTTTGACTGGGTTACCGGCCTGAAGGAGGAGGTGTGAGGGCAAGAAAAAACAAGCGGTGAGTGCGGAAAGCAACACTCAAGCTATTGGCAACAAAACTTTTCCAGTGCTCTCAGCCTCTGGAACTGGTGTTAGTTAGCTGGGGTAGGATATGTATGCTGTGAACACGTGTTGGAAATACAGTTCCAATTCTTTCAACAGGACAACTATGGTTTTAGTGACCATGCAGGAATTAAGGGAAAAAGGCTGCATGAGTTCCATGGGTATTTTCTGAGCTTCTTTTCAAAATCAGAAGCGTGTAAGTTAAGTGTTTGCTAATGAGATTTTCAGCTCTCTGCTGCTTTGCTGAAGAGATTCCAGAAGGCCTTACGCATCTTTTGTATTAGCTATGTTTAGTTTACTGAGAATCATCACGTACAGGCAGTCCATGTTTACAGTATTTCATTGCATGAGAGAACAGTTGGGTGAGGTCAGTACTCTTCTGTTTGTCCTGGAGTCAGTGTCCATGACGAAGTAAAACTCCATGCAACTTCCAGCCCCAGGAGAGGGGAAGAGGCGGAGCACAGATTCCCCTTTGCTAGCTTCCACTGCCCTTAGCAGTAGGGAGCACAGTAACTACAAGCTGTGAGGCTGATTTTGCCCCACAGCCAGCAAGGAAAGCAAGCAGAACTAAGCCAACTGTTCCAGGAAACTGCAGAAACTGGAAGAAAGGGAATAGAGAGGCACATCCCAGCAAACAGCACAGCATGTGAAGCTTGCCATGCCTAAAGCCCCTTCTTGCAGCATTCAGTACTCCTAGTAGTTCCCATATCACCTTGCTGGAGACTGCAAAAGGCAGGACCTGCTTGTTTTTAAACAAACATAGATGAGTGCTGTTGGAAGGAGGTGGCTCTGGAGTAGCATGATCCACAGTGAGAGTCCTGGAGCACCCTCTAACACGAACAGCAGAAAATAAGTTTGTTGTATTCAACTCTAATCCCTCACGTACCTTAGTTTCAATCCCAAAGCTTGAGTTCAGCTCCTGGCTGTTGGATGCTTTCAGCAAGCACCTGAAAAACATTGTTTTAGTTATGAAGGACCTCAGCCTACCTAAGATCCTAGGTATGGTCTATTTCAGCACTTCTCCCTGCAGGAGCTCCCCTAACTCTTTGTTCAGGTTGGTATCACTTGGGATAATAAAGCCAAATTAGCCACGGTAACACATTCTGCTGCTCTTTGGTAGCCTGCCCTGGTAACACAAGGGACATGCCAAGGCCCATGTTACAGCACTCCCAGTCAGAAGACAACAAAAACCATAACACTCATGCTAAAGTGGGTTTGTAAAAGTATTAGAAATATTTTAAATATTAAAAACACAAGCATATAAATAATTTTTCTCTCTGTCTTCCTGCAGCACAAAGACCTCAAAAGAGGCATATATACAATAATTAATCACATCTGCTGTCACATAAGGGCTGAATTCATGTTCCAAAATTTCAGTTCCTTGTTTTCAAAACCAGAAGATGCTCATGCTCTCCTGAGTCCAAGCACTTTTCCTCTGGAGGTGCTGATTTTCAGAACTGCAGTTTATCTGCCTCTAAACGTCAAATCCCAACGGGGTCTTTCTGATTAGCCACTCAAATTAATTCACTGAAATTTAACCCATCATTTTAAGACTTGTGACATCATTCATTTGGGAATAGGAAACATCTGGTAAGGGAAACAACAGAAAATGCCTTTCAAACTTTACAGTAATCAGCAACTGAACGTTTTTCCCATCCAAACCTACTCCACAGCTACATTTGCTCTTCCCTTCCCTCTAGTAGACAGAGCTTTAGACATGGGATGTTCCTATATGTGAGGAATGAAGGGGGTTTCCAAACAATTATCAGTCTAAGCGCTTACAGAAGTCTTAGAACTGTCCCCTACATGCAACCCAGGCCTCACCCATGGGTGGAAGAAGTATATAAAATTCTTCAGAACAATTCTAGCCATAGCACACTTTGTTATTTATTGTTGTTACTTTTTTTAAAAAAAAAATTCTTGATGTTCATGCATTTTATCAGACAAGTAACATCTGCAGTATAGTTACAGCAGCACTATCCATTCAAGGATTCACTGTCTAATTCCAAGGATTGTTACCACTCACTATGGAATGAAAAAACACTGCCAAAAAATAGAATGAAAGAAAGGAAAACCGGCAAAAAACCCAGCACAGTGATGCAATTTGGGAAGTATGCCCCATTCACACACATCATGAAAAAGCTGAAAATTTAAGAAAAAAAATTTCCATTTACAAAGTCATAGCAAAGTCTCTTTCTTCCAGTTTGAGTTGTCAGAAATTTTCCTTATAATTTTGGTCCCCACGGAAGGGTACTAAATAGAAACTTTAAAAGAATGTTGCAATTGTGTTTAAAAACCTTCTGGATCAAACAGGGTTGTAGTCAGCCACACAACAGTGTGGCATTCTGACTCATAACCTCTCACTCACTCTGATCTTCACTTCCTCGGGTTTTCAGTTGCTTGCTACCCTGAAAAAAGAAACAAACAAAACCAACTCAAAAGAGCCCCCACCCACCTCTCCCAAGAAGGACAGAAGAGACTTCCACAGTACTGACTCAATTTTGTGCTAGGCTTAACACAGCAACTTGATATAATTTGCAGGGATACAGAATTTTTGCTTCTACCAGCTAAATCTCTAGAGCACTTTATTGAAACGAATAGTGTTAAAAGCAGCATCACAAAGAAAGTTTTAAAAATAGATTTTAAGAACGGAGAATCATTCAATGTATGCATTATCCATGTGGAGCCTCTTTGGCAACTGCTGCATGGAATCACTTAAAGCTTACCCGCAGCATTTTTTTTTTCTTTTCTTCTGGCAGCAGTCATGGAAAAACACTAGGCCAAGTTTCTAACCTAGGAAGTTCTTTAATTCTGCCTGCTGTTATCCAGCTTTAACATCTAGTTTTGCCAAGTCATCTATCTACAAATAAGTGCCATTTCAAGAAGATATCGTCTTCTCTGAGGTAGACTGAAATGCATTAAACACTAAATTGAGCTGCTGGCTATGGTAAATAACCACTATTTAAATAAGATGATATAATTATCTGTGCCAGTCACATACTGTCAGAGATGAGAGTATACTACAACAGGTAACTACGACAAATTACTAGAATTAAAAAAAGCAGTAACTATTAAAAAGTACTATTTTTGTTGTTCTAAATAGTATCTGATTATATTTGTTTGAAACATCTATGTATAATGCAGTTCCTTTTTCAGATTATTTAAATCCCACTGGAAATTTGGCTAAAAAGAGTTGCCTTAGAATACTAGCATGCATGCAGACAGAAGTTGTCAGTTCTAGGCTCAGAGCAATAAAAATTCTGAATTCTCATTCAGATTTGTTTTAAGCCCATACACAAATTAATTCTCAAAATATTACTTAAAGGATGGGAAGATGCAAATACATAAAATGTATTTTCAGTGGGACTTCCAAATATATAAATGCAAAACTGTGAGAAAGGCAATGTTTTCATTTAAAAGTCCTGCAAAACAACAATAAGTGGAAATAATGCAGTTCAGTCCTATTGATATTCATTCACATTTATATTGCTCTATTGCTTATTTCCTCATCCAACAGCAATCTCTTTCTAGTCTGTACACAGACCTACAAGCATTTCAAAGAACAATTTGAATAGCTCCTATTTTCACTCAACTAAAAAATAGTTGCTTATGTTAAAATTAAAAGGATTAAAAACGCCTGACTTCTGGAAATTCTCTCAACTATTCTGAACTCTTGCTAAGATAACTCCTTATGAAGTAAAAACAATATCAAATGCTTTGCAAGATCCTCTGTAAAATGAAGAGAGCAGTAATACAATAAATACTAGAAAAAAAAGTAATAAAAACCTTCAGAACTGATAATGAGCATGAATATCAAAGTATTCTTATCAAAAAAGATCTATTTTTATTCTTCCAGAGTTTTAGAAATTGGATGGTGAATGTCACCATTTGGAATAAGCAAAAATGATTTATTGAATGTGTAAAGCTAGAAGGCAGTTACACTTGAATTATATTCAATACACTTGAATTATATGTCAGTGCTTTAAGGACAAGGGAAAAAAGCAAAACTTTTCTCCTCTAGACTTAAACACCGAGCATAACGTAACTGGTTATGTTACATTATGGCACAAGAGACATTCAGAGTAAATCTGCACAATTTATAGAAGGGTTAGCAACAGTTTCTTTTCAGAAGGAAAAAAATAAAATATAAATTAATTAAAATGCTTATGTTTGGAGAATTCACACAGTCAATTCAAGGTACGTTGTTTAAGTAGCGAGGCTTCATAAAGACAAAGGTATATACTTTAGTATTACACCTGCCTTTAATAGGAAGAGATATTCATCAGGACTCAGCAGGATATAGTAGCATCCAGCACTCCTATTAGCACTAATAGGAGTAATTTCTGTAATTTCTCATGAACAATGCAGGATGAGGCAAAGAGAACTCTAATTTTTTTTTTTTTTTTTTTTTTTTTTTGAGTTAGTTGGGGGTTACAATCACATGTATTCTTGGGTTTCATTCATATCTTAACGTCATTAGATTTCATTGGTTTGTATTGAAGTAATCCAAAGTTAGAAATTTGGCCTTTTCAATACCATTATCTGAGAAATAGTTTTTTGATATACTTGTAACAATGGCAGAGACTACAGGTCACTTGAAGAAAAGCCCTAAAACAGATACAAAGAAAGTTTATATCAACTTAAAAAAAAAAAAACCAACCCACCACCTTAAGACACATATATAATACAAATATATCTGTTACTTTTAGTCCTATAACGTGAAAACTTCTGTAACAAAATTTATAGTGCTGAACTCCTTGCAAATATTAGTGGGCACTTAGAGACATGCTTATGGCATCATTTATCACTTCTCACCTCTTTGGTACAAACCCAAGACCTTCTTATAGTCCCTCAAATCTAACTTTTATCTTTTGCCCTAGAGGGCTAGAAGGCATAAGATGCGCACAGGAGATCACAGATGCTCACAAATGTACCCAAACCCACAGTCTTGGTTCTTGCATTTGTACCTCCACTATCCTCAAAGAAAACAAAGAAACAGCATTTTACCTCTTTGGTATATATAAAAAGTATCTTCTCTCCTTAAGCATTGCATTTCATTCCACTAATTAACACATATTTAACTTCAATTACCAACAGGATCAGCAGTTAATTCACAAACTACTTGAAATTAACAGCAATAGTGAAAAATTCAGCATTCAGTGCTTTGTAAGCTTGAAAACAAAGACTGCAGTAGATTGAGAGGAGGAAAAAAAAAAAAGGAACAAGTATGCTCAGGTTTCTGTGTTTCAGTTCAGACAACAAAATGAACTAAGCAATACACGAAGAAAAAAAGTGAACATTTTCCTTTTTAAAACAAGGACATTTTACAATGCTTATAGCTATTAAAAAAAAATCAGGACAGATTATTAACTACAGCCAAACCTTTACTTCTTGTCTTGTATATTTTGAAAGATGACCACATAGAAATTTCATTTATGGCAAATGAACCAGTTTGGGGAGTAGATTCTGAAAGGTGGGAAAGATTCTTGGACACTACAAGGCATTTTGCTGTAGAGTTTTAAAATTCTGTATCAAAATGCAATTTTGTACAACCATATTTTATTCAAATATCTCTTCCCCCATTTATTCAATTTGTTCAAATCTCATGTACTCATATTTGTTGTCACTCTTGGCAGCAGCCACTGAAGTACATGAAGCAGCACAGTTCAACTTGAATATTCACCAGCTGTCTATCTAAATCTATCAGCTACTCACAGATAAATGCAAATCTGTTCAACTTCTATGGAGCTTTGTCTTTAGTTCAATGATGGACAGAAGACAACCGAGTACAATTTTTTTTTTTTTAATAAAGATAAAATTACAAAAAAGGTAAAATCAGCTCAGGAAAGGCAAATTACTTTAATAGATCAGTTTAGACATTTAACATAACTCACATCCATTTTAAATACTATTACATAAAGCATGGTGAAGAAAGGAATTTCTGCCTCATAATTAGAAAACTCACAATACAACTTGCCAAAAACCAGAACAAAGCCGTTTGAAAATAAATACGGTCCATGCCAAATAGTACAAAAATGAAATCAGCAGTCTTTCTCAATATGAAAACTTCTTCCTTTAGGTATTCTCCAATTCTAGCATTATGTTCTGCAATTGATGTGAGGCTATCTTTTGTTCAAGGATTGCTGAGCTGTTCTGATTTTGCTCTGTACAAAAGCAAAAATAAACTGTTAAGATGCGTGATTTTTTTAGATTAACCATTTTAGAAATGCAGTGTTGAGTTAGTATTGTTCTAAGTCTTAAACGTTTAGTATTATGAGATAGTATACAGAAATCAATACTTAAGAATACTTTTAAGTTACTAAATGTTCTTCAGTAAGGTGACATTAACTGCTTACCCTTTGGTGTCCGCCTTTTCACCACTGTTGTCCTTGGATTTATCCTCCTCCTTAACATCTAAAAATAAAAATTACATGTTTTGAAATATATGAAGAGATGCAAGTGAACTTTAGAAGGAAAAAAATTGGGGACAGCTATACTTCATAGATACAATTGCAGCTAAGAGAAACAGCTTTGGGGAAAGAAAAAAGTAACCTTGCTTATTGACATATAGTTTTAAATGTATCCAACCTGGGGAGTTACCTGGGCATGGTGCCAAGTGATTCAAATTGAGTCAGGCATAGTTTCTCTCGACTGGCCAGAACAGTGTTAGTATTGACACTTGCATTTTCCCCAAAGCTTCACGGGGTTCGCTGTCTCATAGTCTTCTGATACAGCCTTTTACTGGAGAAGTCCAAAAACTTTTCAAAGTATAATATTCCTAGAAACCTATCAAGCTTCAGTTTCAGAAGAAAACTAGCAGCCTCACTTCATCAAAGCAAAAAGGAACAAACTATTTGGGTAACATACTTAAAGCAAGATATTATTATTATTATTTTTTTTAACCCTAACAAACTTCTGACTTTTCAAGCTTCGAGTATGGGGAGGAACAACACTAATCCTATCCTTCAAGTTCTGTACGGAAATACTATTTCAGGATGAATAGCTGCATCTTAAGAATCAATGGTGAAACTGATTAAACTTTAAAATAGATTAAGATATAATAAAAAAAACAAAACCACTGTTTCAACAGTGAAATAACCATTAACAGAGAATATAGCCTTCTTCCAGCAGGACAGATGCCTATTGTTCTGAAAGGCAGGATAAAATAATCATAGAATCCTACCTGCTTTTTTGTCCTCTGTCTCTTTTTTGTCTTCCTCTATCCTAGCTTTCTTTGCTCCTTTCTTGTGATCTGCAACATTTCGCCGTCCACCTTCCCCTTCATCTTCAGAGTCTGAAAACTCTTCATCACAGGCAATGCGCTTATCAGATGCTCGAACTAGGATTTAGAGTTATGAAATTAAACAAAAAGATCAGAATACAGACTGATTACATAGACATAAGAAGAACTACCAAAATTAAGAACTAGTAAAAATATACTATGAATCAGAGAGACAGTTTACTTTCAGAAACACTTATTTCATCACTATTTTTATGAATAACAAGTCAGAAGCTAAGTCCTTCCATTACAACTCATCTAATGCTTCTGGAGTATATTAAAATAAACTGCAACAACTCGCTCCATAAGACTCAAGTACTTCTTGAGACTCTTTTACAGATTAATATTTGGGCACAGATGCCATTTTAATAACCACAGAACTGGTAGACCAGTGGCAGAAGTTCTTAACTTGGGAAATGAGTTCTCCGACTGCCAATCTTCCAATATTATACTTCTAAGACTGAGGTTCTGAATACTTAAAACTAGGATGACTCTACTTGGACTTCATAGTGTTTTTTACTTGAAATGCGTTTGTCTGGATCTTCTCCATCCTCATCTCCACTATCTTCATGAACAGCATCTTCAGGAATGGCCTGCATCTGTACACCAGGTGCATGAGGTAACATGCGCAAGTTTTCAAATAAGCGTTGCCTGCAAGTAATATAAAGTTACTACTATGCAGAAGTAGCATTTCCTTGGATTTTGTATTTAATTCTGTAAATTCTGCACCCAAACTTAACCTGCTTTTCTTTAAGAAAGTTTTCAGAAAGCTTTCCATCCCCAGCAGATCACTAGTATTCACAGCCTATTTCGCTGTCACATTCTTTTAAATTTTAAACATGTACTGTTAGCAAACTTCAATCTTCAGTTCTCTACTAGGTCAGTAGGTGTCCTTCCCACTTGAGCTGACCCAGGTGAAAACATTACTCTATTTAATAGACAAGTGTATCAGGCTGGATAATAAACTAGTCTCTGAAAAAAGTGTGACAAAAGACACTTAAAGCATGACTACTTCCATGCTGTGTGCAGCAATGAGATCAGGATCAAAAGCGATCCGTTTGGATGAGATTGCTTACTGGCTATTATAAGGGAGAATACTATAAGGGAGAATAGACATTCTTGTCCGAGCCAACTGATGCAACAGATCCCACACTGCATAGGGCCAAATGCAGGAACAAGGACAAATAACCTGAGTCTCAAAATCAGTGGTCCAAAGACATTTGAGCAGAGAGAAGTGTTGACAGGTTACAAGCACCAGCATTTGTGACAACTGTCTCAGTATCCCTCTGAACAATTCTAAGTGTGAAATGGCAACTGAGGTTGTATGAGATCCTTACAGTCTCTTTTTCTGTTTCTATTACATGACCTTCCTCTAAATCCAAATTGTTTACAATGGTTTGTTCCTAATGAGTACTTCAGGTTAACCAATTATCTCTTATTAGATGAGTACAGATTTGATTATTCTTAAGTATTATTCCATTTCTGAAGCACAATATTAGTTTGCAAACAAACCTTTATGATGTGAGCAGGCATAAACTGAACTAAGAAGCAGCAAAGCCTAAGAGCACTATCTCTGCAGCTTTTCAAAAGTACCTCACAAATCTTGGGAACTTGTCAAACTACAGTCTCTCAATTGCTTGCAGGCACATCGCTATCTTTCCACAGTTTTTGATGTCTACTCACGTGATTTATTTTTATTTTTAAGGCTGACAGCTACAAAGAATGACAATCAATTCGTGCTTAGACAAGGGAGTTGAGAAGTTGGAAGCCTAATAATCAGTGCACACCACAGTTTCTTTCCTGACAGGATAAACTTCTTACAAAATCAAAATAGCAAGCCAAATAAAACAGTTCTCTCTTTAATTGCTAGAAGAAGTGAAAAAAAAAATTGAGTCTTAAGCTTTCATATTTAAGTAGTCAGGACTCCATAAGCATAGAAACTGTTGTAGGCACAGACGTCTTAATTAAAAGTTCATCTTCCGATAAAAGAGAAAAAATGTCATTTCTATTCAGTACTTTTTCAGTGTGTAATAGGGAAACTCATGTAAAAATTAAACCTCTGGAGAAACAACTCACACACGTACTTGGCAAATAAGGTAAGCACTACTTACTTGATCTTTTCCATATATTCTGGTGTATTCTGATTAGTCATATTTGATGGACTAATATGGAGTTTGAAGTCTGGTCCGAAATACTCAAAGTAATCATTGTATGGTAATTCTATAAAACAGAACAGAAAAGACAATTGTGACCCAATGGTGATTTCAATTACTTTAAATACAAAATGTACACAAAATACAAAAAGTATCACCCAAATCTTTCAGTGTTTTTCTCTAAATTACTCATTACATGTTGAGTTAAACGTTTTTTCTTTGCACAACACAATACAAAAAGAATAAAATAAAGTTCTACTTTAATAACGTTAGAACACAAGCTGACACAATGCTTAAGTAACAAACCTGATAATTAAAAATGCTAATTCTGGAGATAAGGTATGATTAACTGATGATTATTTATAGCTACTTCCAAGTTACCTTATGTGTGCCAGTCAGAATATTCCTCCAGTAAAACACATGATGAGTAGGTACAAAGGCTGCTCCAAAAGTAATGTTTCCTGTTTTATGATGTTGATCCATGACATCAGAGGCAGATGCTAATGGTAGCACAGTAGAAGTTGAACCTTCCCACCAACATTCTGTTATATTTTGTTGCCATGTGACAGATGGCAGCAGAGGGGCAGTCTGACAGAATGGCATCTGACATGGAAGTGCAGATGAAACAAAGGTGTGGAAGTGAATTTCTCCATGCAGAAAAAATAGCACATACTGACATTCACTGATGCTTGCTGAGCATTTATGGAGACCAAACAACAGAGTGAGCAAAGTGAGGTGGTGGGTAGCGTGTTTCAGCAGCAGTGACACAGACAGTGGCTCATCTCTGCTGATGCTCACTTTAAGTGTGGTATTCAGGCTCTTACTCATCACTGGTAAAAATGCAAAGCTCATGGTGACTATGTTGAAAAATAGTGTTTTATAGCTAAGAGCTTGCTGTATCAAATAGTATTATTGTTCTTTTTGTATCTGTTGTAGTTTCCACAGCAGTAAGAGAGATTACTTTTGGAGTGACCTATGTATATCAAAATGTTATCAGTAAAACTGCAGTCCAACATGAAAGCCAATGGCTGATGCAACAAGACAGTTCAAACACCAACTTCGTAGAAAAGCTTTCCAAAAAATATGTCCAGAAACATACTTGGCCAGAATTACAGGGAGTGCAGGATATATGGAGATATTCCTCAGATAAATGACTTCACTATTCAAGTATTTAAAAGAAGCTAACTATTGCTCTTTTTGCTTTAAAAGTTTTAAGAGTTTGTATAGCCAAAATTGAGACAAATGGAAGAGATGATGTCAATATGAACACTTTTAGGTCAAAGATATAATGAAGAAATAGTTAAGTTTTACTGTGCAAAATGGGCACTTGTATTCTCAACCTTTTCTCATGAACACTATATCTGCTTTACCCACCTTACACAGGTCTGTGCTGTCCAAAATACTGTCAAACATACAATAAAGTATACACTAAGCTATTCGGTAATTTAAAGCTTTGATTAAAGCATAAGCAAGCCTTAAGTCTCTAAAGTTTGTTTTGTGTATAAGCTACTGAAAAGTTATCTGCTAAGCCTTAACAATAGCTTTCTTTATAGCTCATTCTAAACTGACACACTGCACTTGGTAAATATTACCATAACTATCCTTTCACTTTGACATTACCATGATTATTTCTTGATAAGGTATTAATTTGTGGATTAATATTTACCATTAGGAATTTCACAATCTAAGGCAACAGCAGTTTCATATGTCCAGCATCGAGCAACGTTGCGAATAGTATATCCACCCCCTCCTAACATCAGCAATGGCAAGTTGAAAGTCTTTACAACTTCCACACATTTTGCATGACCTGTCACAAACAAAAAATATTTGACAATAAATACAAAATGCCTATTAAAGAGAAAAATGTGATTTGCATATATTCTTATACACTTAGAGCTCATTATAAGCGATACTTATCAAGTAAGAATTGAATTGGTTCAAGTAAAACAGAACTGTCACCCTCTTCAACTAAGCACAATCTTGCAACAAGACAAGATTTATAGGTAAGAAGCGTGTAAAACACATAAAATATTATCCACCCCAGTTTTCAGAGACTTTGCATGATGGCCTCTTATCACTGCAGCTCTGAAATGCAACAAGTATTTTGCATTGACATTTGCTATGAAAAGACAGTGACAAATCTAGGGATAATTTCTCAGTTAAACACAAAGTGGGAAGAAGGAAAAAAAGTAAATCAGTACTTGGTCCTCTCTACTTCTAAATTTGAACCTGTATGAAAGGTTGCTAAGTCTTGCTTACAGAGTGAACTGGTGCCAAGACAGTACACAGTCCAGGTAGATACAGCATACTGAAAGGCATCTGTAGGAGGCAGCAGCTCTCTTGGTTTCCAAGATATGTAAGATGAAAAAAAATCTGATCTGTATGGGCAACTGAAGGAGCTTTGCCACCTGGTGCAAATCAAGAAAAGAACCCTGAAACACTGCAGACCCAACAGATACTATACTGTTGCCTACAAAACTCTAATTGCCTCATTAAGAAAACACAAAAATAAACCCCAGAAAAATTAATGATTCAAATAGATTAGATTCAAGGTTTATCAACAGTTCAACACACATTTAACGTTTTATAAATATTAGTATTAACCATTTAAGTTATGTTGCTTGCTAAATTACCCTCTCATCTCAATTCTAAGAATCATCTTTTTGGGTAGAAATCTAATTAACAGTAAAAACCAGTGAATTCTACAAAATTTATTAAAAACAAATGCTACCATGAGGGTCAGTATAAAAAACAACAGCATAAACATAACAATGCAATCAGTATTCTAATTTCAGTAATACCTATTTTATGCCCAACAAGGTGTTTGATGTTTAGGAGTCCTACTAAGAGACCCGCTAGTTTTGTTAGTTGCCCATCACAGTAAGTGTTGCAGTAGGACTACTGTTGTCATCCTGTCATTCCAGGACATTGCTTTAAAGCTACAGAAAAGCCTGTACATAGAAGAAAGGGAATCAGTTGAGTGGCTAGGAAGAACATGGAAAACCAGAATTCTTAACTTTTTTAGATGGATAGAAAGAGACAACTTCTGTGTTTCTTTTGGTCATTTCTGTATAATAAAGAAAGAGGTGATTAATCATGGTAATGAACAAAATCTCTCCAACTCCAGTCCTCATCTTGCAATTTTGTTGGAAAATAACACAACAGGTAGAAGTTTCTCTTGAGTAAAAAGTTACAGAGAATAAACAAACACTTTTCCGCTTACCTTTAACAGTAAGATTAAAGCATCCCAACCTATCACCAGACAGTGAATCTGCTCCACACTGTAATACTACAGCACTGGGCTGGTACATCTCCATTACTTTTGATATAATCTATAATCAATATAAAACATCCAGTTGTTAGTTCACATTACAAAAACAAAGCCACAAAATGAGAAAAACATAATACCAAGGAGTTCAGAAAAACACTCACTGGTTTGAATATCTGTCCATATGATTCATCATCTATACCATCCCTCATTGGAAAGTTGACAGCATAGTATTTGCCTTTTCCAGCACCAATGTCCTATAAGCAAAGATGGAAAACGTTCTTATACTTGTAATAATAAACAATGGTATCATGGAAAAAAAAACTTTATATGACTACATTGAGCTATTTTGAATCACTGTTGATGCCATGAGGAGAAAAACAGGCAAAATACTGTACTTGATTCTGATTTTCCATTTTGAACTGTAATAATTGTATGTCAACACAACACTTGCAGGAAGTATATTTGATTTTTTTAACTGAAAAACGTGAGATTAAGAGATGACATATAACCAATCAATTTAGCCCAGCAAAAACTGCTGAGCAAAAGCAAGGGGAACTGAGTGCAAGGTAAGATGCACAATACATAACATTTTTATGTGAGAGGGTGTTTAAAACTGTATTCTTTGGTCCAAACATAGGATAGTGCACTTGCTGAACAGAAAGGAGAAAGAAATTGAAGCCAGTTACAGGATGCCTTCAAGAAATACTTTTCAATCTAAGAAAAACAAAATAAAAACCAACCAAACAAAACTCAGGCAGATTATTCTCAGCTTCATCTGTTGACAATTCAGGAACTACACAAGCCTATTTAAGTGGCATTCCTGGACAACATATGTATTAGAAATCTTGGTATACAAATAATAATAAATAAATGCTGAGTGAATCAACTCTGGATTCTTCCATTGATTATCAGCTTAATACCTAAAGATACTCACATGCCACACATTCCTATTTTCTCCCTTTAGCTCATCACCAAACAAGACAGAAACTGATCCAGTTTGCAAAATGCAGTTCTCTGCCACTAATCAAGGTGCAGTGGGGAAGACAATAAGATACAACATAATCAGTTTGGCTATAAACTATCATCAAATAACAATATGCAGTAAGAGGCCTTACATCCTTGAAAAACTCCAAGTCCCTAGCAGGATGATCCAGCAACACTAAACTTATCAACTGAAGGTGTTGAAATAGTCATGGATATTTTCCCCTTCCTGAAAAATGCATTTTTCACAGCATATGGAACAGCAACGTACCCTTTTCAGTAGCCACCTTTTATTGTTGTTTGATGGCCCAGCACATCCTCTTCCAGTAGATTATAAGAGTTCACAGCATTGTAAGCAACACTGCAACCCCTGCTAAACACATCTCTGATTTGAAGCATGTCAGTAATCCAAAATTAGATCTAGGCTTCCAGAAGCCAATTTGTCTGAAGTGATTGTACCTTGCTTTTCAGATACAAAAGAAATCAAGTCCATCTTATTCTAAAACACAGAAAGCTAAATATCTATGCATTTCCCTTTAACAAAAAAAAGTGAATACAGAATGGAAAAATGCAACCTGTCTGTAAATGAGATACATTGGTGGTTCTACAGTTGCAGAATTATGAGTTCTTGCATGATTTGTTTCTACATCAAATAACTATTGATCAGCAAACTAGACCAAGCAGAAATTACTAAAACAAGCCTTAGCAGAGTCCACTGACAACAAGGTTAAGATTCGGTTATTAAAGTTGATGTAAATAGCCAAAAGAAAATCAAGTTGAGCAGAAACAAGCAACAGAATAATGGTTTCCAGAACAAATTAGTTATTCAGCTCAATTTGCTTTGCAAACTCTAGAGATAAGAAAAAGTTGCTGCATTTTTTTTTTCCTTGGCAGGAGGGTGGCATGAGTTAGCTGTAATGAAGCCTGCTTAAGTCTGTATGCAGACCATGCTCATTTCACAAATGCTATCTAGCAGCATAGAACATGTTATAATGCCTAAGGTACTATTTGTCACTGACACTGTGCTAAAAAATCCCAATAATATACAATATTATTTATTTCAAACATGTATCTTTTAATTCTTTGGCCTGGGTGTGGTGAGGTGAAGAATCACAAACTCGTCTGTCAATGGGAAGTGCTGCTTCTAAGACAAAGATATCTAATCCTCCAAAAAAAAAAAAAAAAAGAAAACCTAGCCAATTTTAGCAACAAAAGCTACTCATTATAAACATCCTGATCTGCGCTATTTTCTTGTTTAAAGCACCACCACCACCTTGTGGCCAGTCGAGTTAAATCACATGCATAAAAAACAACACCAAATCTGATTTCCTAAATCAACTTAGAAAGCAGTTTAACAAAATTTAAGAACTATAACAACAGTCAGCTCCAAAAAACAAATTGAAATGAATACACTTAGCACCCCACTGACTTAATGCTCAGCTTTGATTTACTGCTTTGTCCACTGGGTACCATCACACAGTGCAATACACTTTCTAGAAGTGTTAATGTAAACACAAGTACCTGTATCACTTGAATCAGTGTAAAGATAACAATTAAAGTGAATACCTTCTGAGCACATTTTCATAGATCTGCTTTTTAGTAGTTTTTATTAGTTTTCATTAGTTTTCCTAAATAACAATTGCATGTACAAACTAATGTAACAATGCTGTTAACAAGGAATTGATTTATCCTTGGAATGCTGTCATAAAGAGAGGCTGAATGCAAGAGTATCAAGTGAAGAATATATTAATCTTAATATCTGAAACCATATTTCAAGTTGCAAAGTGGAACAACTTCCTGTTCTGAAGAGGAATGACTTAACTTACTTTAAAAAAAAAAAATCTTAAGAGCCAGGCAAATTTCTTGTCACTCTCAGCTTTGCCAGAGATTCACCAGCAGCTTAAATAATAATGCTTCATAGTCTGTTGTTCCCTTCTTCAAGTTAGATGTAATGCTAGTAAATCATCTGTGGAGCACACTGAAGTTTTTCAGCAGTGAGCAGCATTAAAATTCAAAGTGTACCTTACTAACGTAAGAAATAACAAAAAATGAACCAACTGTATTACTAAGCAAACCTAGTACAGTACAGTTGCACGTGAAACACTGTGACTACTTAAACTACTGCATAAGTTTATTTTAAGATTTGAATTAAGAATTGAAGCCCTGTGATGTTCACAGAGCTACTTTCCTCTGTATGTGCAGAACTGAAATGTAGAGACTGTAATTACAAGTGCAACACGCTGCTCAGACAATTTATCCAGAAGTCAAAGAGATGGTTTAACTTATCTAGAAGTAAGCAATTTGCTTCCCAATATCCTGTATTTCTTCCTGAGGTTCCTCAACACAACTATTACTCCAGACTAACACGGTAAATTTTCAGAAAATACATATTTTTGTGGAGTATAATTGCAGTACTAAAGTAGTATCCACAAGGAAGTGCATAAAAGGAAATTTATTGCAATGAAATTTCATGCTCAATCTTACCCTAAGGTCCCCTGTGCCTGGAAAATATTCACCATACTTATGGAATGATACTGTCATGACACGATCTGTAGTATAAAATGCTTCTTCAACACCATCACCATGATGGATATCAATATCAATATACAACACTCTTTGGTGATACCTAGAAAGAAAATCACACACGAGAAACCACAATCTTCTGTTATGTTCATAAGATTTCAATACCTATCACAGAAAAATATAAATCAATCCCAGATTATGATAAAGTTTAAAATTCTGACATTAGTGTAACTCTCAGAATTATCAGTACAGTTCAGATAATGGTGAAAATAAGCTCATCTTTAAGTGATTTTTATTATGCAACGCATTCAATATTTAACTGAGCTGTCCTAGTCAACAGTAATTTTACGTTTTAATCCTATTCACATCATCTTCTGTTGTCCAGATCCTTAGAATTTACCCCTTTTGTAGTACACTTTTGTATTCTTCAATAATTGTCAAAACATTCTGCAATAAAACACCTTGTGTTTGCTTTTGAAGAATTTTTGAAAAATCAGTGCCAGGAGCAGGCATAATCCATATTCCATAAGCCTGCAAAAAACATTTTAATATTTTCCATCAACTTTCCTTTTTCACCTCTGCAAAGACTAAAAATATAAGCATGTTCTCGTTTCCAACTGTACTGCACTTATCATTAACATACAACCACGATATGGCTTAATAGATCTTTAGTAGTGCAAGTTCCAGATCATTTTATTTGAGAGGGATAAAGAAAGTCGCTTCAGTGCAAGAGCACTGAAAACAACAACAAACAACAGTAACCATCCCTTAAATCTGTGCCTTTCAGTAAAGAATAAAGTCTATCAACATCAGAAGACATTTTCACTAAACTTTTCACAGTGCTATAGATTACAGAGCAGCCACAGTTTCATGTGTTCTAAGATTTTTCTCTTAACAAGATACCAAACAGAGTAGTTTCCTATGGTGACATAACACATCTATTTGGAAGGTTACTTCCTTCACATACAAGTTAAAATTTAAAAAATAATATTCAAAACTGGACCACAGAAAAATCATACTGCTTTTGTTAGACTGCAGAGACACAATCATAAAATCATAGAATAGTTTTGGCAGGAAGAGACCACCTAGTTACAATCTCCGTGGGCAGAGACACCTTCCAACAGATCAGGCTGTCTAAAGCCCCATCCAACCCTGCCTTGAACACTTCCAGCTATGGGGCATTCACAGCCTCTCCGAACCTCTTCCAGTGCTTCACCGCCTGCATATTAAATAATTCCTTCCTAACATCTAATCTAAATCTACCATTTTAGTACAAACTTGTAACTCCTTGTCCTATCACTATACTCACTGATAAAGAATTCTCCTCCAGCCACCTTTTAGGTACTGGACAGCCTCCAAAAGGTCTCCCCTGAGGCTACTCTTCTCTAAAATGAAGAACCCGAACTCTCTCAGCTTCTCCTTGTATCCTCAATATATGCATATTAAAATGAATGTTTTAATATGAAATATCTGTGCCATTAGCAACTTCTTCTATTTTTAAAATCACTTCCTGATTACAGCTGCTTCCTTCTACCACCCACCACCAACAGATTCAGCTGCTCCACCTCCAAGTAGTAATATGCCAAGAATATCTTTTTAAAAAAAAAAATGAGCCTTATGTAATTAGAAGGGATAGAGTCCCATTAAATATTATAACTGATATTAATGAAGTTTTATTGATGCACTGTTGCTTCAAGGTTTTGCAATCACTTTTGCATTACTCCCCTTTTCATTTTTTATTCTATAACAAAAGCAGCACAGCTGTTACTTCATTATTTTCTTAACAGCCACGTTAACTCATGTAACAACCCAAGAAATCTCAGTGTATGATTTTCCTTAAAATTCCTGTTTACTAGCAATGGTTTGAAAGACGGAAAATAAAAGGACATACTGAGAGAACGAAAAGGTCTATGACTGAGAACAAAACACCTAAGGCTTAAGTGCCCAGTAGGCTCAGGCCAGGGATCATCTTGACCCTATTCTGTCTCCATGAGTATTAATAGGAGACAACATTTACAGGGAGAAAGTGAGCCTATCCATTTTTCAAAATCTGTTACCTGCCATCTACAATTACAGCGTATGATATTTTAAAGGGTGAATCACCTTTTGGTTCTTTAACTTCCATTTACGGATCTCTTGCCCAAGATAATGTCTAATGTTCTAATTTGTTCAAGCTCATGTATTAGTGAGATCTAGAAGTTCACTATCTTTGTGCGGAAAACGTACTTCAAGAATGCATTTCGAACCTATCTCCTAATAACTATTTTTTCCACCTTGTCGGTATTTTAGCTTAGACTTCTTGCTGAAGCCAAATTGGACAAAGTTGGGAGTTCTCTTCATCAAGAAACTGTACAAGTTCAGCAACGAAAACTGACAAAAAATTACAATTACAATCCATATCTTCAAACATTAAAACATTAAAAAGTTTGACACCTTAAATAATTTTTATCTTCTTCCAACATAAAACTTACTTCAGTAATTCAAGGATGGCAAGCACAATATCATTGACATAACAAAAACCAGATGCCTCTGACTTCTTGGCATGGTGAAGTCCTCCAGCCCAATTAACAGCCATGTCTGTCTGCTGTCTGTTCAATTTTACCGCCCCAGCTGTAAAAAGAAACACGCAGAGTTGAAAGGAAACGCAGAAACTTCTGAAGGTCTCTAAATTTGCTATAGGAAACAGTATCTCATTTTTAAGTCATTAAATCTCATACTTGATCCTAGATCTCTCTCATATTTGACAATTTGTACGTCAGTATTAGTAAGAGATGAGATCAAGTAACTGTTAATCTTTGTGCTCCTACGCAAAACGAACTTGTATTTGCTTCAGGTTCTATATTATCGAAGGTTTATGTTGCCGACATAAACATAATAAAGCTACAAAATATCTGGCAAACAGCCTATACTTACCAACAGAGCCTCCAGTTGACAGCTGACAGAACTCAAATAGACCATCAAATACAGGACAATCTTCTCCAACATTAACTGTGCAAGAAACACATTACTTTTCAAAAACACAGTTCCAATAGCATTACTATAGGCAAGGGTAGCACATAAAAAGGCAGAATTCATTTAGCATTTCAACTACTTTTTCCCCCCTCCCCTTTTTTGGCAGGCTTAATTTTGAACACTGAAACAAATATAAAGTTTGCCCCAACTCCTAATAATCAAACTCAACTGCTGGCATGGCTTTTACCATTTAAAATGACTCCAAACTGGTTTTTGCTTGTTTTTTCTTTGTTTCTATAGAAAGCTTTGTCTCGTTAATAAGTTAGATTTATCTGTTTTAGAACAAGTACTGATTAACATCATATTAATAAATGTGCAACTTCTTGGAAAAAAGCATCCAGAATAGGGCACTATAAAGAGTTACAAACATGTATTATATATTGGCAGAGCTGTGTGAAACTGTACTTTTAACAGTAATTTGAACTTACTCCTAAAATCTGAAAAACTACTTAACGGAAAACATGAAAAGTGAATAATGTGCAGTTTTTACCCTCCCTCTCCAGTAGGAGAGTCAACTCCATTTCTTAACCTCAACACATTTTAATATTCTACTTCTATTCTTCTTTAAGCCAATCTTTTACTCTTCAGAAAGATTTTGCATTAGAAGGTATTTCTAAGACAGTTTTGCAAACACTCACAACTGAAGTTTAACCCGGTGCATTAGGTCTACAGAAAGTATTATTTTGCATCCAGCAGACATTCTGCACGTAAGTTCTTTCATAAGCTTCAAGAACATTTCTTTGAACATAATTGCTTTTAATAGAAAGACTCAAAATTAATGTTGCTACTATTCATAACATCACACTGCTGAATATTTAGGTTTAAATAACACAACCAATAAAGCACACATACGAATGCAGAATTTACCTAATACTGACACTTACATCTTTGCATCTGCTTGCTGTACTCAGACATATTGTCAGGCCTTATTGATCTGAGAAATTTGATGTATTCATCACTATGGTACTTGGTCATTTCCTCAGCAGTAGCTTTGTGGGGTCGCTGATAACAAAAGTAAGTTATGGAAATAATTAGAGTACTGTTGCAAAACAGCTAACAATTAACTAAAACAGACAGCTTAAAAGAAATCTAACCTACTCCAAAGGGAGAAAAGTGAAAATACTACTGTTTTGCATGAAGCAAGGATTACTCTGCTAGCTTGATCCCACTTAATTCATCATGCAGTTACCCTAATCTCACCCCCACATAATCATAAAAATACCATCAAAGCCTCTACTGGCATTGCCTCTTACCTCTTCTAGAAAGGGACAACAATCTGCAATCCATAGTAGTTATAAAACAGTACTTCAATTTTAAGTAAGAGAGCACTAAATACACTAAGTACTTTCTATTTCTACTCCTACTTTTCACAGTTTATCTGTGTAAGAATACTTGAAGCCAACTTACAATACTTTGTGGACTATCTATTGCTTATACTCACACTTCAGTAAACATTCCATTGCTTATACTCACATAAATTTCCATTTTTCTGTACAAGCCATAATTTAGGAGCAAGTTGTGCGTCATTCGGATCCTATGAGGTTTCATTGGATGCCCTTGTCCATAGTAATAGTTTCCAATATCACCTGTCAATATTACAGAAATGAACTGACATTACAAAACAAGTTTTTGTTGCTAATTAGGAGAATCGCTCCCAAAAGACAAGAAAATATGATGATTCCAAAAAGAGATACGAATGAACTACTCTTTCAAATGGACCACAAGGAAAACAAACAGCCCATAAAAGCTTAAACTTTTAAGATGGCAAAAGACCAGAACTAAGACCTTTACAAGCTAACAGTATTGGGGGAGCAAAAATGCCTAGAGTGGTTTCAAATCATTAACAAAACAATGGGATGAAACTGGAAAACAGAATAACAGGAAACAAAATTGGAATTATGAAGGGAGCAGAAACCACCACTGTCAGTGACATTATACCACAACAGAGGCTGTAGCAAAACCTACCATTTTCTAAGAACTGATTTTAAGTAGATACTTCTTTACCCTGCCCTTCATAGCTAATCCTAAAAGTTACACTCCAGAAGTTAGCTTCAAACCCGCTGCTGTAATCACATATACAAACATTTCCAAGCCACCTGCTGCTAGGGATCCAATCCACAGTAAATTAATAGTCTTGTAACCCAGATGAACCCTACTCTTGTCAAATTGGATAGTGACTAGACACATGGTTACTATAACATATTGATCACTTCTTTCCAGGAGGAAAGAATGGCTACTGTCACCAGCCAGTAAGTTTTCCTCTTGCCTGGACAGCATGAGAACACACCTCTCTCTGCCCCAAATACAGATATTCCCAAGAAACAAACCATTCTGAATAGAACTTATGTTCCACATGTTTCAGGAGACATGGACAAGCCTAATAGGTATAATCAGTTGTCAAGGGCTTTCATATTGTCAATTATTTGCAATAGCTCTTTTTTCCTTCTGAGGAAATTCCTTGTTAGTATTACTGATTTTACCTTCTTCTTGAAGGTTTTCACTTTTCTTTCATGTATTTCAACAATTTTTCAATAAAATATTCCAGCCTACTGGAAAAGAAAAAACATTGTTTTCAAAACATAATTTTACATATTTTAGTAGACAAGGGTAAGAAGTAGCACTGCTACAAAGCAGCTGTAGTTTTACTTCTTCAGCACGAGCTCTAGGTCACCAGGAAGGGAAAACATCAGCCTCCAATAGCATCACCAAGTACCAAGAAAAGCAAGCACTATAGTAAAATTAGAAATACCAAAGTATTCTAAAAATCTAACTTTCAGCTTTTGAAATAATAGGGTAAATAAGGACACTTCACAAAACAGATATGGTCTAATGTATTGTAACATAAAGGTATCTATGTAGGTTGCTCCTAAAGTAACGCCCCTATTTCCTCCTAAAATACAACAGATACGAAGAGCACAATAACACTATTTGATAGAGCAAATTCTCAGCTACAAAACACTTTTTCAAACACAGTCACCACCATTAGCCAAATTGTGTAGATGATCTGATTCAGACACTCTTCATTTCATGGTGTGACAGCTGTACATGACGGAATGCAGCTTGTCTTTCTTTCATGTCAATGGTGCCACTGTTGAAGCACATCACCTACCACCTCACTGTGCTCACAGCTACTGTTTGGTCCCCATAAATGTTCAGCAAACATCAATGAATGTCAATGGGTGCCACTTCTTCCACATGAAGGAATTCAGTGACACACCTCTGCTTCTGTGTCACTCTGCACTGCCCGATCAGACACCATTCTGTCAGACTGCCCCTCTGCTGCCATCTGTCACATGGCAACAACATGTAACTGAATATTGGTGGGAATGTTCAACCTCTCCTACCAATATCCATCTCTGTTATTGCGGACCAACATAGTAAAATAGAAGGTATTATTTCTGGAGCAGCCATAATAGAAAAGAAGTTTTCAACATCTCTCTCTTCAACTCATATCAATGGGAAAAACACTATTGTTTAAGAGCTTCAAAGAATTTTGCTCATTGCTAACTTTGGTAACTAAACGGTAACTAGCACGTCAGTTAATAAGATGTAAAGTTTAGCTGATACTGCAACCCTATACTGTTTTCACAGGCAGGTCAAGAACAAAAGGTATTAAAAAGAGAGGACAGCATCCCTATACCTCCCACCAAAACATCTCCTAACATTGTACAAAACAATACATTCAACATTTGCTTTTAGCAAAGAGCTTCAAGAACTCTTTGAAACTAACTACTACAAGAAGAACCGCCTTTTACTAACCCCACCTTGTTTTTACCCAGTTACTCTTACAGGTTCAAAAAACTTCAAGCTAACAAGAGCTTGAGAATTTTGAAGTTCTGAAGACAGTAATTCCATAATAATAGCTTTAAATAACATGGTGCTTTTGAGAAAATTTCACCCCCAAACCTTGGGGGTGAAAAAAAGTTATGTTTGTGATGTAATGAGTTTTTACTTTATTTTTTTGAGGTACATTTCAATTTTAATTACACAACACACAGTCATTATCACCAACATTTTACTCAAAATGTTGATGTACAAGGAAGCAGACTAGAAATTACTGATATAATGGAAAAGGTAAGACTTGTTATTTGATCTTACATAAAAGAAAGGACAGTGTTAACATGCTTCCTGAGTATATTTGGGATGTATCTTTTGATAAAAGCATCTTTAAACATTCAAAATCAAACATCACCTGAATACCATACATCACAGAGTATGCTTAAAAATTAATAAAAGTCAATCAATAAATATATTTAAAAAGTTAAAAGCTATGTTTTTAATACAAGGTAGAATTTTAAAAGATTCGGCAAGCTGGCAAATTTTATGAAAGTTTAAGTGAGAGAAGATCTGCTAATGAACAGCTAGTGGAAGCACACTGATGCTTTTGTATTAGAGGTCAGCTGTAATGACCAACAATAGATCTCAATATCATACTCTTCAGTGACAAGCAATACTATTTGCATCTTTCAAGTCTTGCATCATCAACACAAAAAGGGTTTTGGCATTACCCTCATGAAAAAAATATTGAAACGTGGACAAAAAGCCCATTAAGTTTCAAAGCATTTCTATGATGTATATGTTGGCAGGGATAGGGAAGGAAGAAGTATGCAAGAGGTTCCATTTTTGGCACTGGCATCTTGATTTTTAGCCTGTTATCACCATTTTGGAAACATCATTCCATGTAAGGCTGCTTAGAAATGTCTCCTTCTCCTTTATCCCATGAAGGAGCACTTCCTTCACATATCCTGAACCTTTCTCTCTCTTCCTTGTTTTTTTTTTTTTTTTTTTTTTTTTTTTTTGTTGGTTTTTTGTTTGTCTTTTAAACACCACAGCCTTACTGGAGTACTCAGAGAGAGAAAAGCAAAGGTGAGAGCGTATATATAAATACATGAGAAGTGGATACAGTAGAGCCGAGTACAAAGACAACTACTGCAGACTACACAAGAGTACTTGATGCCAAAGTTGTCAATACCAGAGCAAAAGTCATATAGAAGTGTTATAAGTATAATTTCTAATCACTCACCAATAAGGGTGCACGTGGAAAGTGCAACAGAAAACATAACTGAAGCATGAAGTAGAGGGAAAAAAATGCAAAGTAGCATATGCAGAAAGAAGGGAAATCTATTATTTTGTTCACAGAAAAGCTTCAAGGACCACTCTATACCAATAACATTATCAGTGAAATGGCTTGTAATGAGAGGCAACAACCTAATTTCAGTTAAGAACTCAGCATTTTTGAAGAGAGACAAACTAAATCCCAGTATAATGCAAGCACCAGCTTATGGGCCTGAACAGTTTATCACACGATAGACACTGCAATACCAACAAATGACGAGAAAACCTACCTGAAAATTAACTTGTTACATATACTGCCATGCCCTGAATTCAAATATGTTAATATACTAATAACCTGCCAGTTCATCAAATGAAGACAAATCCACGTGATTCCTTTGTTGAATGTGACACACCTCTCTATCAGAGGCTTCAGCAACGTCTGCAGATGTTCAGTATTCTATAACAGAGAGATACAAGAGGCTACATGCTTGAAAGGAACTTCAGTTACACTGGAGAGATTCCCAACAGGCTGTGAAGAGCAGCTAAGGCCAAAGAAGTATGCTAAGACTTTCAGAGAGTTTTAGAGAAACAAGACAAGTAAATCAACTAATTACAAAAGGTCTAAGCAGAATGAATGAGGATGCAGTATATGACATTTGGACATTGTTTTATCCTGTAACTGGCATATAAAAATTTTTACGCACACAGATCATACCTCTGCTCATCTTAAGCATAGCTAGCATGAAATCACAAGATATTTCCTAAGTGCTGTAAGTACAAAAACACAACCACTACAATAGAAACCACATGAAAAAAAAAAATCTTAATAGTGGTACCTACATTTGGATTGGCTTCTGCAACATAAATAGACAAAATCATGCAAAGACAAATCTAGAAAATAATCACTGGTGCCTGATGAGTCCAACAAAGATATTTAAATAGACTTAAAACTCCTACATCTGTGGACTTCAGGGTTGTTGTTTTTTTTTTTTTTTCCCCTCTTGTTCTGGTTTTTAAAAAAGCAGGGAAAGTTCTGCCTTTTGAACCTTCAGCATAGGTTGGGCACCACTGCAGTTCTAGAAGACACAGTTCAAAGCATCACTTCTGTGAAACACTCTTCAGTTAAAGTCTGCAGATACACAAGTTAATCTGGAAGTACTTAACACAGTTAAGCAGCATCTGAGCATACTAATATGCTGCACTACTAATACAAGTTTAGTCTCACCTCTATGGGTGGAACCACCCACATTCTTATGCAGATCCCTGGAATTTCTCATGAAGGTAAAGCCTTTTGGAAATACACATTAAATTGTGCAAGAAATGCAATTTAAACAATACTGTTACCGCACTGGCATAGAACAAACACAATCACTAACTATAACCAAGTTAGCTGCTGCACGATTCCTTAGAATCGTGTTCTGCCATACAGGATACAGAGCTGGAGAGACCAACTGGGTCCTGTCCTTGTTGCTGTAAGCAATGCATACCTGTTTTGCAAAATAGGTCACTGAGGTACCCAGGCCACAGACTGCAAAGTGGATGCAGCTAACACTTTCTAATTATAATAATAAACTATAGAAAAATGAAATCAAGCTATCTACCACAAGTTTATTGGTTGTGAGTACTGATAATTATCGATACATGTTAATAGCAACACACTAATCAAGACTTGATAAATGACAGGCTAATTAGAAAAAGAAACTTGAGATGATGACCATACTGATTACCAGAAATGAATATGTAGGGGTCTACTGCACCTCAAAGAACATGCACAGACGCTTCTAATGCTTTTCAACACTTTTTGGCGCATACTCTTAAAGAAACTGAGTGAAAGCCTTTGTGAAAGGACAAATATGGCAAAAAATGGTCATTTTCTTCAGTTATGACATCCTTAGAAACACTGTGCCTCTTTGCACTTTTTGGTTTGGGGTTATTTAAGGCTTCAAGTACTCCCCCCAGTTTAATTCAAGATTTTGCTGGTATAAGATGTTACAAAATAGTAAAAATTATCAGATGAACCACAAATTAGCATTGGAAGCATTTACCACAGGTATTAACTCTAGAAGCTCTTCTAACAACTCTGCTTTCAAAAGAAGTGTAAAACAACTGTTCGACAATAAAAATTAAAAAGGATAGCCAAAACATTTCAATGTCTTTTATTTCTTTTACAGGGAAAGCATGTAATAACAGATACTCTGTTAGTTGCATATCGTTGCAGGCTACTGATTTAAGCAAGATATTAGCTCCAGCTGCTTGCAAGTCACCATTATCCTGCTATCACAAAACTTCTCCCTTCTCCACTTTCTCCCACCTCCATTCTTAGTACACATTTTGGGCTGTTTACAGAGCTGACATTAACTATTACCAAGTCCAGGAATCATAGCAAAATTGATGATATTTATGCCTAGCAAATGACAATCACCTGATTCTTAAAAAAAAAAAAACCCACAATAAAAAAAATCCAAACCCAAAGATACAAACATTTGCAAGCAGAATGCTTCTAACCTATTGCTTCAGCATTCCCTTCAACATGGCAGAAATTGATACCTCTTGCCCAGAAAAAGTAAGATCCCAGTCTCACCAAAACTATCCCTAACAGGGGCCTCCCTTCCCCTTTAGGCTGAACAAAGAACCAGAGCCAGCAACAAAGAGAAGGGGGCGGCAACCACACTCTGCTTCCATCGGTGTAGTGCAAGCCCAAGGCAGGCCCCATTTCTGCCATTTCCCAAGAATGGCAGCTTTGCTACAGCAACAGCCACTTTGGATATCTTCGTGGGTTTTGCGATTTGCTCTTCGTTCCTAAAATGGTGAGACTTCCAAAGCGCTGGGATACAACAGCCCCGGTCTCACAACAGCCTGATACAAGAAACGGTTAAAAGAGGAGACAATTCTAGAAATGGAATCTTTTAAGTATTCTGACCCCCGAGTTTGCATTCAAAAAAAGTAAAAGCAAAGTAAAACAAATGCAAACTCAACAGAACATAAGGAAAAGTTCTCTCTGCAGCAGCCAGAGCAAACCACGAACAAGCTGCCGCAGATATCGGAACCTAAACGCAAAGGCGTGCGTACTTTCCGAAGCTGCCAGGCGGCTCCATCACGCACACGAGCGCGCAAACCCGGCAGGCCAGCGAGCAACTCGGCTTTCAGCACTCGGTGCTGGGCACCCCGGCACGCTGTGCCCCGCAGGGCCGCGCCCCGCCGCTGCCGACTGGCCGGGGGGACCCGCACTTCCCCGCTGTAACCCAGGCGAGGCCCGGGCCGCAGGAACATCCAGGTGCCGAACCCACACACTGCCTCGGCTCTTTTCTTTTTTTTTTTAAACTTTTTTTTTTTTTTTTTTTTTTTGTAGGGGAGGAGTCAGACTCGGCAGCGCCTTCACGTTTAGCGGATGAAGGGGAGTGTCCCAACTTTTCTCCTTTTTCATTTTTCTCTTGGGGTTGGGGGGGGGGGGGGGGAGGGTAACAATAAACCCAGCGCTCAGCGCGGGGATCGCTCGGGCCCTGCAGCTCCCACCCCGTCCCCCTCCGCTCCTCTTCTTCTCCCGTCCCGCCGACCCCGCGGCGGGGCCCAACAGGGCCGCAGGTGGATGGCGGCCGGGACCCCGCGCCTACGCGGGGCAGGGGGCGGCCGCAATGGCGAAGAGGCCGCGCCGTGCGGCGGTAACGACGCTCTCCCCTCACACGCGCCCCGAACCCCGCTCACCATCGTAGTAGTAGCAGACTTTCTTCTTGCCGCCGCCCTGACTGTACGCCATAGGGCCGTCGCGCCGGGGACGAGTCGGGGCAGGGGGAGGAGGGAACGGGAGGCCGAGGCGAGACCGAGCCGGCACCGAGGGAGGAGGGAGGGGGCGGGAGGAGGCGGGAGCGAGAGAGCGGGAACTCGCGGAGCCGGGCCTCGGGAAGAGCCGGGGGAGCGGGCCGCGCCCAACCCGCCACAAGCGGGGCAGGTTGGCGGGAGGAGGTAGCGGACGACGCGTCTGCGGCTAAACATAGCCTCTCGTTCGCTTGTCCCGTGCTGCATCGCGTCGCTTCACACTCACTCCGGATAGGAGACAGCGGAGAGGCCTAGCGAGCGGACTGCCAGACGAAACACGCTCCGCACGCACCCCCGCACAGTGGTACGCCCCACCGGCGGGAGGGAGCCGGCCTCGCCGCTCGCCCCGCCCCTCCGCGCAGCCCTCTGGCGCATGCGTGGCGCGCTGCCTCTGCACCGCATGGCGGCTGAGGCGGTGGGTACGGCTGGCAGCGCTGCGCCCTTTCGTCCGGGAACTGCCCTCTCCTCAGCGCTTTCTGCTGCCTCTCACTGGGGAAAGGCCTTGCACGCACCCCTGGGCGCAGGATACCGGGTAGCAGAAGTACCAGCCAGCTGCCGCTGATCCCGGGAGTGCGCCCTGCGCTGCCGCTGCTGGTGCTCAGGATCCCTGCTGCAGAAGGAGTTCAAAGCAGCGTGCATAGTCGTTACTTCTTCCAAAATTAAAGCTTGCCACACCAGATCGAGTTGTGGTTTTATATCGCAGAATTATGGAATGTCCGGAGTTGGAAGGGGGTCATCTAGCACAGGGATCATCTAGCACAGGGACCTGTCATGTCTACTCATACTTCTGAATCGAGTTTCAATTCCAGGTGTAACAACAGTGTTGTGTGCATTAATTCAACAACAAACGCAGGGGGAAGGAACACAGAACGTTAAAATGATCACATTCATATTTACCCAGCAAGTACAGCTTTTTCTGATTTTGCAGTGACTCCAGGGCTTACAGCTTTTGAACCTGAGAACTGATACACCCAGGTAAAAAAAATATAATATATATATATATATTATTAATAATAATAATAAAAATAAAAAATAAAATCAACGTTTAGGGAGTTTCATAGATTTTAAAAGTATTTATACATGTTCCTTGGTTTATTAGAGTTCAAGAGTACTGAAATGCCCAAATTCTTACCACAAGTATTTTTATATTAGACAATACAAATTCCTATGTATTGCTCTCAGTTGTTACAACCAGTTCATGTTCAGACACTGATTAGGTCTGGACCCAAACTCAGGTTTTTCCCTCTTCTACAGAAGTCCAATGCTAATGTAAATAAGACTTTGTAGTTAATAACTGTTTCTATATAGTTACAAAGGACCACCTGCAAAGTACAATTGTGTTAAATGCATGTATATGTGCTACATACAGAAGATAAACCTAAAACATGCTGAAGTAACAGGTTCTGGATTTTTCCCCTGCTACAGGCTGTAGCGAGAACAAGATTTTTGTCTGATAGTCAGATACTGTAGCAAAGATAAGAAACACTATACTCCACTTGGCATTTTCTTTCTTGGAAATAGCATGCAAAATGGATTCTGTCAGATTGTCATACAGCAGATACAGGCTGCTTGGTGCATTGTATTATTAGCATAATGTTTTGGCTATTGAAATGAAATACATTTGAAGTTAACTCAGCACTCTGATAAACATTTGTATTCAGACAATGTAATAGTATGAGTCTGCTGGCTCAACACAAGCAATGCTTTTATTTGGACCAAGCAGAAATTGAGAACAAGTAATGATATACTGTCAGTGCTCTTAGAGACTTAATGTAAAGAAAAGAGTTCATAATTACATTAGTTATACAATTAGTTTTGGATGAGTGCTCAGCCTCATATAGAAATAACTTATTTTGGTTTAAATTAAACATGGGACATTAGCTAAATCAAGAGAAACCACTTTGCTTTTAGGGTAGAACTGATTATACATGTTTTTTCTAACCTGCATTTATGTACGTATAGTTCTCATTCAGAGAAGCTTTTAGAATAGTATGTCATATTTGAATCAAGCAAGTGTATACGAGCACACAAAGTTAAATTCTAGACCATGAGATCATTCATTCATTACATTTGCAATAATTCAATATTACAGTAAGTTCAGAAAAGCTTAAATATGCAGTTTCAGTGATGTGTATATTATGCATTCCTAGCTGAGTGTCATTTCTAGAAATGAATGTTCATTGTATAGATTGAAACCTACTTGTTAAGACAGCAGCATGGCAGTCATGTACTATAAAGGCGAATGACACAGGGGACACTGCACTCATGAATGTGAGTTGTTAAGATCCCAGGCTTTGAGATGGAAGAGTATGTAGCAGTATCAGTGGAAAAGTGACTATTCCATTTTAAGATGTAGCAATCTATAGGTGTGAATGTATAAAATAATGGAGATTTTTTATATACATACTTATCTATGATTTCTTCTTGCTGCACTGGAAAACTTTTAGCTTTATTTCACCCTTCCTCTGTGTCTTTATGCAGGAATTAACTTTTTTTTTTTTTCACTGAGTACTTGTGTTGTACTTTAAATGCTATGTCTTTAGTAAATTACACAAAAGAAAAAAAAAGAAAAGAAAAGGTTCAATAAGGAGCTTTTAAATAGAAAAGTAACTTTCAGCTTTAACATTTGCAGCTGGCTTTGCAGTAGAAATTGTTACTATTTCTTACATGTCTCTTCTCAAGCACGCTGACTATGAAAGCTTACTTACTTAAACAGTGAAGGAAAAATTCAGTATTGGTAAGAGTTCAAATATTTATATTTTTAAAAAAGTAGTCAAGATACTCATACCCAAAGGAGCCTATGGTAAAGGCCAAGCAGCCTAAGATTAAACAACAACAACAACAAAAAAAAACACCCTCCACCTCCCCCAAGAAAAAGACAAATCCAAAAATACTAAAAACAAATAAACAAACAAACAAAAACACAACACATAGGACTTAAATGATCAGTAGGTAATTTCCTTTTCCTCCTAACATCTACTTTAGTGAGGTAACAATACTCATATCACAGAAATCATGACTACATCACCTACTTTTTCTCTCCTTGCATAATCTAGATGCAGAAAGATGTAGCTAGAGAGTATGCCATCACAAAACTTGTTCTTTAGCAAGACTGCACAAAGATGTTTACTCGTCTACATAAACCTACCTCACTTGGCTTCAGCAGAATTCAATAACTAATCAAGTTAATAACAAAGAAAAAAAAAAACAAAAAAAAAACAAGACAAAACAAAAAAAGCCACAAAGATCCAACCCTTCACACTATCTCAATCCCAACCACATACTCTGAAAAATAAATAAATAGTTAAATAAGACTGACTTAACTCAGAGGTACAACACAAATCTTTTCATTATTTTACATTCTCATAGAATAGTTACTTCTTATACCATTGAATATACCACTATTTGTATCTTTCTTTAACTCTGGACGTGCTTATATTTATCTATGTCCCTTTTTATCTGTGAAAAGTATTGTGAAATTGCTGTGAAATTGCCAAGTGCTATATTTTGTCAGCATTCCAAGCTGTGAGTCTGTAATCGCATCCATATTAATGTAAGGCAGGATTCAAAATTAGAAGAATGCAATTGATCTGTCCCATTGTTCAGCATTCTCTCGACAGCACAGAAGGCAGTTAACATGGAGAAACAGTTTTCTCAAGTCATTCATAGACCTTAGAAGAGTTCTGAAAAGCATAAAACTGTAAAAGTAGAGCTTTGGGGCTACTTTCTTGAAAACTTAACACAAGATTCATCATGCAGATAGATACCTTGCTAATGAAATCACTTCATGCAGAAAGTCAAAGTCATTAAAGAGCAAATAAAGAGACCAAGATACAAAACTAACTGTTGAGGCTCAGGTCTTCTCTCAGCTATTTGTGCTATAAACACTGTCAATATTGCTGTCTACTAATTGCTTAATTGTTGTTTCCTGAGTGACACGATATTTATTATATATAATAGCAGTACTGTAGGTCTGGGATCTATGGGAACATACATGGCCTTTGAATTCTCATGATAACTGCAAAAAATGGCAGTGATTTCAGTTTAAGTGGTAGGCCTGTATATGCCCTTATATACCTGTTGTTTCTCTGTGTACTGTCTTCATCTCTCTGATGTACGTAAACATAACACATCAGTATTATCAGTACAATATTCTGCCTGAGGCAGCTTCTCCCACCCATTGAATCTAATCATCTGAAACTGGTTCCCTGTTTGGTTGTGTTGCTGGCAATCTGATAGCCAAGAGAAGCCTGCGTTCAGTGTACTGCACATAAACACTGGTGCAGTGTTTATGCATAGCTTCATGATATAATGTAATACTTGTAATGACTATCTGTTGCTTAAAAATAACAATGTAATGATTTAAAAACACATATAATCATCAGTATGCAAATATTTTCTTTTTGAAATTTACTTTCATTTTAGCGGAAGGTCTATAGCAAGAACTTGTGTCTGCTTTGCTTGATCTTGTCTGATTATGAGCTAAATAATGAAGTTTGCTGGAATATGAACTCGTGCAAAACAGCAGACAGGTCTTTTCAAATTATGATTGGTGTTTTCATATATCTACATGCTTAAAATTTGCTAGAGTTAAATGTTTCTGTTCTTAGCAACAGACTGATTTACATAAATTGGTGTAAACAAGCAAAGGTAAGTTTTTCTGTTCAGTAAGTACCCAGAAACTTGTTCCACAGTAATGGAAAGCAGTCTGCTGGTATAAAGTCCTCCCCTTGAGAAACATATCAGGATGCAAGAGTGCAAATACAGAGTAGCACTGTTCTCCAGCAATGCCAACTTCTATGATGTGTACCTTATTTCCTTATTTTTTTCTCTGTATCAGAGATTGAACAGGCCACAGCTGATGAGATATTTTTATGCCTTCATGAATCTCTTGTGCTACTGATGCCTTAGTTAATCCTTGATACCTCAAGTTAAAAAAAAAAAAAAAAAAAAAAGTGAATCATGGCCATCTATGCAAACATCCTGCCATTGCTATTTTTTTTAATGTGTGCCATGTAGAGTGTTATTAAAATAAGGCTCCAGCTGCATAAGGAAAATGTACCAATTTAAATGAAAATCTTTCTCTCTCTCTCTCTCTCTTTTTTTTTTTTTTAACCAATTTAAACGGCAGGAAGGCATTGTTTGAACATTGTTTCAGTTAAACAGTAACAAGCTGGCTTCAATTTAAAATTATTCTAATCCTCAGACACTAATCTAATATAAGGCAGTGTCAACATCGTCATTTGTATCAATTAGAAAAGAAATCACGGTAGGTGATTTACCTAGGTTTAAACTAGATTTGAAGGGGGAAGAGGATATACTGCTGAGGAACAGAGAAGAGTCAGGTAAGTCTGTCACTTTAGGAAGCAGCAGAGGAAAAACATTGGATTTGTCCCAGAGGCTTGTGGAAATGTTCCTCCAAGAAGGTAATGTGGTGAAAGCCTAAATGAAGTGCCTCTATACCAACGCATACTGCATGAAAAATAAGCAGGAGGAATTGGAAACTGTGTTGCAATTGAAAAACTATGATCTGACTGCTGTAATGGAAACCTGACTCACATAACTGGAATACCACAACTGGAATACGATGACTGAGGGCTATGAGCTTTTTGGAATGGATTGATGAGGTAGGTGAGGGGAGTCACCCTCTATGTCAAGAAGTAGATAGACTACAGCATGCTTCCCCTAAGAAACAGTCAGAAACAGGTCGAGGGCCTGTGAATTAAAATTAGGGATGGGACCAATAAAGGGAATCTGATCGTTAGTTTCTACTCTAGGCCACCTGATCAAGGGGAGCCTGTTGACAAGGCCTTCTTGCTTCAGCTGCAAGAGGTATTGCACTTGCTGTCTCACATTCTGATGAAAGATTTCAACCACTCCCATATCTGCTGGGAAAACAACATGGTGAGCTGCAAGCAGTCCAGGAGACACCTAGAGTCCACTGATGACAACTTTCTGATTCAGATATTGGGCAGACCACCAGTGGCGAAGTGTTGCTGAATCTGGTGCTCACCAATGTGGAGGATTTCATTAATGACATTAAGACTGAAGATAGTCTGGGCTTCAGTGACCATGCCCTGGTTGAGTTTGTGATCTTGAGGTATATGGGCCTGGCAAGGAGTCAAGTCAAGACTCTGAAATTCAGGAGAGGAACTTCAGGCTGCTTAAGGAATTGTTGGATAAGATCCCCTAGGAAATTGTCCTTAGGGACAAAGGAACAGAACAGAGCTGGCTACCCTTTAAGGAGGCCTTTCTGAGAGTGCAAGAGTTCTCTGTCTCCCAGAATAAGAAATCAAGCTGACAAGGCAGGAAACTGGCATGACTGAGCAAGGACCTGCTGATCATGCTTAATGAAAAAAGAAAAAAAGTATAAGCATAGATGGGTGGCCTGGGAAAAGTATAGAGATGCTATTTGGATGTGCAGGGATGGGATCAAGAAAGCCAAGGAACAGATGGAATTGAAGTTGATGAGATATGTGAAAAACAGCAAGAGGGGATTCTTGTTTCACTGGGAAGAAGAGACAGGTGAATTAGAGTGTACTCCCTTCAATAAATGAAAAGGAAGAGCTGGCTTTCTCAGACTTGGAGAAGGCTGAGATGCTTTGACTTCTTTGCCTTGGCCTTAATGTCCTGAACTTCTAAGTGGGGGTCAGGGGACAAAAATTCCCAAATCATGGAGCAAGGTCAAGACCACTCATGAGGCTGAGTGTTTACAAGTCTAGGGAACTAGATGATATGTTTCCCAGGGTTCTGACAGAAGTGACTGATGTAGTTGTCAAGCCACTTTCACACTTGAAAAACTATGGCTGTCAGGTGAAGTTCCTGGTGACTGGAAAAAAGGAAGTATCACTCCCATATTCAAGAAAGGGAGAAAGGAAGAACTACCAGCTGATGAACCTCATATCTGTGCCTGGGAAAATCATGGATTAGATCCTCCTGGAAGAGATGTTAAGGCACATGTGAGATGTGGATGTGATTCAAGATAGCCATCATGGCTTCATCAAGGGCAGATTGTGCCTGACTAATCTGGTGGCATTCTGTGATGGAATGACAGCATCAGTGGACAGAGGAAGGGCAACTGATGTCATCTACTGGACTTGTGTAAGGCCCTTGACATGGTCTCACACCACATCTTTATCTCTAAATTGGAGAGATGTGAATTTGAAGGCTGGACTATTCAGTGGATAAATAACTGATTGGATGATTGTAGCCAGAGAGTTGTTGTCAATGGCTCTGTGTCCTGGTAGAAGCCAGACATGAGGGGCATCCCCCAGGGATCTGTCTGGGGACCAGTTCTCATCAACATCTTTATCAACATAGACAGTAGAACTGTGTGTGCCCCCAGCAAATTTGCTGATGACACAAAGCTGAGTGGTGCAGTTGACACAATAGAACAAAGGGATGCTATCTAGAGGGGTCTGGACATGCTCAAAATGTGGGAAATGAGAATCTAATGAAGCTTAACAAGGCCAAGTACAAGGTGTTGTACTTGGATTGGGGACAATCCAAGATGTGTGTACAGACTGGGAGAAGAAGTTATTGAGCAACCCTACAGAGAGGGGCTTGGGGGCTCTGATGTGCAAAAAGCTGGATGCAAGCCACCAGTGTGCTTTTGCATCCTGGAAGGCCAACAGTATCCCATCTGCATCAAAAAAGGTGTGACCAGCAAGGCAAGAGTGGTGAATGTTCCCTTCTACTCTGCCCTTGTGAGACCTCATCTGGATTACTGCATCGAGGTCTGGGGACCCCAGTACAGGAAGGATGCAAAGCCTGTTGGAGCAGGTCCACAATGATGATCAAAGGGCTGGCGCACCTTTCTGGTGAAGAAAAGTTGAGGAAGTTGGGTTTGTTTAGCTTGGAGAAGGGAAGGCTATGGGGAGGCCTCACTGCAAACTTCCAGTACTTGAAGAGAGCTTACAAGCAGAAGGAGGACCAAAATTTTTCATAGTCAGGTAGTGACAGGACAAGAGGGAATGGCTTTAAACTGCAAGAGGTGAGATTTAGGTTAGATGTTAGAAATTCTTACTTAGAGGGTTCTGAGACACTGGGAACAGGCTGCCTAGAGAGGATGTGGATGCTTCATCTCTGGAGACATTCAAAGTCAGATTGGATGGGGCCCTGGGCAGCATGATCTGGTGGGTCACAACCCTGCCCATGACAGAGGGGTTAGAACCTGATGATCTTTAAGTTCTTCTCCAACCTAAGCCAGTCTGTGATTCTATATAAGACAAAGAGGGTAAACTTCTCATTTAACTGAGGTTTACCAGCTTGAATTTCCTGTTTTATTGGGTCTTGACAATGAATAAATTGGAAATGAATAAGAAGAGACAAAATAAATGGAATTCTGGAGCCTGTGGATGGTTTACTGCTAGGACTAGTCACTCACTTAGCCATATCAGTGCAAGGTTAAAAAATAGTAGAAGTGACCTGAAAATGGATGTGACTGAAGAAGTTTGCAGTTGTCAGCATACAGATGAGATCCTTGGCTATTCTTTTTGGCTTCATTTCCACTATGCAGGAATGATCAGCAAGCTGTGGATCAGCAACCTCATTGTTGCGAAGTCATGAATGTTCTTTCTCTGCTCATCTGTTCTTAGAGTGAATATATCACAGGTGCAATGTACCACAGCATTCCTTTGCAGCACAGCAATGCTGAGTGTCAAAGAGCAGAAGAAAGATGAGAAAACATTTTTGCAAAATGTGTCCTGAAGGCAGATTTTATTGTTACTTCTCATAAATCCAATTGAGAAGGCTGTCATTTACAATTTTTTAAGCAACTATGATTTTATCCTGGAAGACCAGTGGAAAAAAAAGAAAATAGCTCTCCCAAAAATCAGAATACCCATTCTACTCCACTAACACAGCATAATGTTACATTCTAGAAACCATATTGTTTTCACATTTCAGTGTCCGTGATTGATAGCTGCCTGCAATAATGTATCATATTGTACCCTGATGAAAATACATTGTATTGTATATGCTGTGTATATTGTGTCAGTTTACTGGCAATACTGTATGCTTTGGAAAAGGAAGCAAGTTCTCTGCCATCATTTTCTTGGAGACACTGATGTTTATGTACTGGCTATACACCTACTTCTCTGCCAAGATTCCTGTTTCTTCACCACATCCCACTTGATAAGCAGATTTCTTCAGTAATATCACATTCACGCAGGTGGTGGCTGGGATATCAAAGTATTTGAAGGGCAGGCTGAAACATGTTTCTTGGCACTGGAATGGCTGAGGAGAAAATTAAAACAGTGTGACCCTACTACATTTTTATTTCCCGTTAAAATGCCCATGCCATTTTACTATTGTTTATACATATATATATATATATGTATATTAGCCCACAGTATATTTGATTTGAGGTTTAAATAACAGGCATCTTAGAAGACTGTCTGAGGGCTGTCTTACTGGCCTATACAGCACTTTGTTTCCAAATTTGGCCATGTACACCAGAATCATAGAATCATAGATTTACTCAGGTTGGAAGGGACCTCAGGGATCATTAAGTCCAACTGCAGGAAGCAGCATGCAGAATGAGACAAGAAGAGAATCTCATGCCTGCGTCATTCCAATCCCCTTAGCAGGTCAGTGGGTACCTTGATACCATCAGAATACCATTCTGGGCAAAATCAAATAGGCAATAATATGGGAAGTGTTGCAGCTCTTTACTAGTGTGACGGACTGGTGATCACCAAGGGGAAGAGCAGCAAGGTTAATTGAGAGAGATCTACTCAGATCCACTGACTAATTATATGGCATTAAAGTAAGACATAGCATCCATTAGTCTGATGGCTAAGACAAAGATAGATTTGAAATGTAATGGCATAAGTCAGCATAACAGCAGTGTTGCCCTCTAGAAAGACCAGAAGGAATGACAAGGAAGTAGTCTGCCTTAGCAAGACTGTAAACAAGACAAAGGCTGTGACTAGTTGTGATTTACAAATACCCTGACGCTAAATCTAGCCTGCTTCTTTCATATCTCCAAACAGAAATAGAGCCTCTCACTCTTTTCCCAACACTATGAATTCCAAATCTCCTGATTGTCAGTCTCTTATGTATTTTAGGCTTTCTGTAATACCTCCTTACTGAAGAGATGAGATGAGAAATAATAAAGTCAGAAATGTTCATTACTCTGATGAGAGACACAGAGGGAGAAAACCGGTTTGGGGACTGAAAATTAATTCTTAAATTCTAACCTTTAGTGAGCTTATATCAAGCATGGTTATTTTTCTGCTTTAACAAAAATTACTTAAGCCTAAATATCTATGCAAGCAGCTTCTTTTTCACCTAAAGTAATTATACCAGCTGAGGATCTGGACAAGTAACATTCCAAGTGATTTCCAGACTACTTATTATCATTTCAGTTAACTTAAATAGACAATCCTATTTTGAGAGAACTGAGTACTTATTTCCAATACTGTATTTATGTCAAGAGTTTTAACAATTCTAAATATATCTTCAGCCTCGCAGGAGAGCTAAGTTTTGAAAGGAAAATGGCAGATAGCAAAGGCTTAGCTCTAGCATGGAAAACAAATAACAAAACTAAATCTCACATCTTTCTTCAACTCTGACATTTAATAGTCTGTCATGGACAGCGTGAAAACTTGAGGTTACTCTGTTATAATCTGATGACCTAATTCTCCTATGCTTTACTTTTTATGGATTTCTGAATTAAAAGAGGAGTTTAATACTGTCCATGTAGTGTCCCTGATTCAGATCTTCAGGTGTAGCAATCAAACATCCTGAGGTGTCTATGTGTATACTTCACAATATGTGTGAGCCGTTTTTAGTACCACAAGATAAGCAGTTGAAGCTTCATTGGCCTACTATCTATTCCAGGGATGGGAAAGAAGTACAAAGAGATTTGTATAGCAAAGAGCTGAGCTGTGAAACAAATGTTTTAAAGTCTACAAATGTTTTAAAATCTTAAAATAAAAAATAAATTAAAACAAAACAAACAAACAAGCAAACAAAAAACAAAACAAAACAAACAAACAAACAAAACCAACAACAACAAAAAAAAACCACCTTTAAAAAGAGGAGGTAGTGAACTGACCAATGAGGAGAATCCATACTACATGATTGTTGCATTTTGGACCTCTGGCAGATATCCTACATTTCCTAATATTCAAATCATTTCCACGAACTGATGAAGTCTTAGTCCAAAACCTGACACATTTCAAGAGAAGAAAAACAAACTAAGTCTTGGTGCTTCTTTTGTAGGCAAATATTGACTTCTTCTGCATCTGAAGACAGGCTCAGTCTCGTTTGAAGTCATTACTATGAGCTTTGATGCAACTTTACCAGAAGGATATATTCCACATCAAGTGTGTATAAAGAGCTGAATTCTATCTGTGGGAGGATTTTTTTTACTGTTATTGCTTGTTTATTTTTAATTATTGTGCTGTTTTTAGCTATGGCTAAATCTGTTTTAGTGTTTCTTATGCATTCTGGAGCAGAGGAAGAACGTGCTGTACTTCTGTCCCTGATGACTCTTGAAGCAGTGCAGAGAGGTAGCTGAGACATTTTCTGAAAAAAGGAAAATATGGTTAACAGCTCCATGCCACTGAACAGGTTTAACAACTCAGTCTGACCTCCAAACCCAACCAAGCTTACAGATGAAAAAGCAGAGAGAATGAAACCACTTGTAGAGACTGTGATATTTTCTTAGAGTAAGAAGACAGGATAAATACCTAGTACTGAAATTATCCACTCTATTAGCCTTCTTTCTATTTAGGGAGACATGGAAAACTATCTTTTCTGTTAGAATTTGGGAAAAGATGAGAAAGGAACAAGAGGTCTCAGAAATCTAAAAAAAGAGAGTAGCTTGCTCTCATCCAAACCGCGTAAGCTCACTTCAAGGACCATGTCATCCTGCCAGGTGCCAGTCATAATCTCAAGTCAACTGCCCTGACATAACAAGACTGTAGTCAAGACTTTGCTGTCAAAAACACATTCAACATCTTTGACATTTCTGGAAGTATGTGTTGTCTGGTAGCCAACAGGAGCTAATTTCCAGATGGGTGACTCACTGCTAAATGAAGGAGCTAGGCTGACATGTGGATGTGAGAAGATGACGGAAGACCACTGGTGGCAGGAGCGTCTTAGTCTGAACAGCAGGCTGAAGGCTTCCAGCACGTGGCTCAATACCAAGTGAGTTATGCATTTTTTAAAGAACAATGTCTTGTGCTTGCAACGGAGCCAGGTGTGAGGATACAGTGACTGCATTGCAGTGCCTTGTGAGATGTGTAGTGGTGGATTTGAGCCTTTTCTAGAGAAAAACCATATTTTCAGAGCATAGCTAGGGGTTTTTGGAAGAACTATAAGAATTATGTGGCAATCAACTTTTTCTTGCAGATAATAAAGAACTATTCTGTAATGTTCTGAAATAGTTTTTCAAAAGTTAGGTATTTAGTTTTTAAACTACAGTAAGGGAACATTTTTGGAGTTATATTCATCATTAGGTTAAAAACCCAGTTGTCTGAGACTGCAGTCTAATATATCTTCTTGATTTACATAATGCCTTTGGTGTAGGAAAGAATAACTCTGACAGAAGCTATTGAAAAAGGGTCTCTAAAGTACACTTCTGGCAGTAGTCTTGCTGTTAACAGACATTTAGGACAGAAACAAAGGACTGCTGTTTCTGTATCATATATATCCTCAGGCAGGACAATTTTTGGATTCCTAGTTCTTCTGAGAAAGAGAAAAAGAAGGAAGATAAAAGGAGGGGAAGTAGAAAGTATCTCAAATCAAGAAAAAACAAACAAACAAACAAACCACTACCAACGTCAATAACAACAAAAACCTGATAAAATAGGCACACACACACAAAGATTTTTTTTTCCATCTTTAACATTAGTTGCTAAATATTTGCCTCCATATGTCTCCTTGAGAGAAAGCTGAAGAATTTGTCCTCACATGAGATATCATTTGTTATTTATAACATAAATACGAACAGTTTCATGAGCAGTTTCTTATTCAGGAGTCATATCAGGGAAAGCAAATACAACAACAAGCTAAAATGTCGTTTCAGATGATCAGATGATCTAGCAAGTGAATGATGCATTCATGGTCTTGTGGATATGGCCCCAGTTCCCAAATTAATTTTGGAGTTCTTAAGCTCAACCCGGCTGCCTTAGCTTCATGTGTCCTTGGCTCAACATCAACTTGCATATATGCAATGTTGTGGGTAAGTATTTTAAACTCTTTTGTATCCAGAGCTTGGGAAAAATTTGATGGTGTATTGCAGTAATTCCTTTTCTGATTATGATAAGCAGTGATAGGAGGGTGTTTATATTTCAAGTATTATCAATGGGTGGCTAAGTTGGTTCTCAGAGAGAAAGATGCAGAACCATCCCTTAGAATATTTTTAGTTAAGGTTCTGAAAGTGCAAGCAGATGCCACTACATCTGTTACATCCTCTTCCCAGGTTTGAGTGCATCCTCTCAACCACATTAGCTGGAGATTTCATTCTGAGAAAAGCAACAACAAGCACAGACATTTCCCCTCAGTTCCAAAGCTTTTAAGTTCTGGAAAACAAGGAAATAACACTTAAAAATGCCAATATATCTTATGGCTTCCTAGCTAAATTTAAGCCACTCATGACTCAATTATTAATATTTACACATGTAATACAAGAGACTCATTTTAATTTATGTTGGGCAAATGGCTAAAGATGTATGTGTTAACAGCACTGTGACTGACAGACCTAAAAGTGGAGGAGACAGCTGTACTCCGTGAGAAATATAAAGGACAACATACATTACATGGTATGTATGGATAGTTTCACAAAGAGAATAGAGAAAGAAACAGCAAATGACTAAGTGTGAAGAAACATTTGTTCATATTACTGTTTGCAATTACTGAATATTTATAGGAGATGCTATGTGTGCTTTTAAATTTTTAGATAGAAGTTCTATCACTATATATATGCATATTTGCATACCATGTTAAATTACTTTGTTCTTCTCATCATCACATGCTTAAAACATAGAGAACCAGGGCTTAAGATCTGTGAATCTTAATTTAAAATGATAGTTAATTGCTGTTGCTGATGTTGATTTATCAAGGCAATGATTTTCAATTGTTTCACAAATTCTCCTTTTTTATCCTTTGTAGCATTGATACCATAGTAAAAACCAATGGAATAAAATTTTTTGTTGCGTTCAATGGAATAAAATCAGCACAGTGTTCACAGAAAACTATTTAAGTGCTACATATCAGGGACTCTGTTATAAAAGTACCCAGGAAGCTCTGTTAGGAATCAGTAGAATAGGCACATGATAAAGGGGACCCTCGGGAAGGGAACACTTATTTGATTGTGACTCATTGAGAATTAGCTCCCTGGTTAGTGAAAGCAAGACTGAAATAGCAAGCAATTAAATCTAAAAAAAGGGAGATTGGACTATGGATCCTCACACTCACTCTGAGATATTTAGGAAGTCCTGAGCTCATTTCTGCAGAGCTGCAACAAAACCTGAACAATTTACTTTTATTTCCTACAGACTCTTCCTGTGCCTGTAATTTAGGCAGGCTTCTGGTAGGTGGGAAGATGCGGAGGAGCATTTGAGGAAGAAGATGGAAGCCTCTGATTCCTAAGAGTGCATTTCACAGGCAGCTTGAGCTGATGTAACAGGTCATTGCTACAGCCCAAAGACACCCTGGTTATCTTGAGCTGTCTCAATACTCCTCCATAAGCTGATTCAAATCACTCAACAGAAAAGGAAGCTTGTAGAGACAGTGTATGAACTTGTGTTGGATTTGTGAATTGAGTCCGTTTGAGGGGGAATCTGTGTGCACTAGCACTGGCACAGAAGATGAGGTCACACTACATACCTGGGAAGGGGGAAAGGGGCAGAGGCAGGGGCAAGTGTTCAAGGATCCTTGTGCGTCCCTTCCAACTCAGGATATTCTATGTATTGTGAGAAGAGGCTAAAGGAGAACAGAGAATGGAGGGAAGAGGGAGAGAAGAGTCTGGGAGACCTGCTAACAAGCAGCTATTGTGTGCTAACTTCTAAGTAGATTACCATGTGTGAGAAGACTAACCTGATCATGAGGAGGCTGTGGGCACACATGGAACTGAGAAGGGAGACAGTCAAGGCAGCTGACTCAGACTGGCTAAAGCAGTGTCCCATGCCCTATAGCATTGTGCTCAGCAACAGAACTGGGGGAAAGAAAAAGAAAGTGGGGGAGATTGGTGGGGTGTCAGTTGTCTTCCCAAGAAATTGTGATGCTTGATGAGCCCTGTTTTCCTGCAAGTGGCTGAACATCTGCCTGCCAATGGGAAGCAGCAAATGAATTCCTTGTTTTGCTTTGCTTGCATGCACTCTTTTGCTTTATTTGTCTTCATCTCAACCTATGAGTTCTAACACTTTTACCTTACTTTCTATCCCTCATCTCACCTGGGGAGAGTTAGCAGGAATGACTATGTAGTGCTGACCAGCCTGCTGGGGTTTACACCATAGCAGTTGTGTGGGATCAATGTCTGCAAAGTCTGTTTATACAACAATAAGCCAAACACTTCTGGGGATTATTCCCAGGCACTGCAGCTGAAATGTCTGTGCTGTACAGCTGCCAGTGGTTGCTGGTTTTGACCCAGACTGATGAGCAATCTTTCAAACGGAGGCCTTGGGAATGGAGCACAAGTTTGTATGGTTATGAACCATTTCCAGTAGGCAGTTTGTAAGAGGCCATGCTGTTTTGAAGGGTAAGGTAATTATGTGTTATCAGAGTTGGCTGTAGTGTTCCAGTTGACTTTGCCATAGAGCTGTCCCAGGCTTTTTTAACTTAGTATCAGAGTCAGAGGTAAAGGTTGTATTTTGGGCTTCCTTTGCATACTGTTTTGTATCATTGTTTAATTTGGACAGAACTAAGCTTAAACACTCAGGCATAAAGCCTCTTCTTGCTGGTTTTGTTTCAGAAGAGTCTCACCATGAGTTAATTTTGCTGCCTCATGTATTTCAGGGGACATTTTTTATTGACTAGACAATACAGACAGCACAACAAGTGTCATGCCATAGGAAACAAAATGGTATGTTTGGTTGTTTTTTTGTTTTTTTTTTTTGAAAGCCATTCAAACAGAAAATGATAAAGCTCTATTTATTTCCTTTTCCATTACATGAAAGAAACATTATTGCCTTATTTTTTAATCCTCTTTACTGTCTCTAATGTCAATTCCAACTTTAAAGCCAGTGTGTTCCTTAAGACTTTTCTAATGATTTTTCTCCCAGATGATGCAACCACTTATTTATACTATACTTTTTTTTTTTTTTTTTTTTAATTGACTTGCTAAGCTATCTTCCAAAAGCTTCCTTTCTTTTCTTCTCACTTTATTTTGGAGTTCAGAGAAGAAAATTTGGTCTGATCGTAGTCTGTTATAGATTTTGGAAATATTCCAGAGTCTAAGACAGCACTAAAACAAATTGTCAGAATCAATAATTTTGAAGTTTTAGCTCTTCGTTAGACAAATTTGACAATAATGCTGAAAGAATGTTGGAAAATGTCACAGACAAGTTAGGAAACTCTGATATAGTGTTTGCTGAATAAATAACACACAGAATGACACTGCAAAAGGAATCCTGGGGAAAATGATACCTTCAAAATATTGTCACATTATTAAACCCCAATTTCTGCTCCCATTTACACCAATTTGTGTCTGCAACAATTTCATTGATATAATACCAAGATTGGATTCTTTTTACCCCCATATGATCTTTTACAAAAGTTATACTTCAGTGGAGTTATTTTAGCAAGAAATAGAGAGAGCTCAGGCTTTTAATAAAGGGATGCCAGAAGCTGACCAATGTGTGGTCATTGTGACAGTTTTGTTTGAGCAGTGGGTGCATGGCACAGGCTGCTGGCACATCTCTTCTTTCTGCTCTTGGCAGCATCCTTGGTTTTGGAGGTTAATGTTTCTTCCCCTTGAAAACCATAGGGAACAGAGAAAATGGGCTGAGGTATTTGGAAATTCCCTGTCTGGGTTCCATATATAGTTGAAATAGATCCTTAATCCAGACAAATTGGATGTAGACCTGAGATTGCTACTTTGTATATTACCTACATCATTACTATTTTTGGCCCGTTTAACACCTTTCAGCTTCTTGAACTGGTGTAAAACAACTGTGAACTGGGTCCAATGATATCCATTGACTAGGTATTCACTGAGACAAACACTATGTGAAGACAGTCCCACAGCTATTCTCCTAGGAGGTGGGCCAAATCAATACCCTTCAAAGATGAGAGTGTTCAAAGACCATCCTATTATTATACAGTATTTTAAAAAATTACAAAATATAAAATCACATTTTAATACAGTTCCTGTGAAGGAGATGGCATAAGTAAAACGCTCAGACTGAACAGGTGAGTTATATTTTTGGTAACCCAACAGAAATTTTTATTTCTTACTATACACTTTTCTTTATTCTCCGAAGATAAAATGGACATTGGATTTATACTGGTTGAGACATCAGTGTTAGCCTAACATTTTCCCCCCTACAGAATAACCCTGAATTTATATTACTGAGTAACAAAAAAGCTCAGATAGCAGACAAACAAAACAAAACAAAACAAAACAAAACAAAACAAAACAAAACAAAAAGAACAACACCCATAAAGGCAAAACTTCCTCCCCTGCTTTTGGAGAGGGCAGTATGTGCTATTTTCTTGCCTTTGTCTCCTCATTGTTCACAATCTTTGAGTTTGTCACCTGTCGTCTTTCATGGGGCACAAGCTTGGCAGAGTCCAAATGCCACACACTGCTGTTTTCTCCAGCAGGAGAACTCCTGGGTCTCTGAGTGGCTGTCTAAAAAAATTGCTTTTTATGATCTTTTGGTTCAGCTGGCGCTGCGGTGGAGGCCAGCTACAATTGTTTGAACAGTTTGCAATGAAGAGGGCAGGAGGAATAAATGTTTGCTCCTTCCCTTGGGATTGTTAGGAATGCATCTGCCAATGTTAAATGTCTCAGAGTTTATTTCAAAGAATGAAATGATCTGCCTGACAGTATGCATTTTATCCTTAGAATTTAAAACACATAGTCCCTTAGGTTGTCCAGATAATGCATTTATTTTTGCTTGCTGTTTGGTCTTTACTCTCCAAGGATTGCTCACCATCCAAATGAACTCCTGAGACAGGTATAATATACTATGTACTTCTCCCTTCCTGATGTGTCATTTGGACAGCTTATGCATAGATATGCCTTCCAGGACCACTGGGAATCTGCTTGAGATGGCTCAATGCAGCTATATAGGGCTAAGTGAGCATGTAGCACTGTTTCTGGTTACTCCAGCACTCATATAGCCATTTGATTACCTCAAGCAATACCTGGGCAGGTTTATGGCTTGGCATTCTAATACCGCAATGAAACAAATCCTTAACTCATCTTTAAACAGAACAAGCTTTTTGATTTTAGTGAAATAACGGCAAAGTAACAAACTGTTCAACACTTACCTTCTACATTGAAGCTGTTTGAGTATCTTAAAATTGCATTTTCTCTGCCTGTCAATTTTTTTGTCTAATAGATTTGAAACAACTAAGAGCATTTATATTGCTAAGCATATATATATATGCATTTACCAAATGAATTTTTACTGAATATTTGAAAACATTACAATTTCATCTCTTTGCAATTTTGTCCTGCAACAGGCACAATTAATAAGGATGTCAGATGTTAGAATTGGATAAAATAACATTCTATATAAAAAATAAAACACAGTTACCAGTGGCAACCTTACTGGCTGCTTCAGCAGACAGACTGGGTGCTGGATGTGTGGCAAGTAATTCACTCTCAACGTGGGAGATGACTTCCCCTTTTTTAGGACAATGTGGGAAGGATGCTTAAGTTGTATGTTCTTTGTGTAAACTTGCAGAACCACAGCCTCTAACATGGTTTATTCTGCAAAAAAATTACTTTTAGAGTGAGACAGAAATAACCAGAACAAAGCAAGCTACAGCTGCTGTCAACTGCTTTCATGCCTCCAATAGGAACTAAATTCACTAAAATGGGCTGTAAGAAATAGTGGGGGGTTCAGTTCCTTTTCACTTAAGTCTGAATAGCTTGCTTCACCTTTCAGATGGGTTTAGGCTAAATTAACCTGTTGAGGGCAACAGCCATCTACTCTTCAAGCTGCTGGGAAAAACTTTAAATCACTTTTGTTAAGAAATAGTGAAAACTACAGAGGAAATTCCTGGTCAAAGTAGTGCTCTGAGAGCTAAAGGATGGAGTGGAAAATAGGTTAAAAATGATAGAGGGAGGTTTTGTCCACTGAAGCTCTTTTGTCCCCAGAATGTCCCTGGCCTGAATTCAGAAGATGGAGGAAATGAGAAATATCCTGAGTGTAGGACTCTTCGTTTACCTGGATGCTAGAACAGGAGATGAAATTCACTGAATGGAGATAATATATTAACCATATTTGTGCTGGTTTGACTAATTCTCATGTCCAACAGCCAGACTGTGAGTTCAGCCATGAAAAGGGCAGGGCTGCAACACTAAGCTGTAGGTCCACAGATCTAGCAGGACCCCCTGAACTGATTGGTAGCCAACACTAGATCAGGGGACTTTGAGTGTCAGGTGCTGGGCATCACTTGAAGCTATGGAAAAGCCAGGTTGCTGCACTAGGACCATGTGAAGTGCAAGCACTGCAGCTACAGTGGGGATTTCATGGTGAAAATGAACAGCACATCAGTGAGCTCTGAGAAGTCATGGTGTCACAACAGCCATTATAGGATCATAGAATATTCTGAGTTAGAAGGGCTACAATCATCTCCATGCAGGACCACCCCAAAACAAAACACTATGTCTGAGAGCATTGTCCAAACACTCCTTGAACTCCCTCAGCTTGGGGCTGTAACCACTACCATGGGGAGCTTGTTCCATGCCTGACAGCTGTCTGGTGAAGAAGCTTTTCCTAAACTCCGTCCCGACTCTCCATGGGGTCAGGACACAGCTCCACGCTTGGGCCCTGTTGCTGTCACCACAGGGGAGAGCTCAGTCCTGCCCCTCCACTCCCTGTGAGGAGCTGTAGGTTGCCATGAGGCCTCTCAGTAGCCTCCCAGCCCAGTGTCTCTTGCATCTGCTGAGACCACTCCAGGATGGCTCAGACCAGCACAGACTGCAGTGAGAAAGTGTGCTGGTTCTCAATAGACCAATGGCCACTGGAGTGCTGCGATTGCTGCAATCACACTCCCTCAGTTCCCATTTCCTGCACCATGGACATAAAAATTCGGACTACCCCAGGCCTCTAAGTACCTGCTTGTAAAGTACACACTCAGACAAAAGCTCTTGGCCATTACTGTTATGTTCTCCTCTCTTTCCATTCTCATCCATTTCTGGTCTGACACACAAACCAAAGTCTGAGAACTCTTCCTGTAATATATTGTTCTTTTTGTTTCTTTTCTTTCTGACACTGCCCAGAATTCCAGTCTCTTTAAGTAGATGGACAGGAGTACACTGGTTCACTCAGGCTGCAAAGGCAATGAAAAAAAAAATGATTTTTATTACTAAAAAGAGGAACATGTTTCTCTTCACTAGAATTTTACATTGCTGTCGCACTCTAAACTACCCACGGTTTTCTATACTTATTGTCTATATTTAATATCTTCTTTGCTGTGGCTCAGAAACACAAACACTTGCTGGAGAGATCATCATTTACTCAAGAAAATAATAAAATACTCTATCACATTTTAGTTTGAAATAATTATGCTGAAGAAATGGTGCTTTGGTCTGGAGGTGATAGCAGATCATAAAGCATGAATTATTTCGTGTACTAGTTGATGCAGGAAAATATTTATCTTTGAAGTTTCCAGAATGAATGAGGGATCATTTTCTGGTTTTATAATAGGATATCAATCAACTGGGGGGGGGGGGGGGGGGGGGGGGGGGGGAATTAATTGACTAGCAATTACTTAGTAGGTCTTTGACTAAAATGCAAAAAAGTATTCCTGCGTGAATGAGAAGAGGTAACAGAGAATTTCTTTCCCATAAAAGCTTATATTAATTAAAAAATTACAGGCAAGATAAAGCAGATTGGACTGGCATACACAAGATGCTAAGCTAGATCTTCCTATTGTGGGAATAGCAATCCTGGTCCAGGAAAACTAACCAGCAGTACTGAATTACACACTGAACATGGCCAAAGGCTTTTTAAAGTACTGTGTACTTACTTCAACCACGGGTTGTTCAGGTGGAATTACACAAAAGGACATTTATAGAAAAGCTTTGCTGAAGTTACATATTCCTATACCTGCATACACTGCTCAATCTATAAACTTAGTTGGAATTAATCATTTCACAGTAATCAGTCACTCTCAACTGAGAATAAATCACTTGCTACGTATTTGCTGCTACTGATATACTTTATCTTGGATTGTAGATAATCCAGGCACTCAGGTACAGTAATGCTTCCACCTTGACAAAAGCAAGGACCTCTTCACTGCGTTTAGTATTCACAAGAGCAAAGTCTTCATTTTCTGGAAAATTCACTTGCAGCGTAGAAAAAGACTGATGGTTGCTCTCACTGCATGGCACTATCATAAGTAGGGGGCAATCTCTGAAGCTAGGAGGAGATTGTTTTAAAAAAAAATTAAAAAAAAAATTATATCAGATAGAAAAAAAGTATTAGAGAAATGCTGATACATTAGAGAGAGGAGAGGGAAGTAAGAGAAATTCCAATCAGAAAAATATTTCTCACAGTGGGAGTGGTTAAGTCCATGAATATGTTGCCTCCAGAGGTGACAAAATCTCCATCCTTGGAGTTCTCCAAAGCTCAGTTAGACAAGAACCCTGGAGCATGTCCAAAAAAAGGGCAATGGAGATGAGGAAGGTTGGGAGCACAGGTCTTATGGAGAGTGGCTAAGGGAACTGAGGTTGGTGGATCTGGATAAGAAGAGGTTCAGGGAAGATCTTGTAGATCTCTACAGCTCCCTGAAAGAAGATTGGAACAATGTGTTATTGGACTCTTCTCCCAAGTAACTGCAATAGGACTAGCGAGAATGGCTTTTAGTTGCTCCAGGGGACGTTCAGTTTGGATATTAGGAAAATTTATTCTCTGAGGGATGATGAGGTATTGGAACAGACTGCTCAGGGGAGTGTTGAAGTCACCATTCTTGCAGGTGTTCAAGAAACCTATGTGGCACTGAGGGACATGGTTTAGTGGGAATGGTGGTGATGGGCTTATGGTTGGACTAGATGAACTTTAGGGTCAATTCCAAACTTAACAATTCTAAATAAAATAAAATTTTATAATCTCTGTAAGTATATTTCAGAATACATTTATTAAGAATAAAGTATAAGTGTAAGTATATTTCAGAATACATTTATTAAGAATAATAATTTCAGGATGCTTGTAGCACAGGTCTTTTGGGAGTTGCTCCTTAAGGGCAAAAGGTCCAAGAAGCCTGGACGCCCCTCAAGATGGAAATCTTAAAGGTGCAAGAACAGGCTGTCCCTGAATGCCATAAGGCGAGTCGTAGGGGAAGAAGGCCAGTGTGGATGAGCCAAGAACTATTGTAGGGACTCTGGAAGAAAAAGAGAGTGTATGTCCTCTGGAAGAAGGGACAGGCTACTTGGGGAGATTACAAGGAAGTTGCTAAGGTATGCAGGGAGGAAGTTAGGAGGTCAAAAGCCCAACTTGAACTCAGATTGGTCACTGTAGTAAAAGAAAATAAGAAATTCTTTTATAAATATATCAACAATAAGAGAAAAACCAGGGAGAATTTCTATCCTTTACTTGATGCAGCACGGAATGTGAGCACTGAGGATAAGGAGAAGGCTGAGGTCCTCAACACCACCTTTACATCTGCCTTTAATAGGCAGATCAGTTATCCTCAGGGCAATTTACACCCTGATCTGGAAACCTGGAATGCTACTCAGAATTCCCGGTGATTCAAATGGAGACGGTTAGAGAGCTCCTCCTCCATCTGGACCATCACAAGTCCATGGGACCGGATGGGTTTCATCCTAGGGTGCTGAGGGAGCTGGCGGGGGTGATTGCCGAGCCACTCTTGGCCGTCTACCAGTCCTCCTGGTTATCTGGCGAGGTCCCAGAGGATTGAAGGCTTGCTAATGTGACTCCTACCTACAAGAAGGGCTGTAAGGAGGATCTGCAGGCCTGCCAGCCTGATCTCGGTACCAGGGAAAGTTATGGAGCAAATAATCTTGGGTGAGATCACACGGTACATGCGTGGCATCCAGGGAATCAGGCCCAGCCAGCACAGATTCCTGAAAGGCAGTTCATGCTTGACCAACCTCATCTCCTTCTATGACTGGGTGACCAGACTGGTAGATGAGGGAAAGGCTGTTGATGTAGTCTACCTAGACTTCAGCAAAGCCTTTGACACAGTCTCTCACAGTATTCTTCTGGGAAAACTGGCTGCTCGTGGCCTGGACAGGTATAATCTTTGTGTAAGGAATTGGCTAGAGGGCCTTGCCTGATGGGTAGTGGTTAATGAAGTTAAGTCCAGCTGGCGACCCATTACAAGTAGTGTCCTGCAGGGGTCAGTACTGGGGCTCATCTTGTTTAATATCTTTATTGATGACCTAGATGAGGGGATTGAGTGTACCCTGAGTAAGTTTGCAGATGACACAAAGTTGGGAGGTATTGTCTATCTGCCTGGGGTAGGGAGGACCTTCAGAGGGATCTAGATAAGCTGGATTGCTGGGCTGAGGTGAATGGGATGAGCTTCAACAAGGCCAAGTGTCGGGTCCTGCACTTTGGCCACAGCAACCCCATGCAGCACTACACAGGCTTGGGGATGGGTGGCTGGATGATTGTGAAGAGGACAGGGACCTGGGGGTATTGGTTGACACCCAGCTGAACATGAGCCAACAGTGTGCCCATGTGGCCAAGAGGGCCAACGGCATCCTGGCCTGCATTAGAAATAGTGTGGCCAGCAGGAGCAGAGAGGTAATCATCCCCCTGTACTCAGCACTGGTGAGGCCACACCTTGAGTACTGTGTTCAGTTTTGGGCCCCTCACTACAAAAAAGACACTGAGGCCTTGGAACGTGTCCAGAGAAGGGCAACAAAACTGGTGAGGGGTCTGGAGCACAAGTCTTATGAGGAGCAGCTGAGGGAGCTGGGATTGTTTAGTCTGGAGAAGAGGAGGCTCAAGGGAGATCTCATTGCACTCTACAACTTCCTGAAGGGAGCTTGTGATAAGGAGAGGTTTGGCCTCTTTTCCCAGGCAACAAACAGGACCCAAGGAAATGGCCCCAAGTTGTACCAGAGGAGGTTTAGGTTAGACAGAAGGAAGAACTTTTTCTCTCAGAGAGTGGTCAGGCACTGGAATGGCCTGTGGTGGAGTCACTGTCCCTGGAGATACTAAACCCTACGAGATATGATTTAGTGGCTTGTGGTAGCAGTGATAATGGGAGGACAGTTGGACTAGATGATCTTGCAGGTTGTTTCCAACCTTGCAATTCTATGATTCTATGATTCTTATGAAACTTCTGTGTGAGTCAAGCTGAGAGCTATTCAGCAGGCCCCAAAGTGATCTTCCTAAGTGGTATTCTTTGTTAAGGTGGGATCTGAAGCCTGCCATTTTTAAGAGTTCTTTCATTCCCAGGTTCCTCTTACATTGCAGTAGATACTGAAGTTTTCCAAGCTGTGAGAGCCTCCTGGAACTTCTATGCAATCACAACAATTTAGAGCAGTCCCATCTGTCTATGACATAATGATTTGCACATTATTTCTTATCAAAGTAGAAAGTCATCAGTCTGGGAATTTACAATCCCCCTTGGCCATCCACTATGCCAGACCCATGACAACAGCTTTCATTATTGTGCTCTAGTCTAAATGGATTATCCTTTTTATTGCTGGCTGCATTTGCAGTTCTCAGAAATAAACCAAAAATTATTCATTATATTAAAAAATTCTCCAGTCTTCATTAATGTTGCTCTCTTTAGTGTTATTTATTGAATGATTAAATTGCCATTAGCAGATGGTAACTGAAGTATATAAAATGCAAATGCCTGCAATATCAAGAAAGCATATTTTACTGACAAAATATAAGTGCACATAATGATTGCTCTTTTTTTGTGCACAGAGTGGAGGATAATGGAGATGTGTACCATGTCTCACTTAGATTAATTAATCTATTTGTTCAACAAATCAAGTTGATGCCAGTATTTTAGTTAACAATATGGAAAGATAGGTAAAGTTGGAACATATGTTCTGGAGTTAAAGTGAACTTTGTTGCTCTATAGTGGAACTTTCTCCTTGTACTTCTTAATTTTAATAATACACCATTGGAAGCTTAAGGCATATTAGAGAGCAAGGCTGTAAACTATTTCTCAGTTTTATTCTGAAGTCTAGATAATCTTTTATAGAGGAGATTAAAAGCACTCAGATGTGGACTACAAATACTTGATTTATACAGAGAATGTTCTTTTTCCTGTCATCAGGGTTTTCCACATTCCTTGTGCAGTTCACTTGATCTTGCTCCCCAAACTCCCATTGACTGCTGAGGGAATTAAACAAATCACATGTATTTGAAGAGGTAGATTTTGCAGACTATAACATAAAGGCAATGGAAGTAACACAGAACATCCCCACTGATTTGTTTCCTGGTTCAACAGGATTAACTCTTCCTTTGTGAATCTAATTCAGCAGGAGACATCTAAAGAGTCTTGAAAAATTAGGATAACCACACCATGGGGCCACCCCATGCACACATTCTTTCTTAATGTACCTGGGACTCAGAAGGCATCTCTGATTACAAGAGACAAATGAGAAGTTCTCACTTCATTGGGTGTAGCAGTAGCGAAAACAATCACACTTCTGCATTTTTCCTTTCTTCTTTAGCCAGCCTGAGATATTAAAGCCTTTGCAAACAACAAAGCCAGTTTACTAGTGCAAAGGGCACAGAATTATTCCTCCTTGCATGGGCAGAAATTTGTGATGCAGACTGGATGTTACAAGTTTGCATTTTCTTAGTTGTACATTGTTTGTGGCAAATCAAACAGAAGAGGCAGTAATGAGGAGAGTGAATATATGTGAATATGTTAATATAACTGAACTATTTGCAAGGGCTCTTTATGGCATATCTATGAGAATAATGTAATAGATGATTGAAAGATTTTAATTAGTTAAAAAGAAGACAGCAAGAAGAAACAGAGCACATATTCTCTAGAAAGTCTATCTACATAATGTTGCTGTATATAGGATATTTCTACTGTCTTAAGGGAGGATGCAGATCCCTTTAGTTCAGGGAACTCATTTACATTAAAAAACATCCTACTGTAATTGCACTGTTTGCAAAGTATGAAGAATGGCTTCATGTGGCTTGAGGTAGAAACTTGTCTGGCTGCTGAGCATTCCCTCCAGCTATACTTACTTGTGTAGGTTGAAACACTAGTACTTCTCAGGTCATGTCCCAAAGGCTTGAGGAAAGCAGAGCAACTCTCAGAAAAGTGTGGGTGGGCAGAAAAAGTCTATCAGCCTTTGGAGAGGTATAGCTTCTGCTATCCCCTCAAAGGCTATTTGAATTTCAGCTGGAAGCCTGAGGGTCCATCCATACCACTGCAAGGAAGAACTGCTGAAGAACCAGGAAGGATCATGCTGGGTAGTGGTAGAAAAGAAGTAACTGAAAGAAGAGCTGAAAAACAGACTGAGACCTTGACTTCAGTGAAGAGTCATATTAAACGTTAATTATTGGAGAAGTTGGGAAATATAACTAATTACTTTAAATTCTAAATAGTTTATTGTAGCAAGATAGAGCAATAGCTTTGTCTGTAGCAGCTGAACAATAATTTACTAAATTTGGCATAATTAAGTCAATTAGAGCCCTTCCGCCCATTTAAATGCAGCTTATTTCATTTTCAAACACTGGCTACTCAAGATTTTTTGAACTATAAAAAAGCAACTTGTCTGTCTCTGCAGAGCTCTACATCTGCGTCATACTTACAAGTCCTCTCAGTTGCTTTAGTTATAGAACATATAGAATTAGTTATAGAATAACTAAGCATGATTTAGAAAAATTAACTATCAGATCTAGGGGAATCCAGCTCTTGAATGACTGAACATTCGCTCTGGCTGCTGAGAAAACAGAAGGGACAAAATCCTATAGTAGAGGTTCAGTATTTAGCAGTCAGGGTAGGAGGCTGACAGTTATTTCTCTCGGTGATTTGACTGTATGTCCAGTGTCTGCTTTAGGCTACAGCAAAACAGTGAGGGTCTGTACAATATGAAGTCTAATTATTGTGCAAAAAAAATAGAGGGGAGCTGAAGAGTTTAAAGGGTTTGTACTGGGGCTGATAACGTAGTGTTCTGCTTTCTGTCTGCTGAAGAACATTAAAAAAAGTGATAGATACTGTGTCAAATTCAGTTTCATGACTTCATCCATGTACTGAAAGAAGTGTTGTTAAACACATTCTGGAACATCTGATCATTACATGCTGAGCTGTACCACAGGGGGCTAAGGGTAGACCAGGTCTCTGAAGAACCTGAAAAACTGTATTTCAAAAAAGTGTCATTGTATGCAGATAAAGCTCTAATGCCACCAAAACTATTATAGAGGCTATCTTGTTCAAATCTTAAGAGGTATTACATCTTCCCTTCTGTGAAGTTTTTATACACGTATGTGGCTGGTTAGTGGTTTATGAACTTATGACAAATCAAAACAAGGGCATGCTTGAGACACTGGAAGCACTGAGAAGGAAGCTAAGTCCTATTCCTGATGATCTTCTCCCCCATACTAATCTGTTTAGTGCTAAAGACACAGTAGCTGTTACTGTGTATTCATTCTTCTCTTCCTATGCTCTTTCTGTTCAGTTCTTCTCACACTGTATAGTGATGCTGCAGTCATGAATTCAGACAGGTGACTAACATTTTTTTGTATATGATTCATATACTTTCGCTACCATGACAATATATGTGATGTGATTTATTTGATTTATACTGTTGTGTGTTGTTTTGATAGGATTTGAATTATTTTTCTATGTACATCACAAAATATCAGAGAAGTCAAGACTGAAGAAAGGGATTACAGCTTAAGTCTGTAAGATTTATGAGGGCCCTTGTGACTTGAGATGTGTTCATTTCAAAGTTTTGGCTAAACATAGTGGATATTTCCACTATAGCCTAGGGCTCCCTGCCATAGTATGGTACTAGCTTTCTGTTGCTTTCATCTTTTTCTAGTGGAAATGTTCTTCTTCATCATTTTTTCTATATACTGACTCAGTGGACAGTGAACAGGGAGGCTACTGGAATGATGTTTTGCCAAAGCTCAGCGCAGTGACGCACCTAGCAGGTGTCATTTAGGATTTGCTGAAGTGTGAGGGACAGAACAGAGCCCAAATATAGGCCTGTACTGGAGCAGAGTGTGGGTATGAGCTTTTTTATGGTACAAGAATTTTACGATGTCTGTAGTGAAAGTAATGCCTCCAATTTTATTAAATTGATCTACAATATCAGAAGTGATGTTGGTGCTATGGTAGCAGAGGTCGAACCTTCCCTCCAATGTTCCATTACATTTTGTTGCCCTGTGACAGATGGCAGCAGAGGGGCAGTCTGACAACATGTATCTGACATGGAAGAGTTTACAAATGGAAAATCCTCCATGTGAAAAAATTGGCACCCATTGACATTCATCAATGTTTACTGAATATTTATGGAGACCAAACAGTGGACATGAACACAGTGAGGTTCGGGGTGGTGCGTTTCAGCAGTGACAACAGTGGGTCACCTCCACTAGTGCAGAATTCTACAAATGTGGTAGGCAGGCTTTTCTTCATCATTGACAAAAAAATGCATAGCTAATGGTAGTGACTATGTTGAAAAAGAGTGTTTTGTAACTGAGAATAGTGTTATCGTTCTCTTTGTGTCTCTGGTGGTTTCCATGGAAATAAGTAGTAGGCATTACTTTCAGAGCAACATTTGTAGTTTGAGTAAAATCATACTTAAATCCCCATAGTCTCTTGGATCAGTGTTCTAATCTTTTCTTGTTTAGGTTTCTTTATATAAGAACGGCCTTGCTTCTACATTAAACTGCTCAGCAAACTGAATATTAGTGATAAGTTAATGAATGCCCTGAAGAAAATCTCTCAGAATTTGTAGATTAGTATATAAAGATTGTTTTAGTCAAAATGAGAAATCTGTCTGTTATTGCAAAACTAGTTCCCCACTGTATTCCTTGAGGGGGAGCTCCAGTTAATGAAAAGAAGACAGAATGAAAAACATGGAAGGAAAAAATCACAAAGTGAAGGAATACTTTCTGAAGTTGCTAATAAACCAACTGATGAAACGAATCTCTCACCCATATGTAACAAGCTTAATTTTCAAGCTGATACACTGCTTTTCCAGCTGTCCTCCTCCAGTTAGTACACTGTAAAATTCTGTAACATCAATTTCAATATCATCTTCAGGGGAGCACAGTCATGCAATCAGCTTCTGTTCTCTCAGCTTGGCTCTGTGTACACTGACTTTCTGAGACTCCCCCAATTCAGAGTGAATATATATTATTTGATGACACAGAAAAATAAATCAGTTGGATCTTTCTTATTTTAAGGAATATTATTCTTTTTAGACTTCAAGAAAAAGATGCAAAATTGCCACAGAGTACTAATCCAATTCGTTGTGAGGTAGTATTTTAAGCTGAAGATTCAGATGTTCTCATAGCAAGGTAGACTCCTTTCTCCTTTACCAAGAGACATTTTTCTTTTGTTTCTGTGCATATTGGTCTTCTACTTGAAGGTTCATTTTAATGATACAGTAATTGCATTCTAGGAGTTAACTGCTACTGAATTTTCTGAAACCAAGATTTTTATTAAAAAACAAACAAAATTATTGCTTTAGGTTTTGTTTGTGTCTCAGTGAAGTGCTGAGGCTCAGGAACTGGAATAAAGTGGCTATGAACATTTCTGGCATTGAATAAATATAGCCTTACTGTAGTTTAGACCAATTTTTAATCACAAGTTATCTCCACAAATAAATATTTTTTTACATCCACTCTCAGTCTCTGAAATTGCTTCTTCAAGAAGCTCTGCCTTTCATTTTATGTTGAACTACTCTTAATTACAAAAAGACTTCAGGTGTTCCCTTTGGGCATGGCCAACACACTCTGGTGACTAGAGTGTGGGAGAAGGGTGACATCTCTCCACTTTGCTATTATGGAAAGTAAAGTGGTGAATTTCCACTTAGCAAATGTCAAGGGATAATCTGGCTTAGTTTTGAAATAAAAGGCCAATGAGGAGTGTCTTTACTAGTGTATGTGACATATGTCATAGAAAAACTAGAACAAGTTTAATTTCTTTGTGTCATAGCCTGGTATCACAGATCAGATATATATCAATAAATAAAATGTCTGGAGAGTGCTTGACACTGCAGGTTATTGCCTTGCCATGGAGAATGCTAGCAATATGGACAGTGGTGAAGCAACACTTTAGTTCAAGATTTGATCCACTTTAGGTTATTGATAGAGATGTAGTGATTCAAAGGTTGATTTCCTTTTAATAAATTTCTGATTCATCTGGTATTGTATCAACAAATCTGTTTAAATTAGGTATTTTAGTTTCCCAGTCTTATTTTTTTTCAGGTATTTTGAAGAATGAAGTATAAATTTGTAGTGATTTATAATTTCCTTAAGTCTATTTAAAGTGTATTTAGAGTGTATTTAAAGTGTATTTACTATGTTATTTTTTTCACCTTTTCCTATATGACCTTTTCCTACCTTTGTTTTTTACTCTATACAGAGAAAGGATATTACTGATAAAGGAAGTATCTTACTGCACTTACTTTTGCGAGCGTTTCCTGGCATCAACAGGCAACAACTCAGAAATGATAAATTGTTTGTCCAGCTTGCTCAGTACCTATAAACTTAAGTATGTGTGTGACTTGTGACTCCACTCTTCAAGCCTTTATTATCAATACCCTAAAACTCATGTTTCTCACGTATGAAGTTTTCTGAGACTTTTCATTTTCTTGTTAGGCTCTAAAAAATGGCAAATTAGTCTTCTCCAACTTCAAAATCTGGTGTTTCTTTTGTGCTGGTTACTGAAAAAATAAACATGAGCTCCTTTGAAAGTATTCAATTTTAATGAAAGAACTTGACGAGCATACCGCTGCTGCAGTTATGCACGGAATACATTTTGTAGGCCTAGGAAATTTCATTCCACAACTGTAGGAGAACAGAAAAGATGCCTGACAATTCCCTACAAACAAAAGCATAAAAAGTTTCTGTGATAACAACATTACAGTTCCCGCACTGTAAAGCCACTCATCCAACTCTTCTATGGTGGAAACTGGAGCACAGAGATGGTATTTTATACTGCCTAGATTGTCACATAGGAGTAGAGCCATCTGCAGCATTAAGAATTCTGTGGAATTTTATTCCAAGGGCACACAAGCAGCAAAGCCAGGATTTCAGCTTCATATCTGTGATTCTGTGTAATTCCACCTTGATAATTCCAACTTTCAGCACCATCAGTCCAGGAGGTCTAGGCATATGCAGGATCTGGCCCTAACTCTTTGATATTTCTCTTCAATGAAAAATGTCCCTGTGTGCAATTCTAACTGTACAGTTACTGAAACTGTGTAGACCATGAATTCTGACTTTCCAGATGTATGCAAAACCCAATAATAGCAGAAATCAATAAGCAATGAAATTACCAGCTGGATATCTAGCATCACTGACAAATAAACATAAATCAAACAGAAATAAAAGCAGCAAACATAGCTGAAGTGTTCCTTTGCAATTATAAAGGTCATTAGACATAGTGTACAAATTAGATTTAAATGTTCAAAAATGTTTTGCTTTTACTCGCAGTGTAAACAAAGATTCCTCCTATGGATTAATACTATCCTCCTTGAAAAAAGCACTGGTCATATTCCAAAAGACTTCTAAAAATATTTGAGCTATTTTTCCCTGTTATGATTGCTGCCAGTCTTCAGGTTTAGCTATTAGCACACTGTTAAAATATGAGCAGAAACATCTGTTAGCATAATGGTACACAGAATAGACTGGAACCATATAGTTTGGTTTACGTAGTAATTCTGGATATGTTGTAGTTCAGGTAGGGGATGTCAGTATATTCAGACAGGACAAATAGAATTAAAAAAACCAAAAACACTTGTTTTTCAGAACATACATGTAACTTGCTTGATAGCATATGTTAATTCTTCACAGACTCATTTTGCAGAGACAGTTATAGCTCTAGCTAGAATACTTTCAGTATAGATTTCTGTAGATATTTTTTTGTTTTAATGAAGATCTGTTTGTTACAAAACCAGTTTTGATAAGTTCTGCTATTGGTCTCTATCAACATTTAACTTCGATATCATTTTTATAGAGACATTCTTAAATATATGCTTATATTTTCCACAGATTGGCCTAAAGAATGTTTTCCAGATATTTCCCTTGTGTATCTCATTAAGAAAGGCACTGTAAGGACAGATCCCACAACAGTTAAAATGTTATTGCTAAAAATAGAGAAATATTTGCATTCTGTATATTTTCCAGTGAATAATTATATTCTGTTCTTCAGATTTTCAATCAATAAAAGGATTTTTATTGTTATTATTTATTTTATATTTTATTATACATACATATATATACATACACACCCTACCCACCACTGGTTTGATTCAAGTTATCTGCTTTAAATAGTACAATGATGAAAAAATAATCTTTGTTTTGGAAGAACCACAGCATGTTTGTATCCTAAAGAATTTTCGGATTCTTAGTTGCAAACATGAAATATTTATATTCTCATTCATGTTTCTCAGTTAGTGATGTGATGGTAGAATTACTATATTCTAGCATAGTAAACGCTCTTGCATTTGCAATTACACACAGAAAAGGAACCTGGTAGGCAGGAGTTTCTGAAAAAACAGTGGATTCTCTCTAGACTCTGGTACTCTTCAAATCTGATTCTTTGAAAACATTGAACACTGTGACTACGTTACTAAATTCTTAATGTAGAATCACCTGTCATGGTGCCATTCCACTAATGTGGTTTATGAGTACTACCTTGAGGAATCAGATGTTTGATAGACAAATGATTAAAAAGTTGTCTGTAAAACCTGCCGATAAGAGGGAAAGTTGAGATTAATATATGTCAGCACGGGTATTTAGATCTTTAGCCAAAATAGAAAAGTGTTTCCATCTCCTTTCTTAAATAGGAGTTGTCCTGGCCAGTAATGCCCACTAATTAAATCAGTGCTATTGACTAAAGCCAATTGTAAGATGGGACCTGTAAGGGCAGAAAGCAGAAGGTATTTGGATTTTTATCTCAGTAATGGACAGTTATTGCCCTCTTATCCCTTTTGCAAAGTAGCAGAAATACTCCTGTGTATTTTTTATTGCAGTGACTTTCTGGCCTAATGTAACATTTTGGCCTTTCAACCATATGTCCATCTGACCTTACGAACTTTTCAGTTTATAATATTTCACCATCTGGCTCCAATCCATTTACACAAACATGAACTTTCCATTACCATTTTATCCACCAGTTTCTTTTTGGATGTCAGGGGGAAATTCTTTACAGAGAGAGTGGTGAGGTACTGGAACAGGCTGCCCAGAGAGGTTGTGGATGCCCCATCCCTGGAGGTGTTCAAGGCCAGGTTTGATGGGCCCTGGGCAGCCTGGTCTAGCATTAAATGAGGAGGTCAGTGGCCCTGCATGTGGCAGGGGGGTTGGAGATTCATGATCCTTGAAGTCCCTTCCAGCCCTGGCCATTCTGTGATTCTGTGATTCTGTGATTCTTTAAAAAAAATGTACCTATGAATCTACAGATTCACACAGAAACATCTGCACATGCAGATACCTCACTGAAGAGGAATAATTAATTGTAAGTCCATTCAGTGTGCTCTCACCACCTCCATAAGTAGATCAAAATCTGTATAGAGGCAATGGTTTGACTTTTAATGTCCGAGTTGTCTTTCATGTAATTGTGCAATAATGGAGCAAAGGTGCAGAGCAAGTGCCTTCTCTCATGTAGCACCTACTACTTTATCAGGCTGAAGCTAAACTACTGGAACTTGAAGACATTCAAAAGTCCAGCAAACCTAAATGTCAAGGGAAAAAAAAAATCACAAACCTTTTCTTTTTGTGAAGAATGTTTTTATTTTCCTGTCATAGAAACACAGATTTTTGCAGCCTCTCATTTCTCTGATACATGTCTAATTCATTTGCTCCTTACTGCTGTGGATTCTCAGGCACAGATGCTACTGGATTTACCTGATATAACCTCTGCACAGTGCGGTAACATGATTCCCACTTTGTTGAGAAGAATCTGACACACAAGTGATCTGCTAAAGGTCACACGGGGAGAGTGAAAAAGAGCCAGAAGTTCAGTCCATAACTTAAGCATCTTCATGCAGTCTTAACAGTTGGTTGAGACTTTTTATCAGATCATATATGTTTCTTATAGCCTAGATGGAATGCTTAAGGTTAGAAACATAAATCTATATTTGTTTGTATTTTCATAGATATCTTGCTTTTCATCTGCTTCTTCAGTGCCAACTTATTGCTTTTTCTTAGATTTTGTTGTTGTTTGCTCTGAATTGTAACATACATTCTGTGAGTGGGAAAGGTATTTGTAAAAATTGTCTTTCTATATTTTTATTTGCAGTTTAGAAACTGGCACTAGTACTAATCCTGTGGAACAGTTTGTTTTCTATATTTAAATAGGCAAATGCATACAGATATTCTCAGAAATATCATTGTTGCGAAAAGCTTATACTGCATTAATTCCAGTCAAACTTGTTAATTTTTTCTCTCAACTCAAAGCCCTTTACAAACACTGTGAAACTTCTTTATGCTCTATCCAAAATTTTAATTATGCTGCCTGTATCCTTTTGATCTGCTCAAGACTAATGGGACACAATTGCTTCTTACCACTTTTCTAAGTGAAACATGATCACACCCCTCTTCAAGAAGGCTGCCTACGCTTAAATCAAGACAATTTCTTTTCTTTATTTAAAGGGCTCCCATCTGATCTCTAAAAAATGGTACCTAATCCTTTTCTAAAAAAGAAGTTAGACTAACTATGATCTCTGAAAAACCTGTAGAATTTTGTCTCAATTATAACATTAAACTGGTCCATTTTCAGTAATCCCAGATTTCTGTTGAGCTTCTCCTCTATTCATTGGTCTTTTTTTTTAAAAAAAAATTCCCATTAACATCTTTACCAGTTTACATCTATCGTTATCTTATGAAACATTGGCTATGACAGTTTATGTTCTTCTGCCAGGCTCACTTTACTGGAAAAAAGAGTGTTTGAGAATTTACTGTCTTAATATCTATGGACAGGGACACTGTCAGGCAAATCAACTTTAAAGCAAAAGGTTGAAATGCATGTGAAGACTAGATTTGTCTCTCTCCTCTTGTCTTACTGTGTCCTGCTCCTATGGACAACTATGGAGAAACTCACATTATACTTGGCTATTTGGTAGCATTCACAGCAGCTTTTGGTCAGTGACGTTATTAAACAAATCTCTGTCATGTGCTGTAGGGGATACATTCTGAGGCTTCCTAATGAAAAAAAAATGAATGTGCTGCTCTTCTAGAGTATATGTATTTCTTTAGCCTGGAAATATTAAACCAGTGCAAGCTATTTTGACCCAGTCATGATTTAAGGATCCTTGCCATAAGTTTGAGGTGTCTGGATGTCCAACATTAAGCATGTGAAGCGGACCTGTTGTTTGTACTCTAAGTAAGCTTCCAAATGTTTGGAAATCCTAGCCTTGTCAGCATAACAGCTGCCCAACAGAGATATATCAAGTGCTGAAGACATTTGCAAAAGAACAGAAATACCGTAATCCCTAGACAGGTATGAAAATGTCATGGTTTTATGATTTTTTGTTAGCAGTATACCACATCATAACATCACATTGTGCACTGGGAGTTAAAGAGTTAATGCTCCAGTTCTGTGGACCGTGGACATCTCTGGTACCTGGTTCTCAGAAGAGAAGAAGAACTACATACTACATTCCCCAGGGGACTTTGTGTTCTGTTTCTGTTTTCAGAAACAGAGGGAAAGATAAAACTGTTCACAGATCACAGGATGGCTCTTTGGCCTCTGTTTGTTCTGGCTAGACATCTCGCCCTTAGCATCAGAGTAAGGCCTCTGGTTTTTGGACACTTTCTTTCATTGTATTTGATTTATTAGCTTTCATTCTGATTAAATTGTATTATATTGTATTCTCTTGTGTTATCTTGCATTCCTATATCTTTTTTAGTAAATTAGTTTTCCTTCGCAGATTGTTGCCACTGTTTTGTTCTTAGGTCCATCTCCCCTACTCTTTTCCCTGTTTTCCTGCTTCCTTTTTCCTGGGATGTGGGTCCGTGTGTACCTCTACCCCATTAGTCATGGAACTTGGCCAAACCAGCCTGTAAACAGTTGACAGAAAACTACCTTGCATCCTGATAACTGATTTGGCAGATAGCACAAAAGGGGGGTGTGCACGATCAGATAACTAAAATAGAAGGAGATCTTCTGATAGTGAAGGACACATAATGTAAATGATCTTGACACTGATGGATCAATTCTGAATAGAAACTGAGTTTGAATTTTTTTTAGGTTCAGTGAACCAGTGAAATATTTTTTGTCAAAATGACAATAGAGTACAATCATTCTGTAGCAGTAACTGACCTTCTGATTACTTATTCTCTCACCAACTATTATTGCCTGTCAATGGATAATGAAAAAAATTTATGCTCTTCAATATCGGTTGAATATTAAATAGCTATTGAAATTCATGTTTTAATATATAATTATTAAACAATCGTGCATTTAAAATATCATATTAAAAAGATGCTCCAGTGAAGTTTCATTCAGTTTGATGATTTTTCCAGAAGAAATATCCTCACAGACCATCATTATCTTGATGCAGCTTCGTCTACCTACATTTTTTTTTTTGACATTTTTTTAAGGAGACACTCATTCAATTCTCTATGCTGATATGGTGCTTTGAAACAATCAAATCAGTGCTCTATCACAGCTACTGTTCATATTGCTAACTTAAATTCTAACTTTCAAAACATTCCAGTTCATGCCATCCAGAATGATCTCAAGTTCTGTGATAGGTAATCATAAAAATAGGAAATTTTCTGTCTATCCTAGAGCATTACAGCCCATTTCTGCAATGAAGTTTGAAGATAAGATCCTAGTTTGAAGTCTCTGTGGCTTTTATTTTTCAGTCTGCGTGTTATGCTCTCTCTCCTTAGCTTGTCCTTTTGTATAGGGATTTTCATCTTGCGCACCCAAGTGTGTGTTTCTTCAAGATTAAGACTACTTGCCTTTTTAACAACCTAAAGTCACCTAATTATGAACAAATTTTGGCTGTTGCTTTATGGACAGAGAAAGAAAAAGAAGCTGCTATGCCAAAGAGATTGGTGTGAAGCATTGCCACACTCACCTTCTCTACAAAACCCATATATTAAGAGTAGTAGATTAGACGGAGAATGAAACTTTAGATTCCACCAGCTGAGGAAATTCAAGCATTCTGGAAGATGACTTTCAGACCCTCTGCTAGAGAGGGGCAGGAAGTGCTGGGAGACTTCTGGGAGCAGAGGAGGAAGACTGGCTCTTAAAGCTAAGCTGGGGTACTCAACTGAGCAGGTGGATCTCTAGAAATGTTTGGCTCATAGAATGAAAGTAGAAAAAATATCTAGTATCAAGCTGAACATTAGTATGTTAGCTAAGAAATACTTAAAAGAATTCAGACTTAGTGACTAAAATCTTTTCTAAGCTTTTGTGCTCTTAACTAGAAAAGCAGGGTAGTTAATGCTCAGATCTGAGCCTCTGCCCTCATTCACACAAACCTGAGAATGCAGAATCAGCCATTGTCATCTGTCAACACAAACCTGACACAGCCAGGAATTATATAGGGCTGTATGACCCACATTACAAAAACAGGTACTTGGAGAAAAAGAAGAAAACTGAAATTACAAACGATGAGTCTTTAGCTTATCTTAACTCTTATTTATTCTTGTTAAGTTTAATGTCCAAATCTTTCTTTGTAATTTTTCCTTTCAATGAGGAATACGTCCTTGTTTATTTATCAGCTTATTTTCTGTTGTATTTTCTTTTTCCAGTATATTTCTAAAATCTGTTCTCATTATTCTTAAATACTTTGAAAGGCATTAAAATGTTTTGCTTATTTCTGTCTCTTACACATTGTCTTTACATTTGGTAACTGATTTATTATTATTATTATTATTATTGTTGTTGTTGTTATTATTATTATTTTCAATATAATGTTTGTGATAATTAAATCAACAAGTTTTTGTATCTATTCCTACTTAAATCATGTCTGTGCTTGCTCCTATGTAATTTTTCTTTCAAAAAAATGTAACTGACGTATTTTGCCTATTGTGTACTTTCTCACATTTTTCCTTTTTCTCCCCCTTCCATTTTTGTGGCACATATTATGATATGCAGAAGATGTTTATCATTCCAAAATGTGAGCTGCAAGGTTATAGCAATGATTCATTTGGACAACTCAAGTTGGCTAACTCAGTGTATGAAATTTCTCATCCACAGATTTTGCAACCTAACAGATTTTTGCAGCCTAACATCCTTCAGCCTAGCAGAGCTCTCTGTCTTGGTGAAATAACATAATCCTTGCCTAAAAGCTGTTCATGAACTGTCCCTGAGTTAAATTCATGTGGTTAGGAGTCATAGCTATAGAACAGCTCAAAATAAGTACAGGCATCTCCCTTGTTTTGAAACATTAAGCTAGCAAATGGTATTAGCCCCTTTTCAATTAATTCTCCTTTATTTCAAGATACATTTCAAGATTACATCCCTTTATTGAGTGATGGGCCAAGGCACATACGTATTTTGAAGTGATGGGAAGGCAGGGCAGATTTGGGTTCTCACAGAAAAGCCAGGCATCTGCCCCATGTGGGTGAGGCCACTCATGAGCTCAGGAGCTTCTCTTTGGTACATGTCTGCAAACACTCATGTGGGAGTCACTGGGTTAGTCATTATTTTTGATTTGCATTTGTTTTTAGTAGAGATCATGTGGACCCTATATAGGATTCAGGGTGGAATGGTGATGGGATTGGTAAGGCAAAGGAGGAAGAGAGTGAATTTATTCTTGCTCCTAGGGATGCTGTGTCAGTCTCCTTGAGACCTTGCTAATAATTTCCTGACCATACTTGGGGCATAGTAGCATAGCACCAATGGTGTTGTCCCAGTCTGGATGCAAGCAGAAAACCTGGGGATACTTAGAAGAGCCGAAGCCCAAATGGAACTCAATTTGGCAAGTGTAGTAAAAGAAATGCTTTTGTAAATGCGTCAACATAAAAAGGGGAATTAGGAAGATTCTCCATTCTTAATTAGATGGCAGGAAGACTGGAACTAGATAATCTTTAAGGTGCCTTCTAACCAAAGCCATTCTATGTTTCTGATAGATGACCTCATCGCTCTCTATTGCTATCTGAAAAGAGGTTACATTGAGGAAGGTTTAGGTTAGATTAGTTTTCTCAGATGACAAGTTTTAGGATGCAAGGATCAGTCTCAGGTTGAACCAAGGAACGTTTAGACTGGACGTTAAGAAGACTTCATGGAGAGTGCTGTTAGGCATTGGAACAGGTTACCCAGGGAAGTGAAGGAGCTGCTGTCTCTGGAGATATGAAGATGTATGCAGATATGGAGATGTATGGATGTGGTACTTAGAGATATTTTTTAGTGGTGGGTCTCACAGGCATATAGAATGGCTGATGTTGCAGAGGGCTTGTAGCGATGATCAAGTCCACCTCTCCACTCAAGAAGGGTTGTCTAGAGAACATTGCATGGCATTGTGTTAAGGAGGGTTTTGAACATCTCCAGAGAAGGAGACTCCACAACATTTCTAGGCAACTTATTCTACTGCTCTGTCATCCTCAGAGTAAAGTATTTTCTCACATTCAGATGTAATTTCCTGTGTTTCAACTTGCGTCCATTATATCCTGTTACTGAGAACCATTGAAAAGAGTTTGGCTCCATCCTCCCATAGGATATTTGTATACATTGGTAAGATTTCTTTTCGGCCTTCTCCACAGCCTTGGCCTGGTTTGAGAATACATTATTTTGAACAATGTATCCAACAGCTGAAGGCACCCTCTTGTTCACATCCAAATTTTACTTCTCTCTGCAGGGATATAAAATTAGGTTTCACAGAGCTATCTCCATCTGAATTTACTGTAGGTTGACAGGCAACATTCTCAAGTTAAAGACATTTGTATGTCATTCCTGTGGGCTCTGCTTGGATTTGACTTTTATATCTGAGGGAGAAAATGAGCTCCTTCTAGAATCTCTAAATGTGTTTCCAAAAAGCTGCAACAGAATAACTGGAGTTAATTGAGCATAAAGTGCTATGGAAACTTCAGTTGATTACATGAAAATGAGCTCTAATTTTTATTTTTTTATTTTTATTTTTTTTTCATAATTTGTTACTAGATTTGAAGATTCCTTGGTGGATAACAGAGCAGTTTTACATCTTGACCACTTGACCAAAGTTGGGCTTCCCTGTAACATGTGTACATACATAATGCCAGCTCTGTAGTTCATTAGTCAGAGATACAATATTGTAGAGTACCTGGTCTAATCTCTCTTCTGGAAATAGTGATAACATTGTGCTTACTGCTATTGCTTCAACAGTCCTATTCAAACTGCTAATTTGCAGACTGAGGTCTTGGTTTCATAACATGAAGTTTTTTAGGTCAAGACTGTCATTGCAAGATGTTTGGGGTAACTGCAGTTCATTCTTACAATGTCTGAGCTTTATGAACACCTTGTGGAATTTTTAAGCCAGAAGTATGTATTTGGGTTACCCTTGGCATATAAGATGGTGGTGTCTTCTAATGTTTTATCAACCAATATAGTCCACACAATAAATATTCTTGCAGCTTCTTACCTCTCCAAAACTTCCTGGCACCCATCAGTGAGGCTTACCTGAGGAGGCAGTACAAGACCAGAAAGCCTAGCAAACACTGATAGCATATAGCAATGTTACACCAGCACTTCTGTTTACGTTTGGCCAAATTCATGACTGCCATACATTCCTGAGTTTCTGTACCTTGGCAAAATTTGAATATTTGTCTCATATATTCACAGATTATCCGAACCATGGCACAAGTAGAGACAACATCAGAACCTCAGTACACTCTTTGGACTGAACAACAGCACTGTCAAGAAATGCCTTGCAGGCTAATTCTTAGGAGTAACGAGGAATAGAAGGTCTCTGCAATTTTATCCTATTCCTGTGGTTATGTCTAATCTTTTACACAATATAAAAACATGTTTCTGCTTTTTTTATTTCTTAGGTAACATAGCATTTTTTTGTGATTGCTATCCCAATCCATAATAAATAAATAAATAAATAATAATAAAAAAAGGTAACATTAGGAATCTAGCCTATTTAGGTAGTTTCAAGACTTGATAAGGTGCTTGAATTGCTATATTCTAGATTTCTTGTAATACCTAGGAGTCAGAACTAGAAGTGAACATGGTAGCTGTGAAATATTTAACAGAAATTTGCAGCAGCTTGAAGTAAAGCCCTTATGGCAAAAGTAAAATTTACTGGATCTCAACTATAAAAGAACCTGTATGAGCTGTTGTACTTGTCCACTTTTTTTTATCAACAAATTGGCAGGCCACCAGGACAGACCACATGCATGTGGGTGGCAGTTTTGGATTCCAGGATGGAAACAGAGTTAGACTTATTTTCCCTAATCAGCACTGAGTGCAAGTTTTTCCTTCAGTTAATCCTGTGGACCTTCAAAGCAAACTGATTTAAACGAGCCTGAAGGTGTAACACTAACTGCCCTGGTAATGGTACTGGATATGCATTGCTAATTGCTACTGATGGTAATGATAATTACATGTAGCTACTTCTTAGAAGACTGTCCTAACCAAAAAAGACTATTATTTCCTTTATCTCACTGATGCAGGCTGGCCCTTTCAGTGCATACCAAATATGTCGCTTTCCCTTTTTCAAGACAAATGGTGGTTTTCACTTCATCAACCCTGTAGTCCAAGCTACTCTTTTACAAAGCACTATGATACATCACAGCCATGCAAAATTGCAAAATAATTTTTTTCTTTCTGTTTTTAAAACTTCATTACTAGCAGAGATACTCTGAGGAGCTTGGAACAGTTGGAGTGATATTTTTGAAGATGAGGTTAGTAATAGCGCTGCTGTTCATTCCACCTCTCATGAAAGGCCTATCACTTTTTTTCATGTAGTAGAGAATTGTAAATTAATTCTTCTCTGTCTCCATGGGTTTGGAATAGAAACGATGCCTTCACAGTTCAACGAAGTGGAAAGTCTTTCATCATTAGAAAATCAGCCAAGGAATTGGATGGCAAAGGCCTCATACATTACAAAACAGTTGTTTGCAATTAAGGCCAGGAGTAAGATGTGCAGGAGTGTGTCATGCTTCTTTTTGTTTATTTAATCAGCCTGAGGCATAATATTAGATGATTTGAATTGGCATTGTTTCCTTATCACATCCTATGATTTGCTGTGCTTATTTGTACAGTGTATGTAACGTATCAAAGGATGGCAATCTGCTCAAAGTATAGACATTTTATATTTTGCTTGAATCTCGATCAATAACCAGGACATTTTCACAGAAGCATTAGCCTTCTAAAGCACTGACCACTGCTGCTGGTGGAAGATTACTTTAAAAATTGCTAGAGGGAATCAGCTAAGCACAAAGCCATCAACAAGATGAAATGTTGCATGCCAGAGTCTTTCTCTGCAATCAGTGGCAAAGACTGTACCTCTCTGTAACAATCTCTGCTGATGTTTCTTTTCTGTCTCACCAGACTTACATTTCAGTGAGAGCTGTGAATCACTGCATGCTTTGATGTAGCTGATACAGACGTGAATAGAGACAAAGCTGAAAAGAAAGAAAGTGGAGTATAATCTAAAAAGAGTCAGGTAGCTTGGTCCACATCATCTCCTCAAGTCACATCACTGCCTGTTGTAATGGGGATCTCAGAACAGCAGGTAACCTTATATACCATATGTTGAGCAAGGTGCAGCAGATGGATGATGGTGTTCTAGTCTTTTCTGTGCTTTTTTTTTGCACTTGTCAATTCAAGCCTTAGGAAAAAGGCTGGTATCCAGATTGATAACACACGGATGTTCTCTAAGGGCTTGACTCTTTCATCAGTGCACTATTGCAGAAAGAAGTGTAATTTCTTTCTCTATAAATGTAAATTAAGATAGTGATAACTGGTAGTTCTGAATGTAGATTTATTTTGTCTATCATAAGGTTGTCAGAATGTAAATCAGGCTTTAAAGAGCAGATTAGCCAGAGCTGATCAGTTGCTAGAAGTGTGCTAAGAAATATTGCACACGCACAGAACCTGGAAGCAGAAGAAAAATCTACTCATAGATAGTGATTGTAGTTAGCTGGGGCACTTCTCTTTTTCAGTAACATGTATAAGTCTAAAGTAACAAAATCAAGTCCTTATGGAAATCTGAGACTTACTAGTTCTATGTTGCCAAGGTTTTTAAAACATTTTTTCTCCTCTGTGAAGTAAATCTTACGTAGCAGATTCTAAATGGTGACACTGAAATGGAAGATTAACAGCATTTTAACCTGGTAGCCAGTTAGTTCCTTTGGAGTTGAAAAGTACAGTAAGAAAGGGGAAGGTCAGAGTGGGAGTTAGGGAAAGGTTCTTCACCAGAGGGTAGTCAGCATGGAACAGACTCCCTCAGGCAGTAGTCCTTATCTTCTCTAATTAGAGGGCTCCCAATTTTGGGAGCATGGACTCCCAACATGAGTTAGTTCAATAGCATTTCCCCAGCTTGGGTTTGATCAATGATCGAACTGAGCTTGTGATTTTGGGCTTGCACCTTTTCTGTGGTCTGTGTGACACTGATGTCTAAAGAACATTAACAGTGAAGGCAGACCTTGGACTACTCTCATGGAATATCTTGCTGTAAACCTTGTCTCTGTTGTATTCTTAGTCATCAGGAAACAAAGAATGCCACTATAACGTGGCAAATACATTTTCATCTTGCTTTTTCTGCTTTCCTTAAGAAAGCACAGCATAATAGGTTAATGTTAAATGAATCACTGATCTCTAAATGCCAGTCCTTCAGCTATCTATATACTGATTTCTGAAAATACAATCTTAAATTTATCTTTCATTTTCTTTTATGCTGCAAATTGTTGTTCTATAGAGTTTAAATAGCAGCTGGGACAATCTGATAAAAGTGTGCAGAAATATTACAAGTTTTAATCCAAACATTTATCAGAGCTATGAAGCCTGCAATTTTGCAGTACAGAAAATACAAGTGGTGCAATGTATTTAGAGAACTTGAATGACATATGTTAACAGCTGCAGCTTCGTATAACTGTGCATCACTGCAATCATACATTCAAGCTCTGAGCATTCTTCCCAGACTGAACACTCGTGATCTGTCTGAATAGAAATGATTCATACAGGATTTTGGAAGCAAAGCAAAGAGACTGAAGTGAGTTATTCACAAATTGTTCCTGAAGAGGTAAATAACATGAGGTCAAAACTTTTCAAACCAGTTATGAAAACCACAGCAAAATGCCCATTAATCTACAAGTGTGCTTTGGGTGGTGTGTTGGATTGGTGTATTAAGAATCAGGTCTCAAATTTTCTTATTGCTAGGTAGTGTCAAAAAGACTCAAGGACACTGCACTGAAGTCTCAGTGAAAGTTAATCAGCATCCTACTCTTTTAGGCTTAACACATTGCAGTGCCTCTGATCTCTCTTTCTTCCCCTGCTATTCTTGAATATTTCTCTGTGCTTTTTTTTTTTTTTTTTGCACCAGATCTGCCAAAGATATCGCCTACATTTCTTCATGTATCTCCAAGATTGCAAATGAGAAGCTAGAGATCAATCCAGCTGACTCTCATGAGTAATCTTTACCTTTTAAACCAGTTGCTGTGATTTTTTTTTCTGGACTATGCAGGGAAATGTTCATTTCAGATGTGGATGTTAAGGTCTGAAATACCTTTGGCCTAACTCATCTCTTTCATTGTAAATACGTCTCAGCCTTTTACTGGAGCTTGTAGACAAGGCTACCTTAAGCCAATAAGTATCACAAAAACCATCTGGAATCTGACTTTTCAACTGAAGATTGTGGAAATTTTAAAATACATAAAGTCTTCTCTTTGAGTGCTATTAAGTGAGTCAAATTAAATGCCTCAGACTTTATGTATGGACGTGGGCATGATAAAAGGCTGTCGTGCAGGAAAACAGTGTGTAGTATTGTAGCTGCTGAGGAAAATTCCACATATGCTCTACCGTGTTGTGTTGGCAAGACTCTGAATCAGCATGAAGAAAGGGCACGTTGCTCACTGTGCAAGCACATATGATTAAAGAAACAGCAAGACAAGAAGCAATCTCTCACTAGAGATTTAAAAATCACTTATTTAGAAAACTGATGCTTCCAAACTGCTGAGCAAGTTAAACAGCCCACAGGGAAAACTTGATCTTATTATAATCTGTATTACTAACTACTCTGCTATTGTAGCTCATAATCTTCAGATATTTTGGATACCTTCCATTATTCGCGTCCCTGTCAATCTTTAGAGGCTGGTTTTCTTTTTTGTCTCTCTTTTTTTTCCTTCTTAATTTAAAAAGTATTTTATCCTGGTTTATCCTGGGCTCCATCAGAAGAGAGGTGGCCAGCAGGGACAGGGACCTGATTCAGGTCTATAAATATCTAAGGTGTGGGAGGCAGAATGGCAAGGCCAGACTCTTTTCAGCAATGTGTGGAGAAAGGACAAGGGGAAACAGCCAGAAACTGCAGCATAGGAAGTTCCACACAAATGTGTGCAAGAACTTCTTTACGGTGAAGGTGATGGAGCCCTGGAACAGGCTGCCCAGGGAGGTTGTGGAGTCTCCTTCTCTGGAGATACTCAAGACCTGCCTGGACACTTACTTGTGCGACCTGGTGTAGGGAACCTTTGACAGGGGGGTTGGATCTCTGGAGGTCCCTTCCAACCCCTACGATTCTGTGATTCTGTGATTGTCCCCCTCTACTCTGCTCTTGTGAGGCCCCATCTGGAGTACTGTGTCCAGGTCTAGAGCCCCCACTACAAGAAAGACAGGGAGCTGTTGGAGTGGGTCTAGAGGAGAGCTACAAAGATGATCAGGGGAGCACCTCCCCTATGAAGACAGGCTGAGGGAGCTGGGCTTGTTCAGCCTGGAGAAAAGAAGGCTGCAAAATGAACTCATTGCAGCCTTTCAGTACCTAAAGAGAGCCTACAAAGAGGAGGGGAATCAACTCTTTGAAAGGGTAGATAACTGCAGGACAAGGGGAAATGGTTTTAAGTTGAGGGAGGGGAGTTTTAGGTTGGATGTCAGGGGGAAGTTCTTTACAGAGAGAGTGGTGAGGTGCTGGAACAGGCTGCCCAGGAAGTTTCTGGATGCCCCATCCCTGGAGGTGTTCAAGGCCAGGTTCGATGAGGCCCTGGGCAGCCTGGTCTAGCATTAAATGTGAAGGTGGGTGGCCCTGCACGTGGCAGAGGGATTGGAGATTCATGGTCCTTGAGGTCCCTTCCAATTCTGGCCATTTTGTGATTCTGTGAAATATTCCTACTGTTTTTCACATTAATCCTTAAAAGTCATACAGTGTATAAAGCATTAAAACACTCACTTTCTGTATTAATTTCTTGTCACTTACTGAATGAAAACATGAGCTGAACTACGTGTTTATGCCAATACTAACAACAGTGTGGTTGTTTCTGAGCAGATGCATGGGTTGTCAGATAAAAGCACAGGTATCAAAACAGTTAAACAGTTTTCCCTGACTTCTGAAACATTACTGGCTTCCTATGATGAAATCTCTGTAGCTCTTCTAATCTACTTTGTCTGTCTGTTGTTTTGGTTTTAATGGCTGTTCTGCTTTTCTGATATACTTGGTTACAGTAATCTTTTAGAGTCGTTCTTTAGCCTCATGGGTTACTGAAATGGAATTAATTATTGCAAAGTGCTGTAACAGAACAGCAGTAATGTTCTTTGAGCTGTGTATAACACCATATCCCCAGATGGTTGAGTTTTTTAATAAACTCTTCTTCACCTCATATATCAGTTATCTCAGCTGTTCATAAACCAAGTTTCCATATGCAACTCTTGCACAAACATGTCCATGATTTGTCCAGTCTAAGGAACTGTGTTTATATACATCAAAGAAAGGTGAATAACGGTTGTGCATATAGGTAATTTTAATCCATTCCATTTTTAAATACCACAATAAATTTAATTTTCACAATAAATTAAATAGCCATATTCAGTTTACAAAATAGAATTACTTAGTGTGAAACCAGTATTTACAAACATTGTACACTATGTACATGATGTTTGTCTTTGTCAATATTCAATCAGAGAAGAAAAAGTTATTTGACTTTTTTTGACACATGATTGACATGCTACAAGTGACACTATGGTCCATACAATAAAACAATAGTGCAAACTCACCACAGGAATCCCGAACCAATGTCGTTTAATGAAATATTAATTTCAAATAATAAGAAAATAGTACTATCCACTCTCATTGTAAAAATTCAGTATGGTATTTAAAGTGTCAGTATTCCTTCAGCAATACACATACCAAATATAGCCTGAATATTATGCTTTCTCACAGCTTCACAGACTTTTGACATGAATTTTTATGACATAAACTAACATTCTGCTTAGATCAATAAGTATGTCACATAAACACTTCAAGCAAGAGGAACACTGACCCTTTTAATGCTCTGTGACTTTATTTCCCTAAGTACTTCTTTGTCCTTTATTAGTATATCTCAAAAGATGCAACTATGCTGACGGTAAATTAATGTTACTATTCCGTAGAAAAAATTGATCCCACTGTATATTTGGTCACACACTGCATATGTACACGTATGCATGAAAAATGTTACTTTGATACTATGTCTGTGAAAAGTGCATATTTTAGCAGAGACATTACTACATGTCTCAGGTGCATCCAAAAATGTTTTATGAAGTTTAGGTCAGGGCCAGTTAAATGTCCTCCCAGTGATCTGGTAAAATTTTTGATTAAAAGGATGAAAGAACTTGCGCAATTTGGTAATGACAGAGGTGTCCACCTCTGGATGAATGCGTCCCTTGCTACCTGCCAGGCACTTATTAAAGACAATGTTAAATCGCAAGCAATAAAACCCTCTGGTGGCATTGAAGTATAAATTGTACTGACTTATCCTTGGAGGAAGATTTAGGAACTTCTCGACCAGCTGGAGTTCCGGCAATGGTTCTGTGATGAGCCGGTCTCCATCTACGATATGAAACTGCTCAATTGGGAAATATTTTAACCATCTCTCCAGGTGTTTTGTGTAGATGCTGGTTCTTACTGCCTTATACTTAGTGTTCACTTCACAGGTATTAGGATCAATAGCCAGCTTTTCAAATTTGTAGTAAGTTTTGTTCTTTCTTTCCTTGCCTTCCAGCACCTGAGTGTAATCAGAAATAGCTCTTGTGGTGGGTTCCCTGACAATGATCAATAATTTGATAGACGAGTTCATTTTGTAAATCCTTTCAGGTACTTCCTCAGTGATAAAATATGCGGGGCTTTTCTCAATTGTTATTTGATGAGGGTAAGAAAAAGGCATTTTTTTCCGGTACCACTCAATCCCCTTGGCATAGTTCTCATCGTTGTCAAAGAAATGAATCTCTTGAGAGGCTTTGACCACTGCAGGGTGAAGATTCAGCATCTCTAACAGTGCACGCGTGCCTCCTTTCCGCACCCCAATGATGATGGCCTTGGGAAGCTGCTGAACCAGATTGTGCAGTCGTATTTGCTCCTTTGTGGCATTGCCCTTACGGAACTCGTGGAGTAGCCCTCGCTTGAACTGCAGAGCTCGCAGCGGGATTTCATCCTGGCTGCGGGGTCCAAATCGACCATCGATGGGGCAGAGGGGCTGCAGTCTGCAATCAATGGAAAAAATATTTGTAAACAGAGGGCAGCTCTTAAGGTAAGCTCACAATGCTCACAGAAACCTTTTGCAACGTGGTGACTTTCAACTGGTATTTTATTCTGTCAGATATTAGTAATTAATGTAAACTATTAGTTTATTTATTCTGTTGTTTCACTGTGTTCTGGCTGAGTACCCCTTTCCTCTACTGTTCTGCTCAAAGGAACTCTCATTACAGTTCTTTGAGCTTCTTGAACCTTACCTCACCTTTCACACTACTGATTGCTTTGAGACTGCTTCAGCAGCTTTTGAAGCATTCTAAGATGAGTTTTATTTGGCCATTTTGATCTGAAAATCTAGTTCATCTAACTCCTATCTTTCCAACACTTGCTCTATTCTATCTTGAGTTATTTCCTGTTACTTCCCATTGTGTTGACTTTAGTAACTGCTGATCCAGGGTTAGCTCTTTTGGTGAAGAGGAGCAAAAGGGATTAAAAATAGTTTTCGAGGCATCACCCCTCAATATTTTCCTTCCTGTTTAGAGTATACCAGTATAATTCCTGGGGCAGAATCAGAAGGACCAGGGTTCTGAAACAGACATGATCAGCAGAGGCACAGAAAGGTCAGTAAGACAAACATTCAAAAATACATTTATTGCATCATTACAGCTATAGTTTTCTTATCATCACTTGTGTTTCTTCTCACTGAACCACTCTTTGTGCTTTAATCTGTTTTTATATTGCTCCTGCAATGCATGATTGCATTATTCTTTTGTATTCACCTTCAATTATTTCATATATTTTCTACTATTTCAATTCTTCCTTCACATATTTCATGTCAATGAATGTAAAAAGTGATTCAGTAAGAGAAGCGTTTAAATTTTGCTACAAGAGAGCCTTTAATAAGCCCTCACTTTCACTCCCAAACAGTTCTTTGGTCATTAAACAAGCCAGTGTTACACTGAAGATGAAACAGGTATGTAGAGAGAGCTTCCAAAGCTCAACAGAAAAAAAAAATATCAATAAATTTGCAGAGCCATGATCTCCCAAATTAAAGATATGTAAGAACAAAGGTTGCCTTGGCAATTTTAATATGAGCTTGCTGTGCATATATATTATGATACTGTTTTTAAATTACATGACCACATGCTATTATTTTTCACAGGACCCCTGTCTCAGCCGGCATACCAGATGGGCAACGCTCATTAATAGCTGTTTAGGTATTCAGTATTTATTCTGTTTCCTCAGTATGTGGCCCCTCATTCATTTACTGTATATTATTCAAACCTGCTTTCAGGACAGAATCATTTATTTCTTTTTGGCTCTTCCATCCATCACTGCCTGTTGGAGTCTCTAATTTGACACTGATGCTAGGACAATGGATAGCCGGAACCAAGTAAAAAGGTTAGCCCCTGGCTGACCCAATAACTGTTTCCTTCACTATCTAAATGCTGAGATACGCTGTGTCCAGACAGATCTGAAGAAACACTTCAGATGAGTTTGCTGGGTTCAAATGAGCTTTATTTAAGTCCTACACACCTATGACAAAGTGTGAGGGGAAGTGAGTTCCTGTTGTCATTCCTTTTCTCAAGTTTCCACTCTTTTCTCTTTGCTTTTTGCTGTCTACCAAGTAAAAGTCTGATTTGGTCACAAAAATTGTATTATTGCAACATTGACTCAAACTTGGCAGTAAAAAGAGAACCAAACAAACCAACCAACACAACAAACAAAACATCTGAAAACAGTATCTTAAAGTGACAGTGTACAACTTAGTCAGGCTATGGTGGGACTGTTAAGAGTCATTCTGCAGTAAGGAGGTGACAGTTACAAGTATAAAAAACAGAAGCTACAATCCATCTCTCTGTTCTTCTCTTCCCTCTCCTTCTGTGTATTTGTGGTTTGTTTTCAAGCAAAAATGTTCCACAACAGCAGTTCCAGACACATCTCAACTAATTTTATCTCTTTTCCTCAAAAAGATAGCACTGCCTTCAGTATAACACAACAGCTTGTCAAACAGGGTTGTTTCCTTTAAAAGTAAACAAATACTCAAGATATCCTCTAGCCTAAGAGAAGGATTGGATGTTCTTAAAAGTCCTTCCTCAACACTTTACATTCCATTACCCTTTCCCCTTTCTTCTCCTCACCAAACAATAAACGTGTCCTATAAAAGATCTTGACTGTCTTAAGATTAAACAGGATGTCACATCTTGGTAGCTGAATCCTGAGATGCAGTTATTTACTATGTTAACATTTTCACTTTTCTGAGTCTTCTTCTTGAAAAAATCCAGTGTAGAGCAGTTCATCTCAGAAAAATATGCTTCTGCCAAGTAGCTAAACAGCTAAAAGGCTGGGCAATCCTAACAGCAAGTAGTGATGCTGCATGCACTTTCTCTCCTGATCCAGAATAGATGCTAATTTGCTTCCAAAGCAGATGTCATAGTGATAAAATGTTACAAGCTGGTTCCAGGAGTTCAAAACATCAGAATTGGGTATGGAGGCTCCACACAATTCCAATGAGAATGTTAAATATCTTGAAGACACAAATTTTCTCAGAATTTTTATGGACAAACTTAGGTTGAGCTTCTACACATGAAGTAGCTCTGTTCATTTGTGATCTGAGGGACAAGGGCCTTCTCTGGAGGGAGGTACTCAGCTTATCAGACTTTAAGACTCAGTGAATCAGATAAGCTATTGCTAATTTCCTAAGGGAACTCAATTCCTGAGACATCCCCTGCAATGAGAAATGCTCAGCTCTCTTTTTCAAGTTTAGTTTGGGTCATAGTGTGGCAGAATATTTCCAGTTAGTTCATCTGTCTCAAGCTTTCTATGCATTCTTTCTCTCTTTTTTTCATAATGAGTCCAAATAAAGGGCTTTTTTTTGGCAGTGTGGTATTTTACACATTGGATAATGGAAGAAAATGAAACAGGGTTTTACTTCCAGTGGCAACATTATATATGAAAACAGTGCAATTCGGTGCCTCAGGAGGTCAATGAGTCAAATATTGTGGCAAGATAATTTTATGGCCACCAGTAAATTCTGAAGATGTGCAAGCATAGATAATAGCATAAGGTTAATTAGATTTTATGCCTCCATTTATAAAGCATGCTGTTTCAGGGACTAATAAGGAATTCTGTGTCCATTTCCAGAATCTCTGTAGTCACAGTGAAGTTTTCACCTCTGAAGCATCAGAGATACTTTGACCATTGGGGAAGAAAATTATAAATCTTGGGGCCTAATTTGCAATCCATTTAGTCCCAGTTGACAACGTGGTCTCCCTCTTCTTCTGAAATTGGGTTATACAATTGAAGAAGGCTGCCATTGACCTGAGATGTAGTACAGTGTTTGCTAGATATTGTAGTGTCATAGTTTCGAACTCAACTAATATTTTCCATCATTTAAAAGAAGGCAACTAAAGCAACATTAGCACTCAAAAGCTATTTACCAGCTTCTGGAAATCCTGAGGTCTTCATTCGTTCTTTCAAAACAATCTTTTCTACCCTGTCTTTATATAGCGCCTATCAGAACAATCCTAGACCACTGTGAAGATGGCAGAAAAAGCATGGTCATTGTGAGTAGCACCACTGTCACACTGTCAATAACCAGTCAAAAAACAATCTGACCAAAAGTGTCAAATACTTTTCAGTTTCCTCTCCTGTATTTTCTACTGCTCCCCAGGAAATCACTTGCAGAGACAACCTTTTTATTTGGCACTTTCAACTCCAGAAAATACCAGCTAATTAATGTAGTTAAAAAATTCTCAAGCCCTGAAGCAATCTTTCAAATGAAATAGTATTTAAAACTTGACGAGCTACTCTGCAGACTCATACTTAATTTTAACTGCCACTGTCGCACATTAATTGCTTGCTCATAAATTTAGGAAGATGATGTATAAATATATCAAAACTGTTCTGCTGAAAGTAGAGGTCAACACACAGATGCGCAGAGACAAAAAAAAAAAAAAAAAAAAAGAGCTATTCTAATGATATTTTATTTTTACTGGATGTTTTTTTATTTCTTCTCTGAAAATAAGTGTCAGTCTGCTTAGAATACAAATGGACAGACAGTACTTTGACAGGGATGACCTGCAACTTTGTTTTCCTATTCTGCAGAAAGAAGGAAACAATAATGAAAATCAGTAGTAGAGTGGTTGGTCTTTCATGAATACGTGAATAGAAGCTAAAAAATGAAAAAAGAAGTAGATCCTCTAAAGAAAAGCTTATACAATCTGCGTTCATTTGCAATTAAGAGAGTGGCTAGTGAACAACTTACCTATCCAAGCTCCCAACTCTGGCAACTAGATATAGGAGACTTCCAATAGCAAGGCTGCCTAGCACAAAGAGCTTCTGTCTCAGCAACACCTGCTGTTTGAATAGCATGGCCCTCCATCAATCTTCAGGACTTCTTCAGTCTGCAGAGAGAAGAACATATAGGGCTCTCATCAATAAGCAATATGCAGTGTAATATTTAGTAACAGGCCTTCCATCAGTTGCAAATGGCTGAGTCACATTGCCAAAAATCTTTTCAAACTACAAAATTAGTAATTAAAGCTTTGTTTACTACTCTTTCCCACATAGCAACACCAGGCAGTGTATCTGGGCTAGAGAGATAATTCTGAAAGTGATGGTTCAGCTCCATACATTAGGGCTGTCTAAAAGCTGCAATACAGGGCTTGGCTTTGTAGACTTGTAATAGGATCAGACTCTGGGCTTGCAGGTCTTGTGCCCACAGTGTGTGGGACCTGCTCACTGTGTTTCTATTATATTATTAGGGAGTGAGCTGGACAGAAATCAGTTTATTTCCCAATCTGTGCCAGCAAGCTTCTGGTGGCAGATCTGTGAAGCGTGCAGCTGGGATGGACACAAGGACATTTTTTTTAACAGTAGTACAAAACTAAATGTATGATGTGTCTTATCAGGTCTCTTTGTGTGTTAATTTAGGCTGTTCTGAGGCGAATTCCTTAAACACCACATCTGACTGACGCCAGCATTGGCTTTTATTTTGAGGCCTGATGCAAACTTGAGCTGAGCATACAAATTACAGCAACAAGCATGGACTTACATTTCCTTTTATGATACGTGCCAGAGACCACTAAATCGATATGGTTTGCTTGAGAGAGTAAATTTTCTTCATAATATCTCATAGAGTGATATGTTTTGAATTTTTGATGAAAACAATCGTGTTAACACACTGATGTTTTGACTGTTGCAGAGCACTGTTTAGACTAAGGACTTTCCAGCTTCTTGTTACAGCAGAGAAACACCTCAGTATGAAGCTGCAGTCAGTTTCCTTCCTGAAAAAGGGAGGATATACCTTTTATAAACAGAAGACATGAATTTTTGAGTTGTGAGGAAGAGTTCAGATGGTGGGCCAGGGTAGATCTGCAGCTCACCAATCTTTCCTTCCCCGCACTGATCTTTCCACATTAGAGTAGCTGTCATTATTCCCCACTGAATTTCTATTTTCTCTTTCATCCCTAAACCTGCTATTTTCCCAGCCCTTTACCATGGTCAAGGCTGCCACCACCCAGCTCACTCTGTCCAGGACCCTGTTAAACCTGGGCCTGAGTGCCTCCAGGGCTGGGGCACCACAGCTTCCCTTGGCAGACTGTGCCAGGGCCATGCCATCCTCTGAGTAGAGTTTCTTCCTGAAAACCAGCCTAAATCTATCCTCTTTTGTTTAAAGCCATTCCCCTTTGTCCCATCACCCACTATCTGCTCATGTAAAAAGTTGATCCTCCTTTTGTTTATATGCCACCTTCATGTACTAGAAGGCTGCAATGAGGTCTCACTGGAGCCTTCTCTTCTCCAAGATAAACAAGACCAACTCCCTCAGCCTTCCTAACAGAGATTCTCCAGCCCTCTGAGTGCCTCTGTGGCCCTCCTCTCCCACTCAAACAGCTCTACATCTTTAAAGGTGATATAAAGCCTCATGTCCTATCACTCAGATTAATACTTTAATCACCAAATTGATTTTCTTGATAAATAAAACCATAATATACTCATTCATATTCTCACTGCCTGAACCAGGGAATATTTAATGTATTGTGAAGCAGTTTCTGTTGAAACTGTTTTTTGTTGTTTGTTTTAGTTTAGTTTTGTTTTTCCTTCTGAATTTTAACAGTATTTATTTTGAGATTTTTTTTTTTTTTTTTTTTTTTTTTATGACAAGTCTCTAATATTTTAATGCTAGTAAAGCTCACTTTCTCTTTTTCCCCAACCCTGGGACTTACATCAAGTTGAAGAGATCATTACAAGCACACATCTGTATATAGAAGCAGGGTGGTTAGTATTCATACAAGGTGTGACAGGTATGGTTGTCCACTGATAAATAGAGCCTGCATATGTTTCTTTGCCCTGAACATGCTGTTAAATTTTGGCCCTGGAAAATCTCACAAGACTCTACTATACATTTTGGGAACCAGTGCAAGCCCCAAACTGTACAGCCCCAGAAGTATACTGACAGTATACCTGCAGCCTTCCTGTCTTAGTGCTAGGTGAGATGAATGGTATGGATATAGGCCGCTCCATAATGATTGTCATCAGGATGGTAGAATTGAGCACATTTTATTTACTGCTACAGAGAAAGCCTTTGTAACTCCAGCCCATCATCTCTACCTTGCAGCACTGAAGTCTTGAGTCTGGCTGAGTCTGTGACATTTCTGGTGTGCTAGTAGCAAAAGTAACTCTTTATACAGCCAGGTTATGGCCATATACATACAGAACAATCTGCTTTTCACATAGATATATGAAGCTCTGTCATAAAAATTTTTAGGTAAGATACTTATTGCAACAAGAATCATATAAAGCAGAGTAAAAGGAATTTGCAATGTAAATATTAAGAAAGAATAAGTATCATACTTTAAAAATAAATGAATAACAAAGGCAGAGAGAGATTAAGTGATTTGTTCAAGGTCACAGAGAAAATCTACGGGACAAGTGGAATTCAATTTGAGATGTCTATCTTCCTGTCTAGTGCCCTAATTATGTGATAAACTTTTATCTTTTTTTTTTTTTATTTATGTTTTTAGCTGAATCTTATTGCTTAAGAAAAATGCACATATACTGTTTCTCTGTGCTAATACACAACATATGTTTTTTCTCTTAATTAATTAATTAATTTAAAAAGAAGATGGGAAAGAAATCTTAATGACAATTCATAGTTTTCCAGGTTAAAATCCTTCAGTGCTGCTCTTTCTAAATAATAGTGTCATGTCAGTGTTACAATTATTGTTTCTGAACTTCCTTTCTCACAAAACATAGACAGACCTCTCTACATGAAACTAAAGTGTTGGGAGCATGTCCTCCCTCATGCATACTCTCAGACTCCTGTTAATTCCTGCCTGCAGGTTTCCTTGAAGCTGTGAAGGTCATCAGGCCACAAAGAAATCAAATTAAAGACAAAGTCAAAGACAAACTATTTTAGAAAGTGGATTCCACAAGGTCTTAGTCCATCCATCTTCAGGTGTGCAGTAAAATTCAGTGCAAGAAGAGAAAAAAATAAACAATTACGTTTGCACTGTGTATGTACTTGAGTGTATTTCTTGAGTGTCAAAAAGAAAACTTTTTGACAGAATAATGGGTATCAAACACTCACTAGAAATGCATATGAAACATTATTTGTTTGCTTATGTAATTTTTGTTATCACTTTAGCATCTAATTTAAAGTCCAAGGAGGAAGTATTATTCTTGTGAGGTTCTAGCTAATATAACACCTTCCTCAGATTTTAGTTGTTTTCATAAAACTAAATTTAGAAAAAATTGTATTTCAGCTTCAGAAATGTCTACATCTTGCCATAGATGTACAGAGGCAGAGGAGAGGACAGAACTGTTTAGGCCATGGGGTTAATGCAACCAGAATGTGATTAAGGTGAAGGCCCCAAAGGCAAAAATGTTGCTGAAGACTAACACATCAACACTTCAGGATGGAAGAAATGAAAATTCTGGGACACATTATAGGCTGCACAAAGTTTACCATAGGGAATACGCATTTTAAACTTAATAAGAAGCTGGAAGGCAAGATAAAATATAATCCAAAGTGACACGATTTTAGCAGTTATTTGAGGCAAATAAGGATTTTCGTTTTAGAATTTTACTCTCTGTTATGGACTATGACTGAACTGACGCACCAGCATTTGAGCAGCAGGACAAGGCATGGGGAAGCACCAGGCAGAACTGATGCTGAATGTGGAACCTTCTATCAAAGGAAACAACAGTATACTGCTGCACAGTCCAGTGGGCAGTGGACAAATACCTGTCTTGAGCAATTTAATTAAACATGCAAATACAGGAGGAAAGTCACTTCCTGGATATCCAAGAGATAATCTACAATGAATAAGAACAACATAATTCACAATGTAGAACTTGTAATTTCTAGAAATGCAACTGTATGCAATATCATCTACAGAAAAGAATAGGTAAGCTACTTTGTGAATTGCAGATTAACAGCTGGTCTAACTTGTTCGATTAATATAGTTATCTTAAATAAATAAGCTTCATTTAGTGTATTGATATGAATTCATCATCCAACCCCATTTGCCATGGAGGAATACAGGTGAGAAGAAGGTGTTAGTTGAATGAATTGAGAGCAAAATGAGTCTCATCACAACAGGTGCCAATTAGACTGGAGAAGATTAATGGCCTAAGTGTGATTTTAAGAAGCAAAGATCCCATGTTATTTCTAAAAATGAAATCCAGTACCTTCAGAATTTTTTTAAGTACTAAGACAGAAACTCAGTGGCAGTGAAATAGATGGACATCTGTGAGAAGGAAGCAATTATGCCCCTGTATGCTACTACACCACATCACTGACTAAATGATATAAAATTTCAGCAATTAAATCAAAATCTTATTTCATTGGCTAAATTAAATGGGAGAAGATGGAAAAACAAACAAACAACAAACAAAAAAACCAAGCAAAATAATGTAATCGATAATGATACCACCACTAGCAGAAGTTTGAATTTGATAACATAACAAATTTTCCAGAAGAACTGAATACAAAAGCTGTTGCTATACTCACCCATCCCAAATAAACTGACAGGGAGACAGAAAAACCACCAGAATATTGTTTGAAAATGATCAGAAGGAAATGTTTGGATTCAGATAGCAAAGAAGAGAAAGTCTTATTGATAAATGAATGAAGAGTGGTTGAGTATGGAGAGAAGTATAAAAAAGCAATATTTAAACCTTTGATAAACAGATTGTTGAGAGACAGTGCTGATGGAGTGATGTGGTAATCAAAGTGAAGTACAAATCATAGGAAACTATGGACAAAGAAGACTGAAGTAATAATAAATGGCATTTTTTTTTTTTTAATTGAATTTATCAATGAGTTGGCTTAGATTATTTTTGTTTTACACACCAGCAGGGGTCATCTGCTGACCAACAAATATTTGTTTTCATGCACTGCATAAATATTTTTCATTTTATGTGGAATTCAAATGTAGTAAAATATAGAGAAAACAAGTCATCACTTGGCACTTTTCTGTTTCTCTTGCTTTTGTGTTATGTCTCTTAAATGTTAACTACAGTTTCTTGCATTTGTCACTGTGATTAAAACTCACATAAATCAAGCATGCAGATTTCATCTGGGAAAGGAAAAATGGTGCTTGGGAAAGGAGGGAATTTATCCCTCAAAATCTGTGCATTAGCTCATCAGCTCATGATTTTCATACTAAGGCAAGAAAAGCATCATACTCCTGATCTTCCTTTAGCCTCCTCCAGCTCCTCCTTCCCCATGTGCTAGCTTGCCATTAGAAAGTGTCAAGAGGTAAGGATAAGATATACATCCTCTGCATTTTTTTCCTGGTACCTTCTCATACAGTTTAATTACAAAATAACTACTGTACTATGTGGAGAATATTAAAAAGTTGCAAAAATCCTGATAAGGCAGAACATGACTTTTTATTCAAGAGAGTATTTTTCATTCCCACAATCATTGAATAGCCTAACAACTGGTAGAATTTATCCTCCTTTTTTTTGACCAAGTAGCAGGAAATGGAGAATGGAAATGGAAATCTTTGAATATACCAGTTTTAACTAGGAAGGACAAATGCTGAACCTGTAGAAAGGAAATTTCAATTTCAGCTTTTCAGAAATCTTCCTTATTGATTCATACTTTCAATAGCAAAAACAAATTTAATTCGGATGATTAATCATCACAGTGTTTCATTTTTTTTTTCTCTCTAGCATAAGTAGTACTGAGTGAGATGGGATGAAATAGCATTAGAACACATTTCAAGGCCTGAAGGAAGAGAAGATAGAAACCCTTTCACTACAGGGAACAAGTTCACAGATTCACATAAATGTCTCCGCCTTCTAAGCATGTCCTTTTCTTCTCGTAACTCATACTGACTGAAACAGTGGAGCAGAAAATGTCAGCAAAGATGACAAAAAACAGTAGTGGTTGCAGATAAACTCTAACATGAAGATTTCCTATAATCTTATGCCACTGCTGTGACAATAACTTAAAAATACCTTTTCCTATCTGCTATTGAAGAGTTTTGACATTTACAACAGCCTTTAAGCTGCCCTCAAAGCCAGTTCTCTGTATAATGAAGTGGTAATATATGCTTTCTCTAGAAAGGCTGCTTTATTCTGAGAGACCATCCACAGAATCAACACTTATATGCATAAATTAGATAAGGAAACACATGCTCCTTTGGCAAAAGTTAGCACACTGTCAGTGCTGAAGGAAAGCATTTGTGATTTGTATCCCAAGCCCCTTGGCTGACTTGGGTGTTACACCTGGATATCTGATCCCTATAGAGAATGGTAATGGCTGTTTGTTCAATACACTATCATTTAACTCTAGGCATCTAAATACTCATCTACATATAGTTTTACTATACCTAGATAAACAGTGTGCCAGATGACAACAGTACAGAAGCCTGTAAAGAGCTCTTAATCTCCCTTATTTCTCAGTCTGTTCTTTTTTCTTTATTATTTTCATTTTTTAGTCTTAATGAAGGATATCAAGCTAAGTGGTGATAGGAGGAAAGAAACAAATCCAAAGCTGGCTATTGCCTTTGCACAGCCCTTTGCCAAACAGATTTGCTGCCAGATTGTCTGGGTAGTTAGGAATCTCAGACACTCTGATGCCCTTGAGGTCTCAGACACAGCTGCTTAGGAAAACTGCTTTATTGCATCTGAACTGGTGAGGCAGGCGGTTGCATTCTGCTGAATGATGACTAGGCTACCATGTTCCATGCTTAGCTACATTGCTCCAGGAACGCTTCCAAGAGCATAGATCTTAATAGGATTTCATTAGTTCAAAATACATGTGCCTGTCTTCTTGCCAGCTTCCTGACTATATTATCCTGCACTGCTCTTCATGGAGTACAAGATTAATCTGATAGGGTTAGCCCTTTTCTTCAAATTAATGGTGTTTCCCCAGCAACTCTCCTCTCTTTCTTCTGAAATGATAACCTTTCTTGTCTGCTTCATTTCTCAGGAATGTTGGAGCTGATGACAATGAGCTAGGAAACCTGTGGAATTGGATTGCTGACTTGTGGACAGTTTATAATAGATACTAATTTTACACTCCTCAAAAGAGAATACCAGCCTCATCTCTTCCAGCTGGCATGATGGCAGCTGAAACCAAAAATAGCCATCAAAAGGAAAAATTAGGCTTGAGGAGCAAAAGACAGTGAAATGGAAGAGAGAGGAGTAATGACTGCAAAAGTTGAGAAAGAAATCATAAGAGGAGGCCAATAGCACTGTCACAATAACAGTAAACAGTTTTTTGTTGTTGTCACTGCTTTTTGCTTGGTTGTTTGTATTTTTAATTCTGCCTGGGAAAGAGTAAAGCAAGATTATGAGTACTCAGTTAGAAAGTTCAGAAGGAAGGTATCCAGGCCTATCTTCTGACTTTCCTTTAGAGTACAACATTTGTCATGAACAGTTTTGGTGCATTGAATGGGATGTAAAAAGGCAGAGTGGTATTGCTTAGTATGACTCAGGGTGGAATAAAATTACAACTTTTCATACACTTGTAATCTTAAAAAGTTCTTTTCCACTGCTTTGAGTCGCGCTTGTGGTCTATTACATTTTTTTTTCCCCCACACTGGAAAAATTGCCCTTTCCCAAATAATTTTGAAATTAAACATGTGAAAGACTCTTTGAAGATTCTCTCATTAACTGCAACCTGGTAGAAAATTTTAGTTAACTCTCCTCTTAGCTATTACAGTAGCAAAATCCAGATGGTCTCCTGCAGCTCCACAACAACATTTTCTGTGATTTTCCTTTAAAAAAGCAAAACTGAATTGCATGTAAAACATTACTAGGAATGAAAAGCATCGATGGGGAAACTAACAGCAAAAACTTATCCAAGCTGCAAATATATTTTGCTGGTACACTGCATTTTCAGTAAAAAAAAAAAAAAAAAAAAAAAAAAAACACACCTAAGTAGGTTTTCCCTATAGCTTTTACTCGCCAGTGAAAAAACAATTCCAGTGTATGAGGTACTACACACAGACATGCATGCATGTCTATAGGAACATGTTATCAAAAATGATTTATGCATTTCTTTGCAGCCAAATTTTTGTCCTTGCGTTCCATGGATAGATGCATTGGCCTAGCTATAGCATTGCTAATCCCCATGCTGTGTGCAGTGGGTAATAACTATTGCATGCACATCAGTGTCTTGCTCTGGCTCCTTTATTGAAGAAATCAGCAGTGAGGAAGGTCCTTTTTTTCTACAAGAGATGCGAATATCCAGGTGCAGTGAAATGTTACTGCAAAATACCACAGGCCAACTGAACTTAATTTTCTTTCCTTGTGGTCCTGTTCTTTCACTTCTAAACAGTGCTGCTGATAGCATTCCTACAGCCTTTTGTCTCTGGCTACACCTCTGTGATCATACTTTTATTCCTTTCCCTTTTCTCTCCATACATTTCTGTATATGTCTATGTCTTGGCATTCCATGGGATTTCTGTTAGGGAAACAGAATTTTGAATAATTGAACCCAAAGGTCATTAGGTTAATTTTCAAAATGTAAAATCAAAGAGCTTCTTCCCCTGTAAGTCTTGAGCATAACACTTTTCTAAGAAGTGCCACTTATTTTAATGAGGAAATCCAAGTGAAAATATCAATGCCAGTTTAACCAGGGACTTGTTATAACACCTCTGTGAGAAAGGGAGACCTATTAACAGTTTTCTCAGAAAATGAAAGAGCTGTGATTTTCTACTGTGCATGTGTTTTAAAGGCCAATAATACACTGCTACACTGCCCGAATGACAGCTTACAGCCTCTGTCTGGGAGGAGAAGAAAGGGGAAAAGGAGAGAGAGCTCATATCTGTGCAACCAGGTGTAACAGAACTGCTTGGTGCTGGAGAGCTCCTTATAAACAAGCTCTCTACTCACTGAGCAGTCCTACTTCCAACACACAGATCATTCATCTTCCTCCTGTTGGGCAGTGTGAGCTGCAGAAGCTGTCTTGGGGTGGTATACATGTATCCAGCTTGGCTGGATAAATATATACATATAAATATATATAGAAAGTCAACCAAAACCTCTTTGTGCATCCTTTACTGGTGGGTCCTCTGAGGCAAGAAAGATGTTGGCAGAAAGAGGTATATGTTTCTGATCTTCACCAATAGTCACTTGAAAAATTATAGACAGGCTGCTCCTTTGCTTACATGAAACACCCTCTCTGTCCATTTCTTACGGAGTAACTTGAACACTTTAGTGTATTTTCTTGGTCCTTCTCTTATCCTGATTTCACATTAAAGCAGTTGAATTGGCCTGTTAGACTTTATCTAACTATCCACTTCATGGAACAGAGAATCTAATCCTTTCTCCATGAGTGCTTTTGACTTAGCATTACTTTCTTAGAGAGGTATTTACTTATTTATTTTAATTTCATTTTTTTTTATCCCAACCAGCATAGCGTTAGACATCACATGGACTATCTATATTTTTAGATGCTAACAAATTTTAGTTGCATGGTAAGATATGCTAGAGAGGATACTACAGTGAAGGGCCATCATTTGCATGCCACATAAGTTAGCTGTGAATCAGTGAAAGAAAAGAGAGAAGCAATGGATTTAGCAAGATTTAAAGCTCTGATGATTTATCCAAGAACTTGCAATAAACATTGGCCTGAGACACATCTTGCCTATACTACATCTTTAGTGGCCATTGTTGAAGGTATCTGTCTGGTTTAGCTGTGTTTGACCCTGCCACTTATTTGCAGAACCTATATTATTTTGAGATCATGGGCTGGTTGCAGCCTCTGCACTGACTATTTCACACAGATGTAGAAAGCTGTTAAATAGTTTGTACAATTAAAAAAATATTGGTTGGCTGAGAATTAACTGTAAAATATCTCAGTATTTTGTTTAATTGGCTTTGAGATGTAAAAAAATGCATCCACATGTAAACTTGTATTCAAAAGCAAAAAGGATACAAGAAAGCTAAACTAATTCTGATTCCCTGTGAAAATATGGATTCTACTTACAATCTGTGTAGACATCTTAAAAATGCCTCAACAGAAGGAAGAGTTGGTCTAATGATGAAAAAAGTATATTCAAAAATAATTTATTTGTCTATTGGTGAAAAAAAAAGTAGAGTTAATAATTTATTTGGACAATATTATTCAATCATCAATAGAACTGATAGAATAATTTATAAATTTACTGATGAATAATTTATTCATCAGTTGATGGTAGGAGGAAATTGATGAAGTAAACAATATTCAAATAACACTTGATAGGTTCTCAGACCTAGGTAGGGCAGACCTGGAAGGTTGGAAGGATTTCATTCTTCACCCTATGACAAGCTCTGCATCAGTACAGTGCATCACTGAAGTGCAACTGTCCTGTGTTTCTGTAGCTTGCTGATAGCAGTCATCCTTGTGCTCTTCCACCTACCAAGGCCAACAAATCTGCAAATGTGCCCTCACAGCACTAGGTGGTTTCTCTGTGTGCCTTTGGTGACTGTGAGTAGCTGTTTGGAAATTCCTCATGACTTTAATTATTGCTGCAGTCAGACCGTTTGCTTGCAACGCATGGCAGCAAGGGCTGCAGGTGCCATTGCAGACATTCATCAGGTTGAAACCTGTTACATAGCTGAGAAGTGTTCTGTGCTGTGCTTGTGTACAAAAAGTAGGAAGCAGAGAGCTTCTCGCAGAAAACCACAGGACACTGCCCTCTGTTTCCAGGCAGACTGAAAAAAAAATTAAATCTCCAAGACAATCTTGGAAAAAAAACAACTTTTTCATTGAAAGGGAAATCACCAAACCCATGAGATCCACTGCAGACTCTAAAAAAGTCTGTATGTGTAACTGAGTCATGCTGTGCATGAACTCAAACAACAAAGTGCTGACATGCAAATAGTTAAAAACAACTCCCTTGACACCTCATCTTTTCAAAATGTGATTTCACAGACTTGGTACTATGATTGTTAAAATAATTTCAAAGCAAATCTTATTTGAGGGTAATTTTTAGATTTTTATGATTTGATAATATCTTTCCAATATAGCTGTTTGAGAAGGAAGCATTGAGGTGTAGCATTTAGAAACATCCCATTGCCCTCAGACAGAATCCTCTGGTTTGCTCTGAGTCTGCACTGTTGCCACTGAATGGATACATAACAAATCCAGTTTGAACATTAACTGTGAGCTGCAGCAGAATACCATTAATAAAAATATTTTCAAAATGGCTTCTGCAGTGTTATAAACTCACATCGTAATGGCTAACATAGAAACACAAATATAAACATGATTATGTGAGCAGGTTTTTTTTTTCTGTTTTCAATGCGCTGTGTTTAATGGCAGATATATGTGCAGTTTGGGATGAAAACAGATGCCCTTTATGAATAGACTACATGGAGGAATCAGCTGGCTTATATTCTCCTCTCAATTGCTAGCAGGGTTTTTCCACTCTTTGTTCCTTTGTTAACAATAATCTGCAAGCCTGAAAAAAAAAAAGAGTGAAAGTTTATGAATTATACACGGTCACAGAGTTTATTAGTGCTCCATGCTCAGACTCTTGGGAGTCACTGGAGGAAGAGCTTTGAGCAATATCCAAATTTTCAAATGGGTTCTCCATTTCTTTATCTCATTCAGCTTTTGATATCATGCATAAATTATTTAGCAGGCCTACCATTATTTCGTTAGCTTGCATTGTCCTCTGGCACCATGTCTACAGAATTACATTCATTTTGCATTTGCAATTGCTAGACTTAAAAGAAATCAGTCAATTCTTACTTTCTTCAGCCCTCTCATTTAGTTTAATGATATGTGATAAACTGGAATGGAAAAAAGAATTCCACTTTGGCCTTGAACTCTGAATATTCTTCTTGCTGCCATTTCACCATATGTAACTGAAATTTATATGGGAAATTTTTCTATTATTTAAATTTTTATTCCCCAGGTCTTCTCCAAAAATAATGCTTCCTGTTTTACTAAGTTGGCCCAAAATCTCAAATGTGTTAGAGGTTGAACCTTCCCACCTGTATTCCATTATGTTTTGCTGCCCTGTGACAGATGGCAGTAGAGGGACAGACTGACAAAATGTCATAGAATCATAGAATTGTAGAACTGTAGACTACTAAGAGTTGGAAGAGACATCTGAAGACCATCCAGTCCAGCTGCCCTGCAATGAACAGGGATACTGCAGCTAGATCAGATTGTTCAGGGTCTTATCCATCCTCATTTTTGAAAGTCTCCAGGGATGAGGCATCAACCACATCAGTAGGCAACCTGTTCCAGTTGTTCACCATCCTCACTGTAAAAAAAATTGTTCCTTATATCTCACTTAAATCTATCCTCCCCGAGCTTGGAAACATTTCTCCTTCTTCTATTGCCATAGACTCTGCTAAAGAGTCAGTCCTCTTCTTTTCTGTAGCCCCCCTTTAGATACTGAAAGGCTGCTATCAGGTCACCTTGGAGCCTTCTCTTCTCCAGGCTGAACAGCCCCAGATCTCTCAGTCTGTCCTCATAGGTGAGGTGTTCCATTCCATGGATCATTTTTGTGGCCCTTCTCTGGATGTACTCCAACAGGTTTATGCCTCTCAAACCGACATCTGACATGGAAGTACAGATGAAGCAGAGGTGGGGAATTGAATTCCTCCATGTTGAAAGAATGGCATGCATTGACAATCACTGGCATTTGCTGGATGTTTATGGAAACCAAACAGTGGATGTGAGCATAGTGAAGTGGTAGGTGATGTGTTTCAGCAGTGACAACAGCAGCAGTATGTCATCTTCCATTGATACAGATTATTATGAGCAGATCATGCAGGCTCTTGTTCATCACTGTCAAAAATGCATAGATAATGGTGGTAATTGTGTTGAAAAACAGCGTCTATCAAATGGTGTTGCTGTGTTCTTTGCATCTGCAGTAGTTTCCATGGAAATAAATAGGAGGCATTACTTTTGGAGTGACCAATATACATTTCTCCATATTACGGAAAATTTTACCATGAAAGTCTTTGTGAATTATGTGCTATGCTGGTTAAGTTCAGAGAAGGAAACTCTTTTATATACTGCAAGTTTCAAAAGTTTAATTTTGAAGTAGTTCATCTCTTAGCCTCTCAGTTCAATTGAAGAAAGTAAAGGTGGCTCTAGTTTTTTTCCCCACCAGGACATGCAATTTCTTCTTAAACATTTGTTCTAATTGGCATCCTCTTGTTTTACACTGATATCATGCTCATGTCTCTTCTTTCCAACCCTCAGCCTGCTCTGCTGATGCCATTTTGAGGTAGCAAGCTACCAGGCAGATTTCAACATATATGGAAACCATATATGTTGATTACAACATATATATGGATAGTTTTGCACCTCAAGTAACGTGCTGGTGGACTGGAGCTGTATCACAGTTTAGCCTGGAGGAAGACTTTATCCTCATCTTTTTGGTGCAAGAGAAGACTCAGTTATGTTGGTACAATATAGTTTCCGTTCTGCTGAAAACCACAAATGTAGGCCTTCTATTGCAAAGATCTGTTACATTTATATTTAACATTTTTACTTTCCTTTCTCTTTGCATTATTTGATTATTATATTTTATTTTATTATTTTTTTTGACCCTGAAGTGTACAGGTTCAGAGCCCTTACCAGGTAAATATACCCACAGAGGAGATGTCACATTGGACTCAGTAGATTTCTCAAACTACCCCATGCCAGAGGAACCACTCCATGTCTGTGACTCACATCTGTAGGGACTCCTGGAACAAAGCTTTTCCCCTGCAAACAGAAGCAAACAGAGTTTCCCTGCTGTGAGGCCTCTGCTGCCCCTGCTCTCTCCTTCTCCCCAGCTTCCTGTTGATGGGAAGCCTCTGCTAGGAAAAAGCTGCTGAGCTCCTGTCCAACATGCCCACTCTCCCAGGCAGCTCAACTTCAGGCTTAGTTCACACTGCTGTGCAGGGGGCAGGGATGATTAAAAAGAAACAAGCACTCCACATTCACTTTCGTTGTCTTAAACCTGCACAGCTTTATCAGTGTATGCCAGAGAAACCAGCCATAGAACTATGAACATGTTTGTTCACTTTGATGCACTAAGAAAGAAAGAAAAAAGAAATATGCCTTTTATCTCCTAGAACACTAACAGCTTCATTCCATCTATGAAAATAACAAATACTTGCTTTGAAATGAAGTCTGCCAGCTGAATATTAATGGGAAGCACTTCTGCATTCTGCAGACTAGTATCTTGTATCTAATCTGCACCGTAAAAAAAAAAAAAAAAAGAAAGAAAGGAAGAAAGGCAGCCATCCAATTGTCTCCTGTCATAGACGGATTGCTCTGCACAGCACTGTGCAGCCTGCTACTTCCAAGTTTACTGAACGGGCTGGCCCTAATGCTTCGAGCATCCTTTGATATTGCGGCCTCTGTAAAGATATAAATGTTACACAACAGCAGCAGCTGCTAGGCTTATCCCTTGAACAAACAGTAGATAATACAACTGAGTTTGCTTTTGGCCAAGGAAGGTCTGTTCAGAAATGCATCTAATGCTTCAGAAAAAAATGTGGATCAGATTGTTTAGAATCAATTTAATACTTGGGATTCTAGAGCAGTCTTTTGCTGCTGCATCGATGTTGTCCCTTTATCTTTCCCAACTCTGTCCCAAACCTTGATGGCAGCATCACTGTGCTAAGGGGACAACACTTTCTGTCTACAGTTGTCTTTCAGGTTGCAGCTTGAAAAACATTCTCTCATTCCACTGATGACTTCCTCCTCTGCTCAGGGTTGCCATCTTTCCACCAGAGCCTTCCCTTGCTGGCTCATGGAAGTAATCGATCAGAGACCTCTGCTGTGACTGGCAGTGCATTAAGATGTACCAACCATCTGCCTTATAGGAAGAGAGAGCTCTTTGAAATTCCTGTAGAACAATACTATTGTTGCTGATAATTAATAGTCAGCATGGATGCAAAACCATTCAAAATTGAATTAAGTCTCAATCAAAATAGTTGTGTGGTTTATAATTGATGTCATTTTAAATTCAATCAAGTTATGTATCTTTTTTCACTAGATAACAGCTTAGTGATGTCTGTCTTTCCAAAGAGACTGAGACAGAAGTGTTTTTTTTTGTTTTGTAGAGGGGGGGGAGGGGGGGAATGGAGATTTGATAGTTGTTTTCTTTCATTTTCTTTAAACGTAATCATTTTTTTAAAGGAAGATCTATTTTAATTAGAATTGTACAGAGAGTTCTGTCAAGCTTATGCTCCTCTGGAAGTTTATCATAAAGTTGTGCAGAATGAAAGATACTCTATGTGTTTACTTTTTCCCAAAGGGCCAGATGAAGTTAAAATGAGCCTTTGTGCCTGCTAGCACATACAGACCCCATGAGTCTCATAAATTCCTGCTCTGCAAAGGCTGCTGCATACTGAGAAAAGGAAATATCATTGCTTTTCTTCAGAACGGCAGATTAAGTTTTCCCTGGTTCCTCCTTTCTGAGGATCAGACTCTAACATAACATATATGGATGCTAAAAACCCAGATGGCTGGTTCAGCTTTAAGTTAATAACTTCAGCATTCTAGTCGGATGGGGAATGATACAGTTGTTAAGTCTGTTCATCCCTATCCTTTCTGTGTGTTGAACTAATAGTTTAATTTAGTGCTGCTGGTTTTCCTCTTGCTCAAGCTTTGGGAAACTGTTGAATAACAGTTGTATTAGGAGGGACAATGTACACTCTGGCACTTAAGATCTTGGAAAATTGTAATGATATAACTAATGAGTTAACTCTTGATGCTACAGGAAAGACCTTAGTAAAAAGTCTGAGTTTCCAAATGTCCATGCTCTCTATAGCTCATGACTGCATTATAAAGGGATATTATTTAAGAAAAAAACTCAGCATATGCTCTGTATTATGCAAGATGAAGGAAGGAAATAAGAATGAGCATGGATCACTGGAAATTGATGCAACAGGATTTGTAACAGTGATGCAGGAAATTCTGTAGCTCTGTAAGTGAATCCTTGGAAAAACAAATCAGTATTGTCTGTCACTCATTTAAGAATGACCACCAAAATGATGGGGTTTCAGCATCAGAATCTAAAAAGTGGTTAAAGAGATATTGTATTAATACATTAAAAAACAAATTACATTTCACTGTGTCTGAACAATCTAACTTCTGTCTCGGGCAGAACCAACATTAAACCTTAGAGACTGACCTAAAGAAGAGTTACTTATACTTTTAACTACAATAGCAGAGAGGTTTCCTACTTAATACCTGGTGCCCTGGTCAGTTCTCCCTCTTTACAATAAAAATTACTTTTTTCTCCCACTGTTTCCTTATTTTCCTGAATGGCAGTTAAAGTTGCTAGGGCACAAATATGTATCTTTTCCTTGCTATTTCCTTCAAAATATGAAGAAAGGCAAAAACTGGTTCTGATATGTATGTTCCAGTTTTCCCAGCAAGGTGACATCTTTCTGTTGTGAGTTTAAAACTGTGATTCTGAAGGACAGTACTGTCACTTGAGCAGAGCTCCAGAGCATGCTGTTCCTCTCTGAAGAGAATTCCTGTCAGTCAATAACCGCACTTCTCAATCCCTTTGAAAAAAAGGTAGAAAACTCATTACATTCTTCTTGCACTGTCTGTTTTCCTTAACTGAATTATATTTGCTACTGTAAAAGACCTATTGATTAATTTATTAGATATTTTGTTCTTTCCACAGATTAGTATCTTACTTTTTTTTTTTTTTTTTAATCTTGCCTTCTTGTACAATTTTCAGTCTGTTTAAGTATTCTGAAAGCTTTGTAGCATTTTTTTAAACTTTTCACTTTTTTTGTCCCTTATGTATCACCCTGAGCAGGGGTGAAATCACACAAGCACTCAGCAGCTGCCATCCACAAATAAGTCCCTCCTCTGTAGGGCGATGTCTGGTGCAAAGATGACAAGTGTCAAAAGGATTTGTCACTCAGAAAGCTGATATCAGGAACAGTGGGCCAAAAGTTTACTCCAATCTTCAACAAAGCTGGGTTAGAATATATGTTTGTTTTGTTTGTTTGTTTGTTTGTTTGTCTTTAGCAAAAAATATTCTGACAGTACTTCTTGATTCTCATCTCTTCTCTGGCTGGAGCCTTGGGAAGGCAGTCTGGGTGTGAAGCTGCAATAAATCCTGAGGATCACAACAGAGGCAACAAGAAGACAATTAATATACCAGTGTGATTATGTGGTGGGTAACATGATGGAGTAGAGGGAGCAGGATGCAATGTTTAATTATACAAATTCTCCTCGGTCAGTGCCCTAAATGTCAAAAGTCTAACCAGGTGATTTAATAGAGACAGCAATTGACTTCAGAGCCACATATTGAATAGTCACATGGTAGTCTTAAATCACTATTTCAGACTTCACTCTTCACACTGCACTGAGCATCTAGGCTTTTTGCAATCTTTCCAACTGCGTGCAGCAGTTTTCTTGTCGATGTTTACATGATTGACATAATTCAACAATCAGGCTTATTAGTTTGTTTTGTAACTATGTAAAACTCTGACAATGATTATCCCAGTTGACTGAGAACACGCCTCCTGTGACACAGTAACAAATGTAGCAAAGGAGGCTCTTTCCAAGTGATTACTTGAATACTCTGATGCAAATGTAACTTATTTCAGCAGCTCTGAGCTACATCAAAAGTCTTAATGAATCCTGAAGTCCTGAATCCCCGGCTCCATTCAGCATGGACTACAGTAGCTAGAATTTTATGGCTGTAGCCTTTTCTCCCATCTGCCATTATAAAGCATGCTGCATTATAATGAAAGCACTTATTAAACTGCCTGCTAAAGAAAAATATTTCTGAAATTTGGTTCCAATACCTCCCAAACTCCTTAGAAGAGTGCTTTTCTCAATAAGTCAGTGGGAAGAATCTTCGTGGGAAAAATAGGTAACAAAGCTAAAAAAATAAATCAACCTGCTCATTAACCTGCTTGCAGAGTAAATTCACTGTGCTCTGAAGCTTAGGATCTAAGACAGTTCCTCAAATCAAATGATTTTTCTTTATGAATGCCGTTGTCCTGTTCTCTTCTGTAAGCTATACTTGCGTAGTCTATGGACATATGTAGGGGATGTTTTTCGGTTGACCGCAAACATCAGCTCTGATTTATATGGAAAAAATAACACATGGTATTCCCTGGGGAAAATATCATTACCTTAGTTTTTGGAGCATCTAATTACGATAAGCCTCTATCACACTCACCATCTACACTAATTATCCAGGGAATTGGCAGTGTTTAACAATGAAGGAAAGAGTGCTCCAGTGTCCAATTAAGGTTTTCTTTGAGGATTAATAAATCATGTCTCATCAGCACCACTGACCCAGAGGTGTTAATCTTCACCTTATCATTCTAATCTTGAAGCAAAATTCTGCAGATCAAGAGCTGCAGAATTGTTGAGTTAATTGTTTCATTAGGTTGATGAAGTCTTTATTCCCATGTTCGATAATACACTATTCCCTGAGCATCTATCCATGCAGATAAACAAAGCAGAAAGCAAAATAATATGAAGAGTGCCATGGATATTTGTTGCAGGTGAGTGGTGGCTTGGACTCTGCTCTGTATCTGGCTGTTTTGCTATAACTGCTGATGCTAAATTTATGCACGGCAACAAAACACTGTGATAGACGATAAACAGTCAAGAGAGGTTTTAGCACATCTAAATGCAGTTGCAAAAGGAAGTAAATCATGTAGTCAATAATGGAAAGAAGTCTTAGCAGTTATCTGCCCTGTAAACAATATCCTTGATTGGAAGGCATAAACAATATTGTTTTACTTAATGGTAAGAATCCAGATATTTCACTGATAAGAGATTTTTTTCATTTACAAGCCTACAGCAATCGTGGAGAGCATGGTAAATTGAGTTAAAATAAGTTCTTAACCACTTACAATAAAGGAGAAATCAAATTTCAACTGTGTTCTCAGTGTATTTGCATTATTTGTCTTTCTATGTAATCAGATGCATTAGATTCTTTTGTCATGAACATTTGCAAAAAGTACTGAGCTCACAGCGAAAAAAACATTTCATAAGCATTTATTTTCAAACAGTTCCTCTTCATCATTTGAGCTGAGCAGGAGAGGAAATAGAAATTAATACCTTTCAGGACGTGGGTCACATAGCTGTGTCACCGAACAAAGAGAGAGGGCAAAAGACATGATTAAAGCCAGAATAATTTCATGGGGTGAGTACAGGAGAGAAAGGAGGTGGGCTGGACTGGTGGAAGACTTTTGAATTTTTAATCTTTTTTCCTCTTAACTTCATTCTTCCTTCCCCTTGTTTGCCTCTTTTTCTTCTAAACAAAACACAAATCTCTGCTTTCCCTCTTGTCATTCAGTCACAGCCCAAAGCAGAGGGAAAGTAAACCCTTCCCTCAATCACGAGAGAGAGACTAAAGATGCTGCATTGGATTCAGTAGCACAGCAGCGTGTGCTTGAAATAAAGCAAGAATTAAATGAAGGTTAAATTGCTGGATGAGATAAAAATGAGTAACATTTTTTTCTGAAGCTCAGGTAAAGCCTCTTCTTTTACATACTGAATTCATTCCCAAATAACACCTGAACAAGAAAAGAAAATTAAATGTCACAACTGATAATACTGTTTTTCATAAAGATTTCTCAGAGAAAGTGCATCTCTGGGACAGTTCTCTCAAAAGATTTTTCTTTTTCTTTTTTTTTTTTTTCTTTGTCTTTTTATTTTTCTTGAAGACATTTCAAATAGATTCATTTTAGAGTAAAAACAGATAAGCTAAGTCTACTCTGTGTTCTTTGCTAAGAAATGGGATATACCATTATATTTCCTTCAAATCACTGAGTTTGTAAAAAAAACAAGCAACTTACAAATCAAAGCATGCATCTAATATGCCACATACATGGTTATTTTTACTAATAAAGTTTTGAGACTACTTGATGATTCTCTTTTCCCCTACTTATCATCTCCTTCAACGATTTAGTATTCAACAAAATGCTGCCAGGCATACAGTGTTCCCAAGGTCACTCTAACATCCTCCTTCAAGTCCCCATTAAAACTCTCTTGTAGTATAAGACTACTAATAAAACAAAATGAATCCTACCTTACCCTCCAGCCTAAGAGGATTCAAACTCACATATCTCACCTCCCAAGAGAATTACAGCTTCTTCAACTATAGGCTGTTTTTATGTATGCACAAGCATATGTGAATGCACAGAGACGGAGAGATGGACAGAGAACAGCACTGCTCCTAAGAAAGCTGTTTTATTTTACGTTAAATAGTTAAGGATTTCTTGGGCCACAGAGCAGGACAGAACATGATCACAGAGCAGCAATTAGGGCACTCAGTAGGGAAAGTGAAGACTAGGTTTTTGCTCTTTGCTTCCAAGACTGATTTAAACATGTAGCTGAGTTCTTTCCCCAGCCTGGTTGATGAAGTGTGTGAGCCCTCATATTTCAGCTGACTGCTTGGGTGCAACAGGAGGGCTTCAAGGAAAAGAGGTCTTCCCTCACTTGCTGCACTAGAGCAGCTTCTGGTGTTGGATGTTCACAAGGTCATCATTTCATCAGGTCACTGCCTTGTTGAGTTACTCCAAAATTCAAACAGTGTCTCTGAAAGCTCAGAATTCACTTACAGCTGTATTACTGCTGTATAATCTATGCCTCTTATTTATTTCTTAAGAAGAATAGAAGAAACAGATCTTTCCAAATCTTTCCAAAATTGAATGAAATCACATTATTTTTTTATATTGTTCTTAAAAATAAAGAAGTGTGAAATAGCACTGGAAAGTGTGGTGTTAACAAAATAAAATAATTTATTATTATTTATTATTATTTATTATTTAATGTCAGATTTTCCCCATCTGTACATTTTTAAAATAGATCCAATTCATTAAGTGTTTTGACTTTCATATTACTTGTAAATTTCTTTTATTGTAGAATGTCATCAAGCGATTATCTCTGCACATTTTGTACAGAACATCACAGAACATATTTTTTTAGTCTTCTTTTATATCCCTCTGTCTGAGTTTTCATAATAATAATAATGGTCATATCACCAATTGAAAGCAACCAAGGAGGACGCATGTACAATCTGAGCATCACTGTATCACCATCCTTTCCTGATCAGTCATGAATTACATCAAGTTTGTACAAGAAGATATTACCCCCATTTTTTCTATTAAAAAGAAAGAAAGAAAGAAAGAAAGAAAGAGAGAGAGAGAGGAAGAGAGAGAGAGAGAGAGAAAAAAAAAATGGATTTTGCAATACTCATTTTGTTCAGTGACAAAAGAAAAAAACAAAAACAAAATAAAAGTGAATGCAAATAAAAGGGCCAAAAACCTTATGAAGTGATGGAAATGAAATGTGCACATCTTTCATTCAGCTGCTTTCATTTGGCCCATATAAACAGGCATCCATTTTTTACTCAGTTGAAGACTTTAATGGAAGGCCAAATTCAGTTTTCTGGAGTCATAAAAATGATTATTTTTAAATTTTAATGAGCTGATGCAGGAACCACATTAACTTGAAATCAATAGGAATATTTCCACAAACATAAATATGCTTGGGACTATATGCTTACACTCTTGATTTGCCACAGTGCTTTCCTAATTTGGGGACACATTTTATCACTAGTGACTGAAAGACTGCCAAGCTTCTGCTTTGGTACTTGGTCTGGTTCCCTGTAGTTAGAATGTCATTTATCCTTCTATTCATTTTCAGTTAGTTCTTTTGTCACTCCAGGAAAATCAGAGCTGAAGTGAGGATTTCTTAGTGGCAGACATGGAGCCAAGAGAAATGTGTCCTTCAAGGAGACAGGATGGCAGAGATGTGGAATGGACAGAGGGAAGCCACCACCGTAGGCAGAGAACTGTTTCTTCTGCAGCTGGCATCCAGGGTAGGCATGACCTACAGAGAGCCTGAGAGGGCAAGCTAGGAGCTGTCTCATTATCCAAAACCTTGAAGAAATTTCAGCAGAATAAAAAGTAACTCTCACAAGTTTTCCTCCACATTATATAAAACACTTCCTTGTTGTCCTTTGTTAATTCTTACAATAGACTTTCTGCCACATCCTATTGCCATCTCCATGCAAGATATAAAAAATTAGATGACAATTTTGATGGCACAGGTTGCTATGAACTTATTTTTTTATGAGGTTAGGATCTTTGTCAAAGACCTGGAAGAGTATTTTTTGCTAAGAGGCAGCAATTTAGGAATTCTGCTCAAAAGAGCAGATAGTAGTTTTTAATCCAACAGAAAAAGCTATAACATTCATTTTGAGAATAGTGATAATTGTAGTTTGTATTTGATTCTGTAGGGGGAAAAAAAAAAATGTAAGTACTAGCTGTATTTTCCTAAACTGGTTTTTATATGCCTAGCTGAAGGTAATGCAAGCTCAACAAATATTATATTTGGACTATTTCTCAGGAATCACCCCTTTCTCTTCAGCTAGCCTTCACCCAACAGAGAGGTCCTTGTAGGGCCTCTTGTTGTAGCCTTCATCTTTCCAAAGAGAAATCTGTGTCATGTCTACTCCAGATAAGTGCATGTCTCCTTGCGGACTGCAGGATTCCCTTTCTGTCCTGTTCTTGTCCTTGGCTCTTGTTGACTGTAATTTATAACAGCACGTGCTTTTATTGCAACCAAAGATTTTTTTTTTTTTTTAAATGAGTTTACTTTGCAAGTATTGGACTGCAAGCTCAGCGTGGCAAATTTGTCTTCTCTAACATTTGATTTCTTCTCTTTGCCATTTATTTTTCTTCACCTAACTATTTTCACAGAAAAGAAATTTTGTCAACATAGCTGCTCTCAGCATGGTGTCCATACTACCTCAGTAAAAGAAAAAAAAATGATGTCTGGACATGTGTAGTCATGAGGAAAATGGTCCTATGTTACTCACTGTCAAGTCTAACAGTATAGCTAACAGTATTTCTGAGGGGTGGTGTCCTTTAGGAAATAAAAAGAAGGGAAAAAAAAACCAAACCTGAGAAGAAGAAGAAACAGAGAAAAAAAATCAATATTGACTCTTGACACATTTTCATTTACATCCCTGCATGGCTTTCAGTCTGGTCACAAATCAATACGCAGCTTTTAACACTGCTCAACTAGTTTGTTCTTTGTAAAAGAAGAGAGATTTGCCTCAAGTGGCTTGTTTTTCCCTTTGGGCTCTGGGCAGACTCTCCACCATTAACACAGTGTGATTCTTTGAAATGAAGTTGAGTTTATTTGACTGCTCTTTCTGTGAATGATCAGAAGAGCTTGAACTGTAATATTAATCACACAACACTTTCTTCATCACCACTTACAGTCAATTGACTTTGTACTTAGTGAAAGCGTCTTAAGCAGCCAACTTTAATGCACCAGAGGGTAAGAAGTCAATAGGAGGAAGAAAGATTTATTTTCAAAACACACGGTATACAGCCTGTGGAGCTGCTGCCTCAGAAGCTCTGAGCACTCTATCACACTGCAGATGTGCTATTGCATGTTTGGTATTTACACGACGAGGGCATCTCCATCACCTCAGTTTTCTTGCGGAATCATACTCCTCAGTCAGCTGCAGCTTTTCCTTCAAGCTCATGTTTACAAAAACTATTTAGTTTCAATTCAAGTGTCTTCAGATTTCAACAGAGAACTTTACTGACTCATGAAGCAAGATACCTTCTGTTTCAGCTAGACAGATGACTGCTACTCAAATGCCAGGCATATGTCATGCTAATAATAATACCCAGATGCTTAACAAATGCCAGTTTGCCTAGGATATTTTAATAGCTATTTGCTTGCTATTAAAAGTGGGCCTTCAAAAACATGCCTTTATTATAGATTGAATTTTGAAGATGGATATCTACATGAGTACACATGACTAGTGATAACCACATTAACAGTGTTGGTTTTTTTGCCCTTGAAGTCTCAGCACACCAGTTTGGGATATTTCTAGCACATCAAGCCTCCACAGAACCCTCGCTGTTAAGGAAGTGCAAGCAACACTGAAAACAAGAGCCTAGAGAATACATTTATTAAATGCAATAGCTTAGTAGTGTTCTTTGCTAGAAGCAGATTCTGTACGAAAATACATCATGCCACAGAATGGGCATTCGTGACCTTTTTTTTATGGCATATTTTAAACGTGCTTGACCAGAAAATTCCCGCTTGTGTAAAAGAATACAGATTGCATTGCTTTCTTGGGGATTCTCCTTAAATAAAGAGAATTCCTCAGTGGTGCAAAAGTAAATCTTAGAACAAGTTAACTCTCTGTGTCAAGATTTTTCTTTTTCTGTCTAATTATCTACATACAGAGACACATAAACTAAAGTATGGCAAATTTATAAATGCTCATATGCTGAACAAGTTACTGATCACCTTGTTAAGTAAAACTGTTTTGCTTCTGTTTTTCCTCTGAATGAACTGAAGTTGATTGAAGTGATAAACTAAGTATCATTTGGATGAAACACACTGAGCATATTTTACTTGAAACAGATTTTGCTGGTTATGAATTTTTCAAAATTTCCATTGACTGGCCCAAATTATGTGAAGCAGCTGTCAGTCTCAGACCATGAAAATCAATTTTTATTTGACAGTCCAAGTTTTCTTGACATTTGTCTCTAAGGAGTTTCGAGTTACAGGACAACATGTGTTTTCCAGTGGAAAAGAACAGACTCAAAATAAGAATAAAGAAGGACTTTCAAGGACACTCAGAGAGAAATTAACAAAGACGTATTCTGTAAATCTGTATTCTTTTTTTCTTTTGGGGGCTTAAAAACTTATTTTATCAAATCAGGGAAGAAAAACAAGTAAAAATAATGATAAAATTAAAATATATCCAGATTTTAATATGGAAATCGATTTTGCATATCATCGGTTTTGCACAGTACTTTAGACCTCAATTCCTAATGTAAGTCCAACATGCACTTTTTCTCAACTTTGTCCCTTGACATTTACAAAATAGTAGGAAGAATTCAAATTAATTGCTTAATTAGGAAGCATAAAGTCATATTTCCTGTGGAGCGGATCTGTTTCAACGCGACTTGTACACCATGTACTAGTACCAAACACATACATCTTGTACTGCTACTCACCAGAAAGTCCATTAAATGTCAAGTCCATAAGCACACTCCAGCTGTTTTACACTGCTCCACCAAGAGGGGCTGAGGTAAAATATCCCTTTTTAGAGGGACTGGCTAACACACAACAGCTACAAGTGCAGACAGTGCACAATACAGCACAGAGCAACAGCAGTGGAAGAGTGTGAGCCAAGCACTGCTCAGCAGCCCAGCTCTACCCTATCGGGTGGCAAAAAGTGGGCACACAGCAAAGGTTGCAATGACTCTGCTCAGTGCACAGACACCCCTTTATGAAACTCTCCCTCTACTCTCTACTTAGACAAAAAAACGTGAGAATCACCTTTATTCTGAATTCATAACTGATATAAAATTTCATACCCATTATAATAGCACTCACAGCTCTTCTGATTTCTTTTATACACCTTGTTCTTTAAAAATTCTTCCTGAATATCTATCGTACAAAATAAGAAATGAGTATTATATCTGTTGGTAGAAGGAAATCTAAAATACAAGATCACCTGAGTAATTTTACATTTGTCAGTTAAATGGGCCTTCCTTATTACTGAGAAATAGAATAGCAATGTAGATCTTTCCCTGGGGCAGAAGATAATTGCTGTAGCCTCATCACTATGATTTCCCCATTTTACAGAGAAATAAGTGGAAAGAAGAGGGAGCTGAAGCATTTTTGAGTTTGCCCATCAGATCAATGACCAAGAGATTGTAGAGCCACACATCATTTCCCGCTGGATCAGTGAGCAGATCCCATTAACTGCAGCTGCAATATCACAAGGAGAAGTGGAAAGAGGTAATGGGCACACAGAGCTGGATAGTTGGGTATGGAGGACAGGGAGAGACTGGTGTTGTCTTAAAGTTTGCAGCAATATTGAATTAAGCTCAGTGTAATGGATTATTTCAACTCTGTCCTAATTCAGAGGTATAATGTAGCAGAGATGACATTAGGCAGAGTTTTAGTGGCCTTGGGGTGAAGATAAATCATTCCAAGTCTCTTGAAATAGAGCCTAGCACTCTCTCTTGGAGACCACATCTCTGAAATGCAACATACGTTTAAGTGGACAGTCAGAGTTCAAACATATGCAGTCAGACTGGTATTTCACAGAGGACTCCATTTGGAATGAATAAGAACATGAGGATAAGGCCATGGGAGTCTTTCACCATCTGTGATAATCATTCAGAAAAATCCTGGCACACAATCTGTAAAAGAAAATTCTCTCTTGAGGTTATGATTCCAGGATTTATTTTGAGGTTTCAAATATTATATGTTTTATGCCTTATAATTGTTCTCAAAAACAGATTATTTTTTTTTGTGGCATAACTCTGGGAATGAGTTGCTATTTAGTAGAAACCACTGCACAAAAAATACTCTGCTGCCAGGCTCAAGGCAGCACTTAGGTCAATTTCCGGTACGGCATCCAATGTAGGCTGCCCTTTCAAATCACATTTCCCAAAATGAAAGATTAAAGACTGTAAAATCTGCCTCAAGTACATTCTGCTGCTGCTGCCCCTTCACAAGGATGAACCTGCCTCAGCACTTGCTGTGCTACCTTCAAGCAGGCAGTCAGACCCTTGTTTCCAGGACTGCTATTTCCCATAATAGCAAGGGAGTCTGTATCAAGGTATTCCTAGGAGTTTCCAAGGAAGCCCAAAGCCTGCTGTGTTACTTCTTTCCACTCCTTCTCTCTGCTGGTGTAAAAAGAACAAAAAACAACTTAAGGCAACATAAGAAGAATATTCTTGATAGGAAAGTTAGCTCCTAATCCTCTCAATTAGTGGTTGAGTTATGCTCAATACATAACACTTTCATGTTTGCATGTTTTAAAATTCTTACACAAAAAATACTTAACCAGTTCATGTTCTCCATATTTTCTTTTGACAGCGTACTCCACTGGCTAATCATTTATTCCTGAGTCAGTTGCAGCTTGCAGCACACTGGTTATTAATCAGATCAGTTGTTGTCTTCATTAACACTGAAATTCAACTGAGAAAATCGTCCTATTTCAGCTAGTCTTATCCCAGTACAGAGGTGAATGTAGACTGAATGGAAACCACCTCCAGACCCGAATATATCTGCCCCCTGAGGGCATGCCAGGGACAGTCTTGTAGATGATGCTGGTTTAGTTTTGTCTGAAGCTTAAAAATGCAATAAACCCAATCCTCAGACCTCAGAGTCCAAAGACAGTAAAGATACAGATAGAGGAAAAGTTTGAAAAGTATCCTCTTTTTCCTTTATTTACTGTTGTTAAAGAATTTCTGACATTCAAAAATTTGCATTTAACTAATTACTTTTTATCAGCATTAGAAATAGGTTTATTTTGTGTGAAGTCTTGGGTGGTAGTTAGGATAGACAGTTATGCAGTGGAAAGATGCAGAGAGAGAAGGCTTTTTGGAGGATTTTGATTTAAACTTGAATTTGAGTTGTAGGCAACCTTGGACTGTTGTATTATCCTGAGAATTAGGCGTCCACCACAGCCCCTCTCTGGACAGGCTGGAACATCACCTTTTCACAGTACTGGCACACCCCCTCCATTGTTTTGTTGGATCCGTGTACCAGCTAGTGACCTGCCATGTGTGACATACAGAGTCCTGAGCAGGAAAGAATCTGCCATGCTTTTCTGCTCAGCAAGGTCTGTGTGCTCACAGGATCCCAGCAGCAAGGCTGCTCATCAGCAACATATCCCTTTCTGACTTGTCAGCAATATGATCTTCCTTTGAGATGTTGCTTCCTTGTGCATAGAAAGGCGGACAGGAGAGATTTGCCTTCAAAAATCCAACAAATGCCTATCTATTTTTATAACCCTGGAACAGACTCATGATAGGAGGCTGGTCTACATGAGTGTTATCAGTAGGCATGGAAATAGATAAGTAAATGCAAGGGTATAGATGGATGTTTCATTTTCTGTCCTTGCTGAGATAACTAAATCACTTTAGTCCAAGTAAAACTTACAAAACAAAATAAGGATAGCAGACATGACTATTCATGCATAAGAGAAACGTATTAAGGTAATATTTTAACCTACTTTTATGCATTCAGAGTGTCTTTAAAAGACACACAATTAACTGAATTCTGGATTGGTTCAGAGCAATTAAAAATCTGGTGTTGTTAACAGTTCTCTGTAGAGTAGTGACAAAAATGTAATAACAACTCTACAGAGTCCAGGCACTAATAACAATGCCTTTCTTTCCTTTATGCTTCTCAGGAGTGAGAAATTAGGACAGCAATTCCTACCACAAGCAGTTCTAAGAATTTGCGAGCAGAACATTACATCTTTATATTTAACAAAGACATTTTAAATATCCCCCTAGAGACATAAGGTTAGAGAGTTGGGCTGTACCCTATAAGGTGTGTATGCTTACTAGTCCTACTGTGAGCATTTATTCCACAAATATTCATAAAAGTTGCACACAAGAACACACGTGGTTGGATGCACAACTTCTTCAGGCTACAGGCAGGTATTGCATATTCTAGCAGACCTAACTATATTTATATTTCTTTAACCGAAAGATGTTAAAATCCCCTTACCATTGTCATATCCATCATTACATTTGAGATCATAATCTGTGGCCTTGGAAGCAATTTGCACCCATATAAATACTCTTTAAATAAGGGTGAACTTGTACATTTTCTTTGTTGGGAACAGCCTGAATGGTGCTGGCTTAGAGAGGACTAGTTGGCATATGCCCCAAGCAGGTGTCAAAGAGCAGGATAGCAACTAATGAACAGCCACAGAACAGTGTTTGAGCTTGTAACCTGGCACTCTTAGTGCTATAGGCGCAGCCCATGGTACTTGTGTGTGCAGAACTGCTCTGCTCCATACTCTGCTGCTCCTACTGGTGCTTGCCTGCTCCTGGTGATTTTGGATTTGTCCCCAAGGCTACCTTGTCAGGCTGGGATGCTACAAAATTTTTTTTTTCCCCAGACAAAAGCTTTCTTTTTTCTCCCCATAAAAGCTGGTCTTGGAGTGTGAACACTAGGGGTAAACAAGTCTCAGGGGAAGGGTAGGGAAGAAAAGGACTATTCTAAGATAGGAAGGGCCTTATAATGAGATAAGCATTCCCATGATCATATGATGCTAACTATCTCTCAATGAGGAAAAGCTTCCAGCAGTCAGTTCAAGTCCTTCACTGAGATCTTGGATCTTTAATGAAATCAGATAATATGCAGTCTGAGGCAAATGAGATGGAGAAAAGGAACTGGGCTTTCCATCCACATTTTGACCTTTTCTTGCCTGAAGGAAATATACTACTAGTATCAAGTACAGTACTATCATCTTTTGGCACTGATTTAGTGAAAGATTAATATTTTATTGCCTACTCCTAACTTTTACATAGCTAGTGGCTTGGGGAATAGGCATCCAGTATTTATATGCATCCGATAAGCATAAACATACATGAAACAGATTTTTTTGGAAGAAATGCAGCTATGGTTTAGCAGTATCACTGTTCCACAAAATAAAAATTATCTTCTGTTTACCAGGCCTAGAAACAAACAGATTGAGGATTGTCAAACGTGTTTTTATAGGAAATAAGTCTGTGAAAGTCAGGGAATTATTTTGATCTCAATTATTGAACTCTGAAAGGATAAGACTGAAATGGCATCTTCACTTCCTTATACTTTTCACACGTAGGCTTTCTCTTAAATCTTAATGAAGTGCCCAATCTAGTTTTGAATAGTTCTAGACAGAGATTTACTCCCCTTTTTTTTTCTCTTTTTTTCTTCTTTTTTTTTCAGAAGAAGAAATTTATTTATTTTTTGAATTAGGATTAGCTATTCATAGAGTTGCATTAACATAACAAGATATAGTAGAGATATCTAAATGAGGCACCATCCCTTTCATACTGTATTAAACCATGCAGAATGATCTAATTATCATGAATCTAACAAACTAGCAGGTATGTGTGGAACAGAGTAGGGTACGTGGGGTTGTGAGGGTAGAATGCTACAGAAGCTGCTAAATGGAGGCAGCTTGCACTGCCACACAGTACCACAAGAGCTGCAGATCCACCGTGCTGCTGACGCTGTTACAGCAGCATCACTGCTCTCTACAGATTTATCGAGAGCAGAGCATGTGCACTTGAGGCCAGTAGACGGAGCTCCACTGACAACACCCTGGGGGCTATGCTTTAATAACCAGCTTATCCCTTGGTACACAAGGATGCTGCGTCTTTTTGCTTCCTGCAAGGAAAACAACTCCGAACAGAATTACCATGCTGCTTCTTTACAACAGTCTTTTCCATTTCTGTTTCCCCTATCCCCTGAAATTGCAGTTGGAAGCAGATTCTGGAAATGTACTGTAGATAATTCAGATATTCAGTCTGTAACATCACTCTCCATATCTTATTAAGGTCCTGTCTCTCTCAGTGATTACAGATGCCTACCAGTCCCACTGCAGTTAACAACTCAGCAACTACTCCTGCAGTGCTTTCTTTGCAGCCCAACTTCAAGGCAACTGGAATAGAGAAACCCATATGTATGAGTGCAGAATGCAGTCCACAGATTGTAGTTTTCAGAAGACAGCTGTTTCCTAGCAAAAAAAAATGTGAAAAACTTGTTTGTGGTGAAAGGGTGAGATTAGGGATTTGTAACGGTGCAAATTCCTAGAGTTTTTCCTCTGTGAAAAGTAGGAAAGTCTCAAAGGACTACATTTACATACATATATATGCATGTAGGTGTAGTAATAAGGGACACAGTTTAGTGGGCAATATTGGTGGTAGGTGGACAGGTGGACTAGACGATCTTAGAGGTCTTTTTCAAACTTAATGATTCGATGGTTCTATATAAAGATCTATATATATTTAAAAATACCTGCCTTGAAAAATTGTATCTGTATCTATTGAATTCTAAAAACATTTCATCCAAACATCATGACAAGATCCACTGCAGTGATATCACTTCATTTGGTAGTCAATAATATTTTTTGCTGGCAGCAGTACTTGGGTACACAATAAAAGGGCTCCTATATTTAAAGTGAATAGCTCTGCTGAAATGCTCCTCAAAGTTTCAACATGTGATATTTTTTCCTTTATCTCTTATGTCATTTAAATTGGTATGTCTTAAAAAATATGTACATCTTACCAGAAAATAATGTAGTGGAGTGTTAATTTCTAATACAATGATGAGACAGATATTCTGGTTCTCTTTTCAGTCTTCAGGTTCCCACTGACTGTCCACCTTTTTTCTGCTATCCCTTTATAATTATTTTCCCTTGTACTTCCTGACATGATGTGCTTATACTAATTGGACACCTAAATCACAGTGAGTAATTTGCATGTGGTAGTCTGTAGCTTTAAAAAATGCCAAATGTTGCCAGCAGGAATGAAAAAAGGTGTTCAGACAAAGGAGAAAATGACGGTGTTTTAATAAGAGGACATGGAAACCTTGTTATGATCTGTTAGCATTTTAACCATTTGGATAAAACAGATTAATGGCATTTGGATGAGACATAGATGGGAAGTAATGTCTTTTACAAATTCTGCAGTAAGAATGAGATATTCTTGAAGCTGAATTAAAGGTGACATTTCCATTTGAACCACACCTGGTGCTCCTACAAGGATAATGTTTCTTGTGTTCTCAATAAGGACTGTTTTTTCTTTCTCTTGTGCACTTAAAACTTTTTATGGTACAACTGATAATATTTAGTGAATTTAACTTTTTTTTTTCTTTTTTTCTCTGAAGCCTCATTTCCTACATGCATGAAATTAAACAGAAGAAATAGAATAGAAGAATCCCACTCAAATTATCAGCAGCCTATTAACATGTTCTAATGGCCATGGAGAACAGCTTGTAAACATTATGGAAGTGTTCTCCAAAAAAGAAAAACTGCAAGCCTTAGAGCCTTTGTTTTTTTCAATAGCTTTTAGCAACATTATGATTTTTGGGGGCTGTGATTGACCTCTCTGAATCCAAGTGAATTCTATGTCAGAAGGCAGTTCTTCAATGGGCTGTGACTGAAAGGCTTGGAGGGGCACTGTTTTGGGTAAAGGAGAACACTGTGACTCCTATTCCTCAGTTCTGGCACCAGAGGGTATCTTTTCAGTACCCGGCATCCCAGAGGGCAATGAGGTGTGGGAGATGGAGATGCCCATTGGGAGGGTTCCCATGAAAGAAAAATCTGTAGAGCTCTATGGGGCCATAGAGATTCTGAGCAGCAGTTCTTTAGCACTTGTGTAATGCCAGTCCAGCTTGATGTCTGTGGCTTAGTAGTTATGTCTTCTGGTGATAATTCAGGCAAATATAAGTTCCTTTTTAGTCTTCTGTTGTCAGATCTGCAGTTTTAAATAAATAAATTGGTAATAACATCTGACATCATCAACTTGTTAATGGAAGTTTTATCCTCTGGCACCAATATTATCTTTTATGCACTATATGCTCTGTCTCAAAAAAGAAACTACAACACCGTGTACAATAAGATTAAAAAAAAAGGAATAGAAGAATATGATGGGCATTAGCAGGGAATGATGGACATTGCATTTAAGATACTTAATTAAGGCTCAAGACATTCAAGTCCAGTTTCCCCTTTACCTAATGATTACCAACTGATTGGGGAAGTGACTAAGCATATTTGTTCCTCAGCACTATGTCCTACAATATCTCCTTTCTTCATCTCATCTAATTAGATTCAAACTATTCAGGTTAGGGACTTTCTCTAAAATGTAACTTAAGGAGACCTTCTGTACCTAGTGCACTGGCTACATCTGCACTAGTAAATTAAATGATGACATCATACTTTAAATAATATCAATTGCAATAATTAAATGGTGACATCAAAATTAAAATAGTGACATCACACTTTCAATAATATTAGTTTCAATAGTATTAACAGAAGTCACCTATATCTTAAAATAATATTTCATATAATACCTCTAAGTGACACACAGATATAATAAAAATATTGTCATAATTGTATATAATATACTCAAAACACCTTTTTTTTTTTTTTTTTTTTTTTGCACAGCATATGGTTGCACGTTATACAAATTTAATAAATTGCATATGAAGTTAACAACATGAAATATATCATCCCATGTGGAGCCAGGGATGTATCCCTTCTAACTCCAAATATTCTATGATCCTATCAAAAAAGTTACATATTGTACCCTTTTTCACAGCAATCTGTTTAGCCATAACACTTTTAACTTCATAAGACACAACTGCTTTCTTTCACTCTGGATAGTTAACTGCACATTATAAAAGTGTTATATGTTGTTTTCATTTATATTGTTTGACTACTCCTGTATTCTCCCTTTTAACATTTGTTAATCTAGTGAAAAACAATTCCCATCAGTAAGACACTGTTGGACAAAAGAGGAACACATTTCTCCTTTTAGTTGAATAACACTTTGAACTAGAAAAATTTGCATGAATTCTCCCTCTGATGTAAATAAAACCACAGTAGATCCAAGGAAGCTCCACATTTAATTTTGTGCAGACATTTGGGGAAAGAACTGTTCTGTAAAAGCAAGTTCTGTCACTTCTAGGTACTCCTGGAAAAAACTGGGTAGTGGTATGGATTTGATTAGCTAATCTCTTTTCTTTTGACTCTGAGACAGGGAAAATAATGAATGACTAATCACTTCAGGTTACTGTTTTTACACTGATACTATTAGAGAACCAATTAAAAAAGTCAGACAGAAAGCTATAGAGATGTGATTATGTTACAGTGCTAATACAAGGAAATGTGTATAGATAATTATTCCTCAGTACAGATAATTCCAACAAAGGCTAATCAGGAGACATATCAAACACACAGAAATCACATTTCTGCCTGAGTTCCTTTTAAGTGGGATTTTTAAAACTGCACATTCATTATGACTTTTTAAACAATAGAATCAAAAATTATCCATTACTCTTTCCTTTCCCTGCCTGTTGCTCTGCAGTTTACAGGAGCTCTGCTATGGAAATGAAAATGATCTTGGCAAGGGGCAAATAGGGCCATCCACTCTCTCCCATGAACTGAATGGAGAACAAGAACGCCAGTATTATTGGCATAGCTCCTGACTTTCTGTAAAACAGCTGTCAATTTTTACAGTTTCTAGCTCTTAGAAGTTTTATGCACAGTTCTTCTGCATTGGTCATTTCTGGGGTGCAATTCTGAGCTGTTTGGACTTTCTTTATGTGCCACTGGCTGGTAATAGTATCCTGGACACAACCAAACCACTGCAGCCTATGACAGCACTGCACAGGCATTAGCTCAGTGGGCAAGAGGGGATTGCATCTCAGCATCAAGAGATGCTGAATTAGCCTCCAAGGCTGGCAATAACAAGGAGCTTCCAGCAGCCTAGGTACAGAAGGTAATGGGACAGGCATTTAATTGAGATACTGCCATGTCACCTTCTGTGCTTGATTTATAGGAGTGAGGAGAGTGCAGAAGCAAACTTGTTTATGTTGTTATTTTTAAATATATTCACCATTCTAATGGTACATTTTGAAATGAAGAAAAGTGCTCTTCTTTTGTGTATGCAGTTCCTCCTGACACACTGCACTGTATATCCTTTTCCCCTTCCTTGTCACCTCTCTCTTGCCTTTGCCCTCTCTGAAGCAGTGCTCAAAATAGGGCCTGCCTCTCTTGCCAGAAACTTGCATGTTATCTCAAAACATGACTCAGTACCTTGCTCTCCTTCTTTTTTCCATTACTTATACCATGTGCCCCACACAAAACCATATTATTCAGTCTTGAAAATCCTGATGCAACTCCATTCACATCAAAGCAGCCTATTTGTCAGCTTCTCCATCGCCTAAAAAGCTCCATATTTACTGTTCAACCTCCCTGAGCAGATCTGCTACACTCCTGCCTTCTGCCACTTACAAAAACAGTACTTCTGCCATGCCACTTGCAGGGAGTTGACTGATTTGATGCATAAATTGTCTCTCATATTCCTTCTTTTCACTGCCTGCTGACTTTGTCTCTCTTCAGCATATTTGTTCCTCAGGGCAGAAGCACTGCTCAGAAGGCATTTAGCATGTGTAGAGCAGTGTTTGAGTAATAAATACCAGCTTCTTTGTGCACCTAAACGCAGAAGGCACCACTGATAGCTCCAGCTTTATTCCAAAATGTATTTTTATATCAGTGCTTTAAGTGTTTTGCAAACTAGCATTTTCCCCAGAAATGATGCCCTGTGTGTGAAATAAAACCCGTGAAGAACTGCTTGTTGAGATCCATTAATCAAACTACTTAAAACTTGAAAAGCTTCTCTGCACCTGCCAAGCCCCCATGAACTCAGCCACATTACCACAAGCACTTTCTTGAAGTGTACAACTCTAAATTCATTTCTGGATGAGCATGAACTGTAGACAGAACGGGCAGTAAAGGTGATCTGAGTTGAAAAATAAAGTACAGTAGCATCGTTATAAACTCTAAAAATTGCAGTCTTATACCTTCCTAAGGTCACCTAAAAAGATAAATTCTAAATATAATTAGGCCTCGATATAACCTCTTCCATGGACTTTATCTTTTGCTAATTTTTTAAATCTTAATTAGTATTTAGCATTTATGCAAGTCTCTGTGATTTAAGATGCGGAATGATATATGAGTTCAGCAGAGTCCTCAGCTGAAGGACGAGTATTTTAGTGAATGTGAGACCTGACCCAAAGGCTATTTCCAGCAGTTTGTCATTTAGTACAGGGAAGGTTAGGTAGGTTACAGTGATATATGATCTTTCATGCTCTGAACCTAACAACAGAGTTGAATTGCTCCTATGACTTTCATTAACTGTATCCAGCTCTTTATATATATATATGTATACACACACATATATATATTACATATATATATATATATATATATATAAAACTGAAAATGTGACAGTGTCTTATCTGTGACTGAAAGAAAACTGAAATGCAAGGCATTGTGTTTGATTGGTCCATCCAAACTCCATGCTCATGTAAGCCTGAATGCAATTTTCTACTGAGTTTATTTTGCACTCATTTCTATACCGGAGGGGAGAGGGGTAAACCTTGGCGAGGGCTCTGGGCAGACTCCTGCCAGCACACTGCATCAGCGGTCATCGTGGTGCAGTGGCAGCCAGAGGACACCACTGAAAAAGAGCACCTGCAGGTGTGCTGCAAATGGCACTGAGCTACAAAATGAGTAGAGAATGAATGTAAATGGGCAAAATGTGATGAAAAATGGCTAAAAGCCATGAGGAAGAAACACGTATGGGTAAGCTTTTCCGCTTAGGGCAATAAGTAGGTGGAACAATTCCTCTTTTCCTTTCATGGATACATAAGAATTAGAGCTGTTAAAATTTCAAACAGAAAGAAATAGGTTTTTCCCTAACAAACTAATTTTTTTTTTCCTAAACAAGTAGTGTTAAAAAAAGTTTCTTTATACCTTGTTACCATTGCCCTCCCCCACCCCCTCCCCCCCTCAATATTTTCCATCACAAGAATGATAAATATGTAGAAAAAATCTGGAAGTTACTTTCTTTTCCCTAGCTAACTAGACAGACACCAGCAAACACTAATAAGCAATCATTTCAGTGACAGTTCATAGCTGATTAGATTATAGTCACTAACATTTTCACCAATAATGTCCCTATTTTTTACTGAAAATCTTTTCAGGTGAAAATATCTAACAAGCTGTAAGGGCAATATTAAGGACCTGATTCTGTCTATATGCTGGTGAAGCAATTTTGTTCAACTCAAGTTTCTTTGCAGAAAACTAAGAAGAGGTAAGAGCTTGGACTCTGCTGTTTGCTCCCATATCCGCTTAGAAGTTAGCATATGAAGTTTCCCAGTAGTGACATCCCTGAAAAAGCATCTCAGAATATCTGAGCCAAATAAAAGTTCAGGTACATGCAGATAAAATTGGAAAAAGAAGTGAACTTTTACTAAGCTTTCTTTTAAGGTCATTTTAGGTTTAGGTCCCACCAGGTAACAGCTGAAAAAACTGTGCAGTTTTCAATAAAAAAACAAACTCAGTCCTCTAGGCATAAAACTTCTGAGAGCTAGAAATTATAAAAATCAACTGTCATTTTACAGAAAGTCAGCAGCTGTGCCAAAAATACTTGTGTTCTTGATTTTCAGTAAGTCTATGGAGGGAGTGGGTGGCCCTATTTGCCCCTTGCCAAGATCATTTTCATTTCTATAGCAGTGCTTGGAGAAATTTAGGAGAACACAAGGCCATAAGAATTCTACTATCCATGCCTACAGTAATGTCTTCACCAAGGCAAGGTCGAGAATAGCATTCCAGGACCGAGTGGCAAAAGATTCCATTCTCTCCTTTGTGAATGCACAGGCATAATTGAAAGCACCATCTCTGGTATGCTATCGTGGTCTGATGTGACCATCACTACCATGATGGTAGAGGTCTGGAGGGCACCCACAAAATAGCATGGTTTGTTTCATTCAAGTTATCCTTGGCAGGGAGAGCAGGATGCAGGCACACCACTGAGGAATATGCCCCAGTTTACAACCTCTTCCCATTGCATGACACTAATTTGACAATGAAAGTGTGGTTACAATTCCTTTAATCCTGAATAAACATTGTGGTTTTCCTAAAGTGAGTAAAACAATCTAGACTTGGTCCTCAATATCATCACACTGATCATCACTAATTCCATTTGACCTTGCTGCATGCAATCTCTCCTTTTTTCTAAGACTCCAGCTGACTTCAAAGTATGAGATGAGTCAAGCACATTATTTCAAATGACTTAACATATCCATCTTTGTAAAGCAGCTATTCCAAGTGCCTTCCACCCCCTCACAACAGTCATCTGCATTTCTTCTATATATGGAGGAAGTAAAACTCCTTTGAGGGAAGAAAGATCCCAGTAAGCTAGTGAGCAGCTGCAGAAACTCATGCTGGAATGCTCCCCTTTCCATGAATGATTCCTCCCCACATCTGCAGGGAGTCCTTGACTCGTTGTGCCTTTGAAGAGACTGTGAGGAGACCACAGTGGCTCTGATCATACCTCCTGTTTTCCAAGGAACTAGACAGCATGTTAACCAGCAGTAGTCTGATGGGTATTGCCTTTCACTTGCCTTATATAAAGGTAAAGGTTTTTGGTATGTTGTTTAACCTTCACTTTAAAATTCATTAGACAGTAATATTTCTAAATGCCTCTGCTGTTATTGTTATTTGGAGTAAAAGATCCTCTTCTTTCATATAGGGCAAGCTTAGATCCTATGAGGACTTCATCATGAAACTTTCAATGAAAAAAACCCTACATACCAGACCAAGCTCTTAGATGAGAAATACCGCAGGACGGAACAAACTTCAGCTGCAGTTATTTATACTGTTTCAGACAAGGTGCCATTTGGCATGGACACTGCCCTTCTATACTGTATGGTGCTGTGGGAATGTGCGAGAGCTCCCCTCTGTTCCTGTGTTTTGAGGTGCACAAGGCTTTGCTACGGAAAAAGCAATTATGCTTATGGAAATCTGCTGTATAAACTGGACGTTGCTTATTATATTTTATGCAAAAAGATGTGGGGTGTGAAAATATAAATGTCTGTGGCCTTAACATTCTGAGGAAGTTTTGAAAATTAACTCTTGCTTGACAAGACACTCCTTTAAAGATAATACACCGTGGTACCCCAAACCATGGACATACACTTTTAAAGTCACTGGAAATCAAAATGTCTTTGTGCTTTACAGCATCAGTTCTCCATATTGTTTTTAAGAATCCTCTGACTTCCTCTATCAAGTTCTGGCACTTTTACTATTTGTATGAAATGCTTGCTATTTCTAAGCTAAATCTTCAAGACAGCTACACTGAGAAAATTCCAGCTAATAGAAATACATCTTGAAATGAGAAAGGCCTTAAGGAAATAACAAATCTACAAGGCTTTAAATAATGTATGAAACTTTTTTTCTAATTGCCTTTTACAGCTGAGTGATAAGGCAGACCATTTAGGGATTTGAAGTACTAAGCATAAAAAAATTCAGCTACTGGAGAACACGCAAACCTAAAGCTTTCCCCAACCCCACTGTCAGTCTGACACTGAAGCTTGTGCTTACAAAGGCATTTCCAGTTCTCCAAGACAGCTTGTTTTATGGGCGTCAATCCTAGGGGACCTTTCTCTGCTCCAAGGACTTAGACATCTTGCCTAAAGGGATTTTTCCTGTACTTCCTACCTCCTCCTGTACATCTTGTTTGCTAATACTTGCTTATGCAAGGGACTGAGAATCATAAGCTCAATTTGAACTCAGCATAAATAAAAGCAATTCAGAATCACAAGCCTGAAATTATTTTGAATGAAGTCCTGACACTACTCTGGCAATAAAATCAGTGAATTTTGCTTGGTCTTTTGTCCTCCTGAACACAGCCCTCCTCTTTAGTGATCTTCCCAGCTCCCCTGAGAAAAGAAAGATTAATAGAGGTAATTTAGTAAAAATTTCTTGATATCTCTTAGCACTAGACTGTGCTTTTTGTAGACTTTTGTAGACTCAAGTGCACTTGAGTTTTACATGTATGGTGTCTTCTTCAGCTGAATATTGGGTACGGAAAATTAATAGTTAATGATTCAGCTGTTGCAGAGAACAAGAAGAAAACCAGTGATGGAGAAAGCAGAGAAAGGACACAGTTATAGAAGCCAGGAAGAACAGTAAGAAAGTGAGTATGAAAGAAGTATGTATAGAGATAGAGATGCTCATAAAATGACAATTATTGCATTGCCATTTTCAGGGTGTAGTGTATGACCACAAGATGAATACGGGAGTTATTTCACGTGGTCTTCTATCAAACTTATACAGCATGACTTGCACCTTCAGAGTGGTAGGCACTAAGGCATCATTGTCTCATTGTTGACGCTTCCTGATTACATTCAAAAGAACATTAAAGAATTGCTAGTTTTACTAGAAAAATGTGTACTCATTCTAAATCTATGCAATTTATCAAGTTTATTGAAGTGGGAATAATTAATTGCTTTTTGAAAGCAATAATCATTAGAAGTGTATAAACCATTCACTTGGCTTCAGCATGACTTCAGACATCCTGGGGAAAAAAAACAGGCATGTACACCACAACCTTCAAACCATGAACTGATTTTCTGTTATAAAGGTTTAAAAAACAGGGAAAACACATGGAAGTTTTGAAATTATATTTTTAAAAATTGCTGAAGAAAAATCTTTTCTTCTGATTGAATAAGGGAAATGTACATCCTTCTGTCATTATAGAGGGAATTCCTTCTCTCATATTTACAAAGTATTTTCTTTACTTTGTGATGTAGCATAATGTCCTTTCTCTTAGTATGAAGCTAACTCCTTTCTTTTAATCCCTTATGTCATTGAGCAAAGTCATCTCCATCAATGTAGGTTCTTTGAGAAAGGAAATTAGCTGAGTATTTACTTTCAAAGGAAAGCATTCTAAAAGAGTGAGGATCATCTGAAAGGATATCTGAAAGGATTGCTGTGAAGGGATTTGTAAAAGCACCTTTGAAAACAGAGTTTTTCTTGTTAATTATGATGTTGATATGCTCCATTGTATTGGACAGCAACAATGCATACCTACCATTAGAAGAAACTATTGTTCTTCACTCTTCATTATTTTTGACTTAGTTGGTGATCCTACAAGCCTAAAGTTGTTCTTGCTTAACGTGTACTGACAGAATTTTCAAGATGTATATCTTTTTTTCTCTAGAAATTACCCATGGATACCTAATCAGGTTTCTAGAACTGTTAACATGATTGACTATTTCCTTTGCAACAAAGAATGTGCTCAAGTTACTCTCCAAAGGGTAAGTCCTGTTGTGTAACAGAATACACAGTGCCAGATGAAATCAGAACTACCAACAAGAAATCAGAATTCACAGCATCTTGAAACCTCTACTTAGGTCAGTAGTAGATTGGGAGGTAGGGAAAGTATAAATTATTTGAAATAAAAGAGGCTAAAGAGGGGATCATAAAGATGTCACATCGCATACAAGCCACTCAAAGATGCATAGGAAATGAGAGGATTGTTTTAACTGGAAGCTGAAGACCTTAAACTGAAGACTTAACTTTTTTAGGTAAGAAAGAAATACCAAGTGAGATGTGACCACAAGAAAAGCTGTAAATCTAGAGTCCTGACTAAAAATGTAATCATGTTTGCAATTGCTTTCAGTGGAAGCAATGATCCTGAGTGAGGCCAGAAGCCAGGACAGGAGCTCAGTATGAAAATGGCATAGAAGCCCATGGCAGGTGAAACATTCTATGTGTGTGAAACATAAGAGCAGGACTTGCTGATGTTTTATAAGAATCATTTGGGCATAACGTGTCAATTTTTTTTTTTCCCTCTTTAAATGTATCTCAGTAAACTGCCATGAAGGTCCTACTTCTGAAGTACAGGATCTCTGTTATCTAAACAAAATGAGTTCAGATTTCAGCCTCTTTCATTCTGAGAAGGTCTTTTCTATCTGATAGCTTATTTTCATAGACAGTATCTTCTAACTTATTTTGGATTCAAGAGTTAATATGAAGTCTAATAGCATGCCAGAGAAATATGGTAAATATAGGCATCACATGAAGTAAATCGCATTTTCTTCAGGCAAAAAAATAGAAAGGTAAAAAATTTCATTAATCACACCGAGTTACTCATATACCCTGGTATATTTGGTATGAGTTCTTGCACTGGAGGCATATTTATATACATATATAACATTTTATGTTCAAGAGTTTTCACCCTCCCAACTTTCACATGTATACATAAAATAAAAATTATAATAATAATTAAAAAAAAAAAACCCACAAATTTTGGAGTTTAGTCCATCCTTGGGAAAGAGATGTTTTCTCATCTGCTGGCAAGGCATATTTGTCACATTTCAGGCAAGAGCATCTGAGCATATTTTAGTTATCTATTTATTTGCTTGCCAGAAAGAACAGATGATGTTAATCACAGCAGTGATGGAAGAGAGCATCCAAAAGACCTACATGGCTTTAGATTAGAGCTTGTTAGATAGTATTTTAACTTCAAGGGGCTTGTTGTCACAGCTCCCTGTGAGGATGCACCTAATATATCTGTGTTTTTTAACTGAGTGGTGCGTACTGTGTGCTAGCTCTCTGCTAGTCTAGATTTCTCCTTTTCTATTTAAATCCCTTGATGATTTGGAATTTAGCATCTAAAGCTTATCCAATACTTTAAAATATTTTGGAAAACACCCAAGTTGAGTTTGTCTACAGTTTATTTCACAGCTCTTTAACTCAGGAGATTCAGCTCCACAGTTGTTTATATACAGTAGAAAAAACCTTCAGGTAACAAGAATCACCCTCACCTGACCCTCTGACTACTATTCTTTGTACTGATGTATGCCATTTTCCTTTATGCACTTTTATTACTGTGTCAATTTCAGTGGGGTCTATATTAGGAGATCTTTGAGCAATTCCATAGATGCAGAAAAGTTGTTATATCTTTTAGGTTACATCTTTTAGGTTATATCTTTTAGGACAGTATTCTTGTATAACCCAAGTTTTAAACTGAAACTAATACTTCTGAATATTAACACATATGAGCACTTGTAGATCATATGCAGGAGAGGACTTTCTTTAAATACATTACTAGGAAACAGGAAGGGACTGAAGTTTCAGAAAAAGTTGTGGTCAACAGTTCAGTGTACGAATGAAGACTGGTAATGAGTGGTGTTCCTCAGGGATCTGTGTTGGAACCAGTGTTATTTAACATCTTTGTAAGCAATGTGGGCTTGGAATCAAGTGCACCCTCAGCAAGTTTGCAGATGACACCAAGCTGACACGCTAGAGGGAAGGGATGCTATCTAAAGGGACCTGGGCAGCCATGAGAGATGGGACCATGCCAACCTCATCAAGTTCAATAAGGTCAATGCAAGGTTCTGCAGCTGGGTGGGGGCAATCTCAAGCACAGATTCAGGTTGGGTGGAAAATGGCTTGAGAGCAGTCCTGAGAAGAAGGATTTGAGAGTGTCAGTTGATGATGGCCAGCCCATGGAGATGGTGGAGTTGCCATCCCTGGCAGTGTTCAAGAGGTGTCTGGATGAGAAGCTACGAGATATGGTTTAGAGGCTTGTGATAGCAGTGGTAGTGGGAAGGCGGTTGGATAGATGATCTTGCAGGTCGTTTCCAACTTTGCAATTCTGTGATTCTATGATTCTATGAAAGATTCAACATGAGCCGGCAATGTGTGCTTGCAGCCCAGAAAGCCAACCGTATTCTGGGCTGCATCAAGAGAAGAGCAACCAGCAGGTCAAGGGAGGTGATTTTGCCCCTCTACCCTTGTGAGACTCACCTGGAGTACTGTGCCCAGTACTAAAGGCCCTAGCACAAGAAAGACACGGAGTACTTGGAGCAGGTCCACAGGAAGGCCTTGATGATGATGATGCTGTAGCACCTCCCCTATGAGGACAGTCTGAGACAGTTGGGGCTCTTCAGCCTGGAGAAGGCTCCAGGGAGATCTTATAGTGGCCTTTCAGTACCTGAAGGGGCCTACAGGAAAGGTGGGGAGGGACTTTTAATAAGGGAAGATAACAACAAGACAAAGGGAAATGGTTTTAAACTGGAAGAGGGTAGATTTAGATTAGATTTTAGGAAGAAATTCTTTACTGTAATGATAGTGAGACACTGGAATATGTTGACTAGTGAGGTTGTGAATGCCCCCTTCCTGGAAGCATTCAAGGCCAGGCTGGATAGGGCTCTGAGAAACATGGTTTTGAGGAAGGTGTCCCTGCCTAAGGCAGGGGGAACTAGATGATCTTAAAGGTACCTTTCAACCCAAACCATTCTATGATTCTATGATTCTATGATTCCATGATTCTACAAAAAGGGAGAATTGAGGATGTCACGGAAAGGAAGGGTTGAGGCGGTGGGATTCATACAGAGACCCTTCTCAGAGGATACATTTACACTAAAATGCGAGAAGCGGGGCACTGAAAATTCAGCTCAAGGAATCCACCAAAATTTTTGTTTTTGTAATGAACAGCTTTAATCACTAATGAACAATAATTATCTCTTTGACCATACTTAGTTACTTACAATTACATACTTAAAATTACAAAGAATAGGTACAGAATATAAGTCAACACTTACAAATTCTTCAAAGAAGAACAATTAAGTTGGGCAATGATCTCCCTGTGAGCAGCAACTAAATAAACTAGAACTCTTCATGTTGAAAAAGAATATTGGTAGCTGAAGAATATGATTTAAATCTATAAAATTAAAAATTGCATGGAGGTACTAAACAGGAGACTGATATTATTGTTCAGCATGTAGGAATAAGGAAGAACGAAATGAGATTATCATTAGGAGATTTAAAATAAACAAAAGGAAGTACTTTTTCAAATAAGGCTTAATTCAGTTGAGAAACTCATTGTGAATGTCAAAAGTGTAAGTGGATTCAAATGTATATTGAAGACTTTCAATGAAAGATCCATCAAACACTATCAAACACAGTGAAATGGTAATAACATACAGTTCTCAAAGACTCTGAAATGCAAAGTACTGGGAGTAGCAAAGGAACATGTTTAAGTATCATTCTCTATTTGTCCTGTTTCTTAAACTTCTCCCGAAAACACAATTTATTTGCTCTTGTCAGAAATGGTTTATTGGAGTGCATACACTCTGGGGCTGATCCTATACAGCTGTCCTACATGTAGTACATAACTCTCATTTAAGCCAACAAAGTAATTTCATTGACTTTAATGGGAGCTGATTTAAGCCATCTGAGAAATGGAACTTAACAATATGATGATTTTCAAGATATGAATACCAGATTTACTAGATTAGCTATTGTGAATGTAAAAAAAAAAAGAAAAAGAGAAAGTCTTCCAAGTTAAGGGTGTCTGTAATGTAGCTGCAAAGAAATCTCCCCCTACGGATTCACTTGAAAACCATATCCAAAACATACAGCTTTATGACTGATCTGTTGTTGAATTTAAGTACTTGGTCAGCTGACTGCTTTTTGTCTCTCAAGTGGTAGCTGATCTGGTTGCCTGTCACTTGGAAGTCAGTCTATAGTTTTAAGAAATTAAGTTGCTAATAGATATGTCCAAACTATGGAATACTTTCCCCAAATAATTTATCCTTATAGGTGGAGAGTTGCTACTAAGTACGAAAGTAGATCAAAACTGTTATTTTCCTTCAGAAAAAGAAATATTTTAGGGAACAAGTCATATGTTTGCAAACAGAATATGTTCTTAAGAATATGTTCTTAAGAAAAAAACAAAACTAGACTAGAATAATTATTTTAAGAGAGTTAACCATAGACAATGTCTTAGTTCTACTACTGTGACTGAGCTTGTTACATAAGTCAAGCTGAATACCCATAAATATTAACTGGAATATAGGTACCATTGACTGGCAAAAATTATTTATTTACATAAAGAACAAAAATTTGAAGAGAAATTAAAGTGCCTAGGTGTAGGTATTTAATGACAACTGACATTCTTGTGATAATTCAAGATATGTGGATAAGGCTAGCAGATATGCAAGACCTACAAAGGACTCACACTTTCCCAAAGCAGCAACGAGGGAAACAGTTGGGATTCTCCAGTGCACCTCAAAAAAGCAACAGGAACATGTATTTACATACTTGATTCATTTCTTAACTTTCAAATTTAAACTTCTCTGGAGTCTGCCTGCACAGTCAATGGAGAGAAGAACAGGTAACACCCAATAGCAATTCCTTTCTGCCTATTTTAAGATAGATAGTGGAATGTTATCACGCTCTACAGAGACATAATTTTAATGATTACCTAACTCAGACTCAATGCTTAGTTCTTCAGCCACTGTCAAGTGAAATAAACCCCACTCAGTTATTGTAATGGGGGCGATTCCACCCAAATATTAAAAATGCATAGAAGTTTATTTCCTCAGAGTTCAGAGCAGCATCTGAATTAGTTCATGTTAAGTGTTTTTCTTTGTTGAAGAGGGACTCAGACAAGAGCTTACCAGATTTCATTTGACAAACTATGAGCAGAACTCGCAATGAAATCCTTGCTTTCGGATAGCTAAACACTGCATATGAGAACTAGTTCATCCTAATAATGAATTGCTAATAACCTGGCTAGAAACAAAGGTGGAAATAATTAGATTTGTTTCATGTTTCATGGTGAGTCAAATATTAAATATAACTAATATAGGTGAACAAATTAATATGGCAAGAACATTAAGCTTCACAAGGATATATATTGATAGGCAAATGTAGGAAATTGAATGGGAAATAAGAGCAGTAGATTTTCCCTTTCGTGTCTGGACTCACTGGGGAGGTGTGAATATGTATCACCTCAATCAAATATCACAGTGAAGACAGAACAAATCCAATACTGTCAGAGAGTAATATATTAAATTTATTACAGTTTTCCACTACTTAGTAGAACAGCTTGCTGGGGAGATATTACTGGGCTTCTGCATACTGGATACACCTTTGTCTATGTACAAAGGAGACAGAATTTTTTAAAAATGATATCCTGTTAGAAGGAAGGCTGGGAGCATGAGGGTTATAGGTAAGAGAGAATAGTCTTTGCACTTTTCTCTGCTTAATAAAAATAAAAATTTTATTTTAGTTTTACATTGATTAATGTTTTTTTCTCTTAATTTTTTAACAATATGAATAGTATTGTAAAAAAATATACATAGCATCCTTTCTTTAGAACTAAAGAGGTAAAAGGATGTGTTGGAAAATGTGATTTTTTTACAGTGATTATACACACAATTTTCTGTCTGCTGCTAGAGAAACAAAATGACTTACTATGCACAGAAGTCTCAATATTCCTGGGGGTGATATGCATGTGACAAAAGTGTTAATACTTCCATATGAAGTTCCAAGAGGTGTCAATATGTTATTTAAAAGGAGTACATGCCATATTTTTTTTACCAATTTGATCATTAATTATAGGCCTGATGCTCCTGTGCATCAGTAGGTAAGTACTCAATTGGCAAGTGGATTGGTGCACAACATTCATTTTCCTATTTGTAATTTTTTTTTTAAATACAAGATAAATGTCAAACAATGGTATAAAAACAATTAGGGAGAAAGAAAACAAGATTAGAGGCTACTTGAATAATTTATTGTTGTTCACTGTTGCCAAGTCTTTAAATAAGTACTTAATAGACCTTACTGTACCTCTCTTAGCAATACAGTAGTTCATTTAATGCACAGTTCATAAGTTTCTTAAAATTAAACTGAAATAGACTGTATAATACACACACTGTGAGTCTTTTTGAAAACTCCTAAATTTGGACTATTCACCATTTATGAAAATCTTCATGCAAAGCTATATTTATTAATTCTATTCAATAATCTGATATACTAAATAGGTATTGACTTCTGTGGAAAGGAAAACCAAGATTTATTGACTAGAAAGATTAATTCTGGCCAATTTAAAGCCAAGGTCAATATTTATCTTGAGGAGAAATAAATCTTGATATTCAGAAAAACAAGAGGCTGCTGTGTAAATGTAGTTATTTATAATCTCAGTCTTTTTGTCAGAAATATCCAGAAATCTCTTCCCCGTGCATTTGAATTCAGGTATGTGGCCTTTTTTTATTGAGATCGATAAAATAAATTGGGGAAAAGTGTTTATAGAACCGGAAAAAATTGTCTTTCCTAACCCATCTTCACCAGCATTTCAATGGAATAGGATGAATACACTCAGGAAGCATTTATTTTTAAGAATGATTAGATAGGTCAGCATAGCCACAGATATACTGCTATGTGATCTAGCAAAAAAATAGGAACTTTGTGATGTACACACAGTTCAGCTATGTTCAGCAGCAACATGTGTACATTCACAATGACCATATCTGAATCACGTGGAGGAACCCTGGGGTGTCCTGCAGAGGGGTCTAGGTAAGGCTGGTATGTAAGACTCCTTGCGGGGCTCAGAGGCAGTCCAATTCCACGGTCTCACCATAGTCTTCTCATAGCTAAGCCAGGACCATGCCATTTTCCTGCAGTATAATGTGTTCTCATCCATAAAACAATTCTGCCTTTTAAGAACTATGGCATTACCCAAAAGCAAAAATGTGAAGGAGGAATTCAAGCATTGCATACTATAAACTGAAATTATTTCTGTACACCATACTAAAGATAAATTCATCCTGACCTTAACCTCCATGCTGATTTGCAAATCAGCCTAATGAAATAGAGGATGCAATTCAGCAATATCTGTGAGGTGCTGAGTGTATTGTAGGTTGCCCTGCATGCCCACAGAAGTATGGTTTCCAACAGTGAATGGCACTATCCAGTTTTGAGGAAAGATTATTTTCAATGCCATTATAATGCTATTCGAGCTGTAGGTGTCTTACACACTAAACATTTGGGCTGAATTGCAAATCTTTATCTATATTTGTGCTTGCTTGAAAAATAGTGTTGGATACTTATTAGCAGTAACCTGCAATTTTAGAAACTGACACCATTTACCTCGGGGAAATTGTGTTTTTTTGAAACAGTGCTTCATACTAAACCATTCTGAGATAATTGTTCCAATTAAAAAATACATGGGGCATTGCTGTGCACCTCAGGATGAGAACTTTATTGTGCTGTGAAAGAAGTCAATGGGAGTTCATAGTACTCAGCCCCCTGCAGAACTGATGATTAAGAGCCAAAATTTTGGAATTCATGCTGGAAAAATAAACTATTCTGCATGTGGATACAGTATCAAATGGGATGGGATTCTCAGAGTTGTTATGTCTTCTTGCTCACTGCTTGCTTCAGAAAAGAAAAAGAAATACTGAATTTATTCTGCCTTTGAGTCTTGCTGAGCTCTACATAAACAGGAATATACTCATTGTAGAGAAATGGTGAAATTCAGCTATTCCCATTAAAATGCTAATTCCTATTCTTTTATATATCAGTTGGAGAAGATTTGGGGAACAAAAATAGCACCCAAAAATAGAGATTATCATGGAAAGAAAAAAAAAATCAATGAAAAAACATATTATTAAAAATTCTTGCTTCTAAATTTAGAAGCCCTTTAATGTGAATCTAACTATTTATTCTCCCTGTAGCTGCTCCATATATTATACTGATACTGAGAAGCCATGAACTGCTATGCTTCCAAGCATACTTTGCAGTTTGGGCTATTGTACTTTTGTATGTTCTTTGTACTGACCAACATATCATTGGCATCTTAAAAGAAAGTCCTTCCATCCTCACTACAGAGAAATAAATAATGTAGAGCAACAACATTAAGCAACATAATAATAAAATTACCTGTTATTAAAAACACAGTGCAATTTTTTAGAGGAAATATATGACTCAGCTGTAAAATAATATGTTTGCCATTCATTCTAATGCTTTAACATTATGATTCAATCTTCTAAAAAAGCTGACATGGAAAATAACGGCGTAATAAACCAATTCATCATAATGTGTAAAAGAAACTACTGGAATAAATTGTAATAACCTTTCAAAAACTAGCAGCTTTTAAAAGTATTAATTTCTACTCCAGATAATTGGAAAAGACACCTGGGCAGCCAGGCAATATTTTTTATGGGATTGCCCTGTCAGAGACTCAGATTGTCTTCAGAGTTGGGAGCAATCGTTTAACACTAAGTGACAGTGAATCTTGCAAATGGGTCTTCCTGGATGGTGTTTGCCATAAATTACCAAACTGAACTCTCCTTCAAGGTCAGCCATAAAACGTGGCCTCCATGGACATCCACACTAGGCTTCGGAATTCCCATAAGCAGCCACTAGTTGTGTTGGATTCTGTAAAATCAACTTAGTAGACAACCTAAATTGCTCTCAAATTCTGAAGATGTTATTGGGAGCTAAATAGCTGGACAGAATAATTGGAATTTCTTGTTTTCAGGAAGAAGGACTAATGTAGACTTTTCTCTGTTACACTGCAAATTGTGATGATACTATATTGATAACATCAGAATTGAAGTTATTAATGTGTTTCAGAGCATACACAGAAACCAATTTTTTAAAGAAAAGTAAGGCATCCAAATTCTGCTAACTTATTTACCTTTTGTCTTTCACAAAATCCCTTGTTTTTTTTCCTCCAAATGAATATCAAGACATCTGTTTTTACATAAACATTGCTAGTTCCAGTGCTTCTGCTTTGAAATCATAGTTCTGGATTAACGAAGGTTTAGTCAAGGGCATCTGTAAGAGTAGTCTGCAGGAGCATAAATACGTGCTAAAAATTGTTTTTGCTCTGTGAGAGATGAGAAATCATCATGAACAACTTGAAACCTGAAGTCTTGAAATGGCAGAAAGATCTTTACTTCCATTCATTTTTCCACACTACGGATGCTACATTGCTATGGTAACAAACGTAAGTCCAATTAAAAAAAAAAATGTAGTTGTTCTGGCCTGCTTTGTGGCATTGACACTTATGCAGATGTCACTATGTCACTTTCCTGTCACTTCCCATTGGAAGGACTATGGACCGATTGTGTCACAAAGCACTGTCATAAAAGCTGCTCGCATGTCCATAGCCCAAACGGCAGAAGAATAACTGTTCTCAGAAGTATGTTTCCTTCCCAAAGGAAGTGAAAGCGGGTCACCACAAGAAGGCTGAGCATCATAACGCAGACTGCAGCCCCTGCAGGGATACAAGAGAATCCATGGGATTGTGGTGCTGGACGGACTGCAGAGGATGCTTCAGCCATCAGATCATATTGGGGAATGTCAAAATCCTATTGTAACCCCTCCTGTCCCCTTCCCACTGCACTGAAATGTACCCTCATGCAAATGAGGTTTTAAAGAATTCCATTATGAGGTATTGGCATGCAGCAGCCTATCGGAAATCTTTAAGGAGCTGCTACAATGCATAGAATAAAGACTCAGCTAATACAAAGTGCTGACATTTTTCAGAAGTCTCTCAAAATGACATATTTCTCTTTGCATATATTATACTGTTTAGCCTTAAAAACACAAAAGGTTTTATGTTGAAAATAAATCAACATAGAAGTTAGGAGATTTAAAATGTGAACTCCGGCTTAACTGCACCACCTCAGCCAAACAATGCCAAGAACAACCCTATCATGACTGTGTTTTCTATTAGGTAGTATGAAATCAGGGCTTTTTTAAAACTAAATTTTGAATTTTAGTTTTACCATAGTTCAGCAATTCCATGTCAGAACAAAAGGATTTATTCTGCAAGACTTCGTGAAAGAACAGAAACATTACAGGACAAAGCCAAAGCTTTTGAATTCCTGTGATTACACGTATGAATAAAATGACTTGCAAAGTTTCATACTGCGCATGTACCTTTCTTTGCTCTGCAGTGCTGCTTTCCTCTTCCCCTCCTAGTATGGTGAGCCAGGGTTTTTTTTGTGCTTTTGTGTTTGTGATGACCTCTAGAACTGAATAGCTATTTCATTGCAAAGTCACCCCACTCTTTCCCACTAGCTTCAACCTCAATTCTACAAAACAAAGAGAGATTCTCCTCACAGCCACTCTTCAGTTAGCTCAGATGTCTGAGCCACAGCCCAAACTAGGTCAAACAGCTTGTTTCCACATCACATATTGACCTCTTAACAATTTCGCTCTATGATATTCCTAGTGGGTCTTAGCACAGATTTTTGCAAGGAATGAGATGAATAAAATCCTCTCTAACACTTTCACTAATCTAAAAAAAAAAAAAAAAAGAAAAAAAGTGACATAGTTTGAAGTTCAGACTAAAGATGTGCTAATTATACAGGGAAAAATCTAATTAAGTGAATCAGGAAACCCATAGCAGCTATTGTCACATTCTTGTATGACAGAAGCATCAATCTGGAAGTCACTGGAGCATACGCTCAATAACTGACTGAACTCAGACCCTTTCTCATCAAGACCTGCAAAGTTAAAATGAGATACCAGCTATGACAACAGTTCAGCTTCACAGAGCATATTGCATGAAACAGCACTTCGCCTTTTTTCATCTATGAAATAAATAAATATATAAGAACCCCCTTCAAATAAAATACACATAGCACATTTTTGCACTGAAATCTTTGAAATGTTATTTTCCTTATTAGTGAGAGGAACTCGTTTTTATATAATGATAAACATATATATAATGTATATAATGAAATATATATATATTTTTTCTTTTTACACCACTGAATATATTCCACTGAAAAAAATAAGAGAATTCCATGTTTAAATAAATAAATAAAAAAAAATGAGAGATTAAGAGAATAAAAAAGTACCAGAAAGACAAATTCTACAGCCAAAGAAGAGATGAAACCCTAAAACCACTAAAAATGACTACATCTACTGGAATTCAGCTGCCCCAGCACTCATTTCTCTGACTACAGAAAGAAGCTGAAATATAATAGCAATTTTTAAGGCCCTTCGCTCTGCAAAAATATTCCTAAAAATAGGAAGGAAAATGTTAATCTCACAGTGAGAAAGACAACCAACCTGCAACAATGTGAAGATGTAGGACTTATTTAAGTAACATAGTGCATATCTTCTCAAAGCTTTACATTTACAAGATTCATCCCAATAAACTCTGGCATGACTAAATTGCTGACTAAAGATCAGGGGAATGTTTTAGGGAGTGTAAGATCTCTGTTTTTAAGCCAACTGATTTAGCTAGTAGAAATAGATCAGCTTTCAGGCAGACAAGGAGGTCAATGCACTTAATATTATGAAAAAAATGATATTGGATAGCACAATATTTGGGAGAAATCAAAGCTTTCTGCAAGGCTGATAAATGTGTTGTTGTTAACCTGAAAGGTGTAACATGTGCATAAAGAAGTGACTGACAATGAGACAATAAATTCTCGGAGTTGTTTCAGGTGGTCACTAAAAACAAAGAAGCAAGAGAGATCTCAGCCCAGACAATGACAACACGCAGAAGGGAGAAAGAAGCAGCACTGAAAAAAGGGTTGTTCTGTTGCAGGAGCACGATAATATCATACAAGATGTTGGGTAGGATGTGAGAAATGCGGATGAGGACTGGGCAGAATTTTGCAAATAAAAACAATAAAAAGAGACACTGACTATCCAAGAATGTTCAGAATGGATGTGCCTGTAGAGGAAAAAATTCCCATTACACTAAGTTCTGATTGTGTAGCCACATTGTTCCATGGAAAATGAAATGCAATACATGCATCTTCTCATTAGCAAAATCATACTTATTTTCCAAAAGACTCATCTACATTTTCTGTGAAGAAGCTAAATTGAGATATACTGGTTGCTCTTGTACAAGGCTTTACTCAAAGACGATTGCACATATGTAAGGATAAAAAACATCACAAGAGCGTAAATCAATTTCTGAGCATGTCTAGGTCATAAATTCATAGGTAATGTCAGGGATGGATTTCTGTTTTCTACTTCCACTAGAATATAATAAGCAAAATAGCACAATAAAAGAACACAAATATGTATTTCATAGATAATGGCAGTTTTCTGGATAAGGTATTATCTATAAATCTAGTAGGTTCAGTAGTACTTGCTGCACTTTAAATCTCTTGTGTATTACTCAGTTAGCTAAAAGATTTTACAACTTAAAAAGTATTAGATGCAGTTATTTACAGATGATTTCATAGAACACTAAAGCAGAGAATGCAACACTGTTTTGCTATTCTATCATTAAACAGATTTTATCTGGTCTCCATGCAATACAGAAGTTGACCTGCAAAGAACAGCTTACAACATCTAGCCTGTAGTTAACAGCTGCTCAGTATTTCAGTATTTTGGATATAGCAACTGAGCAACCAGCTCAGATAAAAAAAGAATACAACAGATTTTTTAATTGATAGCTACAGTTAATAACTGATAAAAGAGGATATAGTCACACCTGTTCTGACATAATGTAGATTCACCCCAATAAACATTTCTAAAGAAAGTGAACAAATCCTATCCTTACAAATGACTGGAGAATTGTATAAGAACATGTTGCTAATCCATGTACTGTGCTCCAGAGAAAGAAGTCAAACAAATGTAAATCCATTAGCATACTATGATGAAAATTAGGAAGTAGCAATTCCACATGAATTCATTTAAGTATAGTCATGAGACTCTTTATGCATGAGAGGAAGAGGGTTATTTGCATATTACTGCTTCTCAGGGACATCAAGACTTGAAAAAATTTTGCAAGGAGTACTCGAGTCTTAAGTATTTATAAGATGGAGGAAAGAGCCGAGAAGCCTTTCAGAACTTAGGCTTCTGAAAGTCAATCAGGAAGAAAAATATCAGTGGTGGTAGCACAGTCACCAAGAATAGTTTTGTACCAGTAGAAATTTAAGACTGCAATAGCAAACATAAGGAGACAGTAACTTACATGTGCTGCTAGATAAAAAGACTGCTTGTCTGCCAAGATAAAATCTTGTGTCAAGGTCTCAGTTGTTCATGAGGAATAAGCACTTGTATCTGACTTAATTTTAGAGTTGAAAGATATGCTACTCAAATAACAAGAATTGGATATCATAATATTCATCCCTTGCTAATCTGGCTTGGTCTGGGTGAAAAAATTGAAATAAGTCTAAGCTGTCAGTGTTGCTCACAGCATCCCCTGCTTGAGTTTGTCAAGTCCGCTGGTATATAAAAAAGGGTAGCAGAAGTTTGTTAACACTACAAATGAACAAAACCCTCTGGCCTGTAGTAGACTCTAACAGTTATTCTCTATAATGGAGGGTCTGAGAAGTATGAAGCCTTCTCATAACAATTTTTAAGGCAAATACCGAACTTGCTGGTGGATCCCTGGTGTAGAGTGCTTACCACTCAGTACCAGAGACTCTACTTCTTGAGGACACTTCCCATTAAGATTTACAGGGTAATAGCTTATGTTAATTACAATTAAATGAATTATTATTGAAGCAATTCCTTTAAACAATGTCATCTGTATCAAAATGGAAAGAAACATGAAGATACATGAAATCTTCCCTAACCATATTAAAGAATCTTGCTTTTTTTGTTTGTTTGTTTAATTGTACCCTTCATATATGGATGATAAAATCAACTATTTTATTAGTTATAGTTCACCACCTGATTTCAATGTAGGTTATTCATAATCATGGGCAACTCTCTGAGTTATCATTCCAGTTATCACCTAGGGAAAGTTTTATATCTAAGCAGGTGGGCCAGTCCTCTCCCTACAGTGGTTAAAATAGAACATATACTGCAATATACTGGAAAAGAGAAGGCTGTGGAAAGACCCCATTGTGATCTTCCAGTATTTAAAGGGAATTTATAAACAGGAGGGAAATCAACTTTGTACAAGAGTAGATAGTGATAAGACAAGGAGGAACCATTTTAAACCAAAGGAGGAGAGATTTAGATTAGATGTCAAGGAGAAGTTTTTTTACTGAGAAAGTGATGGAGAGCTGAAACAGGCAGAGATGTTGTGGATGCCCCATCCCTGGAGGTGTTTAAGGATAAGTTGGATGGGGCCCTGAGCTATCTGATCTAATAGTTGGCAGCCCTCCACGTGGCAGTGGAGTTGGAACTGGATTCTCGAGATCCCTTCCAACCCAAGCATTTTATGATTCTATGATACTGCTGTCTTCAAGGCAGTAGGAGTTTAGAATTAAGTCTCAACCCTTAATCTCTCATAGAAAAACTGATAGATTTCTCCTCTTATGTCTCCCGTTATACAAAATCTCTCAGGATAATTTTTTTTTTTTAACAGGGAGGGTTGGTTTTTTTTGTTTTTTTTTTTTTTTTAGTAATGTTGATTGAAAGCATTCAATATGAAAACAAAAATTAATTGAGATTTTATTATATTTATTTATTTCCCAAGGATAATCTCTTTTGGAAGACAACAATATCAAGCAACCATATGCGTACTTTAATATAGCAGCAGCTGTTCTTTCAAAGGGGCTGAAAAGTCACTGGAAGACTGAAAGCAATGATCAACTGCAGTGATGCTTGTTTTCTTCTAACAGGCTGAAATTTTAAGGACATAAGTTGCAATAGCTAAGTTGTCCATTAAAAGATGCTGCTTGTTAATGTTCTACTTAGCTACATTACATATGGCATTATTCACTCTTGTTTCAATGGTATCAATGGTATCTTTTTGGAACAAATTTTAGCAAAAGTCCTCTAGGAAAAGATCTCTTCTTTGGGACAATTCATGGGACATTATAAATTTAATTTTGATTCTATCTATTCTACCTTGCACTGATGAACAAGACGATGGAAGGTACTGTGTCTCAGGGAGACAACATCTGTGAAGTTTTAAAAGCAATTTACACATCTAAGTAAAAGAAAGCAGGTGATAGCAGAAAAACAAAGCCTGTTCCTTATTTTCCCTGTTTTTACAAAAAGCTGTCAGCAAGGACCAGCTGTATTTTTTATTCTCCTGCCATCAGAAATTCCCAACATGCCCAAATTGTTAATGTGTGTAGTAGAAGTGGTAGCACAGCCCTTTCCCTCAAAGAAAGGCCCACTTTCTGAGCATAACACCTTTTATATGTTTATAGGTTACCTCAGGGTCTGTCTTGCATTGTCTCTCATTTCAATTACTATTTACTAGTACACTGAAGACAGATTGGGTGTTGCATGCCAGTGGCTTTCCTTGAAAAATACATTTGAAAACCAGAAGTGTCATATAGAAATCCAGAGCAAGAAGTTTGGGCCACAGTGCAGACGCCTCACAACATTCCTGGTGCTCAAGAGAAGTTCGTTTTAACAGTTGCTAGGAACAACAGTGTGAGTGCAAGACATCCCATGTTGTTATTAGAGCAGCACGAAGTTTCAGTGGCTGTACCACCAGCCACTTCCTGCCATGGAAAAATATCATCAAAGCCCTATCATCTAATAGGGATTTTTCTTCTGTTTTTTATTTAGAAGAATTAGATTCAATGTGAGTTTGAGGAAAAATTATCTACTGAGATCTCCTTTGGCTCAGAATGAGTATTACTATTACAAGTATCATATTAATAAATGCATAATCAAATTGAAACACCTACAACTCAGAGGACTTGTTTAAGACCACACTCCTGGAGTAGGCATATGAAAATCTTCAGAACTGTCTTGGCCCCAAGGAAACATGCCAGGGTTAATCAACACCTTTTTGCTCTGTTGCAACAAACACCTGAAAATTAAAACCTGTTTTCTGTAGCAGGTCTGCCAACATGTAAATAGGCTGCTAATTTGCAGATGGTTTTCTGAAAACACTCATAAAGGGCACTTTCTAAATGTTAGAAGGCACTTGACCTGCCTCACAGATCAGATGAGAAGGTACTGAGAAAGAAGCAACAAGAAACTCCAATGCAGCAGTGGAGAAGTCTCATATTGATTTGCTATGTCTTTTGTGCTGTGCTCACTCATATATTTGTGAACAATATGTATAACGTAAGCCTTAGATTCAGACATCTGAAGTGTACTGTTCATGATGACTGTGTCCTGCTTTTAGATCAAAAAATGTCTTCTATTCTGACAAAGAAGGCTGGCAAATATGTGATCTACATCTCAAGATAATTTTGTTTAGTAGCGCAGACGAAGTAGTAAGAAAGTATCAAATGACAAAATAAAATTATATAGTGCAAGCTCTAAGAGGAATCCTGAGCTTCTTTATTTTGCCTGCAAGGACTCAGAATGAATAGTAAATGTAAGGTCTGAGATGGCTTTTTACATGTTGAATTTGGATGAAAAATGCAGGCATTGCAGGTGAGTGTTAAGTAGGTAAGGTACATTATCCTAAAAGGGAAAAAAACTAGGAAAGGAACAATACTTGAACTATTAAAACAGAAGGCAAATGACAATGTATTTTAATTAAAGCGTAAATCAATTTCCTTACATAGTCCAAAGTTTATACATCAAAGTTGTTTCTTAATTTTCCTTTAGGAAATCCTATAAATGATTTGAGATAAAATCTGAATCAGCTGCAAAGAAAAAAAAAAGTCAGAGAATTTGTATTTTTAAATTTGGGAAGGAGGAACTTTCTGTCATATACTAAGAGCGTGGATACTTCCCATGTTATCTAAAAAAAGGTAAAGTAATTGACATTGTCATTGAGCTGAAGGCATTAAATCAATATTATTAACCTGAGAGCTCCAATAATTCTTGCTTTTTTAGAGTTTAAATGACAGTGCTGAATATAAAGTGTATAAAATGTAGATGATTTGAGTATTAATTTCTCATTAGTGTGGCAAGGATGATTAACTTTATTGAACCTTTTCCTGAATTTCTTTGGCAGGGCACTGAAAATTTATCTGAATTTTCTTAAAAGTCCAGGCAAAAATAATATGAGCCACCTAGGTGTTCAAATGTAAAAGTTGTTTATGTATAGAGTTTGTACAGGTAAGTACACTTACTTTGCCTTGTGAAATAATAAGGAATTCTATGTAATTTCATTGTGAATAGTTGGTATTATTACTGCTAATAGACTCTCTTTAGTTTGTAGAAGATGGTATACTATTCAACTAGGACCATCAAAATATTTAAAACAGCATGTTTGATACAAAACAAGGAAAATAAATCTTTCTGCTTGTACGTATCCTTCTAAAGCTCTGCAATAGATCAGAATAATCCAGAGAAATAGTTATCTTTTATAGATGGCACTTTTATGTTTTTATGTTTTCTTGTTAACAGGAATAATTACAAATAAGATACAAGTGACCTGCAGCTGATAAATCTCCTCTTAGCTATTTCTTCATGTTTGATTCTTCAGGCTCTGTATTTAATAAATATAGCTGTTTTAAATATGCTTACTTATAATTTAAAAATAATTATTAGAAAAATATGTAAGCCTTGATGTTACTGTCACAACCATTTCATATTCATTATTTATAAAACAGAATATAAAGCATATTAAGTCTTTGATCATCAAAAGGCCTAGATACAATCTGTCTTTTTTGTTGCTTTTGGCTGGTGATTCTCTACAGTAATCTGTTTATATTTGACACTATTACAGTGTTCTGAGATATACAGCAGTATTAGACAGCTACGATGGCTGTAGAATGGAAATTTCCGTTTCTGGAAAATATTCATCAACTCTATGATGACAAAAACCATAATCACTGTAATTATGTTGTTCAATATACAATGAATTTTGACTCATCATTCTTAGCTGGATTTACTCCAGCTCCTCCTACTCTAACTCAGATGTATTTTATTTTTCTTTCTACAGCATTCTTAGTTGTTTCAGTGATTCTGTGACATGCTTTGGAAATAAGTGCTACTTATGTTCATGTAACTAGACATTCTCATAACAAAACTTCACTAATTCTTAATATCATTACAATTACTTCGCTACTATAATTTCAATATCCATGCAGCTATTGTCGTAGTTTAGATGGACTAGAAAATATTTATTCTGGGTGTCTGATATGGCACCCAGAATTCTCTCTGGTAGTTATTTCATTGATATTAATAAGCTTTGGATCAGGATTTTTAGGCCATGAATTGGCTATTTTTAAGAAAAACATATGGATATCTGGATTGATTCATTAGTGATGACCATGCTTTGGAAATATATCTATGGGGCAATGAGAAACAGGAATGGAAAGTACACTGCTGAAAAAATTAGTTCTCAAACAACATAGTCCCAAGGTTACAGCAATAATAATTGCACAAATAGTCAAATTGAAATTCAGCAAGATAGTGGTAGGATGCAGCTGTGCACAAAGGAGGGCAGGCAGTGCGCCCTGGGCAGCAGCAGCTCCTGGGCTGTTCTAATAGGTTTTGAAAAGTGTTTAAAAAAAAAAAAAAGAAAAAAAAAAAAAGAAAAAGACGAAAATCAACCTCCTTTGGATTTAAAGACCCAACAAACTCAGCTTAAATTTTAATTCTCTGCTTCATCTTCAGCACACTGAAATGCAGTTAACAGTAGCAAGTGTTCATAATAGATAAGGGAATTGTTGCTACTCATATAATTATGCTGTTTCTACAGCTGAGGCTGGCAGTGAGACAGAGCAAGACATAACATCACACTATTAGGACAGTTAGTGCCTTTGACAAGAATCCATTTTCCAGTGATCAGAGATGCAGTTTCTATTACTACTTCTGTGCAAGCTGAAACATCAATGAAACAAACATTTTCCAGAAGATGAGTTGCTTTAAATCCTTTTTTTTTTTTTTCAATGCTGATGTTTTTAATGCATTTTTATAAAACTCCAACAAAGAAGTCAAGTGTGAAGATCAAGAAGAAGTGGATATAAATAACATCTTTAATCTGTTTCTGTTATAGGAACTGAACATTCTCAGTACTGTAGATGCATATTTTTAAATGATGCAGATAACTCCTTTCCTAAATACATTCATCAGTTTGGAGATTTTTTTTCTCCTGGCATAGCATCTTCAGAAATCCCTTTGTTTAGACTAACATAAAGAAGTTCTGTGTAGTGTGTCATCTCAGGTACTCAAGAAAGTTTTTTTTCAAAGTCCTCCCCTCAAAAAACCCACCGCAATGGACTCATACATGACATCTGCTGACCCTTTCTAAACCTGTTACAGGCAAATCACTCGTCCTCTCCCGTGTTTGCCTGGGTGAGATGAAGCATTCCCAGTATTTGCTCAGGTGCTCCTACAAGGAAGGATCGCCCCAGCTGGACACCGGCTCCTCGGCTACCCAAATGTAATAGACACTTTCTAAAAATGTCTTTGCCTGAATTTCTTTCTCTTTAAAGCAAATTTTAGAAGAATGCCAGCATAACCATTTTTTGCGTGTACTAGAAAACGAGTTTGAGAAATAAAGGTTAATATTTACATGTTCTTTCATGAAAAATATTTTACTTCAGTGCCATACAAACATGTATCTGTGTGGGTAAACAATATTTTGACATATGGAACATACAACACTTGGTGCCAGTGATTTATAAAATCCTATCACTGTAAAAAAAAAAGTTGAAAAAAAAAGTTGAAAAAAGCATGCTGACACAGTAGAGAACTGCATTTGCAGCCATTTTAATCACCACATGAAGTTAGATGTAGGTGTTGGTTTGTCTGTTTGTAAGGCAAGTAAACCAGCAATACTGGTTTAATACTGTACAGCAGCACTAGAACTTTTTTTCATTGTCAAGGTATGTGTATACAAACACACTTGTATAATATCCCTTCTATTTGTGTATCAGCAGGAGTAAGCAGCTGAGTCATGTATAGCTGCATGCAAGTTGAATGCATACTCCATGTTTCGTACACACACTCTTCAGGAAAGGGTGGAATCCTGCCTGGTATTCTGTTCTAAGGAAATCATGAAGAGGCTGAAGTGATGATTTAACAGAAGCACTGTACAGTGAAGGAAAATACATCCCAGTAAAATAAAAAGGCTCCTTCATCTTCCTACTCAAAACAACTGCCTTGTCCTAGGAGCAGCTGAAATGAGAGCAAAGGCATGTTCTCTTAGCCCTTACACAAATATTCCAATCTGATATAAACCACTTGCTATGCGCCCATTTCTGGCTCATTGGAAATGATATCAAAATAATGGGATACAGGAAGGACTGACTCAGTTCAGCCAACATCTGGAAGAGACTTAAAGCAGTATCTGTCTAGTCTTTACTGCATTCTGTCACTGAAACACCTTTCCTTTGGATTTGTTTTATGGATTGATTGAAGGAAGTAGGAACTGGTGAAGTTACCAATGCTAAGCAAGAGGAAAATAAAATAGGCAAACAAACACGCAAGAGTAATCCTATGTAAAGAAAACATTGCAGTACTCAAAGCAATGAAAGGAGATCCAGCTCATGTTTCTAAAAACTTAAGACGTGACTTCATCTCAGAACTCTGGCTCTCAGCCTTCCAGTCCGCAAAAATTCAAAGCATAAATGATGGCTGATCCAGTTTAGAAAATGTATTAGTAATCAAGCAAAGGAAAAAAATCATTTTAAATTATTCTCTTAAAATGATAGCATACAAGAAATAAACAGTCAATAAATTATACAACATATAGTGAAGAGACAGAAGGGAAAGAATGTCTAACTTCTCCCCCTCACTCTTACTTACACATTATTCCGACAATAAAATTCTTACATTTTGGATTTTCTTATTCTATTTAAGTTATCTCTGAAATGGAAAAATAGCACACATTGAACTTACATTGGTTTCTGAGAATGAATATATTAAATGTTTTTAAAAACTGGTTTGATAATCTCATGAAAGTTTTAAGGCACTAACCCATTAATGTTAAGCCTCTTATTAAGACCAAATTTGGAAAAATGTCACTGTAACACATTTTGGGAATCATAATTAAGAAAAAAGAAACTGATAGAGAAGACATTATTCTTCATAGAGGAATAGGAGAAGTAATGTAAAATATTTTTTCCGTTACTTCCATAAATCATTTGGTGCAATTATAACGGTGCTCAAGATTAATATTGGAATGTTACAATGATAACATTTAAAATAATTACTTTTGTTCCTTTAATCGCCTAGCTTCATTGTTCTTTCATCCCCTGCCTAAATCTAAATGGCTGCGTTTGGAAACTTTTTAAAATACTTCAGCAGAAATGCTCATGGAGATGTATTATCACACTTTCATTTCTGTCCTGAGGCTATCATGTTTGACAGTGACAAAAAATAGTTTCAAGGACAATATAATGACAGAGTTGGAATAAATTAAAGGAAAGTATAAACTACTTAGTTGCAGTTATAATTTGCTCTTGTTTTCAAACCAGCATGGAATAAATATTTTACAATGTAAAAATTGCCTTTAAAACACAAGTAGGCTTTTAAAAAGCTACTACAATTTATGTCACTAGTAACCATGTTTTGAAGGAACATTTCTAACTTATTCAATCACCAGTTACTCTCTAGACAATAAAATTTGAGTGAAATATCACGTATACTCTGGAAGTATTTAATTATACTACATCTTGTTAAACAAGTGTAAATATGAGGGATTTGTTAAAATGTATGTTGTTTTCTCAGGGTCGAAATACAGCAAATGATCCCCTAGTGGCTGCCTCTACAGAAGTTGAATCTGCTTTTGTGTGCCATGGTGAAGATGAGGGCAGCAGATTTTTGCCTAAATCATTTCTCACATCCTTTTCCTCTCCCTGCCATATCACTTGCCATGTCCTTCTCCCAGAGCCATACTGGGAGGCAGCTATGCCAGGAGGCACGGTGCTGAATGGAGAGAAGGATGCTGAGTAACAAGCATGCCTTGGTGAGGGAGAAGCCAGCACTGCACCCATCATGGTGTTCCCTGAAGCAAGCTCAGCTTAAAACACAAGGTCTGGTTATCAACCTGTGCATTTTCTGGGTGATGGAAACCTGTTCTGGCCGAAGGATATGGTGATGGCTGTGCCTACTTTCATGGGCAAGGACTTCTTTCAGTTAGGAATTTCAATACTGGGCACATAATTTTGTTGGAAATTTGGTTTGTGATCCGATATGTGTAATACGACACAGAGAGAGCATTCTGCTTCATGGATGGTAATGTGTGAAGCTCAGGAGAGTGCACAGGATCTCAATCTCTAAGTTGCTAAGTCCTTTATTGTTTCTAGCTGGAATGGCTAAGCTGATTTAGCCCAGAGTGTTATCATCCTTTAGCTCCTTTGAAAGTCTTAACCTAAATTAATATTTTGTATAATAACAGCAAATATGACTGTTTATTTCATTATAACAAATGTAAATATTTATGACATAATTTACCAAAATTGATTAATTATGTCAGATTGTAAGTTTACGCACTTCAAAAAACCACCTGATATTAAATGCTGATTTAATACTCAGTTGTTTCTTTCTATGCATAACAAATGGAGTACTTGCATTGTGAATTACTGACTGCTTTTCAAAATGTAAACTTATGTCTTTCAACTCACTGATTAACATACACAAAGGTAACAGCAGGCAGTTTTTTCAGACTGGCTATGCTTGCAACGCCTTAATTAAATCATTCTGAAAATGTTCTGAAGCAAAAAGACAATAAAAACAAAACAAACTCAGAACCTGGAAGAGTGCTTTAGAAACAGATGTATTAGGTTGGGTTTTTTTAATACATATAAATTTATCCTACTTTCAATGAAATTTAAAATAGAAAGCATAAAAAAATAAAGAATCTCAAACTTTCATGATGTAAGGTTTTTTTTGGGCATAACCTGATAGAACTTTTAAGTACTGTAGAAATGCTGTGTTTGTAATGATTACATAAATGAATTCCACTTTATTTCATACAGTACTCCCACAATTCTTCGCTGCTTTCTGTGGTGTCATACCCTTTTTAGTTTTCTTAAAACTTTCCCAGTAATTGCTTACTAAAAGGCTTTTAAGTAACTTATGCAAGTCCTTTTTTTTTTTTTTAATTAATCATCTATAAAACTGAATGTTCTCTAGACATTGTGAGATGAGGATTCTCCTCGTTTTGCATAAATTGCTTTTTTTTTTTGTTATTATTACAAGGCTTAGAAGATCAGGTCCTTGTTAATATGGTTCACAATGAAATTGAGTTTGTTCAGGTCACTCTACAGACTAACACTTGCCCAAAGATTTTCTGCGCTTATTTCCTTTTATTCCTGAGCAGTCCTCCTCACTGAGCAATAATGTTGTTAAATTTGCATCCAGATCAAATTAATCCAGGTTTGAAAAGAGAAGACATTCCTAATATACTTCCTCCTTGCAGTTTAACATGGGCCATAACTTTGACTTTTTAATTTATTTTGACTGACATATTGGATAACAGTGGAGAAGTAAGAGGAAGCTTTTCTTCATCCATCCATCCATATATCCATCCATCCGCTCACCCAATGGAATGTGACATTTTCATGCCCACCACCTTCAGGCTTTTTTCATTTTAAGTCTTCCTGTAATTTTGTTTATAATCATCATAGAAATTGAGCTGAAGTTGCTGGCAGGTGTCAGCATGGCAGAGGAATCCAAGAGCCTGGCGTTTCCTGCCTAAACACTGAGGTATCTCTCTGGCATGTTTTCACCATCAGAAGAAAAATACAAAAATTAAAGAGTACAGCCATTTCTCTACGTGTAACTGCATATAAAAGCTTGCTTCCTAACTTGGTTTTCTCTCTCTGTTCAAAAAAAAGGAGCTGCAACATTTGCAAAAAACAAACCTTTTGTTTTTTTTTCAAAATTATTACTGTTTTCTGATCACTATCCCAGTTTAAACAGCTAACTTTTCTCAGTATATGGGTAAACTCTCATCTCTTTCTGAACCAATATGTACTACAAGAAGAAAGTACAGTAAAGTGAGAAAAAAAAATTGCTGCTCAAATAAGCAAGATATGTATATTCATATGTTCTCAAAGAAATTCAGCAAAGTTTTTGGAATAAGAGAGCTCTGGAGATTTTCCAGTTTTCTTTTGGCACCATCAGTGGGGGATATTTCAAATTGCTGTTTCCTTATCCCAAAAGCAGTCATAATAAAACAGCACACAGGAAAATAACTGAGACAAGGGATTTGTTTCCTTCCCTATATTATGATCAGATCATAGGAATATTAGCAATTATAACATCTAACGATGATGTAAAGCAACTTTCCAGAAAATAAATCAATCATGCATTTTACTACATTTTTACGTTTTAACTTAAATACTATTGAGAAAATGAATTCTGTTGACTGAAATCAACATACGAAATATAGCTTTTTAGTAACTATATCAATTTCCTGATTAACACTACTTAGTGTTGATAAAATAATAATAAACAATGCAAAAAACAGGGAACATAGAGAAAGGCATTCTATAATGTTGCAAGGAAGCTTTCTCTCCTAGAACAAAAAGATTTAAAAAAAATGAACAAGGAAAAACAAAGAAAAGACAGACAACTCTCTCTATATATCCTTTCACTCACATAACACAAGTGTGAAAAAGATAGCACCATTTGCCACAAGCTACAAAGGGCAACTTTAAAAAAAAGTCGTTTTTTTTTTGTCACAGTCAGGAATTTTACAAGTATGAGAGAAAAAGCTGAAGTTGGACAACGGTACGCAACAGATGGAATGCATTTCACTTTATACTTCTGATAGGAATGTCAGTTTTCTAAAATTAAGAATTTCCCTAATTAAGTTCCTTAATACACAAAAAAACACCAATAGATATACCTTAACTCCCACAAGACAGGAACATGTAGAGTTTTTAAGACAAACTATCAAAAGTATCAGCTTGACAATTTGACAGGATTAACCCCAGCTTCAGTCCACCAGCACCCTCAGAGAAGGGCACCTTTTTACTTCAGCCGCATATGGGTTTTCTTTTTCATTTCTCCTGTCAATCACATCCTAAGCATTAGCCTCTTAGGAAGACACAGAAGAGAACTGTTAAACACAGTGGTCAGCGATGAAAACATACCTTTTTGTCACCTGCTGTCTGTCTATCATCAGGAAGCTTCTACCAGAGGAAGAGAGAAGCCAAAGGCAGAGATGTATGTCTTCTCATGGATAACCTTGAAGAACTTTGAGAAGTTTTGCTCTCCTTTACTGCAGCTACTTAGCTATGCTGTTTTAAAGCCCCATTGAGGGTCTGAGTCTCTTTCTGTACAAAGTCATCAGGCTCCTTCTTAACAACCACCCATGAATGCAACTCAGCTGTGGAAACTGTACAGCGAACAGAATTGAGATCAGAAGCAAGTAGTATATAATGGTGAACTAAAGAATGAACTATAATGCAGACTCTCAAGAGGAAAAAAATACAGCTTCATTTGGCTGCAATAACCCCTGGGCACCTATGTTAGACACATTTTAGAAAAAAACCTGACATTTCTCCATGTACCCTGCCTTTTCTTGGCAGAGAGCTTGGACTTGTAGGCAGGAAGGATACCATAGTTGTTCCCACTTTGGATGGGAATGTTATACACTGCATTGAAATGCACAGCATCCTCTCTGGGCCACCACAGCTGAGGAGCACACACACTACTTCCCCAAGTGGCCTTGTTGTCATGAACCTTTTCTCCTCAACCTAAAAGCCTGCACTACTTTCTGGAGGTCCCACTGCTGGAAAGGAAGCAACCATTTCACAAGGGAAACAAATGACTGAGCTACTAATACAGTACTTAAAAATACTGAGTTTAGTTCTTGCTTGTTGTCCTTCCACTGGTGTACCATGCATTTGCCCTCAGCAAACCCTTGCTTCATTTGGTAGCAGTTTTCCCATCAGCTCTACTACTCCTGTGATTTATAAACCATCCTTTTCACTCCCCCCTGTGCCTATCAACTCCTGGAATTTATTCCCTGTAAAGTTTGTTTGTGTGCTCTCCCAAAATTCACGTCTGTTAAGAATGATTCTTCACAATCTATAGTGAATAATAGGAGGAGAAATGCCCTGCAAGCAAATATCCATTCTATTTATGCTTTCATATAATTCAATCACAGACCTTTTGTTCCTTGGAACTTGAAAAATCCACAATAATAACACATCTGTAGGGTGGAAGGAGTACATCTGAAAGTGCCAATTCACTTTTATTTACACACTCTACTGAAGAAGCAAAAGGCTGAAGGCAATAGAATGACAAAGACAGAAAATTTGTTTGCAGCTGAGTCTGCCCTTGTCTTTTTGAAAGGCTAAAATTATTATCATTTTCCCACACAGTAACCCTACGGATTTGTTTCTGCCTTGAATTGTGAGCCACCCATTTATAGCTTTTCCAGAGTTTTATCATTTGCCTTGCTTGCAGAGTTTGACTGCAAAAGCTGGAACATGCTTCCTCTGTGGAGCAATTGCAAGAGAGTTGCTTAATATTATGAGCATGATCCTGCAACACATCTGGCAGCACACTACACTACATAAGTTTGTTACCCTTTTGTTCAGGGGAGGCCCCAAGGAAATCATCATAAAAGTACTGAAAGAATATCTACTGATGGCATCTGGAAAAAAATCTTCTACTGTAAGTGGAACAACTGAGAAACTTGCTGAATGGATGCAAAGGTTGTCATGCACTAAGTGATTTCAGCAGCTGAGGCATTGAGAAAAACATCAAATATCATGAGACTGAAGATAATGTTGTAGGTGTGGCAGAAGTGAGCTATGGAGGAGTTGGAATGACTCATGCATTTTGGAGTCTTGTTCTCTGTTGGTGGTGTACTTACTCGTGCAGAGTTTATCTTATGTATTCTTTGTTGCTTTCATTCATTCTAACCTGCAGGCTGTAAACACATTTATTATGAAAAGAATAAAATTACAAAAACTCTGTGTGAAGCCCCTGAAATCTTGCTACAGGCCTATTTATCACCTTTCCATTCTCATCACAAAGGCACTGCACCATTTGTTAGTATTAGATAACATGAGAGAATGTGAGGAAAACTAAAAAAGATAAGTGAAAGAAAATAAAGAATGAAGTTGGGAAAAGGAAGAAGAGACATTGTTGTGGTTGTGGTGCTGGAGAAGAAAGAAAAAAAAGAAGGAGACAAACAGTAGAATGATGACATTCAATTCAACAACAAGATTCCATTTTTAAAATATATTTTCTCCTGCCTCACTACTTTTCTACTGTAATAAGGTTAGACTTTTGAGTAATTTTGAATAGTGCAGTGGCAGTGATTATCAGAACAGTCTCATGAGTACATTTAGGCAAATAGTCTTCAGAAGTTCTCGAGCCCATTTTGTCAATTCAATGGGAATTTTAATTGACTATTAAAATACAGCAATACACAATAAAGACATTACTGCACTGCTGCAGAAATGTTAGCAAATGTGTCATCAATAGAAAAGGCAATTCTCTTCTGTGGGTTTATCAGAATTGCTACAACAATGTAAATAGCCTGTAGCAACTGTAATTGAGGGTATAGAAGGTCTTTCCAAATATGCTTTCCCCCCCAAACATAAAAAACCAACAAAACAAACAAAAGACAGCCCAGAAGTCCAACAATTAAAGCTTTAGTTGAATTTTTCTCTTCCCATTACTTCACATGTAATAGGTCCCATTTTACTGTGTGATATAGGATGGTGGCTGCACATCTATTCAACAATAGGAAAAAACTAAGTGAAACTGCCGTATGACAACACTGAACAGAAATCAGTTTCTTTGAGCATATTTGCTCTTCTTATGATTTCCAGAAAAATCATCTTCCAGAAAAATTTCCAGAAAAACCACACAGATCAAATTGCAGAGCTTTTTGCAGCTTCTGCTCTGCAAGCTCCTAGGTTTGGTCTGAACCCCTCAGACAGAGCAAACTGTTCCTTCCACAGCAAGTTCACCCCAAAGAACACCACAGGAAGGAATGGATCACATTCATTCTCTCATAAGCACAGCACAGAGATGCAGCACTTTGCCAATTCTCACATCAGTAACAGTCAACCAAAATCAGCTCATGGCTAAGGCCAGTTAGGTTTGCTGTGACTCTGCAACCACAGTCTGAACCATGCTTAGTTGTAAACAGACAACTCGCTTTTTACAGAACTCATGTTCCCAGGAATGTGCCTATAACAAAAGCACATTAATCAGACAAATTTGTATTTCTGGAAACCACAGAAATGAGATAACAATTCTCTGTGCTGTCTTTATACAGAAGATACATAGAGAAGCAGATAACTTTCCACTTAAATAGGAGTTTGCTCATTAGACAATAAACATTTAAAAAGAAAGCATGTCAATAAGCAACAGAAAAGCTGTGAATAGACCAAAGCAGGATGAACATTACACACTGCTGCTGGTCTCAAAGGGCTTTATTAAAAACAAAAGCATAAAAAGTAGTTCCTGAACAGGATGATTTTTAATTGTGTCCTCCTGAGAGTACTGCACAAGGCAGACTTACTTGCTTCTCTTGTAGTCTACTGGGAACTAAGAAGATCTCAAGAGATTCCCTTTAGTCTAAGACCAGTTATCACTGAGTTTCCGAACTCCAGTTAAATCTTAGTGACAAATTATGTTTATCTGATTCTGAGCCAAATTCAACTTTATCAACATCTATTTTATACTAAAATAAATAGTTGAATATATAATGGGTTCCTTGGGATCTAACTTCTTATTAGTTTAAGAGTGAGCACAGAGAATCAACAGTTATAAAGGCATGTAGAGACAGGACAAGGGGAAATGGTTCTAAACTGGAAGAGGGTAGATTTAGACTAGATATTTGGAAGAAGTTTTGTGAGGGTAATGAGAACAGTCTGCCCAGTGATGCTGTGGATGCCCCCTCCCTGGAACCATTAAAGGCCAGGCAGGATGGCACTGAGCAACCTGGTCTAAAGGGAGGTGTCCTTGCCTATTGCAGGGGGGTTGGAACTAGATTATCTTAAGAGTCCCTTCCAATCCAAACCATTCTGTGATTCTAACAGTATAAAATTCACAAACAATATCCATTAAAACAACGCTACCTTCAATATCTCTGACTGCAGTGGGACTGGTGACAAGTCTGCAGTAACATATGACTTTCAGAAAGTTGAGGTACCTGTCTCACTGGGACTCTGTAACAGTTCAAGGGTAATGGTGCCCTTAACATCCCTTAATTGTCTGTGCTCCACAGACAACACACAGGCAGCACAAGTTGAAAGCTGGGTAGAAGAAAATCTGTAATTTATTCTAACAGATAAAAAGAAAACAAAACACAACACAATCTACAATAAATAAAACAAAACAAAACCACAAAACTATGCTTCTGACTAAGCTAAACAATAGGAAGAACGCATGGAGAGTAAGTGGCTTGAATTTTGATTCTCTGTAATTCTGGAATTTTTTGAGCTACCAAATTGGGCTCCTGTCCCTCTGAGATTTGCAAGCTAACATTTGTAGCATCATTAATTATTTATTGCAAAAGACAACTAGGAGAGAAAGAACAGTAATTTCCTCTATCATCCCTGGCTTATTTCATAGCTCTGTAGTTAATGTCAGACAAAAAAACACACACCAGACAAGCAAGGCTCTTTCTCTGATGATTAGGCACCCACTCAGAAAGAGGCAAACCATGTTCCAGTGACTATTTGGCTATAAACAGAACAAAGCCCTCCAGCAGGAGGACCTGGAAATCTTCAGCTGATGGTGCTCAAATCTTTATGACAAGAGACCTCAGCATTAACAGCTACATTCACTAGCATCTGGGGATCTCCACTCACAGACAACAGTTAAGGATTTGCCCTCCCAATTATTTATGTTTGTTGTGATATGGTAACAACATGGTACATTCCTCTACCATCCCACTGCCTTACACTGATCTCTCAGAAGTTGGGAAAGATGATGAAAGTCACAAGATGAAAGAAAAAGGAAAAGCTCAAAACAAGCTTACATAAAATATTCATATCTGGTAGCAATTACAAACAGAAAATAGGAAATAAAAATTCCTCATAAGCAGCAGCAATTATGCAATGTCCAAATTATCTATATGCAATTCCCTCCAGGAATTTTTCTCTATAGATTTCTGTTGCTGGAATCTAAAAGTGAGATAGTCCTTTTGCCTTATATCTTTGGTTAATTTTGTTACTAAATATACATGTAGCCTGGTATGATGAGTTACTAGCAAAAGTAAGGCTCTATATTTTATTTCTGCTCTCCACTAAAACCCATAACAAACTTAGTAAAGCAAGATCACACCTCAGCTGTGAAAAACTTATAGATTGCAACAGCTTAATTATTGTATCTGTCTCTTGAGATGTTAAATATGCTCTTTTGTGCATTCATAAAATGCACTGTCCTCTTTTTTTTTTTTTTTTTTTTTTTTTTCATTCTTACAGAGTTATAATGTTCTTCTTGTGATAAACCAAGTGATGCTGGCTGGAAATTGTTAAGCTGAATCACCTAAGTCTTTACAGAAAGTACATGTTTAAAATGTTGCTGTTGAAGGATAGGATGAGAGCACACTAGCAACTTTGTCTAACAGCTTCTTACAGGTGTAAAGATATGTATCCTTTTCAAATAAAAAAGTGATGAACATGTTTTTCTGGGAATCTCCATTAACATAAAAACATGTTTATTCCATTCTATTTATGTTTCTATAGTAAAACCTGATGTTCCCTAACTGGTAATAAATACTAGTTCTCATATGAGGAATGGTGGTGTATGTCCTAGAACATTGTTGTGGATTAAGATATGCAGAGCCACTGGATTTTAATTTTATGTCAGTGCTACAAAACAAGATGTTCAGTTAGTTGCAAGCTGGAAAAGTTTGTTGAACTTTAGTACTAGTTTTATGAAAATAATAGTTCTGCCAAATTACAGAAAATCACAAATAATTCGCCTTATTACTACTTTCACTCATTTTGATGTTCCCATGAAGAAGCCTCCTCTGATTATGAAACATCAGTCCATAGGAAAAAAACACAAAAAATATTACCGTGGTGAATTTGCCCACTTTTGCCATCTGAGCACTTCATTCAGTCTTGGAAATCACTGTAGACTTGTTATGTTTCTAAGGCGCCTTAATTATGTATGCACATTTGAGATTGAAGAATGCTTTAATTTAAGCTAGCACAAAAATATTCAGAAAAATTATCTGCCAGGATCAAGACTAATTGAACTGATATCTTCTGGCTTTTATCTGCAGCTTTGCTGAATAATTTTTCTTTTTCTTTAGAATGCTTTAATACAAAGCAAAAACATGCCTAGAGTCCCACAGAGGTGTTTTGACATTAGGCTTAATAAAGCATGAAGAACTTATTAATAAATAATGTTCTGCTAGGTTAACAAATAAAGCTGGATACATTGGCAACACGCAGAAGTAAATAACAGCATGCATGCAGCCAAGTAACTTAGTAAAATGCAATTGTGCCATTTCTTCAGTGTGTTTGGCAAAGCCAATCACAACACTGTGCAAATAATAGCACTGCAGCGTGTATGCATGGACTTTCAATTATAATCTTACCTGACAATTTTTATTTGCACTCTGTGCACTTGAAGAGTTGGTAAACAAGCATTCATGACAATGACAAAGAGACATTTATATTTTGTTCAGCTTTGTGAGAGATCGCTCCTGCCTGGAGTTTCAAAGGAAAAGACCTCTTGTATTCACTGACTTACGCATCATGCCATTCCTGTGTCAAAGCTACAAGCCTGATACATTTTACTGCAGACACATTTGAGTTAGAGCATTCAAGGCTGTGTCAATATTTCCATCTATCCTTTCTTTCCAAGGTTAAACATGCTGGCAAATTTTAAATCAAGGTCTGAGCAGAGCTTCTAGCAGCCTAGGGTCAGTGGCACAACTCCCATCAGCTTCAGCTACAATAGGATCTCATGTTGGAAACCAGACCAGAATTGTGGCAACTTGATGGTCTGGATTCATTCTCTGTCCTCCGTCATGACACCCTTCTCAGTTAAATGCCTAAGTTGGGAGATGGAGTCACCCTAAACTCCCACTGTACTTAATCAAGAGATGGATGTTTCCAGAATGCGATTCAGATCTGGGCTGCTGATTACAGAATCAGCTTAAAATGAGCAAGTTCTCAATTTAGAGACTTCTGCTACAAGATTATGCTTCTAGGCAAAAAAAATCCTTAGTCCTTCCAATGAGGCCAAGTAACAGATTGCACAATTCACGTTTGGGCCTGTGAGATTTACGCGGTTTGTCAGGAGAGAAAAAAAGTAGAGAGAGAGAGGAAGACAAAAGAAAATGTTTACTTATTTTATTTTTAGCTTGTACTGGAGTTATGGCCATATTCTGAATAAAGGATTCATGAGATTTAGAAACAGGGACAAAGAATACAAATGCAGGTCTTCAATTCTCCACTCCTTTTTTTAAGTACAGAAATTCCACATTCCTCTATGTTCACTGTTCTAAGTAATACAATTATCTTGTAATGAATATTGATTTAAAAGAAAAATATTTTATGCTAAATACTTACTGAAGAAATACATTCCAGCATATTTAGAATGCTTAGAAAAATGAGTTTCTATTTTACACCTGACCGAGCTGCCAGGCTCCAAGACTTACTGTGAATTAGAGAATCACATGAAGATACAATATCTTCTGAAAATGACATAAAATCTCTCATGCATGTGATGCTGCAACTAATTAGGTGGTGCAAACTCATCTTTCCAGCAACATAAAAGTCTCTCTCTTTCTCTCTCTCTCTTTTTTTTAACACAGAATTCAAATCCATGTCATTCTTTCAAACTGAGTAACATCAAATTGAGAAGACATAAGTTTTGAATTTTACAAAAAAGTGCAAAAGTAGAAAAGCTTTTTTTTTTTTTTTTTTTTTTTTAAACATCCAAAGATTTAAGTTATTCAGGCATCCAAAATACTAAATAAGTGTGTATGCTATGGAAAAGTGAGCAGAGGTAGAGAAAGTTTATGGTCAATTTATTTTTCATTTTTTTTTCCATTTAACAGTGAACACCATTGCCATCCATCATAACATAAAAATACAAATGCATGGATGTCAGTTAGAGAAAAATTAAGCAGTGAAATGTTTTAATGAATACATTTTCTATTTGTAATTCTCTGGCTTCACAAACTCTGCTGTGTTGGAAAGTAGACATGGTATTGGGCACCTCTGAAATTGAGGGACATGTAGATTGTAGAATCCAAACCCAGTTGCTTTTTATTGTTATATTTACTTGGCTAGCGCCAAATTTTAAATTCAAAAGGAGTTATTAAAGAACAACAACAACAAAGCAAAAATGAAAAAAATAATATGGGCAGAGAAAATCAGAAATTGTTTTTAAAATTTTTCACTGTTCTGTCACATCTATATGTATATGTGTATCTATTTGCAAGACTGTATGGACAGACCTGGAAAGTCTCAAATAGATTTACTCATTTATTTTTGATATCAGTTGTCCAGCTTCAGTAAAGCCTGTTTATTGAGTAACTCATTCAGGACATTTGGCTTGAAGGTTTGAATGAAGAACTGACCCAAAGTCCCCTAAATACTCAAACTAGGCAAAACTTGGATATGTTCTCAAGTGAGCAGCACCAGACTATTAAGAAACCTTCAGGATTTGGTCAGTGCCCAACAAAAATTTTGGATGGTACTTGAATTGTGAAATATGTACTGTAGGTACAAAACAAGAGTCACTTGAATGTTCAGCATTCCGTGGTGCATCATCACAGGATTTGAAGTGAAAATATTTCTTGCAAACAAAGATGCCTGTGAATCCTGAAATAATAAGTGGACATTAGGTAGTCTGGGTTCTTTTTTTTTCCCTTCTTCACTCCCCTTATTTTCCCTCCATAATTTCAGTTGTAGGTTTCTGTATCAAAATTCTTGCACTTACTTTAGTCATATCCATTCTTCTAGGATCGTATCAGTAATCTATAAACATATCTAACGACATTGTCTTTAGTTCTCAAGGGCATTATTTTCATTCTAGGATAAAAGTGTTACAAGACATTGGACAGTAAAATGACTTCGTAATATTGTTTTCATTGTATTTACACTGTTTTAGAAGACTACATATACAAGCTGCTAAAAAAATAATAAATTAAAGGCCAATTTTTTAATAGTAAACTATAAGAGGACACAGCTGACATTTTCGAAGAAGCCAAACCAGATATTCACATAGCAATATGTGCATATTACCATGCGATAGAATCACACAATACATACAGCTGTAGAAGAAATTGCTGTAGAGAAAAAAAAAAGCACTATTGCTCTTTCATTTCCATGCATATTAATCTATAAGGTGAAAAGAAATAGATAATTATATTTGTGCCACAGAGTACATGTCAGAACAATCAAAAACAGTAAGAAAAATATTTTTTTCTCTTAGTTTACTTACTTAAAATAAACTTACAATGAAATATTTGTAAACAATGTGAGCACAGTTTTTGTTTACTTGAAATAGTATTTAACACACTAAAAATAGTATTTGAGGCACTATACAACAGCTGTCAAAGCAGGTTTTTCAGGCTCATTACGATTGCAGTTTTCTTGATCTCAAGCAAGATATCAGCATACTAATAAATGAGAGAAAACGCCACTCCCTCCCAGAACAGCAAGAGAGGACACAGTAAGTTTTTGATATTCTATAACATGCAGATTTTATAGCTGAGTTGGTTGAAGGTGACCATGGCTTTTTTTTAGAAATGAAGGAAAACAATGAAGCAGCTCATTAAATAAAAATTCCCCATAGAAACCAGTACTGTAAGGAAACGATAGAATCACCTAGGCTGGAAAAGACCTCCAAGATCATCCAGCCCAACCATCCACCTACCACCAATATTTCCCTACTTAACTATGTCCCTTAATACAACAGCTAAGTATTTCTTGAACAGCTCAAAGGACAGTGACTCCACCACCTCCCTGAGCCCATCCCTGTGCTGATCACTCTAATAGGGAAGAATTTTTTGTTAATCTTGTCAACCCGAACCTTCCCTGGTACAACTTAAAACTATTCCCTCTCATCTTATTGCTAGTTATGTGGGAGAAGAGGCCAACACCCATCTTGCCACAGCCTCCTTTCAAGGATTTGTAGAGAGTGATAAGATCTCCCCTGAACCTTCTCTTCTCCAGACTAAACAACCCCGGTTCCCTCAAGTGCTCCTCATAAGACTTGTGCTCCAGATCCCTTACCAGCTTCACTGCCCTTCTCTGAATGCACTCCAGGGCTTTGATGACTTTCTCATTCTGAGGGGCCGAAAACTAATGTTTTCTTAAATCTCCTACCAGGTCAAGGCAGCTCTCATGTATGTAGAGAGCAAAACATTTGCACCTCAGCCACTGTCTTTTGAAGACTCCTGGATGTTTTTTTTTGTTTGTTTGGTTGTTTTTTTTTTTGCCAGAGGCTGACCTGGACTCTACTGAGATTCCCTGAGGCTGAGAGGAGACGGGTAGATTCAAAAGTGGGTGCACTGGCCCTTTATTAATCAGAGGACCTGGGTTACACAAAAGGTTGATGAAAAGAAATTGTCAGATTTCAGAAGGTGTCCCTGTTCCCTTTTAGCTGATCTGACTGCAGTCGGAATTTATGATTATCCCTTATGGTCCTCGTACTGAAATGGAAGAAATTCTGCATTGTTTCCATGCCTCCTCTAACAATCTCCGTCTGTTAAGTACACATCTAGTAATATAAACATAATTTAGAAAAACAAATGCTTTTTTTCATGGTAGTAACAAGTATGGCATGGTTATACAAATACGAATTTAATTGGTATGTGCAATTTTACATCTTTTATTTTATTTCTACCAATAACTACATGTTCCTACAAATGCCTCACAACTGTGCACTGAGTTTTCTACACAGATTTAATGGAGAATATGTAAAATTATTTTCATAAAGTGAGTGAAGCTGTGATAAGCATTACAGCTGTCAAGCCAGTGAAGAGACTACAAGGAAAGATTACCAGAAGGAAAATGTTCTAGGAAAATATTTCATTATAAGGCCCAAGTACTAGCCAGTTAAGCTAATGGAGCTGCTGTTCATATATGCAAAACATATAGGGAACAAACAGGATGACCAGAGTTCTTCCTGAAGACATCTTCAATTTGAATAAGAACTTCTCTGGCATGTCTCTACCCAAAATCAGGCATGAAAAACAAAAAGCTAATGACTTGTTGTTCTGCCAGGGAAAAGGTGCAAGTTGTCAGTGAATATTAACAGTTTTTCAGTTATTTCTCCTCCATAAAGATGTTCATAACTTTTCACTGATGCTTGGGAACATATTCAGAGACTTGATGCATCCTGGAATCAGGGAAATTTGAGGCCAAAAACATCATATTTATAGTGTTCAGCTATAGACTTGTGTGGGAGATACTTTACTAGCAGATTTCATGCATGTTTTCACCTCTACTGGCCAGTTACTCCTTCTGATAGACAATTACTGCTGTGACTTGGGCACTTCAGAGGTTAGGGATATTCATATGACCTCCTAGTAATTAAATTACCTTTCACCATCCTCCTACAAAATATAAAAGGCTTAATGTTAGCAGATATATAGAACTGCAGAAAGAAAGAATTTTTGTTAAAAACACTCCATGGTGTTTGCAGACCCTTAAAGCTCACTGCATATAGAGATACATTATGACTCTCCCAGGAGCCTTCTTTGATTAGAAGGTTTTATACTCTTTCTTCTGGAGCCTGTCCATTTCTGGAATATGGAAAAATAATTATGGATATCAAGAGATCCAAAATGATGGTACCTTTGAGAACACAATGAACTAATGCTCAAAGGCATATACCTAGGAATCTTGCTAAACTGGCTTTGTGGATCATTTCTGTCTTTCAATCAGTGTTGCCTGGATCTCACCCAAATTGAATCTGAGCCACATGCTCTTCTCCAGGAGCCACTCTCCCCTAGGCAGTGCAATGTCTTTGTGATAATTCTGGTTGCATCTGTGGAAAATGAGATATACACTTGGGTGTCATCTGTAGGGCCTACAGCTGCTTAAATCCTGTCTAAACACACTTCAGAAAGCATTGGAAAGGGATGTAGAGAAAGAATTTATGGTTCTGTGGTCAGACTACAGGTGCAGAATACTGGGAATTAAAAACAGTTTTACCACTGATGTTTTTGGGTATTAGTGGAATGAGGTTTTGTGCCTGCAAGGTATACAATACCAGGACATATTCACTTGCCATTTAAAGAAAGAAGAAAGATAAATCAAACTATTCTTCATCAAACTCTGAAATTAAAGTTTCCTTACATATTAATACAAATACAGAAGTATGAATTATTAATACTAGCAGTAAAATCATAGAACTGTTCAGGTTGGAAAAGACCTTAAAGATCGTCAAGTCCAACCGCAACCTAACCATACTACCCTAACTCAAAAAACCCTTTGTTAATCATGTCCCTGAGCCCCACATCCAAATGGTTTTTAAACACATTCAGGATGGTGACTCAACCACCTCACTGGTGAGCCTATTTCAGTGCTTAACAACCTTTTCTGTAAAGAAGTTTTTCCTGATATCCACTGCAAACTTACCCTGATGCAACTTGAAGCCATTTCCCGTCATCCTGTCACTTGTCACCAGTAAGAAAAGACCAAACTTGCTCTCACTGTAATCACCTCTCAGATATTGGAAGAGAGCAATAACGTCTCCCCCCTCTCCTCCCCACACTAGACAGCCCCAGTTCACATAGTTGTTCCTCATAGGACATATTCTCCAAGCTCTGCACAAGCCTTGTTGCACTTCTTTGGACCTGCTCCAGCACCTCAATGTTCTTTCTGTACTGAGGTGCCCAAAACTGAACACAGTACTTGAGGTGAGACCTCACCAATGCCAAGTACAATGGAAGGATTATTTTCCTAGTCCTGCTCACCACACCATTCCTGATACAAATCAGGATGTTGTTGGCCTTCTTGACCACATGCTGCACAATACAAAACAAACAGATTAAGGAATACTGTTCCATACTGCAATATTTGGGGCATTATTTATTTAACATTTAATTTTATGGTACAGAAGACATTACTGACGGAACAGTACTTTACTTGATAATTTTCTTGTTTAGTAGAGCTGATGTATTAAAAAGGTTAATGTACTAAATTTACATTTCTCTAGACTCATTTTTTTCTTTTTCCTTTCTCTTCTCTGTTATTCTTAACCTCTTTAAAGAAGAAATGATACAAAACAGAACTTCTTTTTGACAGTCAAAGTCAGAAAATTTACTTTCCCTGACGATTTTCATGCTCTACAAGTTCGCCATCATAAACCACTTTGCATGTATTAAGAAGGAGTATTATATTAGATGAGGCAATTTAAGTATATCCCATTTCACTTGGTGAAATTAAGCAGCTTTGCATTATAACTAAGTTGAGCTAATGAGAATATGCTTGAAGCGTGTGCTACCTGAAACTGAAGTTAGCTAGTAATTCAATACTGCAACCCATGAGTTTGCAGAACGATGGCAAGAACCCTGCTGTGAGGGAGATAGGAAAATTATTATAATATGCATTCCTAAATTGAATGAGTATTTTGCTCAGCAGAGGCCTCTTGACTGCAAATAGTCTGAAATTACATCCTGCTGTTTAAAATACTTTTTTAAAAAGTGAGTAAAAATGCCCACATTTTCTTAAATCAAATAATTTTCAAATCATATGTGACTAAAATTACTGAGAAAACAAAACAATATACCCTTCATTTCCACCAGTAAAAGCTATTTAATACTTAAATTCTTGATAGAATGTCTCTAGAATTCATGGTTTGATACTTTAATCCTAATTATTTAATTATCTGGGAAATTTTATCATATTTCCGTGTTATCATTTCACAACTGAAGTAAATTTGTTTACAACTTTCTTATTTTGTACAAGGAAAATTTGAATATACACATTTCATCAAAATCAGCTAATGGGTATAAGACTCAAAGCACTAGTAGGCTAAAATATGCATATGTACAAATTTACATTTATATGATGGCAAGCCTGTCTCTCCACCTCAAAACAAAGTGGTTCCATTCTTAGCTGCTTTCTGGAAGATGTCTCTACCTTTTACCACTCCCTGAAATCTACCCAAGCATTACATGGGACTGTGGAACAAAACCATACGAGGGAACATATGAGTGGATGGGATGGATCAGCAGGGGACAGGGCTCATCATCATCTCCAAGCCCTGTTTTTCTGACACAAATATAGGTTTAGTTTTTCTGATGGAACATAATGGGGTAGGGGAAAATGTAATTACTCTTGTGTGAAAGACAGCCCTCAGGAGAGTCAACGAGCAGGGCAAAGGTGATGACAAGGGCAGAGACATGGCTTAAATACCATCCCTTTTCTGGAACTCTGAGCATCTTACACTGAATTTAGTCATGTTGCTTTGGATTAACATTCAGAATTCTGACCAACTTCAGAAGTGGTGGATATATCACTTCTGTTTTTACATTTCACAAAATATAGCTAATAGCAGACATCTTTATACCACTCATTAGGTTGATGTCCCAGGACATGAAAGTTCAAAATTTACCTTCCCTGTGTAAAGGGACTCTACTCCCAGCATCCAGGAGGTTGTTGTAGCCTCAAGACTTAATCTATGTGCATTAAGGGTAAGTTTTAAATCTGGGGTTATGACAAACAGTCCCACTGTTCTGTCAACAGTTGCACTGAGCTCACAGAATATATAATTTTGTACATTTGATTTATTTAATAGTCCACAGAAATACATATTGCTCAAATCCTTCGGAGAGAAGTGCAAAATACTTAGATACTACAGTGAAGGCACCTTACAAAACTAACATAGCTCTTCTTTATATGGGAATATTTGGAAACTTTTAGAACTCTGTTAAGCTTCTGTTTTTTACTGTGGTCTGTGTTTTTATAACCATGTTCTTGGTCCTACTGAACTCCATTACAAAAACTCTCAGTAACTTCAATGGATTAAACAAAATTACGTTATTACAATTTTTCCCTATTCAATCAGGAGTAGCAAATTGGTGCTAATGGGGAAACAATTTCTTCTAATGAGAGATATTTTTGTCTTTTATTTACTTTATAGAGAGAGCAACATTAAAATGCACACAGAAATGCTTGCTAGAGTGGCAGACATAAAGAGATTGATTAGAAAGCTATTATTCAGATGATATCACTAGAACTCCTCCACAAAAATGAGAGAGCAGTATTTAAACTATGTAGTCCTAATTGCATAATATTTGAGTGCCACCTGTTTTAGCCAGTGGAATTCCTGAAAACATTTTAATTGGTTGTGAAGATGATTTGTAGGAAAAAAGTTATATTTGTAAACTATTTATTTAAAAAAACATCTACTCAAATAAGAAGCTGTTAAGAGAGAAAACTGAAAAGACTTTTACCCCCTGATTCCCATATAGTGCAAATCTTGAAGAATATTCTGAGAAAGATGGAAAACAGATGGCAGTCATAGGTAAAGTCAAGGTTACATGATTGTTCACTTTTCTTCTCTACAGTATATAGCGTTACCCACATCATTATAAACATTGCCTTTTTTTTTTCCCCATAATGTTATGGTGCTAAAAGTCCTGATGTATCTTTATGATCTTGCTACATTCCTTGTCAGTTATGTGTCTGAGACATCACTTGATACACACACACACACACACACACACACACACTACATCACCCTTCTGAGCACATATCTGTTTGCACAATGGTTTCTTCGGTATTTTCAGTCGTACAAAATCATGACATTAAATTGTTCTATTTGAGGGTGATTTTCTGTGGTAGCAGAGAGATGATAGAATCATACCATAGAATATGTGATATTTTAACTGAAATCAACAAATAGACAATGCATTTTATTAGAATCTCACTTCCAGGAAGTAGATAGATGATACGAGGAAGTGCTTTTATTCTTTTCTACATCTTCAACATTCCTTTGACTCCCATATGACATCTAGAGTAACTAAGCACATATTTGGACAGAAGTCTAAAGAAGGGCTGTCTTGTGAGCATAAGTAAACAGAATCTTTCCTCCTCATCTTTTGTCAGTGATAAATCAGATGAAAGTGATTGCCATGAACTAAATCCAAACTTAGAAAAAATATTGCAGAAATTATTTATGGTAATAAAGCTTGGGAGCATGGATAGAGCTTGCTCTTGTCTGCCAGCAAGTCATGCAGAAGACTGTAAGTTGGTTAAGCTCTCTAGCTCTCTACCTAAATTTATTCAGTAGTAAAGCACAGTCTCAGGCATATATGTGATGTCAACCACCATTTTTTTTAACTGTAGCTTTGTACAAGCAACAAATTGAAATATAGGCTGCACTAGTAATGGTTACGTGAATCAGTCTTGAAACTTTTAAGGAGTATACTAACCTTTGTGTCCTTATGCACATTCAGAAAGTCCAGTACATCCACTTCCAAAAAGAATATTCAAGAGGAATTTAATTCATCTGTTCCAGTGTTCAGTCTCAAGAAGTCTTTAATGGTTACTGAAAAGAGCGAAGGCATGAAGCAACTCCAGATATGCAGGTGGAAAGATCAGACATGTCTGCTGAAATGGCATACAACTCGCTGAGCCTGTACGAAAAGAGAAGATTGCTTGTTATACTTGAAAAAAAAGAAAAAAATACAGCAATCTTTCAGACTGAAAAGAAATTTTGTGCAGCAAGGCCCCACAGGTAGCTCTTGCCACCTCAAGGTTTTGCAAATACTATCTCAGTATCATGTAAACATTGGCAGATGGGAATCTAGTCCACAGGTTAGGGAGGAAGGGGAATAGGATGGAAAATCACAACAAATGTGTTTCATAAGAGTAAGACATTTGCCCCCCCAAAACAAACAAACAAACAAACAAACAAACAAACAAAAAACACATTCTCAAAGACAGAAAATTGTAAATTACACATATTTTTAAGCAGGCTATAAGAAAAATAAATGCTACAACTTTACTCACAAGAGGTAATGTACTATACTTTGTACTGGTACTCTGTTGCCTTTCGCTCTTGACGTTGACCAGAAATTTGTTTTATAACCAGTTTGTAAATCACTGGGAAAATTACTTTTACACTGTCAGACCCATCTGGGGAAAATGTTAGCAGTGTTTAGTGTGAATTGTTTGACTATTCTTGCCTTTTTCCTTTTTTCTATATAAACTGTAGATATTTATAGTCTAACTATACCTCCATATTGAAGAAATGTGACACAAACGCAAGTGTGAATATGATATTTAATAGCAATCTTCTTCCTCGTCATCATCCAATTCCCAATTTTAGGAACAAATACATCCACATTTTTTAATACAGTTAAGTTCTCAAAATCCTAGATGTCAATGTGAATTGCCAAGTCATAAACTATGTAACTATTTTATTAATCAGGATTGAAACACTTCCAAGTAGAGAAGGATAATTAAATCAAAACTTTTCTACATAAACAGTAGGAAGCCTGAGCCATCTGAGTTCCTTACAATATGGTTGGAGTCTAAAAAGTGTAGATGCTTTTGAACTCTTGAAAATATATATATTTTGTGTTTGCATGTTTGGTGCCCCAACTGAAGAATGTAGAAATATGCAATGTGTATTTGTAGAAATGTACAATGTAGAACTTGTAGAATCCAGTATAAGTCTAGGAAAACACGGCTTTAGAGCAGTTTACTTCTGACCACAGTCGACTGTCTGAAACATGGCTTGCAGCGCTTTAGTTTTTGTGTCAGAAAACATTTCTTCATTAATAATTTATCTGATAAATGGTTTCTGATTGAGATGTTTTTAAAATATAAATAAATCAATGGACAAAAAGTGCTGGTTTATTATAATGATACAGTTCTTTCAGCTCCTGCATTAGACTAAACAGTTCCCCAAAGCTTTCTTTTGATAGATGTTTCATAGAGTTCAACAAAAATAACTAGCAAAATGCATCTCAGTTACTGCTCTGTGAAATCTTACCAATTTCATGAACAGCGTCTTTGACAACTGATAGGATGTCTCCAGAAAATGAAAAGAAAAACAAACTAGTAAACAAACGAAACAACAACAAAAAAAAACACCACTGGAAAAAACTACTGAAAAAAAAAAAAAAAAAAAGACCTGTAAGCAAAGTATACGAGTTCTCCCAGGAAATAAGCTTAACAATCACATGAAAAATAGAAATGTACTCCTTTCTCAGATGTTTGGAAATCAGAAGCACGTCATTGATACATTCAGGTATGAGTTGTAGCATTAGATGCAAACATTTACCACTGCATGTATGTGTGACACAGACAATGAGGGAAAGAAATGGGATAAAACTTTTAAGAGAGAGCTCTCAAGAGCTCTTGCTTTATCACAAGTAAGTCATGCTCTAAATTGAAGAATTTTCAGATAAATTGATCACAAGAAACATAAAATGCATTTTAAGGGTCGTGCTTTGGCAGTCTTCCTTATTCTGAGAATTTAGAGATTATGGAGGGGGATTTTAAAATACTTTTAAAGGAAATCTTCATATGGACATTTCCCTTCTTTCCTATAAGTGTGACATATGAAGAAAGTACCTTACAATTTTCCAAGGCATCAGTCAATCACCCTGAAAGTCTTACTATTAAGACTTTTAATCTGTAAATGCAGAATGGACTGTTTTTCTGTTAGACTCAAGGAGACTAGTCAATAATGTGTTGACAGTACATAGACTTAGTTATAAAATGGATACTGTTCATTTTAAATGAAAACACATATTCTGCCAAGAATAGATTGTTTTCAGATTTAGTAATAGTATATCTTTTCTGTTATGTGATGAAATCTCATATAGATTATAAACAATAAGTTTTGGGAATGACAGATCTACCAATAAAGGGCACATTTCAACTTGCAGAATGCATGCAAATATCAATATATGTAATTAAACATAATCACAAATGTCATCAATTTATTTATTGTAAACAATTTAAATGAAGATATCTGAAGGTAAAAATCAAATTAAGCTGTGGAATATTATTACTCATTCTTTTATTTATTATTTTCAGTGAACCCTTTGTGTTAATGAGAATGCTTATCTTCTTCTAGTGACTGCACATTTTCAGTCCCATTGTACCTAAGACTAGATAATTTGGCTGTGTATCCTTTCAGATTCATACTCATAATACAAAGACTTCTCTAACATTAGGTCCAAGGGACATGTACACCCAATTTCTGGGTTTTCCCTCATGGCAGTAGGATTCATTTCAGCAAACACAGGCATAATTAACAAGCAAGTTGTGTAACTGATCCGATACAAAAGTCTTATAGCTGTTTGTCTTATAGGCTAGATCCAGATATATTCAGAGGCTTCTTCATTAGGATAATATTTTAGGGATCAAATTGATTTATGTGCTCAAGACCTCATTTATTGATTTGATTTATGAATCGCTGCTGGGTGTCAGTTCGCTGACTGTTCCCACTACCTCACCTTTTGAAGGAATCCTGTTGTTTCACCCCTAAAGAAACTTGGGTGTGGTCTTTGCCATAGATCTCCTGAGCATCACTACCTACAGGAGATAGGGACTAGACCTTGTCAGGCTTGACACCTCCTGTTCTACATTGTTGTTCAAGCACAATCCAGTCACCTGTGCTCCTCACACTCTTCCATATGCCCTAACGAGATACCTACTACTTTCCTCCATTCACTTAGTTGAAAGACAGGATAGGAGATGAACTGAGCCTGAAGAGATGATTGGTATAGGTATATAATTCCTCTTTATTAAGAGACAAAACAGTCACTCAGTGATTTCAAAGCATTCCAAGCTTTCAAAGCGTGAGATATTGTCTCATTAAAAACTGTTCAAGAGGAGTCATTTGCACTGCATAGGTTTTTGCACTTAGGTGTGCTCTAGGCTGAGATATTTCCTGCATCACAAATCAAAAAAAAAAAAAAACCCTAAAAGTAAACTATATATATATATATTATGGTAAAATATGCAGTAAATATATTGAGGCATTAGTCTAAACTAAGAGAATGGTATTATAATAATGTTGGTTTAAGAAGAAAAAAAAAAAGAATAAAATACATATGGTCTGTTTGTCTCAAAATACCTTGCAAAAGTGGTTTGTGTAACAGACAAACTTCACTTATACCTAAGTACAGTTCAAAGCATGACACCTTGCACACTAGCTATGCAATTGGTTTTCAGTACAGATTGTTACTTGAGACAAGAGCAGCTTCTCTGCTAAGGTAAACTCAGCACAGCAGCCCAACTGTGCAGCCAACTAGAGCAGCTGAAGAACTGGCATATGGTCTACAGAAATGAGTTAGTTTTATGAAGAAATCACTAGTTCATGAAGGAAATAAATAGAAAATTTCCTCTTGGAGGAGATTCCATGACAGAAACAAGAGCAACGTGGATTTGATGTGAGGAGAGTACTCTCTATGTGAGTCAAATAAAGGAGCATCCATTTCTGTGTGCAGAGAGATGGTTTTCCATCACATTAACATGAGAAACAGCATAAAAAGACACAAGGATTAGATGGATCTATGACATCTATCACGTCATAGCCCTGGTAACAGTGCTACACCATGCTTGCTGGAAAGGGAAGTCTGCAACAGATATCGACCCTTGGCAGCTTTGTTTGACAATGAGAAGATGAAGAGGGCCAGTGGGACTCACACATACTCATCAGCACACTACAAACAGACAAGCCACTCCAAAGATTTAATGACTGTAGTTTAGATGCCCGTATTAAAAACTGAAGTATTTGTTTTGAAGATATTTCTCATAATTTGTATATTTCTAAGCATTCAGATACTTGTATTCATAACACTAATTCTTTCTGAGCAAGATGAAGAAAGCATAGTTTGCATATATTATCATAAGATCTACTGAAACTTTTCTCTTCAAAACCTGAATGAAAAGGAGCTACAGTTGCTCCACCTCTTCAACCTTGCTTGGTAGATATTGACACATACCAAATCTATCTGATTGAACCTGGAGATGGGAAAGAGCAAAAAAAACCCACAGCAAGGAGTTCTTCATTGTTATGTTATAAGTACCCTGTTTTTTGATCCATGAGCTCAAGGTCACGGGCTAATTCTTCATTATTCTACTGTTATGTTGTTGTCTATGCAGTTCAGTCTGTGTTCTGTTGTCTTAAGTTGAACTTCCAAATATTTCAGTTGTATGTTTTTTTGTTTTTTGTTTTTTTTTTTTTTAAAGAGGCCAGAAAAAAGCATTAGAAGGCCCATTACTGGAGCATATTTCATAGAAGGAGAAGATGAGAAGCCAGTGTTTATTCAGCCTTAATAAGGGAAAACTATGGGAAGACCTTACTGTAGATGTCAGTCATATAAGGAGAGGGTGTGGAGAAGATGTAACCAGACTATTCTAAAAGGTAGCAAAACATGTAGCACTTGTCACAATATTCAGCACAGGCGTTATTCCTCAACAAAAGATCACCATGAAAGTGATCAGATCCAGCAGGTTGCTTGAACAGGTTACAAAATCTTCATCCCTGGAATTATTCAAAACTCAGCAGGACAATCTTGACCACCCTGCTCTCTTTGGAAAGTTGGATAGGTGACTTTACTGAGCAGGACTGCTTGTTTCTCCAACAATAAATACCATTGCAGAGTTTATTATCTTTCTGAGTGAACACACTGCAAATCTCAAACCAGATTATATACACATGACCCAAAGAGACTTGATGCCCTCAGCTATTCAGAAGAAGTGCAACTTAATTATTCCAACTTAATTATACTGGTTGCAGAATTGAGCTGACTTAAGACGATGTACAAATTTTAGAAAGCAGTAAGTACATTCTCAGTGCAAATATCACCATGGCTTATATCTTCAGGGCCTTTTCACATTTTTTTTTTTTTTTCCTCAATTTGGGATAAAATTTGCCAAGCACAAGCAAATCATAAAAAGAGCTAAATTTTTATGACGAGCCCTATTGTGATCCTAAACATATATATATGTTATACGTATACAGTAAATATATTAGAACTGGAAGATATTAATTTATCTGAGTGAGTGAGCTGCCTCTACCATCCATGTTTTCAACAGCTTCCCATCTCCTCAACATATCTGGTTGGGAATAACATTAGCATGTTTGCAGGCAGGCAATGAAAACAATCTAATCCTGTACTGAACCTCCTGGGATTTGATTTAATCTCCCTTGCCCAAAGGCAGCGTCTTTTGATCTCAGCATCTTGCCTGCAGACCCCTCCTCTCTCCACCGCTGCAGCTAGCTCTGTGCCAGATCCACAGCTAATGGAGATACAAGAGTTTTCCATGGGCATGCTGAAGGACAACTGCAAAAGATAGCATTGTGGGTTCATATGCACAGCGTATACACACAGTCCACTAAAGCAGCCCATTGTTAATCGGTCATTTGAAGAAACGGCTGAAATGGCCACCTTTTTGGAAGTTGATTTTGCACTATGAGTGAAGATACTGTCAGCCATGAAGAATGCTGAAAAGTTGCCCATACTTACAAAGTAATCTTGCTGTTTCCTGATTTCCTTAATAAACAAAGAAAGACAAAACTGCTCTATACCACATAATAGCTGTGTTTGAGACAACGCAGCAGTCTTTATCACAGAATCACAGAACCACAGAATGGCCCAGGTTGGAAGGGATCTCAAGGATCATGAATCTCCAATCCCTCTGCCACATGCAGGGCCACCAACCTCCACATTTAATAATAGACCAGGTTGCCCAGGGCCCCATCCAACCTGGCCTTGAATACCTCTAGGGATGGGGCATCCACAGCCTCTCTGGGCAGCCTGTTCCAGCACCTCACTGCACTCATAGTAAAGAACTTCCCCCTTGCACCCAACCTAAATCTTCCCTCTCTCAACTTAAAACCATTTCCCATTTTCAATTTGCTTTTATGTCAGTTCCCATCCCTGCCCAAATTCTGTCAACCATTATCATATTAACAGTAGACTTGAAAGGTGTCTTTTCCTTTCCAGACCAGAGATATTCAGTCCAGTATCAGATGACATGGTTGAAATTTCACAGTGTTCTCCTGTCACATATTAGATTAATTAACTCAGCTCTGATTAATTAAAATTAGACATTTCTTTTATTCAACCATTTAAAATGCCAAATTCAACTGATTTCCTGCAGAGATACAAAGGAACAGCAATTCCCACTGCAATCTTTCATTATTCTTTACAGAGATACTGTGCCATATTCCATACTCCCACTAGAATTTTAATGATGTGGCTGTACTCATGTTGGTAAAATTATTCTTGATTTACTTCAGCACAAAAGAGATCAGCATCAAGCCTATTGGGATATAATAGTTATTTCCCATAGTTATACTTTACTTAAGACTACAACCCAATCCCATCCTACCCCCACTCCCCAAAAGAAAAAACAAACAAACCAAACAAAAATTAACAAACAAAAAAAACCTTCCTGCTCTTCGGTGGTCTCCCATTCTCTGTGGTTACTGGAGGATTGAGAATGGTATCAATACAGGAAAATAATGAGTTAACTGTTTCATTTTTACATGTATATATGATTTTCTTTACCCAGTGCTGTTTAAGAAGTAGACAGTTAGAGAACTTCAGTGACAAACTGGAAAAAAAAACAAAAACAAAACACAACCAAAAAAACCCAGCTCTTTCTCCAAGAAAGGGGGAATGGTTGTCATTAAAAATTGAGAAAGCCTGACAACAGGATCTACATAAACTCCCCAACAATGTATTCTCATTTCCCATGTTATTTCCATGCATGTGTTCTTACTCTGGTGAAGAACAACTAATCTAGAACAGGCTACCATCAGTTGCTATTTTTTACTTGTGATGTTTTATGAGCTGAAACTGATAGGAAAGCTGAGAAAATATATGAAAAAGAAGGAAATGATAAATGAAGATTGTCAAGGTTGGGGAAGTGGATGACAATCTGCTTCACTGAGAAAGAAGATAAATACTTGAACAAGGGTGTTTTTTTTCCACTTTTGTGAACACTTTCCTCTCTATTGCTTTTAAGATCTAGTTTTCAGCCACAACATCTCCTGATTTATCTATGAAACTGAGTTACATGATGGAGTCATGAAAACTTATTAAATGCAACTCTATGAGATCTTTCCCTGAAGAAGACTTTCCACTTACATTAATATGAATACTTCTAGATGGCATACAAGAAGTTATGCATAGACTCTGCTATTTCCTCATGGATCTAAATTAGATCTGCATGTGTACTATGAGCTCCTGTAGCCATGAGTCTTGAGGACACACAGAATACACTATTTTTTACCTATTTTTCTTAAAACAAGAGGGCAATTTTAATTTGTTTATTAATGAAAGTTGATGTTCCTATGTGCTCACATGACTCTGGGCTTTACAGCTTTTAATAAAACCACAAAATATCACTGAGCTTATGATTAATTCAAGGGCACTGACATCTGTGAAAAAAATCATGAAACAAATACCCATCATAAAAACATCATCTTTCTAAAGCAAGTGTTTATGAAGAGAGGGCTCATGTTCTTGTTTGTTTGTTTTACAATTCTCCCTAAAGTTAATTTTTCATTACACACAAGCAGATTGTTTTGATCTGGCACTATGTGTCCCAAAGAACTTATCAATGGCCAACTCTCACTCTGCGTCAAGTAGCAGAGACCACAATAGATATCAGAATGTCAGAGAGAGCTCAATGTCAGCAAATGGGAACAGCTGTTGAGTCTATCAAAATGTTAATGCCAGCTCTTGTTCTTTTAATCTCTTTCACTCATGCTAAAGTGACACAACTGAACTTCAGCAAATCTTCCATTTCTACCTCTAACTTTCCTGAAACACAAGGGGAAAGGTAACTGGCAGAGTTGAATTAAATACTGATCAACCATACAACATATTTACAGCCAAGTTCCCGATCCCAGCTCTGAACAGCTACATATGACACTTAGCAACACTTGATATAATGTTGAAGCAATGACAATGGACTTCAAGAGCAAGCTTGGTTAGTTATAATCATATACAGGTATAGCTTGACTGACAAATGAAAAGCTTATAATATTTTGAAGGAACATTTTATTTATCAGAAGAAGCATTTTCAAGAGTACACAGAAAACTATTTTTCAGCCGATGTTTGTAAATGTCTGTGTCCAAAAGCAGATTCTTTTCATTATTTCTGATAGAGACAGGTGGTTCAAAGGACCTAAATCTTACTTCTCCAGAACAGAAGGTTGTGCCCTTGGGCTTACTGTTGTCACAACAGGCAGATAACTTCCACTCATGTTTTTCTGAAGCTCATCTTTCTCACCAGTTAAAAACCCTGTGGTCATTTGTGTGGTCAATTAATGATTTGCTGTCAAATAAGATTTAAACTAGGGATAGTAAAAAAGGAAAATAACTTAGGAATAATATTTTGAGGATCAAAATTTTGAAGATTTCATACCAGCTTTGCTGGAAAGACAGAAGAGTAAGCTTATTTGCAAATATATATATGCAGATGAATTGTATCTCTCAAATGAGTATATGAATAGACAAATGTTCACATTCAAGAACTAAGGTGTAACAGATGTGGTCATTTAATCAAATTCCATATACACATTTCTGTTCAAACAGATTCATTTTCAAATGTGTAAAAGGGACAGAGGTGCAAGAGTTCATACTATATTCAAACTAATTCCTGCTCAGCATTGTTAATTAGGAAATCCCAGCAGAACAAGTAATAGTGTATAGAATTACTGGAAGTCTGAAAAACAGCAAACTCCAAACCCTCCAAACAGAATGTCTTAAGAACTCCTTGTGCAAAAAAATCTGTTCCATATGAAAGCATAGCAGCTCTTGTTCAAAGCCTCAACAGATGCAAATATCATTACAACATATAGACTCTGAACTGATGTAATTTGCCATAGCTCTATAGAGGTCAATGTCGATACACTGATTTCCACTAATAAGGGTCTGACCTAAAAAACGCTGCTTTCATTTACTACATAAATGTTTCTTTTCTCCCACTTTCAAATTGTATTTAGATTTTCTCCAGGGGAGAAGTAATATTGAATTAGCATGTAAGCACACTCAGCACCTATACTTTGAGCCAGGCAGGATAAGAGCAAGGAGGACTAAGAGCAAGGAGGACACAAGAAATTTGCAATTGTTTCTCTTTGTACTACAGATTGAGACACTCAATGTCATAGGGACTAAGAGCAACACAGAAAGTGTTTTGCAGAAAAAAAATTAAAAAAAATAAAAAAAAAATCCCAATTGTTGTAAAGAAAACTTGTGTCAGTAACTAGGACACAAGTTACAAATACAGTTACAAATAAAGTGATCTTCTGTTACTAGCATTTTGAAATAAAGAGTAATAGCAAAGTGTTTACTTAGGATGGTAGAATCACAGAAACATAGTATATCCTGAGCTGGAAAGGGCCCATCATGACAACGCAAGTTCATTACTGAGGAATGAGCCTTGATTTCATCTATGCAAATTTCAACAAAGTCTTTGACACAGTCCCTTACAAGGTCTTTTTTTTTCAGCCCTGCAGATAAGGACTTGGAGATAGATGGTAACCTGGACACAAGTCAGCAGTGTGCCATCACAGCCCAGAAAGCCAATCGTATCCCAAGCTTCATCAAAAGATGCAGCAGGTCGAGGAAGGTGATCCTGCCCCTCTACTCTGCACTAGTGAGACCTCATCTCAACTACTGCATCCAGATGTAGAGTCCTCAGTTCAGGAGAGACACAGACCTGGTGGAATGTGTTCAGATAAGGGACACAAAAATGATTTGAAGGATGGAATACCTTCCCAATGAAGCCAGGCTGGGAGATCTGAGACCATTCAGCCTGAAGAAGGCTCCAGGGAGACTTAATAGTGGCTTTTCAATTGTTAAAGATACGGCTATAAGAAAAAAGGGGATAGATTCTTCAGCAGAGCCTGCTGGGGTAGGACAAGGCAAAATGGTTTCAAACTATAAGAAAAATAGATCAGATATAAGGAAGAAGGTATTTTATGTTAAAGGCAGTGAAGCACTGGAACAAGTTGCCCAGAGAGGTGGTAGAATCTCCATCCCACAAGATCTAGCTATAGATGTCCTTATTCATTACAGGAGTGTCAGACTAGATGATCTGTAAAGAACCAACTCAAACAAATCTATGATTCTATTCTATGATTGCATTCAACTCTTGGCTCCACACAGGACCACCCAAAATTCAAACTCAGTGTCTGAAAGCACTGTCTAAACATTTCATGAACTCCAGCATGTTAGTGCCATGACCATTGCCCTGGGAGCCTGTTTTCTGTGCCCAATCACCTTCTTGATGAAGAACCTTCTCCTAAAACCCACCTAACCCTCTTCTGATGCAGCTCCATGCCATCCTCTCAGGTCTTGCCTGTTATCAGATAGATAAGACCAGTGTGTGTCCCTCCATTCTTCTCAGTAGGAGTTATGTAGACCTTTTGGCTCAATACACAAAAACTTTTTTTTCAGAATTAACTTTCAAGGAAATAAATTTAATTAGAATAATTAAAGTAATTCATAATATAGTCTGCTGTTTGAGTGAGATTCCTTTTGCTTCTATCAAAATACTATATTTTAAAAGTTTTTCTGTAAGAAGCACAGTATACAGCTTTTCTTAAGAAGAATGATGAATGACCCAGGGTCATTTTTGAAGTAGCATTCCTACAATTATCCTCTGGATTTTACATTTAGAATATTATCTTGACACTAGAAAAGAAGCTTTTCTGTAGTTTTCCCAACGTAAACTTAGAACTCTATGCTTACAGAAAAAAACTAAGCTGATAAGAGAAAAGAAAAAGAGGCTTCATACAGGAGTTCCATAAAAAGAACCCTTTTAAAGTTCTTATTTTCTCTCGATATTGTAATTTCCTTTTGGGTTCCTTTTCCAAAACACAGCACTTGTTGAATGACTTACTTGACATTGCCACACAATTCAGAACACAAAAGCTACTCACAGGGAGGCTCCTTATGTTTGCAGAAGTTTTAAGTAGGACACATTCTCCTCACTGAAGTGAGTAAAGCCCCAGGCACCCAATGCACAAATGCCCACTTCTTGTCAAAGGTACTGAGTTTGTTTAGAAGCTAGAAATCTATCATAGCTAGTAATCATGATTATGTCTGTATGTAATAAAATGCTTTTTTAAAATGTTTCTCTTCTTGCTCATATCCTTTCTCCTTGACTGAACTAGAACCTACAACATAGTCAGATCAAAGGGTAGTTTTCATTTAAAAAAATGTTTCCCCATTGTCACATGTACACAAGTTTTATTGTCCAAGAGAGCAACCTAGGAAAATAATTGATGCAAAAAAAAACTAATCTGCTTGTCAAGGTAACAATAAATAATACATGAAAATTTTACATGCTTTTCTTTATTGATCAATAATGCAAAGAAGATTCTTGTTTGAATTTGTCAGTGATCAAAATCTAGCTGGGAATGAGATTTGAATGAGATACTGGTTGTCAGGCCAGATAAACAAACCCAACCATATTTTAGAGTTTCAGAGGGTCTTGTTCTTTATAATTCAAAAACCTTTTTTTTTTTTTTTTTTTTTTTTTTTTTTTTTTACAGGAATGTCATATTCCAAAGCTTTTTTTGTTTTTCCTCCTTTTAGGCACCTAAATCATCCACTATGATTATTATGTAGGCACTGCAGGGCGTACTGCAGTGGTTGTAACCTACAGAAATTGACATTAAATATATATCGCAAATAGCTTGATTTTAAGGCCAGAAGAAATTCTTATCCTTCACTTTTCCATGAAAATCAGACATACAAAGTTATTGTAAAAAATTCGTATTTTGAGATTTTTTACATAATTATAGTCATTTTGTGACGTATTCAGGATGTAAACACAGAAGAAATGTAATTGTGATTTTCAGCAACAGATAACAACAACACTGTTCTGAAATTAAACCTACTAAAATGATGTTATTACTTATGCTAGTAGTGCCTGGAACACAAGGAGATAATCCTAAAGCATTGTTGTTTCATAAAATGCATAAAATAGAAACTTCAGAGTTCAAATGTTGAACATTCTGAGTGGTATAAGAAGGGGTTTGCATACTGTTAGTTGAACAAAGGAGTACAGAGCATTTGCACAAAGTGCTTTTGATATCAATTATCAATAGGATGAATCATAAGAAAATGCCTCTAACAGTTAATAGAAGATTTTCTAAGAAGTTTTGTAATGAATCATGATCATTTTCTTTTTCTTAAAGCTATTTTATTTTGTTAACTCTTTTCTTCTACCAGAGTAATATCATTCTTGTGTTTTAGTGTCCTATTCTATTTGTTCTAAAAGAACAAGAGTTGGGTTATTTTCCTATACAGTTGCTAAACATCTTTGAGGAAATATTACATCCAAAAGAATGTCTCTCATTTCCCTCAATATTGTTGCTCTACTGATAGGATTTGAAGATTAGAATTCACTTAATTGTTACTATTTTTCTTTTTTTGCAATCTCTTCAATAAGGTTGCTCTCATTTCATCCATCATTTTGTTATGCATTCTGAACAACTTTCATATCTTCTGAAGGCAAATAAAAACTAAGGAAACAATATTCAAGTTATTTTAGCTTTTCTCATCAGGAAGAAACTTACACTTGTGTGGAATGGGTAGGATCTAGAAAAACAGTGTACTGTGCTTATGATTCTGAAACAATTTTTGCAGACAAATCAACTCAAGTCTGCTCTGTACCAATAGAATATCTTCTGCTTTGTCCACCACTCAGGTTGCAAGAAACGCATAACTGTTTTATTCATATTATTAAAAAGGAAACAAGGTTCAAAAGAGGCTCAGTGGTATACAACATCTGCATCTAATCTAGCAGGTGCAACTCTAATTGCATTCAGGAGTGCTAGATTTTTTTTTCTTATTTTTTGCATTGTCCAAAGGGAAACCTGAGTTCTGAGGTCAGCTGATACAAACATGATAGAAAAATGCAGATCTGACTTTTCTAATATGATGCTCGCATACAGTACAAAAGCAAATGATGAAACACAGTAATGAAAAATATTCACTATTAAATTTTCCTTGTTTTAATAAACTGGAATCTCTTATGAAAATTGCAGAAGCTTTACCACTGTAAATAATGTATAAGTCAAAATTTATTTCTTATTCATGGATGTACTGGGAGTTCCTGCATGATCAAGTTTAGCTTTATAAAGCAAGCAGCTAAACTGACTTCTGAAACCAGTTAGCAGATAGCTACTTCTTCTTCCTCTTGTCCTGGGATCACCTTATGAAAAATTCATAGAAAGGAATATATTACCTGATGATTTTAAAGACAGAAGATAACATTTTCATTTTCCAGTGCAATCTGAAAACATAATAAGATGAACTCTTCAAAAAATTTCAGTGCAGCTAGGAATATCAAAAACAGAAAAACTTAAAATCTGTGATAATAGTCAATAATTTGAATTACCTCTTGTAAACAGGGCATCTCCCTGAACTGAACTGCTTTGTCATTCTTTAACCTTAGAGATCTAAGGACTTTTTTAATAAACAATGTGAGTGATGACGATGACACATATTTAAGACCCCCAATGTCTTCTTATGTAATAATTGGCAAGTGCTATTGCAAGTTTATAAAGCAATAAACACAGCATGAAATGCCAGATGTGCTTATCTAGAAGTATAGTTTAGGGGTGTTTACATCTCCAACCTATTCCTAGAGAAAAAGAAATCACTTAGCGTAACAATTTATATTTTTTCTGTTTAGCTATAAGTTTGTACCAAAATTGCTCTCTAACAGTTAACTACTAACTAGTAACTGTGTATACTCCCAGAGTGCTGGAGTCAGTGATATCCATTTTCAGAATCCGTGTAATAGTCTTTCTACGCAAAGCATCAAAGACTAAATAAGGAGAACAGTACAGAAAGCAAGACTAGATCCTCAGTACTTCTCTCTCATGAAAGAAATGCTTAGCATCAGAGTTTTAACTATGTGAGTACAGTCTTGGGCCAAAATCCATACAAAGATGTTCCTGCACTTGGCACAGATATGTGCAAAGCATAGTAATATAGGCAGCAAATTACAATGAGTCTATGAGGAAAAGAATACAGAGGGAGAACGGGAAATGAATTCAATTAAGTGCAACCAAACTAAAAAAAGCCTGGAAAAGCACACTGGGGTGGGAAAAACAAATCATAAAATGGAAAGCTGTTAGCTCCAGCATAATTCTGAACTGAAATTAACTTTGTTGCATTAGCTGTTATGACTGTTTTCTTGGCCTTCCTATCTGAAGATGCATTAGAATCCAGTATCTATGAAAATCATCTTTCCACCTTGTCCAGCTAGATTCCAGATATTGGTCCAAACTAGTTTGGAAGTGGCTGGCACTGACACATAACTCCTTTCAGTACTGAAATTGCCCATGCAGAGTTGAATGTTCAGAGGGAGGGTCCCCTCTACACATCATGTAATTGACACTACACGGAGTAAGTAGCTTTCAGTGATCACACAGCAGTCTTGAATAAGAAACCCCAGCCATTCAGGCATCTTCAAAGTGATCATGGACTTGTCTGAAATCTAAGATTTAGGAACGTTACCAGAGGAGGGGGTGATAAATGTCCAAGAGGCCTTACTGTATAATAAGCTACTAGAAAAATGTGAAGCAATTTTCATTGTTCACTGTTGGTTCATATTGTATTTTGGGAAAGCATTAGAGATGGAAGGCTGCTAGATAGAGCTCTACAAGACAAGTTGAAGAAATTTATGAAGAAGAAGGTGAGGCCAATCTGCAGAAGTGAAGGTCATCCAGCTGGCTTTTGGTATTGCTGAATGGGAAATAGTTTTAGGGAGGAGTCTACTAATTGTACCTGACAAAGCTTTCACATACTGTAGAAGGGGATAAAGTCCCCACAAGAAAATATACTGGGGAAAACAGTTTGGCTTTTTCCTGCCTTGGGCAAAGGCAAATGGACTTTCTCAAGCATAGTGGTGGATCTACAGCTGGCTTCATCATGCAGTGGTTCAACAAACTCCATCCCTCTCACCCTGAAGGACTGTTATGACAGATGGATCCCAGTTATGAATTATACAAGCTTAACAGATGTTTCAGAGGAATGGATCATAGAGTAAGGGAATAATATATCAAGGGGAGATCGTGCCTTAACGATCTGGTGGCCTTCTATGATGGAGTAATGGCATCAGTGGGCAATGAAAGATCAATTGATGTCATCTACTTGGATTTGTGTAAGGCCTTTGACATGGTCCCACACCAGATTCTTATGTCTGCATTGGAGAGGTATGGATTTGAAGGCTGGAATAAAGAATTTGTTGAATGGTTGCAACGAGAGGGTTGTGATCCACATACAGTCTGGTGACAAGTGCTGTTGCTCAGGGGTCAGTCTTGGGATTAGTGACCTTCAACATCTTTATCAATTATGAAGACAGTGGGATAGAGTGTACTCTCAACAAGTTTGCTGATGACACTAAGCTAAGTGGTGCAGTTAAAAAAATAGAAGGAAGGAATGCTATATAGAGGGACTTGGACTGGCTCGATAAAGGTCACACTGGAACCGAGATACAAGATTCAACATCTCTTTTTTCATTCCCCTACTTTGATCCTTCTCAGGCATCACTCTCACTTTTGTCCCAGTGTTCAGTCTACTCAAATACTGAGTGACATGACATCTAACTTCTCTGAAAGCTAAGCTCTGAAGATTTGCTGATTAGCAAGTACTCTAATCTCATTAAATGTGATTACTCCTTCTGAATAGTTAACTAATTTTTAGTATGAGAGAAAACTAATTTCTGTAGTAAAGTGGCGTAATTTGGAATAAAAACTTCTTCTTGAGTACTTCTGTTTAATAGAATTTCTTTGCTTGCAGTAGTTTATCTCACTACAATCTTCTCTCAAATAGAAACCCAATAAATGCTGTTTAAAGATGTCTAAGTTTCAGTAGTAATTTCTATTGGATCTGACAAAAACAAGAAAACAAACCCCGTATTCCTATAGAACAAGGTCTGATCTCTAAAGGCTTTGATACCAGGTGAAGTCCTGCAGGAAATCTTTAACCAGCAACATTGAAATACATCAAGTGAATAGAGAGGGGACACTTTTACACCAGTGCTGATCTTTTTGGCTGTTGGGAAAAGCTACTGGTAGTATTCTGGAATCCAATGACTGCATTAAGATGTTGACAATGAGAGCTTAGATTTAGTTCATCTGGACACCTGCCTTTGGATGCCTAAATTTAGTTTGAAAGGTGATCTGAATCTTTAATCAAAGAACCATTATGAATGTCTAAACATGAAGTAAAACTTTCAGTCTAAAAAATATTTAAATAACACATTCTCTCAGAGCCATCAACTTTGTGTTAAAAACGAAAGTGGTAAAAAAATCTTGAAACTTTGGACTTCCTAGTCTCCTCTCTCCCTATATTACTCTCCATTTCTGAAATGTAAAACAATGTAAAAACTATCCAATGCATGAAGATCCACCAATTGGAGGAAGGAAGGATGAAATGATTTGTAAAGGTATGACGGATAAAGCTAAAAAGATAGGGCTTTCTTCTTTTAAGTTCATGTACTGAAAAGAAAAGCATACCTGGAAAACAGTGATACACTGAGGTGCCAGCACATCTCCACTTATCATGTCAAGAAGACTAGCTGAGACCAATCTTGACAAAATGCAAAATTACACGTTAAACTGCTGCTGCAATGGAGTACTTGTTTCATACCTATCTGGTCATTTTTTTCCTTGCACACATCAGACACTTCTATCCTAATGCTGCATAACTGACTTTTTGTGCAGCTTTTTCAGGGAAACTGCTGACACAGCTGTTCTGCTAGCAGATCAGCTCAAACTGCCAAAATGCAAATGCAGATGTATGTATTCCAAAACATTCCAACTCTCCAAGAAATCTCTTTCTTGACAGATAATGCTGAGCACACAAGAAGCTCTGTGACAGTGATTGCAATCCCTGATGATAACAGCAGGACTGTTATTTGCCCTCCAACAGCACTTTGCCAGCAGGAGCCTTTTTAAGGTTGTGAAACAAGCAAGGTCACTAGCTCTCATCACACTTTTGTTTATAAACTTCCCAGGGGACAAGAAAAAAAGGCTTCTTCTTTTCTGCAACAATCTCCAAGTGTTTAAACTCAGTGATGAAACTTCTCTGGACAAAGGAACAAATTTTGCATTTTTAATTTTAGGCTATTAACTACGTACATAACTTCTACTTTATCAACCAATATTTATTAACTTGCAGCCTTGCATTAATCCATGTAGCATCCAACACAGGAGGCTACACAATTGTATATAGCACTCGACAGATTCGTGTTGTCCATTATTACCATACTCAGAAAGCTTTTCTCCTTAGGGGCCTTCTAATGTGGTATTTAGGTTGAATCCTGACATGGCTAAACTCCATTAAAACTGTGCATGTGGACTCAAGGGCAACTGTAAATAATGCAAAAATAGATCAATACTAATCTGGAATTGTTTATGTACAATTCTCACAGAGCTGTTATTTATGACTCCATTCACATCCTGTGTTTTAGGTTCTGCTTTGCTTTGTTTTCCAAATGGTAGCAGTGACAGTGGGAGCATGCATAGAGTAGCTTTAACAGACCATGTAAGAAATATAAGGAAAAATTATACTCTCTGAATATAAGTACATAGAAGAATATACTCTCTAGAAAATATCTTCTCTAGAGAAGAATAAATTTAAGGGTGGAAAATGAATAACTTTTCTTCAGCACTGCTCATTCTTGTGGAGCTTAACTTGCTGATTCTATTAGGTGATTTTATTTACTAACCATCCTTCCAAGCATAACTACACTGGGAAAATAACTGTGCCTTATTCTAAATGTTTAAAGAAAACTTGTGAGTAAATTGTGCTTGTCTAGATTAGAAAAAAAAGTCAAACATACAATTCTTTATTGAATATTTGAACCCAATTTGGGAATTCAAAAGTATAGTCCCATTAAGAACTGCTTGGACAACAAAAGGCCTTCTTTCTTTCCTCCTGACTCTGCCTCATTTTTTTATCTGTTGTGATTTTTCTAGCTTTGTTTTTCTCTTCACCAATACCTTTTAGGTATACTAAACAAAAAAATGCATTTCAGATAAGAAAATAAGAAAGATTTTGAGGAAAATCGCTGCTTGCAGGGTTCTATCAGTGTATTTTCTCATTAAAAAGTAGCAGACGGGTTGCTGATGAAAATTCTAATAAGTAATGTTAAAGCATTAATACCATCAGCTCAGGGTTTTGTATAACACAGTGAACCGTATGCTGCAGAGCTGGGGATCTCTTTCCAGCTGTCAGCTGACAGTATCCCTGGGTTCTTACTAATTGGCGACACACCAAGGCAAACAAGTCAGCTAATTCCAGAACAGTGAACTGATTAACTTCTGGTATATATACATATTTATAAAGGGGATTTTTTTCTTTTTGTCTCAGTAACTAAAAAATATGTTCAGTTCTTAATTGCAAAAGTTGTGGACCACAGAAGTATTAACAACATAAAAGAAACAGGACTGATATTTTCAAATGAATGTTTCAAGACTCTATTAATGCTAAAAAGAGCAGTTCTATATGCATGTAGGAAGCTGAGAACAATCATATAATTCCTGTTAACTCACGAAAACATTTCAATTACCTTTCCTCTATATCTGACAAAGAAAATGCAAAAATTTCATGATTATTTTGTACTGAAAATACATCACTAGAGAGTTAAAACATTGAAAATTGAATTAGTTTAATTTCATATACTTATCATAAAGTCATAAACTGATAAAATCTACTATTTTTAGATCAGTAACACAATAAGTTATGAATTTTGATTTCATCCAGTGTAAATATGAATGATTGTGTCAGTAGATACCCTTCACTTGCACATATACTGGGCAGTCCCTTGGTTTTAAAACTAAAATCTGGACGGCTCAGAAACTTTTTTAGAATGTATATGGTGAAGACAGATGGTGGCTATAGAAGTTTTTTATTTCATTTTTATCCCTTAACAAAAAGTGCAACTTTGGATGGACCCATGTAAAGTTCATTCTTTTTAATGACCATGCTGAAAGCAACTGTGGTATATTTTAATACAATAGCGTTGAATGAAAGAGAAAGAGAGAGAGCAGAGGCAAGATCCCCATATACGGCTAGTATAAGCTGAGTGTCTTGAATTGTAAACCAGAAATAGCCACTTTTAATTGTTCTTCTAGGCTCATCACTTCCACATTCCTAGTTTTGGATCGCCACAGTGTCGAGTGAAAGTGAGAAGACACTCCTTGTCACAGAAAGTCTATTAGTCGGACAGTGCTGTCCTGGTGGGAGCAGCTGTGATTTTAAACCCTGGAGACAGGAATGGCCTTGAGATTTGGCCTCTCACTTCCTAGCCCAAATCAATAGAACTTATCCATGGTTACAACTACAATCGCTGTGCTGCTCTGTGGTTTGCTACCATTAGCTTTTGGTTTCTGAGAAAAAAAAAAAAAAAAAAAAAAAAAGAAAAAGCTAAAACATATTATATATTCTCAGATCCATTCTTCTCTGCTCAAAGTTGGACAATAGTGCTTTAGTCTATAGTCTGCTCTGTGATCTACAGTCAGGATGTGTATACATGTATTAGTATAACAACAATAGAAAACTCACCAGCTTGCCCACAACTGATTCTCAATCTTCTCAGCTAATTGATCTGTTAAGCTTCAACATTCTAGGACAATAAGTCTTTACTTTAGGTATACTTCTCCACCATCTCCTTTATAACTTAGAGCAACTTCACATTAGCTGTTACATTTAAACCAACTCCTTGCTACTGTCAACCACATTTCCTTCCAACAAATTCTCTTATTGATAACAAGATAAGTCCAGAAACTATTTTTCAAATGTTTGGCTCCCCCCCCTCAAATTGTGTCTTAATTTTATATGAACACTAATCTCCCTAAAGATTATTATATTCCTTCTCAACACAGTGCACACTCAATAAATTGAGCCATTCAATAGCAGAGAGTGGTGCTACAGCTGCAGTCAGGAGAAGGAATCCTAAAAAAAAATAGTCAAATATTTGAAGACAATATGCAATATTTTCTAGTTCCTGAATAAGCAAATCAACAGAGTAAAGACTTATGCTTATATAAAGTATTTCAGCTTGAGTGTGACAACATTAATTATCCACTGTAACATGCTAATTTATAATTATGAAATCAGTAATTTAATTGGCATCTAGTGCAGTGAAAACATCCCTGACAGTGTTATTATCTAAGTGCCGTTGCTTGATGCTTTCAAACTTAGTTAAGCTGTCAGAAAACATTACTCTGCTGAATTTTTATGCTTGCAAAATTGATAAGAGTTTGACAAAAGATGTTTCAAAAAGTCTCACTACATGGCTGCTGTAGACACAATCTATGCATCTCAAATCAGCCTAGCTGATTTGACTACTGATCACCAAGCATATCTTACTACTGATAGAAATAATGAATATCCATACTCCTAAAGAGTAGAAACTGGTTATCTATGTGAATTCCTGACTAGGACAGCCTTACTTTCAGAGCTTTATTCATGGATGTGACAGTGTGTATTGGCATTCGTGTTTGTATGAGTGTGATGTGGTAGTGGGAACTCCAGGTTAACATTACACCAACAAAAAGATGAGAGCAGCAACTTGAAGTAGGGATGAGCAGCACGAGAACTGTGATCAGATCAGCCAGTTCACTGTACTGGAGGTACTCTATGTTAAAAAAGAAGTCTGGGGACTAGTTTTATTCCTGCTATTGCTTTCACTCCTGAACTAGAGTTTGTAGCTGGAGCAGCAGGATGTTCTTCAACCTAGTAGACTTGGGTGAAGGGCCTGATCTTCAGAGAGAGAATAACATAAAGTGAATATATCAGAATAACCTTAACAGGACAGTGATCTGCATGAGCGATGCTCTGTCAAAGTATGAATCCAACTTAAAAACTAGGTACAGCAGGTGGTGGAAGACACGGAAGAGAATAAAAACCCAATGCTGTAGTCAGTAAATCATCCTACAATGGTTTCTTAGCTCTGCTCTACATGACATACTGTGCCTGCGTAACTATATCAGTGATGGAAGGTTTTCTTCCACTAAAATTGTTTTTACCTCTCCTGCTGTTAATAGAACTGAAATACCACCATGATAAGCAGTTCATTAAGCCCTATGGGGATAAGCCTGGATAAGCGAGATATAACTGATGACATAACAACATGAGCTGCTGAAATATTTAAGCATAATTTTCAGTTATTGCATAGAGACTTTTTTTGGCTTCCTGGCAGACCTGAAGTGCTACAGCTGCTGCATGTGTACAAAATATGTAATTTTAATAATCAATAAAAGCATTCGACTAAAGCAGATAAGTTGAATATAAGTATACCAACCAAAAATATATTATCAGTAGCTTGGCCTATGTGTACTCATAAAGGCAGAATACAAAACTCCCACTAATATTACATTACATTTTTGAATACTGATGGAAACCAAACAGTGGATGTGAGCACAGTGATGCAGCGGGTGGTGCGTTTCAGCAGTGGTGACAGTGGGTCACCTCCACTGGTGCAGATTGTTCTGAGTGCAGTATGCAAAAAGTGCATAGGCAAAAATGCAGAGTTAATGGTGGTACCTATGTTGAAAGACAGTGGTTCATAGTTGAAAATCTGCTTTATCAAATAGCATTATTGTGCTCTTTATATCTGTTGCAGTTTTCATGGAAATAAATAGGAAGTATTACATTTGGAGTGACATGTATAATATCACTCCACATTATAAATATCATTCTGTCAGATAGTTACATGTAGAGTAGTGTTCAGATTCTAGAAAATAAAGCTCAGCAACAAACTTCAGGTAAGTAATGGAAATTTCTCTACAGAGGAGAAAGGTAGCAACCTGTGTATTGCCCTTCCTGACTTAATACTGCACAGCACCTTCACAATTTCTAAAACTGAGAGCAGTTCTTGGCAGTTCTGCAGCCAGCCTTTTACTCAGAGCTCTACTCTCTCTTTTAAGTCCCATGACAGCATTTTTTTTCCAATGACTTCTTTTTATCCCATTATTATTCCTTTTTTTTCTTGCATCTGCAAGCCCCAGTATTGTCAATGGTGACTTGTTTTGGGAAATGACTGTTATTCAATGTTTTTCCCTACTCTCTTGTTACATACTGGACACAGTAATATGCATGCACACAGCTTAACCAGCAAGTAGCACCTATCCTTCAAAGGGTGCTTCCATCAACCATAGCAGCATCCTGCCATTCAACAAGGTCTTTCTCCTGGGTCATAACAGCCCCAGAGGTAGGCCTGGGGAAAAGTGGTTGGAAACTTGACTGGCAGAAAAAAACCCTGGGGTTGCTGATTGACAGCTGGCTGAACAGAGCCAGCAGTGCACCCAGGAGACCAAGGAGGGCAATGGCATTCTGGCCTGCACGGGAAATAGTGTGGCCAGCAGGAGCAGGGAAGTGACTGGTGAAAGTGTGCCCCAAGTACTACATTCAGTTTTGGACTCCTCACTACAAGAAGGATATCAAGAATTCACAAGGAGGAAGAAAGATGGTGAATGGGCTAGAAAATGAGATTTGTGAGGAGAGGCTGAGGGAATTGAGGCTGTTTAGTCGGAAGAGGCTGAGAGAAGGATTCATCCATCTCCAGAACTACTCAAAGGGAAGTTGCAGCAAGGAAGGTGTTCTCTTTTCCCAGATGACCAGTCTCAAGTTACAACACAGCAGATTTAGATGGGACATTAGGAAGCATTTCTTCACAGAAAGAGTTGTTAGGCATTGGAAGAAACTGCACAGGGAAGCGGTCAAATCCTTAAAACTGGACCTAGCACTAAGGAATATGGTTTAGTGACTAGACTTGCTAGGGCAAAATGATGGTTGGACTTTGTGATCTTGAAAGTTTTACAATCTAGATGATTCTGATTCCATAGTGAAAAACAACTGGTAGCTTAAGCAGGTTTTTAACATAGTTAGTTATCAGAGATGCTTGTATATGTAGTGGGAACCACCTGTTTCTGATATGAATAGAGCCTGCGGCCATCAAATACCCAGATGTTGACCTTATCACTTCTCTAACCTGATACTCACTGGGGATAATATTCCCTTTCTCTTTTCCGTCTCTCTCTTCTGTTTTTATTTTTCCCCCAAAAAGCTATTTTAACTGTCAGCATATGATGCCAGCTTACGAATCTGTCTCCTTTGTGCCACAATAGGTGATAGATATTTTTAGCCACCTAATTTTCTGACTGTTGGAGTTAGGTAAAACAAATCCCACCTTAAGTCAGTACTGAGATGGAGAGCTGGCAGTTCTTTGCTAACATCTGACTTCTAAGTGTTTAGCTGATGTGCACAGCTGAGTTCACAAGTTAACAAAGAGTAGCAGTACGGCTATAGCCTGTGCTAGTAGAATAGCTTAATCTCTTATGTTCACTCTTTCCAGTACTTCCCACATCTTCTGCTTCATTTGAAAGTAAGCCACAGTTTGACAAGCACTTTTAGGTATATAGAAACATTAAGATCTTTAAGATGATGGAAAGGGCACCAATGACAGCAGAGCAGCAAGATCCCAGGCAGCAGCAAGTAAGAATTTCCTCAAAAGTGACAACAGTGAGCACAGAAGTAAGAGAAAGAAGCTGCTTACCTTCAGAAGATATTAGTAATAGTATTTGTAGGAATAGTATTAGGAATAGGATTTGTAAGTAATAGTCACAGAAGAATTGGAACTGTGAGAAGTATGTAGGTTACCCCCAAAATAATGCCCCCTATCTATTTCCATGATTGTTACAACAGATATGAAGAGCACAATAACACTATCTGATAAAGCAAATTCTCAGCTACAAAACACTGTTTTTCAGCCTAGGCACCACCATTAGCTCTGCATTTTCACCAGCAATGAACAAAAGCCTTCAGAACAGTCTGTACCAGTGGAGCTGCCACTGCTGAAGTGCACTACCCACTGCGCCACTATGCTCACAGCTACTCTTTAGTTACCATAAAAATTCAGCAAGCACTGATGGATGTCAGTGGGTGACATTTTTTTCTGCATGAAGGAATTCAATGACACATCTTTGCTTCATCTGCTCTTACACATTAGATGCCATTGTGTCAGACTGCCCCTTTGCTGCCATTTGTCACGTGGCCACAGAATGTAATGGTATATTGGTGGGAAGGTTCAACCTCTACTGCCACATAACCAGCATCCTCCTCTGATGTCATGGGCCAACATAATAAAATAAGAGGCATGACTTTTGGAGCTGCCCTTGTAAATCACTTTAAATACAGATTTATGAAGCATAATATAATTACCATTGTACTATAGGAATCATATGAAAATATCTATTTTTAAAGTAACATACCACAATACATAATGACCATGTATTTATAAAACATTAACAGTTAGTACACTTCTGAGTACAGTGACTCCTTTTCTAATGAAAATGAAGCCAATTCAAAGCAGTCACTGCTGCAAAAAAACCATCTTCAACATAGGCTATAGACTCGAATGAGAATCAGAATATCTTTAAAAGAATGGAAAAGAAACATATATAACCAAAATTCTGAGATTAATTGTGCAAAATATGAAAAATTTCAGTTATGGCATTTGAGAGAGAGGCTGATCCACCAGCCTCCCAAGCCTGGGAGACAGTAATTGACACACCACAGTGCAAATTAGCAACTCAGACATAGTTATGCAGTTTCTGAACCAGAGCTGATTCATATACAGCTGAAGAGAAGCCTGGGGAAAATGCTAGCCTGGCAGAGGTAGTCTGCTAGAGGTGGTCTGCTAAAACACTTGCTTACTCATTTTGCTAAAAGGTATAATCCATAATTCAGCATTAAGTAGTTTGTTAAAGATAACTCAATGTTGAGAGCATCTGTAGCTTTTTGTGTGTCTCCTGGTGAGCTTTTTAAAGAACTGGTTTCCAGAAGTTTTGTTTGTTTAATTGCTAAGTTACAATTACTAAGCATGTTGTTAATCTGAGTATCTGTATTAAACTTGAAAATATTATCAGAGTATATAAAAACAGAAGGCAAATAAAACAAAATAAAATAATAATTCAAACAAACAAACAAACAAATCCTGCAAGTGTTGTTGTTTTGTTTTGCTTTATTTTTACAACAAGGTTTTTGAACAGTAAAACTTGAATGCATACTTAATGCTTTTATAAACTTGAGGTAAATTCCTGTATTAACTAGAAGAGAACAGGAGTGAATAGGACTTAAGTAGGACTTATGTACTTAAAACTAAAGACATTCTCAAAGGCTTTGTAGAATTAGGGTTTAGTTTGCCTTTTGCACAAGCTAATTTAGATTCTATTTAGGTAGAACCATAGTTACATATTTTTCAAAATAATTACTGGATAAATAGTAAAATAGAATTAAAAATGCTGCAATATAACATTTCTGTAAAAAAAAAAAAAAGTTTAAAAGGATACGAAAAATGTGCTTCCATCTGTATTAGTTACTTCACATGAATGGAAAAAAATAGGTTAAAGCCCAGGAAAATCCTGTACCATGTTCAACAACATTAAAACTGACAAGACATGAATGAATGTCAAAAAGCGGATGGGACCTGGCAATGTTAGGCAATATTAAATAGGCTGAGATTTTGTATAATATTTCACCATTTTTGACAGTTTATATGCTACATATTTAGAAAGAAGACTCATTAATAGTTATAAGCTGCAACATATTCAATTTTGTTCTGTGTTCTCCGAGGCACTTCAACAGAATGAAAAGATTATTTGGACTCAAGGAAAAGCTTTTGTAAGAGCTGTCAACTTGACCAAATACTGTTTTGAGAAATCTGAACAAGAACTTTGACAGTGAACTTAATTCAATAGAAAATTAATAAAGGAAATCAAAGCAAAACTTTTTTTTTTTTTTTTTGTTTTGTTTAGAGGAGGGGGAAAAGAGAAAGAATTTAGTACTTCCACATTCTTTTAGTTTTTTTTTCCTACCATGGACTTACAGCCATTCATTTAATGTACAAATTCCATTTGGGTGAGTGACTGCCTCCAGGAATTAGCCTGTGTCTGGGATAACAGTTTCTGAAATGAAAAACAGTCTTAGATACTGAGTTATTCATTCAGGCTTATGTGGACACAGCATTTAAGAGTTTTTCTTTTCCATCTATTTTTTATAAAATATGGTTTATTGTCACTTTCTGCTTTAGCCAAATGACACACATAGTGGTTTCCGAAAACACTTTTGCTTCTTTATTCCACCATCCCTCTTCTTCACCTCACTAATTAATTTCTGTTCCCAAACTTCAGACTTGAAATCAATTCTTAAAATTCTTATTTTATTATTAAGACAAATATTCTTTTAGTGTTTATGGAAAATAATGATGTGTCTATTTGAAAAGCAACCCTTGACTAACATAAAAAATGATTAGACCTATAATGTCCAACATTTCTCCCCAGCACTCTACTTTGCAGAGTAGAGAAGTTTTGGAAGATTGTAAGAAGATAAAATATTAACCATAGGAACTTTTATCCTTTAGCAACTCATAGATCAGAAAATGTTACTATATTGTCTCAAGCTGCATTTGTATTCCTAAATGTAAATTAACGAGAATAAACAAAATGTAAATATACACATTGGAGCAATAAAAAAAGAAATATAAACCTATGAGGACTTGCAGAACAATTGTTCCTGCTGCCAGTATCAGTGATTTTTCTTTTTTTTTTTCCACTCCCCACAGAATCACAAGGATTGGAAAGGACTTCTGGAGACTGTTAGTCCAACCTCCTGCTAAAGCATGATGCCTACACTGGATTGCACAGGAAAGTGTGCAAGCAAGTTTGGAATGCCTCCAGAGGAGGAGACTCCATAGCCTCTTTGTCAGCTTGTTCCAGTGCTCTGTCACTCTCAGAGTAAAGTTTTTCTCATGTTCAGATAGAACTTCCTGTGTTCCAATTTGTGCCCACTGCCCCTCTTCCTCTTGCTGCGAACCATCAAAAAGAACCTGGCCCCATCCACTTAACACTCACCCATTAGATATTTGTAAGATCTCCCTCACTCTTCTCCTGACTGAACCCTGAGCCCTGAGTCTCTTAGCCTTTGCTCATTAAGAAGATGCTCCAGGTCCTTGCTCATCTTTGAGGTCCTTTGCTGGATTCTCTCCAGTAGCCTCCTATATTTCTTGAATTGAGGAACTCAGAACTAGATACAGTACTCCAGATGTGGCCTCACCAAAGCAGAATAGAGGGGGAGAATCTAAAACAATTTGTACCACCAATAGATTACAGTTATATAGTGAAAAAGAATGTTTCATGACCCAAAATTTACTTAGTCCAATTAAAAGATTTGTTCTTATCCACAAGACTACATTCTTCAGACTAAATGTCTTTTCCAGTAATTTTTATATTATGCTTGTATAATCATTATTTCCAAATACTATAAAGTGGACACCAACAACTCTTAAGCAGAAAAAAGTCATCATCTCATCATATTAATAACAATACAATGCGAACAAGAGATAAAGAAAAAGGCACAGTGTATCTCACTCCGAAGAACAGCAATGAAGTGTTGTACTACTTCATTCAGTAGCTTGAACTAAGACCTACACTTCTGGACCAGAGGTATCCTAAACTAGGACACCTAAGTTAGTTTGCCCTGTGTCTCCATGTGCTACTCTGATGACCCTGAAACAATAACGTCACTGCACAGAGCTATATAGATGTCTGAGCACATCTGGGACTGGTGCATCTCAGTTGTGTTTGCTGAACAGGTAACACTGTCCACACTTCCACAGGTGGTTTTTCCCTTCCATTTGTGTCTATATAGTAAATTTAATCTAAATGTGTTTATGCTAATACCTGTGTTAACTGGCTGACAAATGAGGCTGTATAAAATCTACAGAATTCCATTTGGTCTAGTATCTTCCAATTTTAGAGTAAGGACATACACTAAGCCACCCCAGAGTTGATAATATTTGCTTGTTCCACAGTTTCCTCTGTTTTCCTTCTAGGAGACCAGAACAGGCAAATGCCGTCACAAGTCACCACAGTATCCACACCACAAGACTGTATAAAAATATTCCCCCAGAAAAGCTCTGAGTGCATACAGAGAGCTGCCAACATCACTTATTTCTGCTCAGCAGAATGGTCTCTTTTACCCTAGAGATGATACCCTGAAATTGTAATGAATTTGGCAGACAGTTCTGAAATGTGGCAAGATCAGAATCTCTAAATAAACACAGCAGAGAGAAAAGTCTCCATTACCTATCTCAGAAAAATGAAGAAGTTTTAGGCAATGTGTTCCAACAGGATGTGTCTGACATGCATCTCTTAAGTTATATAATGACAGCCTTTAGTTATCTGATTCACATCCTACCTTGCAGCGATAGGTATGAATCAAAGCCACCTCTGGTCTGAATACATTATTCATTGCCAATGAAACCCCATCTGATGGAACAAGGATTATATAAATTCTCAGAGATGATATTTTAGGCAGTATGTTTTCCCTCAGATACAAAAAAAAGTCTTGAAAAGTTGAAAGTAGAATTAATTGTGAATTTACTTGTTCATGTAGAATAATTTGTCTTTAAAATAGCTCGGCATTACAATTGCCTCAAAGGCAGAAACATCTGTTGTAGAGGACAGGCGCATACATCCTGGCTAAAAACAGAAACCTGAGATTTTACTGTTGATCAGTTCTGCCCTCACTTGTGTTTAACATTGCTGTCCAATTGCATTATGAACATTATAGAAGTTTAATGATTACTCTGAATGGCACCTAAAACACAATATTCAAGCAGGACTACTATGCAGATTCAAAAAAGTGATGTCAAAATGCATTCACATGAAATGACAGTCCTAAGAAACCTGCTTCTTCAGCACAAATAGCTCATTCATATATAGCTCTCAAAAGGATTGTATTCAAGAAACAGATGGAAGTTTGCATATTTTTAAAAATGAAAAGTGAAGCAACGGGAATTAGCCTGCAGAACACCAGACAATACAGATAGCTCACCAGTAGCTCACCTCTCATAAAGGGGGAGTATAGGGAGGAAAAAAAAACTCAGCAGTGTACAAAATCTGAAGTAACCAGAATATCTTTTACTGTTTGACAATGAAATAACTTATTTTCCTTTACAACAATGTAGGAAAGATCATTGCAATAGGCAGGAAACACTAGCTGGGCATCTAAATACATCTAAATACCTTTGTAATAATGACTAATCAGCTATAAGCATCCTGCAGCAGGGACCAAGTATGTTATGCAGCATCTTGTCCTGGAACAGCAGCAGGGCTTATTGTGAGGCTTCAGAACTTCAGCACAGTCCTTCATATGTGTATGAAAATGCATGGGAGCAGGTAAATATATGAAAATGCCATGTATGGCCATTCCTTATTACTTGGTGGTCAGTAAGCAACTATGAATCCCCAAGCAGCTTTGCCTGTGTTCTAGCTGTTTTGTCTCCAGTGTGAGTGGAGCAATGGGAACATTCTCCTCATAAAGGCTTCTACTCTTCTACCTAGTCTGGATGTAGCTCTGGGCAGTCTGGTCTAGCAGCTGGCAACTCTGCACATAGCATGGAGGTTGAAACTAGATCATTATGGTCCTTTTCAACCCAGGCCATTCTATGTTTCTTAGCAAAATATTTCTTCCCTTCATTCAGTAATATGGGGTAAAAGGTAAATGTGTGTGTTGGCTCACTTGAAAATTATTTGTTTGCTTTTCTCACTTCCTCTAGGACTGATAAAAAAGCCTCTTACTGCTTTAAGCACACAATTGTGAAAGCCAGCTGACGATCTTCTGAGATAATGAAGGGGCCCAGGCAATGCAAAAAGATGGATAACATTGTACAATATAATTATAAGAATATATAATTAAAAAGTAAGTAAGAAAACAACATGCTTGACTGCAGACAACAAATATGTGATACACAGAACTACCCCATCTATGATGCAGCTTGCAGGCCAGACCACTATTAATAAGAATTTATTTTTTTCTAGTTTAAATTACTACCTTTCAGTCAAGATAGAATAACACGTCTATTTTGACAACTGTGCAGAACTGCAGCTATCCTTCTCTTTCACAGTGTGTAATGAAGGAAAGAAGACAAAATAAAAACGCTTTTACACAGGTGAATATCAGACCCTCATTTTGCCTCTGATAACAAACAGGAAAATACGCAACAAGATAACTCACTATTAGATTACATTTTCCCATGCACTCATGCCAGGGATTTTAAGAAATAACAGCCATGTTTTCCAAAAGATGCAAACATATAAAACTCCTTCAAGAAGCAAGGAAAGCCAAGATCTCAGAAAAGAAGAAGACAATTAAGCTCATATGAAGCATTTTAACCACTGACCTAAGTCTGGTTTTGTTAACAGCTTTCTCAAACGAATCATAGGATATGCTACTGAGATCTACTAGAGTCTTATTTTTTGCAAAACATACTATATAGAGGAAAAAAAAGACTGAAACTATGATAAAATGCTAAGAAAAATGCCAAAATTAGAACAAAGGGAAAATTTGCTTGCAGTTCTGCAGTATTTGCAGTACTATTAGACCACAGTTTTGATAATCTAAACATTATGTCTATCTATACACTGCAGGAACATGCAGTGATGTACTGGCTGACTTCATATATACGTATGAATTCCTTTCTTTCTATTACATCTTCTTGACAAAGAAAGAGGAAAGCCCCAGCTGAGGAGTTCCCCTGTGACAGGGTTAGCTCAAGTGCTTTCTTCAAGTCCCACTGGCATAAAAGAACATATTGGCAGTGAAGGGACATGGTTATACTGTTCTGGCAACCTCCATCTGGTATATTTTTCCCAGGGGTTCTGCAGACAGCTGGCATTAGATTCAATAGGCAGACTCAAATCTTTTCCTGGATCAATGTGTACAAATCAAATCTGTAACTCTGGTGGTCACTGTGCTCTGCATAAGGCAGACTTTGTCACAGTTGGAGAACCAGGGTTTTATCTTATCAGTTTGCATTTGAACCTAAAATATTATACATGGTAACACCAGTTAGTCAGCATCATCTTCTAATATTCATTGTCCATCTAGAACAGGAAACTGAATATAAGTCTCTTCAAAATTAAATGATCTGTCCTCATCTGTTGAAAAAGGAAATAATTAAAAGCATACCTCTTACTTGCAACTTATTGGAACTCATATATCAAAAAGAGTAAGCCAGCTAAACTGACCCTGGTCTTCCATAGAGAGTACTGAACAGCAGTCTGGATCAACCTTCACCTCGAGGCTCCCCATAAAAAAAATACAGCTGAAATATGTAAAGAATCTGTAAGTTAGCTTAAAAGTTTTAAGTATATTTTCAAAATAAAAAAATGTGTTACTTGCTTATTTGTTCCAGATACTCTGAATTCATATTTGTGGCAATAAATTTGATTGATACATCAAAAGAAGCATGGCCCACAGATTGAGGGAGGTGATCCTGCCCCTCTACTCTGTGCTGGTGAGGCCTCACCTGGAGTACTGTGTCCAGATGTGGAGTCCTCAGTACAGAAGAGACATAGACCTGTTAGAGTGTGTCCAGAGGAAGGCCACAAAAATGATCCAAGGGATGGAACACCTCTCCTATGAGGACAGGCTGAGAGAGCTGAGGTTCTTCAGCCTGGAGAAGAGAAGGCTCCAGGGAGACTTGATAGTGGCTTTTCAATGTCTAGAGAGGTGGCGATAAGAAAGAAGGGGACAGATTCTTTAGCGGGGTCTGTTGTGACAGAACAAGAGGAAATGCTTTCAAACTAAATGAGGGCAGGATTAGATTGGATATAATGAAGAAGTCTTTTTTTTTTTTTACAATTAGGGTGATCAGGCACTAGAATAAGTTGTCCTGAGAGGTAGTGGAAGCTCCATCTTTGAGATATTCAAGGTCAGGATAGATGGGGCCCTGAACAACCTAATCTAGCCATAGGTGTCCTTGTTCACTTCAGCAGAGTTGGAGAGATGACCTTTAGGGCCCCTTCCAACTCAAACACTTCTATGATTCTACAGTATCCATTATCTATTATAGAGAATTTGTACTAGCAGCAAAAGTTCTAACAGCCAAGAGACTTATTTCACAATCCTTCATCAGAGGCTAATAAACTGTCACCTCAATGCTGCAAACATTAATGCTTGAGGTAGCTCCACTGAAATTAAAAAGTTTCAAATGTTCTTTTCCATTATATTTAAAGAGGTCATATTTTAGGGGAAAAAAAAAAAAACAACAACAACACGACAGCAAACAACTTCAAAGGCACTCTAATATCTAAGCTGTTAGTGCTCCCATGTGAGGTTCTTCTAACAGTGAAGGGAGTTGAAAAGCTTTTTTTGAAATTTAAAATTGTGCCTTAATTTATACAGGTTTTTTTTTTTTTCCTAATAATATGAATAATGATGCAGAAAAAAAATATTTTCTAAACAAATGTCCATTTTCCTTTTATGTTGTTTTACATGTCTATCATTTTCTTAGTAGTTATACATCAGAGTACCAGCTGTGCACAAATGTCAATTCTGTCTTGTTCATGACTCAACAATTTTGTGTGACATTAATGTCAAATGCTTATAATATAGTGAAAAATAAAACTCTGCCTGAGAAAGCTTCTTTGTGGTATCATATTCAGCTTTCATACGGTAGTCTTATCATTTAACATTTAAAAATATTATGATCAGAAGGGTGATTGATATTGAAAAAAGCAGAAAAATGAAATATTCCCTCTACTCCATCTTTCCTTCCATAATGGCTACCTAGGGAGATATGCAAATTTCACTCATATGTTAAAAAAAGAAATAAATGAGATAGAAAGGTTTTTAGGACAACTCCCTGTAACAGAACAAGAAAAATATGGGCTTTTAATATTGAATTTCTTCCATTATCCATGTCTGGAACATGATGGCTTCTCTGACATAACTGTATTTTTTGCCTCTTTGAGACAGTTCAAGATGCTGAACTACCTCTCAGGTACAAATATATCAATTTGCTGATAACAACACTGTAAAAAAAAGTGGCAATTAAAACTTCATTTAAATTTATCTTGAGATTCATTTATTTCATTACTGTCTATTAAAATCATTCCTATGCATACCCCAGAGCTCCTAAATATATATATATATTTTTTCCCCCAAATACGCTGTCATTTCAACAGAATTGAGGTAAGAACTGTAATGCAAGTAACTTGAATGTAATAGTTCTGATCAAAAATGCCTTGCCTTTTCTGGGAACATTTTCATTGACCTTAATGAACTTCAATTAATCTCTAAAGAATACTGTTACTTTCTTTGATTCAAAATCTGACTAAAATACAGAAAATTGAGTCTTAGATAAGACAGGTTTGTAGCTATTGTAAATTTTCATAGCTCTTCAAGGATGCTTTCATAGTACATAGTAGTAAATGTTTTGCCTCAAAAATTCACAAACAACTTTGAGTCCACTACTGTTCTTCCACTATTCACTGACCACATTTTGGACAGTAATTATGAAGGCACAGTCAGTACTTTGACTTTTTTTTTTTATTATCAGCTATTAGGAGGTCAATAAGTTTTGTTCACATTGATTTTCCCCTGTTTTATATGTGGAGATAACAAATCCATATCCCACCAAATATACTCTAGAAAAAGATATACTCAGGACATTAAAGCAGATAATTAGGTCAAAGGTAGCCTAGATAGCTGACATGTCTGAAATCTGGGATCTTACTAGGAAACAAACTGAATATAGCTTGTAGGCATTTTCATAGACAAGAGAAGATGCCTAAGAATTTCAATTTTTTAATATATACTTTAATAAATCTGTAGGTAGTAAAGAAAGCATTTGAGGGATTTTTTAAAAAAAGATGTAAAACTTTTAATTGTTATAAGATATTGTGATAGGAAACAGGTATTTTGTAAGTTTACAGAGAAGAGGCATTTGGGGCTCCTGGTAGAGTTAGATTATAAATGATATTCAACTGAAAAGGATGTAACCTTATATCACAGAATTACAGAATACCTCAGGAATGAAGGGAACAGTGGAAGTTATCTGGTTCAACTCCCTGTTCAAAGTAAAGCCACCTTTACAGATAGATCTTGCTTTGAATTTAGATCTGGTTACTGAGGGTCATATACAATCAAGTTTTGAATATCTCCGAAGAGATATATCATAGCTTCCCTGGGAAACCTGTGTGAGATGGAACACCTTTACTTTGAGAGAGCAAAAAATGTTTTTCCCAATACATAACTGGAATACTACTCATTAAAAATTGTGTCCTTTTGTTTTAAACTTTGAAAAGAGGCAGTCGTCTCTGTATTCTCTCATGTGACAGTTGAAGATATCCCTAAGACCTCCCTTGTCTTCTTTTAGGACCCTTCTAAGATACGTAGAAGAAAATGATTTTTGTTCAACGACCTTTAAGATGTAGCTATGCCTTAATAGATGTGGTTAAACTTTAAGATAAACAGATTATTAATTCTACAACAAATTGCTTTTTTATTCATTTTATGGGGCATGAGATTTCTCTATAGGATAGAAAATAGAGAATGTATTCATTACAAAAGGCACAAACATAGGAATTTGGATGGCAGCTGATATCAATACCTGAAACAAAAAGGTTGGATTTGCAGATTACACCATATCTGTATGTCTTCATAAGGTTATGCAGATTCAAAATGGGTACAGGTGTTCAGATTTTTTATTTCTCTCAAGTGTTCTTATAGCAGATAAGTAACAGTGAATTCCTCCACCCTTGTATTGTGAAATAAAAATATTTCCTTCGGATAGGAACTTTCAGACAGGAATGCTGGTTCAGTTATCTGAGCCTCAATCATCTTGAGACAAAGCTGACAAAACATAGCCTATGTGAAATCACGTATGCGTATGATCATTTGGAAGCTGAAGAAAGTTATCAGTGCTGTTTTCTGAATATAATGGGGAAAGTATTATTTTGACACAGATACAAAATTTTAAAAACTACATTTCTGCTCAGGAGATGCATTTATGAGCATGTAGACATTTAGAGGTATATATATATTTTTATTTTATTTTATTTTATTTTTTTTTGAGAATATCCTCAGAATCTTTTTTCATGCAACTCCATCAGTTCTCTGTCTTGTGTATTGTGAAGTGTATGTACTCTTTACCACGAAGCTCTATGCAGTACTATCAATAACCAATATTTTTCTCTGTTGCCTTTTGTGTATTCTTTGGAACTGTTTCACAGATTTCCACATTTCTGCTGAACATAAATTAAATACAATTTCTTTAGTGTGGTTCAGGTTTTAGAAACAGCTTTGAATGAAGAGCAAATTCTTGAACGGTATTTTTAAGACAACTATTTTTTGTGAGTCTTGAATCTCAGAAAATACTTTGTTCAAGGGATCTCAGATTTCCTTAAGAACTTCTATTTAAAGAACAAATATACAAACAGTGTGATTTTCATAACCTGACTAAAAGCTCATTGAACTTCTTATTCTAATATCCAGTCATCCAGTTCAATGGGCTTTGTAATATTCCTTTAAAAGATGCTATTTAGGTATTGGAAAAAAAAAAAAAAAAAAAAAAAAAAAAGCCAAGAAGGCAAACTCCAAACTTTACAAAGAATTATTCATAAAAAGAAATAGAATATTTAAGAAATGTACTTTATGCTTTTTTTTTTTTTATTAAACACATCCAAGCCCACTGAATTATATCTACAAAATCATTTTCTTGGAGCATAGAGTGTTACTATGTTCACTTTTGGTTCTCTGTGAAGAAAGGTCACTGTTGCTATAGAATCATGGGCCCCTTCTGACAGCTCTCAGCAGGCAAGTGTTCAAAGGATGTGAAAAAGCATGGAAAAGAAAGCACTTTGACTCCAAAGAAGCAACTTTTTACATTTCTATGAATTAATAAAACTGAAGCTAGTTCTTGAGAATTGGAAGAATACAACTGCATTTCTGGAAGTTCCCACTGTTTCACTCCCCAAAGAAGAAACAAGAGATATCAATGAATTTCATTATCACCACCGCTGGAAATTTTTAATACCTTAGTCTTTACTTGGACTGGTGTCTTAGCAGCTTCTTACATAAAATCACGTTGTAGAAATTGTACAGAATTCATATAGTGCAGTTGCTTCCATAAAGCAATACAATCTTAGAATCTTTCTGATCTCCAAACTATGCTTCTGTATTATGTAGATAATTTTGAATAGATCAACCTACATTGTAAATTTTTCTTTTTTTTTTCTTTTCTTTTTTTCCCTCCACCATGTGACCTCTGATTTATGCAAGTATAGCAGTTAAGCATTGACATTATCCATTCTGTTTAGCTGACAAAAAAAAAAAAAACCACCTGGTTTACAATCCATAAACCCAATATCATCCCAACTCTCTTGCCTGAATGGAATCACAAGAATTCAAACTTTTTTTTGCAGAAGCAGACAGACTGTTATCGATGGAAACAAGCAACTGTTGATTTGTCATTTATCCCAGGGAAAGTACACACAAATTTGATTCAGACTGTATAGTTTCCTAACTCTGAAACACTGTTGAAGACTGTCTCAGATGCCATAATAATATGTTATCTCTAGAGTAGGGCATGGTTTCCTATGATAATTTTGAGATGTACTGAGTTTTGGCCAAAGCATATGGGGATGGTCTTCTCTTTAACTTCAAATCATTAGCGTTTTTGTTTATTAACACTACATGCATAGTGTTCTCTTCAATATCAGAAGAGTGAGTTATGAAGACAGGAGCTGATGAGTACAATACTAGACTGTATTATCTATGTTATTCTAGACTTAACAACATTTGGGATCTTCGACCCTTTGCACAATGTGTGGGCAACCAGATTCCTCAGAGGAGGAAGAAGGCCTTGTTTTTTTCTACATTTTCTAATTAATTTTTGTAGCTTTGAAATTTTTTTAATACATATGCTGTAATCATAGGCTAGCTCAAATCCAAAAATACAGAACTGCTCTTTTTAGTTTTTTCCAAGCTACTTTAAGTGTTAAGTGAAATAAAAATCATTCTTTCTCCTGTTACAAACTGAGAAATAGGCCAACACAAGTATTATTTCACTTAATTTGTTGTCTGATCCCTTAAGTTAGGGTCCTTGTCTTAGGCAGTTTTCTTTGTCTTCGAGGAATTCAGAGCTGTGAATTTTTTTGTACTTCCAACAGATATTCCAGCACATACAGATTCCATCTATCTAGAAAACAAACATACTAGAAAATAATGTGTTTGGAATATAGGATTTTACAGAATTTATGTAGAATGTAGCAGTCAGATTTAGCTGGAATCTGCTGATTATTTAATGCAGAAAACTTGGGAGGTTACTTTTCTCCTATGTAGCTGAATAATCTCATTGCATTTTGTTTAAATATCAAGAGGGTAAAAGACTTCCTGTGCCTTGTGGAGGACAAGCAGCTTGTTTTCTAAGGAAATTTTAACAACTATGCGACTGTACCAAAATGGAAGACTTGAAAACACATCTGACTTCCACTTCTTCAATGATTAAGAAAAAAGAAGAAAAAAAGATCAAAAGAGTATCAGACATTCCAGGCACAAAGCCGATATTTTCCAAGATAAATAGTTTATACAATACTTCTGGATAGCTATAACAATGACCTTCCTAAGAAAAAAATTCTCTTCCCTCTTACAATCTCAACACTAAATACATCAGGGTAAAAAAAGATCTGTAACAATAAGAACGTAAGACTATTTAAGAATGAGAGGAATATGATTACTAGTCTCAACTCGATTGCATTAGCAATACAGTGGTTTGTGGAATTTGAAGAACCGTTCAGTTGCTTCTATCCATGTGCTGGAAGTTGCAAGTATTGTTCTATAATTCTGCTGGATAAAGGCCTACTTCTAGTCATCTACTAAATTCATAGGAACATTTTTGCTCACATGTGGAGTGCCTGAAACAAACAACTCACAGAATTATACTATTTGTTAAATTGCTATAGAATATGAGGCCTCTACTCTTCCCTTGTCTTTTGGAGAAAATACTTTTTAAGCTTTATTTCAGTGTATTTCACTTCTGTATAATTCAAGTATACTGTATCCTTATGGTGTCTGGTGTATTACGATCATGCTGAGGCTTCCTATTACAAATGTGTGGTTTAAATGTTATGACAGCTTCATATGACATGCTGGAACAGGGTGCCCAAAGAGGGTGCCCTGTCCCTGGAGGTGTTCAAGGTCTGGTTGGATGGGGCCCTGAGCAGCCTGATCTACTTTTAAATGTGGAGGTTGGCAGCCCTGTATGTGGCAGGGAGGTTGGAGCTTCATGATCCTTGAGGTCTCTTCCAACCCAAGCCATTCTATGATTCATATCTTTGTTCTGTATTGTGAATGCTGTTATCACCAATTGCAGTTCAGAGTCTTTGTAGAAACAAAGAACATAGAAACAGCCTCTGCAATGCTCCACTGGCTCAATTCTCCTTCACTGGAGGAAATATGTGATTTGATACAGAATAACTGACTTCTTGATACTACTTACTTATCTGTTTCTTATTTAAAAATGAAGTAAAATAGGCACAATTTTTTTTTTTTTTTTTTTTTTTTACTATAAATCTGGGATATTTACAGTTGCAAAATAACCCTTGTTTTGTATAATTTTTGCTATCTTACAGAAACTAAACTGTCAAAAATTTATTGCTTTTTTTTTTTTTTTTACTTAGAAAACTGAAATCTCAGCTGTAGACTAGATCTTGACTATACACTAGATTTTGAAAACCAGATTAAAAGATTAACATTCTTTTATGTATATTCATGTTAGAGGAGTTGAACACTAAGGAAGAAAGTAGACAGCATTCTTTCCATCGATATTTGCAATAAATTAGATAACAGACAAAGCAGACAGCAAAATATAGTTTACCCTTGAAGAAATTAAAATAAATGCTCGCTGTTTTAGGCTACAAGTAATGTAATTAAAGTCTCATTTGTGTATACCAAATTAAATATCTTGCAGTGAGTGAACAAGATGAACAAGGAAGTAAAACATTTTCATTAGTTTTATCTTACTGTTCTGTCCCACTTTTTTTCCTGTTATTCCTGCTGATGTATGTACAACGTAGAACAGTCTGCCTTTTACACATACTGCAATTCATCTCAGTATTTACTAAGAATATAATGAGTGAGTAGCGGTAGAGTGAATTTTGTTTGTCCAAGAGTATCCAAGTGACAAAGACATAAAAAAGCATGCACTATTATTATTATTATTTTAATTGCTTGTTTTGTTTTGTTTTTGTTTTTCCCAAGGATCACGGTCTTAAATATAAGGGGAAAAAAGAGAGGAAGGGAGACGAGGAGAGAGGAAAATGTATCTCTAATGAATCATTCCAAAAAGAGTTATATTTCAACTTATACAAGAAATATTCTTCTGTGACTAAGTTATTATTTTGTCTTTCACTTCAGTCATCAAACATGTCAGCATATCCCATAGAGGAAGTACACACAAACAATAGAAAATTTAATTCTGATAAATTCAATGCAAAAGTTGTCTAGCTTAACTGATGGGAGCAGCTAGATTGTAAAGAATAGAGATTTCCAAGTGATCAGTGCAAGGTACTTTGGAAGACAATCAAATTCAGCTACATAGTTGAAAAAGCCATGGATGCATGGTTAAAAAAAAAAAAAAAGTCCTCAGTTTAAATTGAATAACTTCTACAATCACATAAAAGCTGAGCAAATTATTTTAATCTAGCTATTCAGTTTTCACCTAATCTCAGTTATAAATCTGGAAATGACTACTTTTTAAAAAAAATTATTTTTTAATAATATGCTTGTAAAGTATTTATTTCACATTTTCAAAAAAAAAAAAAAATCAAATTGAAGTACCTAGATGTGTTTCATAAAAATTTGTAATGGTTTTATAGGAAAAAAAAGTCTCATTTTTGATACCATCATGGGGATCATGTAATAAACTTTACCACAATTTCCCTCTTACTGAGATAACATTTTCTGTAGATTATGAACTAATTAAAATAGTCTTTATAAATTTGTACTGAATTCATCTGTCTTTCTCATATCAGCCTAGCATTTGTAAATCAGTAGATTTATTTTTACATTTAGAATCTGAAAATAAAATGGTGGCAGCTATAATTTTGTTTGTTCAAATCCATTCTAGTTTTTTTTTTGTTTTTTTTTTTTTGTAAGAAAGGATTATACATCAATCTGCTTGGCTCCCAGTTCCATACAAGTCTTCCACAAATTTACAAATTTTCAAAGTTATAAGGTAAAAATTACAAAATTTTGTCACCTGGTTCTTTATTAGTTTGTGGCTGGCAAATTTAAAAATAATATGAAGATAACAAAATCTACCAGTTTACAGATACAATCTATAACCATATCACGTTTTATTTATGTCATATGAATTCAGAAAGATATCAGTTAAAACATTTTTTTCTAGTAGTGACATTTCAAGCTTTTGTTTTTTATCCTGTTTTTTTTTTTTTTAACATAAAATTAAAAAGCATAAAAATGTTGCATCTAAGTTTCTCAGTAGGCTGATCCATTTACATCTTTCAGGTTAATACCAGGAACATTTTTCCTCATTAATAATTCCTTTCTTTGTGTAGCTTTTTTTGCAGGTGGCTGCCATTTATCTTTGTGGTTTTGATCCTCAGACCTCTCAATCCTTTAATTTTAAAATTCTTTTCACTGCCTTTTAAATGTTTTTCCTCTCTTTTCCATATTCGTCCCTCTTCTCAAGAAATTTCATCGCAAATCACTCAAACTAAGTTCCTTCTGGTGGCACCCTCACTACAATTTATTTAATCAGAAGATCCAAAGTCAACTGAGTAGTTATATCATTAAGAGGATAAAACAGTGTTACTTGACTTAGTATTGAGTTTCTGAAGTTGTTCTGAAAATAATACCTCCTATTTTACCATGTTGGCCAACAAAGTCAGCAGATGTCAGCTGTACAGCAGTAGATACTGAATACTGCTGAATACTGAATAACTGATATCAACATTCCATTACATTTTGCTGTATTGTATTAGATGGCAGCACAGGGGAATTCTGACAAAATGGCGTGCAACATGGAAGTGCAGAAGAAGTAAAGGTGTGTCACTGAATTTTTCCATGTGGAAAAAAAAGGCACCCATTAACATATGGAGATGAGACAGTGGATATTAGCATAATGAGTTGATGAATGGTGTGTTTCAGCAGTGGCAACTGCAGGTCACCTCCACTCGTGCAGATTCTTACAAGGCTGTTCATCACTGGTGAAAATGCACAGCTAATGATGGTGACTGTTGAAAAACAGTGTTTTGTAGCTGAGGATCTGCTCTATTACTGTTATTGTGTTGTTTGTATCCATTGTAGTTTCCATGGAAATAAGAGGCATTACTTTCAGAGTGACCTACTTTTTTTTATATTTTAAATCTGACAGGTTCAATATAGTCACTATAAGTTATGATGAGAATTCTCAGAAAAAAAAGTAGAGATTTGTGGTGACTTGTGTGCTTTATCCACAACCTAACATGGTAGTAGCTACAATTGGTGTCACAATTTTTTAAAAAGGTATAGATAAATTGTAAAGTTTTGTTTTTTAAGGAGAGATGAAAAATTGTCACCTGTGAGACAGTTCTATCAACTAAAATTTTTGGAAAAGCCAGAACTGAGAATTAAGTAAGTTTTAAGTTACTGTGAGTCTTTGGATTAGGTAACTTTTTCATTAACAGTCTGGATGATGGAGTGCACCCACTATGACATGAACTACAGGGAGTTGCTGATTCAGAAGTGTACAGCCATTTCTGAAGGACCTTGGCAGACTGGACAGGAGGGCTGAAAAGAATCTCATGAAATTCAGTAGGGAGAAGTGCAGAGTACTGCAGCTGGGTAGGAAGAACCCAGGCATGTGCTTGAAGTCACCCGGACCAAAAGCAGCTCTGTCCTGTGTCACAGTGACACAGGAATTTGTCCCCTCTCTCCTTGGTCTGTGCTGCTTGCAAAGTGAGCAGCTGTCTGTGTTCTGCCTACTTGAACAACTTTCTCATGTGCATTGCAGGGATAATTATTTCAAAAGGCAATCTGTACAATTTGAATACAGAAGAAACAGAGCAAGATTCTCTTAAAGATAAACTCTTACCCTCCCAAAGGCGTTCTTCCCTCAACCAGTATAGGAGTATAGCTGGAGACTTCATCAGAATATAAAGAATTAATTTCTGTCTAAGCAGCAACAAGTGTGTTACACTGAATACAAGGAACTTAAGGTTAAAATGGACTACAAATGAATCTACAAATATTTTCTCCAGCTTTCAGCCCCTTTTCGACATTCCAACTTTATCTACCTCTGCTTCTATTTTTTTTTTTTTCTATTCAGAACTGATCTTGATTTTTTACTTTGAAGGAACAAGAATCAGCTTCCATTAAAAAAGATAAATGACAGAGTTCTTGAAAGTTGTGTTCTTGAAAGTCTCTGCAGTGGAGCAAATTTTCAGTTCTCTTAGTTGTTAAGAAAATCCAGTAGGTAATTATGAAAGACACTTCCCTTTAACCTCTCTTCTCTTTTTCATACATGGGCACAAAGTCAACATGATGAGATAAATAATACACCAATTCTGCTCCGTAGTAGCTATTACATTTTCAGATTCAAATTAATTTGTATTCACAAAGCAGTCTGGACAGATGCATTAAACATTACACAAATCAGCTTTTAAAAGTGTTCACTGTACTAAAAAACAGTGAACACTGTATATCACGCTGCAGGCTTAAAATGATAAATGCGTTAAGCTATTGTTCTATTTGTAGTCTCAGAATAATTATCACTTGATTAGACTTAAAGAGTATTCAAGGATTTTTTCCAGATACAATTATGAAAATATCATTATAGGATGAGTGAATGACTAAATATTTTCCGAAAATTACACTTTTTGCCTTGAACTTTACATAAAACTGGACCTGCATTATTTTAGAAGAATCTAATCAGGTAAGACATCAAAGTAAAGAAAAATGTTTTAACCAACCTTTTATGCACTGATAGACAGCCTTTAGGAAACCTGCTTATCAAGTTCTGTATATCAGTTCAATATTTTAAAAATGATCATATGTTCATATAGTATGTATCACCCAATATACTATACTAGATTCTAATTTAAAATGCCAGTGTTCTATTTCTATAGTTTTAGTAGGAATTCAGTTTTCTAAGTAATTGGAATGATTACAGTTTTCTTCTGTACTTTCTTTCAGCAGCCCTGTAGGGACAACTAGGAAGAAGGAAATCTTGTTGATACCCTGCAACTGTGAAAGCAGCATCTCTCTTCAAAAACACTTGAAGAAGCAACAGTGATATACACTTGTATCAAACAGTAAACCTTGAAAACATACATAGCCATTATTAATGAAAACAAAGTTATTTCTAGTAGGAACCTTCACATATAGCTCATTTAAATGTAATTAAACCAATGGAACAATTAATTGCTCTGTAAGCAGGCCATTTTAATGATAAAATTCAATCTTTGAATTCAGTCAGAGTTGTATGACAATCCTAAGCAGGACTGAACTTTGATTCAGAAAGCTATAAACTGACAGATGGATACTAAATGAATTACTCATATACTACAGAAACTTTTTTTTGGTCCATTATAAACTATTCTATGAGAATTTATATCTGGACTTGAAGCTGCTTATTTACTTTCCCTTTTTATTTTCTTATTACGCAACATAATATTGCAATAGAAAAAAAGCATCAGTTTTCTGTCAAACCAGCAAAAAAGATTGGCAGCCTCAAGATTTCAACAAGGTAGATATTTCCAAATCTTCTGGATGGTATGATCAGTCTTAGAGAAGGCAGCAACTCTGGTATTACTTCTAGCTCAACATACAAGCTACTTCTTGCAAAAACTTCAAAGAAGAGAAATAGTAAGTCAGTGACAATAGCTAAGCATTGCTTTTCATATCTACAGTCTACTTTGCAAAACAGAATTAGGGACAAACGCAAAGTATCAGCTAAATAAATAATGTTCATAACCTTTAGCTGTTGAGACTATCAGCACCTTTAAGCCAAACAATAAGAAAAAATATCACTTCATTAATCAATCATGCAATGCCATACCTGATAGGAAGTTACACATCCTCTGATATTTACATTTGCTGCACATTGACTAAATTAATTCAGTTTAAGCACTAGGACAAAGATTATGCTTCTAGATAATCAGGAACGTAGAAATACACCTTAAAAAAAAAAAAAACACATACAGAAGGAAATAAAAAATAAGATAAAAATTGGAGAAAAAAAAGAGAGAGCTGAGGGAGGAGGATTTCAACTGGTCTCTACAGTATTATTTCTGTTTACAATTCAGTAGACAGCATAAAAGCTCCAGCACCGGAGTCCAACAGTACTCTGTTAAAGCATTCTTATGGCAGGATGCTCTGGGTTATAACTTCTTGGTGCCTGTTTTTCCCCCAGTGACTTGTACTTTCCTCACAGGTGAATTGCTCTAAGAGGATGAGGACGCCTACCTAGATCCAAAGTGAATCATCAGGTGATACTGACCTGTGTCCTAAGGAGAGCCTTGAGCTCAAACTCTTTTCTTCAGAGAGAGAAATCTCTGAGAGAGAGAAGACACGTTTTGTTCAATATTTTGCTTTGAACAGTGCTGTTCATGCTTTACATTTCCTCTTTCATTCCTTTTTATTTTTTTGTCAGAGTTTTGCACTTTATTTTCCTTAAAGCTAACATCAATTAATTTAACAACTTTTTTTTTTTTTTTCCCCTATGTGAGTACTTAGTAGCTATGCTGAGTTATTTGAAGTCAATGTCTAGTCACAAAAATGAGAACGAGATGCGACTGACGCTATAACAACCCCAGCAGTCATAGCTTTGCAGTTCTTCAGGTTTTGTTGGTAAAGTCCCTACAGGTACAATAGCACCATTGACACAGGCTTACTTATTACAGGGAATCAATCATATCTTGGCATTGCTGATGGTATAAGGATGTTCAAGCTGATAGGGCAGCTGCATGCAGCTACTGTATAGCTTTCAAATCCCACTGCTGACTCACTGACTTCTGCTCCTCTGATGGTTTGCTGAATTAGTGCAGCTCATTAGCCCCGCAAGAAGTGCAAGTGATTTTCTGCCAGATTAGCGGGCTGAATGAGACTGCTGGAGGTGCACCAGAGTCTGTACAGAAGAGGTGGTAAGAAAAGGAGAAGCTGACAACGAGGCAGGAAAGAGGAACAGCAGAACAGTCAGAGAGTTTGGGAACCACCACCTTAATGATAGCTATGCAGTTACAATGATTCAGCTCCATCACCTGCCTGCACCACATTATGACTTTCTGTGTGAAAGGTCTGTAATTTTGCTTCTGATCAGGAATCCACTGGGAACTGAGAAGCTGGTGGCAGGTTAAATTATAATGATGGTCCTGCATACTGTGGTTTAACATTAACCATACCATTTATAATAGACCAGACCCTATTCCCTTTCCTTGTTTTTAGCCACTAGTTCCAACACTTCCCTGGAGATTTCACTCCCCTCAGTTATGCTGATTCAACTCTATGTGGCTGTGCACTCAAGTGGACTTGTGAAATAAAGTCCTGGAGGGGGTTGGGGGAGGAAAATCTCGCCTTTAACTGAAAAAGCATTTATCAATCTGCTTTATAGTCAAGGCAAAGAACTGCTAACCTTGTGTAAGTAACCATCACATCTCAAAGGAAGTCAGAAACGCATGGCCACTTGTGGAGAGTAGGGACACATCTTACATGTGATATGCTACTGACAGAATAGGAGCATGAAGAAACTATAGGCTTAATTCAGGCATCAGTTTAGACTTGTGAAAAGTGTAGACAGGCGGCAGAACAGACAGCTTAGGGGGCTGTGAAGTCTTCTTCACTCAAAGTTTTGAAGACTAGATTAGACATAAGCCTATCAGAACATGCATAGCTTATCTGAGCTTGGGAATTGGGGTGCTATAGCCTTGTTTACTAGAAGTCAGTAAAGCATACTGAAATATTTCCAGTATTTGATTACTTCTGTGCTTTCAAATTAAAAGAAATATTGTATAGAATTATCTGAATTAACAAAAATGTTCTCCAGAGTACTATTTTATTGATCCTGTATCTCCATGAAGATTCATCTCAGCAAGGGGATACTAATGCCATAAAGTTACCCACACTTCATCTTAAAACCATAAGAATCTAGAACATTTTGAACATCTTTATGTATACCTTACATCAGTGCTGATGTTGATAGCGTGTTCTTGCAGCCTGGAAGGCCAACTGTGTTCTGGGCTGCATTAAAAAAGAGGTGGTCAGCAGGGAGAGAGAGTGATTATCCCCCTCTATTCAGTTCTTGTGAGGCCCCATCTGGAATACTGCATCCAGGCCTGGGGCCCCCAGTACAGGAAGGATGTGGAGCTCTTGGAGCAGGTCCAGAGGAGGGCCACTAAGATGATCAGAGGGCTGGAGCATCCCTCCTATAAGGAAAGGTTGAGGGAACTGGGCTTGCTTAGCTTGGAGAAGACTCTAGGGAGACCTCATTGTGGCCTTCCAGTACTTGAAGGGAGCATATAAACAGCAGGGGAAAACAGCTGTTTACGAGGGTGGATAGTGATAGGACAAGGGGGAATGCTTTTTGAACTGAGACAGGGGAGGTTTAGATTAGATATTAGGAGGAATTTCTTTCACACAGAGGATGGTGACGCACTGGAACATGTTGCCCAAGGAGGTTGTGGATGCCCCATCCATGGAGGCATTCAAGGTCAGGCTGGATGTGCCTCTGGGCAGCCTGGTCTAGTGACTGGCAACCCTGCACATAGCAGGGGGGTTGAAACTCAGTGATTATTGTGTTCCTTTTCAACCCTGTCCATTCTATGATTCTATGACATGAAAGACTTTGAGGCACAGAATACCACCTTGTTTGAAAGGCTAATCCTTCTCCAGCTTAACTGCTTCCCTAGAGAAAAACCTTTGGTCACATAAAGTATTTTTTTCTTCTAATTTCAAAATATGAAATATTCTGCAAGTGGAGCGGATTGGTCACTTGAGACTTCTTTGGATTTTTAAGAGAGTTTCAGGAGGGATAGGTATTAGTGTCATATACAAACACCAAATTACTTGAATATCAAAAGTGAACTTTTTCGGTAACAGCATCAGCATGAAAAAAAGAAGTTGGCTATTATTGATAAATGAAATGATGACCAAATAAACATTCACTGGACTTCTCATGGTAGCAGCAACACTGCTTAGCATAACGAGAGGTCCCTGTTATAGGAAGAAAAAATGCAGCTTGCTAAGACTCAAACTATGAGGACATTGAGTTTGACCAGCTCATCTGCTGGTTAAGTTTTGTTCTTCATTCAGTTGAGAAACAGTACTTATGAGGAAGAACTATCTTTAACCTGTTAACTATTCAATTTGTTCCCCTGGCCCTACTTGATTTGACTAAATATAAATTTAGCAGTAGAGTAGGGAGATAGGTTATAACTACCTGCTGCCTCAGAAACAATTTGATATTCAGAAGTCGTTCAAACATTTTGCATCTCTAAATAGTTAGGTCTCTCTATAAATCCAAAAAAGCATTTTGTTCCAATTAAACATACTCTAAAAATGACTGTAATATACATGTAAGATTTGCTATACCTCTATTTCTCTAGTCCTCCAGTCTCTATGCAGTATCTTCTGTTTTGCAATTCACAAAAACCTGTTATTGTTTTGAACAGGTTGTATTGCTACTATATTTTCACACATTCACTTTCAGTCAAAACTGGGAAATACTGAGGATTCCAAAGGCTATGTTCAGATTTTTTCCCCCCAAGCAAGTGTAGCCTGCCAAAATTCTTGCTATTAGTAGCATCTTGGCTTTTCACAAGATTAGTGTCACAATGCCCTATAATTAAAGGGCATTTGTCTCTCCACACTGTCATTAGTGTAAAATTGACTTGTATGACCAAAAACCATGTTCAGCATTTGGTTGAGCCAAAATAGCTGAGGGAAAAAATATACCATTAAGCTCTCTGAACTGTTTAACACATTCTGAGGAGATTAAGGGTTATATTTCACCTGTAACTGTGCTCACATAAAATATGCTACATTTAAGTTCTATGGAACTTGAATTAAGAAGTCATAACATTTAATTCTCACCTAAGTTCTTAAGAAGCCTGTATTTTCTTCTTGAATACAAAGATTCTGAGAAGATCATGAAAATCATGTTGTTTTATAGAAAGTATGTTCAATTTACTTTACCGTCACTGCTTCCTCATGTCATTGATTTCAAACAATTTGAAACCAGAAAGAGCATTTGATCAACTAGCCTGATGTCTGAAATATCACAGCTCACTAAGTGTCATCCATTTGTCAATCTATACTCTAGTTTTGACTTGATTAAATTGTTTTTATCTGTAGGTGATTAACCCATTATGGGAAAAGCAAGAAACTAAGGTATCACAGTTACTTAGAATCCTAGCAATAGCTGGGAATAAGTGGAAAAAAAGTATGATATGCCTGGCTAATCCTGAAACAGAACTCATACCTCACAGTGCAGAGAAGTCTAAATATACACATGAAAATATGTATTGACTTCTGTCGGGTAAACATTCCTCCTCGATTCCATGAGAAGTGTTGGGATAGGTATGTGAACAAGACTGATCATAGAAAAGTGTTCTTTATTCCATTTCAGTTACCTCATCCATAGGCTGTAAATAGCATGCTAACTATTTCTAAAACCTCAAGAAAAATTGTCAAATCATCTCAAACATACACTGGCCAACTTTTCACTAGGGAAGTGTTCCATTTCATGCAGTAAGGTAAAACATGTACAGAGTTAGTAAAACAAGCACGTTCTGTGTACAAATACATGGTTCAGTTAACAAGTAACTTCAGAGAGGAAAACCATGAATGATGCTATAGTGAATCTCAGGGAAAGTACTTAAGCTATTAATATTACTGTAATTATTGTTAAGTTTGAAACGGTTAGGCACTAATATTTTTATTTGTTTTAAAACTATAGCCTTGAAGTCACTACCAATAAGTCAGTAGAACAGACATAAGTAAAACTCCTGGTCTGCACATTTAGGCTCCTCTTTTAGCAAGATTGTTCCAGCTTAGTATGCAAATCCCCACTGGGTGAGATGTTGAGATTCATTGTTCAATGTGTATTTTCTATAAGAATGTCATAAACAAAAGCATCAAGAACAAAATACAACAAACAAAAAAACCAACAAAATTAAGACCATCCACAGCAATATTTTAGTGACTAAAATTCATTGAATACATTGTTGACAATGCACTTATTTTCTCCTCCAGTAAGGAGATGTGGAGAATGTGGAAGATGCTACTTACTCAGCGCAAGAGTCAAGTGAATATTTGTTTTTTTTAATAATTGAAAACTCTATGAATAGTACTAAAGAATATTAAAGTAGAAACAGTTTGTGCTTTCCAAAGTGTTCAATTTTCCCTTGATGTAATCTTATCAGCATCATGTGAAATACAGTAATTATAATTGACCAACGATTCAAGAAATAGTAGTTGTCAAGCGCAGTATTTTAAAGCATCTGCACTGAAAGAATAAGATGACTGCTATAATTGGGTACTACTTATTTCCAAAAAATCCCCTAGCTGAACTTCTGATGGTATGCAGGTTTTTTGTTTTTTTTTTTTTTTTTTAATGTAAGCATCACTGTAAATGCCAGTATGTTTACAGGAGTGTAGGTTTCCCCAAGTAACTTAGTGTTATACAGTCAATTATTAATACACTTCAGGTATAAATTAGAAATTTAAAGATCAGGAAACTGTATTAGTGATAGTTTTCAGAGACACAGAACAAATACAAGGCCCTGGTTGTTTATCCCACTGAATAGGGAAGATGTTTCTCTCAATTCTCAAATTTTTTCAATTCTAAATAGAAGTTAGCTCATCTTCCAGGAAAACTGATTAAAAGTCACTCGCAGTAATAATTTTGTTTGCTTACTCTGACACTCTTAGTCCAGGAAAAATAAGTGAAGGTCAGGAGTCCTGAGAAGAAATATGTATGAAAACTGCACATGATAAATATTGGGTAGAAATGAGGAAGAAATGCACAGAAGTGAAAGTTCTTAACAAAGTTCTAAATTTAACACATGTATCTGATAAGTTTGCTTTGAACATGCTTTGCAGCAGTTAAATGAAATTACGTCTTGCAAAGAATATACTGAAGTTCCTCTTTTTTATGATTTTCTCTGTATCTTCCCCATCCACATACATACACACACATGCAAAATCTGCCTTGTAAAGAGTTTTGACGGCAATTTGGATTTCTTACATGGTGAACATAAGCATGACCTCCAGAAAAGAAAATACAGCACAAATCAGAAAGCTCCAAGTCCTTTCTCAGGTCTCCTCAAGATAAGATCTTATTCCAGTAAATATCAGGCTACAAATAGGCTATGTTACACAGATGGGTAGACCACCAAGAACAGAACAGAGGGATGTAGTGTGACTATAATAAAATCCAGTCACAATTTGCAAGAAAAAAAAATTTGTTCTACTTTTCAAATAGAATTTCACATAAGTGCTGCAATTAGTACTTGAACTTTTAGTTATGTTTTAAGTATACAGTTGGTATAAGCCCTAGTAAAACCACTTAAACAGTAAAAAACTTTTAAGTTCAGAACTACTTTGTTCTGAAATACAATCAAAATGCTCCTCTTGAAAAGCCATCTTAAATTAGAGAAACTGTACTCCAGACAGTATACTTTACTCCAGAACACCTTTGCTCCTTCTACAACAAGTTATCTTGAGAGCCTGGCTGCACTTAACAGCTTGGTGATAAAGGCTGCACTGATAGAATTACACCAGCCACTCCTTTGTAGTACAGTAATAGATGGTTTGGATGAAATATCTTTCTTTGTAGGTAAAGATTAAGCCTCTCTTTTTACAGAATAAAAAAATACTATCAAAATATTTTTCTCCTGGGCTTTGAACAAGTGTTTCTGCCTTCATATTGCTTAACTTAGGGGTATTAAATCTAGACTGATCAGTAATGTAACATCTTTGAATGTAGACTACTGCTGGCAGAACCTTGATTTTCTTGGCTTAATTGATTCTTCACATGCTTTTACTGCTATAGTTGTGTCAACCAGAGCACACATCAGCCTTCTGGCTAATATAGCTCACTGGTAAAACCCCTAATATAAGTTTGCCCTAAAACTGGAGTAACTTTTATCCCCTTTCCATACAGGATTGATCTAATATATGTTTACTTATACCAGGTGAGTGTTTGAATCATAGATCTCAGTAGTACAGTTTTCATTGTGTACTAGTGCACTAATCTTGATGTCCCCCCTGCTGGATAAAATTGCAGTATTTCACTTATATTGGATTACAATATAGCATAAAGCTTTAACACAAGAATGTAGTTCTGTTAATCAGCTGCTTTGATATCTTACGTATAATCTTACTCTTTAACATCCTCTGCACAAGTCAAGATTACCCTCCTTATTGAAGGGTAACCTGAATCAAATACTTCACATTTATCATGAAGAAATGAAGCATGAAACAATGTACAGTTATCATGGCATCATTGATGCCTTTAATATATTACCTGGTCACTTGCTAATATGTCAAAGCTGATCGTTATACTGTGATAGACACTTGCATAGACATAAGACAATATATCTAAGTATTTTCTGAGTAGAGTATGCTGGTGTAACGCAAGTTTCATGTAGCAAGTATCAATACAATTTAGCAGTGTTCTGTATAATTTAAGCCTAGATCAGTATCTTCATGTTTTAAACTAAGACACAGGAAGTTTAGGTTAGATATTAAGAGGAAATTTTTCACCAGAGTATGGTGATGGACTGGAACAGTTGCCCAAGGAGGTTGTGGATGCCCCATCCCTGGCGGCATTCAAGGCCAGGCTGGATGTGGCTCTGGGCAGCCTGGTCTAGTGGTGACCCTGCACATAGCCAAGAGGGTTGAAACTAGGTGATCATTAGGTCCTTTTCAACCCAGATCATTCTATGATTTTATGATTTTAAGTTGAACTAGAATTGCCTCAGTAGCTGCACAACAAACATAGCCTTCCACCTTCAAGCATGTGAATACATTTTCTTTTTTTAAAATACAAGAGCTATTCTCATTCTAAAGATGTTCAAGCTCCTTAGAGTCATGAAGCACTTTTTGAAGTGGCAGACATCCATATTGTTCCATTGGAGGGATAATATGAATTTTTTCTTTCATGAAGTTACTGCAATTTGGTTTATTCCTTGACCTCTATTCCTGTGTCCATATGTCCATGGCTTTGTGACAGTGCAAGGCTGATCTCATTCATAAATCTGGTCCCAGAGGACCTATAAAATATACTATTAAAATGAAAATGGTGTCCATAGGCAGATTTTCACCTGTTTAGAAAGGTCAATTTAACTCATCTTTTTATATCTATCCAAATTCCTTGCGCAGCCGTGGCTAGAAAAGAAAGTGCGGGTGGTAGAATTATTTTTTCTTTCTTATTGCTGCGTTCCCTTTTTGAGCAGATAAGTGGGAAGAAGGAATTTGCATTTTTATTTAAAGCAACAAAAGTGAATTTGCATTTTACTTAGAACTGCAGTATTTTCCCCCCTCAATGCCTAATAAAATATTGATATGAAAATAAACAAAGGCACTGAACAAAAAATTAATTAGTGCTGTTAAATGTTGAATTCAATTTTCTTTTCGTATTTAGAATGCTTTCAGATGCTGCCCACTGCTCATTTTGGATTCAGGAAAATTTTAGCTTTTAACTACTGCATATAAAACAGAGACAGAACTTAAGAACTGGAAATGAAAAATAAATAAATTAGATCTGTACTACCACAAGCCATAGCTGAAAAAGTCACATCTGAGCTCTAAAGAGTGCTTGGAAGGAATATCAACATGGAAAAGAAGGCTCAGTGGGAGAATGAGCAATAGACAGGAATGACTCTAAGACTCAGGAAAGTTTCTGGATGAAAGAAGAGAAGACAATATCACCTTGTTCTCTCTCTAAATTGAAAGGTTGGTCTTGATTTAGCATGGCTGTTTTTTTTTTTTTTTGCTTGGATTTCTACTCTTTGTTTAACATTGATAAAGGAAGTGTAGCTTTTCTGCTCCTCCCTTTTTTTTTAGGCTAAATTCTACTAAGTGTTTCATCCTAATTCCTTGGCTTCTGTTTTAACAGCAATTTCACATTTCCTTTTTCAGTGCTGAATGAGCACCATCACACGTTACTCTCCAAACGAAACAACAACTTATGGTCTGCAACACATCAAAACAAAGAAACTTGATTTTAATTGAGCTTCTCTTGTAGGAAAATTAAGATTTCTCATTTCCAGATCAGGAAGAGCACAGGGACAGTACTTCACTTACTGTACATGTGCAAGAAAAAAGGCAGCGTCAGCATTAATGATAGTGGTGATTGTCTGTAGAAAGTTATTGAAGATTATAATATACTCAACATTACAGAAATGTTGAGTTTTCAAGGATGTTAAAGGCCTGGGCTAAATTTCAGCTTTTGGCCACAAGTTAGAAACACTCGGGTTACATATTCCAACAAAGCAGAAAGTGTATTCTCTTCTACATCATAATAAAATTCAGCAATTTTAGACTGAGAATTTCATCCATATTCAAATTTTCAAACTAAAGCAATTTATGCACTTTATTTATGAACTTTTCTGCACTAATTGACATAATTGATTCTAGGTCTATGTTTAGGACTTGACAAAAATTGAAACTTAAATGGATACTTTAAGCCTGACATACAGAAGGCATAGGAGTTATTTACACATTATTTTTCCAGAAAGCTTTTGTTATCTTCTACCAGTAATTTCAACATTCTGAATGTGAGAGAAAAAAAAAATGGATACTTAACATGTGCATTTAGGAAAACATTCTTTTGAATATTTAGTCAAGTTTTACTTTGTATTGACATATGTATGTCGCCTTCTTTTATTGTCAGTACCCTGTCCTCCAGAGCAGAATCCTTGCCTGCCTGTCTAAGAGGAATTAAATAACATGGCCAGTATTAACTCTTTTCTCTATTGCAAATGCTGTGAACTTAGTAGTGATTTGATAATGCAGCAGAAAATATATTAGCTACTAAGCCTACTATTTGTATAGTCACTGTACCTGTAAATATTTTCTCCAGTAAATTTGACACATGACCCTTGGCAGACAACCACTTCTTTCGCTCACACTCTGAACATTTACAGATAAAACACTTGCTTTCTCTATAATTATTTGTCTACCCAAAGCAATACTTGGAGATCTAAAATTTAATAATACAGAGGCTATCAAGTATGACAGAGTATCATGTTATACAGCTTCAACAATATTCCCGATAACTGAAGGAGGAAGGTGAAAGAAAAAAGATAAGAATACTATAGACAAAAAGCAACAGAACAACAGAAGGTAAGGCTAGGATAAGCTCTTCTTTGATCCCTGTGAAAATTAGCTTCAAATGAAAAAAATGCAGTGCAATTGTTTTCAGTGTAAAAGATGCTAAGTTTTTTACTTTCTGCTGTACTTTCTATTTTAAGTCTACTACATTTTTCTGTTTGATTTTCTGTGTACCTCTTGCAACTTATGCCTGTCATTGCTGTGTGCAATGTCAATTACTATCACAGCAGCCTTCCAGATACTCCCATTCAGTCCTTCACCAAACTCTTAGAACACTCTGTATAACTAGAACACACTACCCCAATATCTTTGCCAAACAGGGAATTATGCAGAGAGCCATATAAGTTGGATAGAACTCTAAACTCTAGCAGTCTGCTGAGTGCAAATGCATGATGATTTTTGTATCCAAGTTTTCTTCAGGCATCCTGTAAGTCAAACTCTAAAGCAAGACCAAACATATTATAATTTTGTAAAGTAAAAGTAGTTGCTGGTAAGAAGTTGGTAATTATTTGAAAATATTAAGAGACAAAGGCTTCTCCCATCCCCCTACTTTCTTTTATTCTTTTCTTCAAATTAATTCTGTAGAAGAGAAATCCTTCTTTGCATGTAATCTTAATCCAAAGTTGAGAAGGTCTCACTGGAAGGAAATAGGCCCAGCCTGGGATGACACCTTAAAATTAAGGTGTGACTGGACAATCAGAAAAGATTTCAGGACACAAGCAGTTGTTACTATTATCCTTACTGTCATTAAGCTTAGTTCCAGGCAACTAGGGGAGTTATTTCAACTCCCTGAACTTTGTTTTCCTGAACTTTATTTTCCTATTTATCTATTTATTTTTGAACAGCCTGTTTATGGAGCCTGACCTCTAATTTTCACTTCAAATGTTACTGTGACTTCAGAATTGAAGGGAAACTGCTAGTTTCAGCCTTCTAGGTTCGCTAGGATTGTTTAAAAGTAATCATCTACCATCTAGAATCTGTAAAAGAGCTAGTTGAAAAAGAAAGGAGATCATCTACTGCTTCATCCAAGCAGAAGGCCAGGGCTGGATTGCTGTGGTTATGAAATGATACTGACCTGGTAAAGCAAGGGAGCTTCAGCTAGTAGAGTGGTTATGTTCCCTTCCATACTGTTTTCCAGTTCCTTTAACAGCAAGAATGCAACCAAGCCTAGCACTATTAAAATCAGCTTTGTCTCATGCTACAGTGAGCACGCTCTCTTCTCAAATCTGGTCTAGGAAGATGTTAAACAAGAGAAGAGAAGTTCCCAAGAAGTTCTCAAGAAATCCATTTTTGGCCAGTTTATGCTGTACATACTGTCCCGATTTTAAGAGGAAAAAATAAAACCTCTGTCACCCTTGGAATGTGATTTGACATTTACAGATGAATGAAGTTGTATGGGTTATTTTATTTCTTCTGCAAAGACAAACTTATAAAAGTGATATTATAGCCAGAAAAATACACAAGAATAGAAGATGCAGTTCCTTCTCCCAGTTCACTTGATCTATACTCCTTTCTTTTAAAACTGGGGAAGCACTTGTATCACCCATAGGAAAAAAAAAATTGTAATGGGCAGAAAGACAACCAAAGCATTGTCTACCTTGTATTAAACTCTTGCTGCAGCTGTGCTGCTAGAAAAAAAAAAAAGAATGAAACAGATGAAAACAGTATTTCCTCTGTGTCAGCAAGGCAAAACAAACAGAGCTACAATATCCATTTCTGAAACTTTAAGTTGTTCAGAAGGACACCTCCTCATATAACTGCATTGAATCCCTGCTAGCCATTTGAATTCACTAAAGGTAAGATTTTTCAGATACATTTTGGCATGCTTAAGCCAGCAAAACTTCAAAATATAGGCTGAATCTGCAGCAGTAGCTGATTCCCACACTGTGCTGGCCTCCTCAAGGTGTCTGGTTCACATGATCAAGAAATAAAGTTTTTGTACATCTTAACACCAATCAACATGTGCATCCCAGTTGAAATATGAGGAAATTAACAGCTCTTCATCAGTTCGTAAATAACCACTAATTTATGATGACATGGCTAGCTGATTTAAAACCTGACATTTTCTTCCTTATCCTCTGAAATACCCATTGACATTAACAGGAAATTTTGATATGCAACAGTACAGGATTGGGTCCATAGTATTCAGAAATAATTTAAATCTTAAAAGGTTATTCCAGATGAGTAGTGCTCTTGACTGAAAAATTCTATACCCGGAAGTACTTGGGAAGCACTTTGATTGTAGCAGTTTTACTACTTGTAGCCAACAATTTATTTCATGTCCTAATGTGTTAAAAGGTCAGTAGCCTAAGTTTACCTCAGTGCTTTTCAACAGGTTATGATTTCTACAGTCTAAGTTACCTTTAGATGCTAATGATTAAATATTCAGGTTTTCCAAGTTAATGGGAATTCATTTTGATTCGAACTTTCCTTCCCCATCCCCTGTTCTAATGTGCACATAAAATCAACTTGCAGCAAGATCATATATTCTTGTTTTCTTCCTTGTTTTTAACTGCTACTAACAGCTTTTAATTTGGAAAGACTATCTCTGAGTTTACTGCGCCTGACTGATTTTAGCTCAATTGTTTCTCTAGCCAACAGAGCATTTCATTTCTTCTGAAGGTCACTGAGAGCTGCCAAGGCTTTGAAACACATCAGCTATTCATTCACACTGCAGTCTAACTCTAGTATCATTAAGATAAATGGAAATATGTATGTGTGTATGTTTTTCTATTAACAATTGCCAATATATTATAATACAAAATAAATTAGGCCATCAGTGAAAGAGCAACTGATAACCTCCCTTTGACTTCAACTCTTTCTTCAAGTTCCTAGAAACTAATTCTTTCATTACAATGGCTTGACTGCTTGGTGATAACTATTTGTATAAATTATACCATCATGTCATCTGCTTGTGGAAATGGCTCTTCCAACTGTAGCACCTCTAGTAGCAATGCAGTCAGCTGCATGGAATCAAACTCCCCCATAAAACGAACACAGTGGCCATCTGTTGGAGGAGGACAGCTATTAACAGTTTTAAGGGTCTGGATATGGTCCAGTATTGTTCATTCTGCCACAAAATTGCAATGGCTATTCTAATCAACAATATACATTTTGAAACTGGGTCATCACATGGCTCCAAAACTTTGTTGCTTGGAATCAATACATACACTGCTGACTCACTGCTAAGAGGTAAGCTACTTCAGTTTGTCAGCAAGTTGAGCTGGTTTTCAAGTTTGCATACCTTCAAGTAGTCAGGATTCACTTAATTTGAGCAAATGCTTAAAAATTTAATTTTAATTAGAGTCTTAAAAATATTAAAATAAACAGTCTGATGAAATAAACTTGTTTCTCGACGGCTCTATTGGACATTTCACGGAAGTTGTAAAATACTGCAGTTAAACATGATCATAAGAACATAATCTATAGGAATCAGCAAGAATATCCTCACTAAAGAAAATAACTTCGATAGTACAGATAAAGTCTGGACTGTCTGACAGTTACTCTATTGCCTTAAAAAAAAAAAAACACACAGCAAGGCAGGAGTTTGTTTCCAGTTGGAACTGGAAAAAGCTGTACTTCTGACTGCCTTTGGAGATATTTAAGACATTCTCGGATCTCCTAAAAACTCACTGAGCAGAAAACTCACTAGCTAGATGTGGGAATAACAAGTAGGCAAAGCACTATTTTTCCTTACAAAGGCCAAAAAAGCACAAAATGTTTCTATCAACACCTTAGTGTTTCTACAACAGCTACCTTGGGAACAAGTACTGCAAATTATGCCTGGTCTGTGATAGTCTTGTCATACAGATAAATGCTTACTACAATCAAAATCAATTAAGTTAATTTTATTCATTGTTTCTGTCAAAACTAAGTGCAAACCTCAAGCAGTGAATAACTAGCATCCTATCCAAAAATGGAAAAACTTCATCTGATAATCAGTAAGAGAAGATAAAAGAGGAATTTTACGTTAGGAAAAAATAGTATCTAATTAAATACTAAATAAATATTAGGATAACTAAATATTTTTTGCCTTTAAATTTCTGAAATCTGAAACAAACTTACGAAGTCTGAACAACGGTACTAATGTATTTCTGAAGTAAATAAATGCTTCTTATGGGGTTTCAGGCTATCAAATACCCATATTTCAGATGAGTGACGTGCTGTAAAAAGCTAGTTAAATAACTTACCGGTGGAATTGATCTGAATCACAGAATTGTAGATTCATAGAATACCTTGAGTTGGAAGGGAACCACAAGGATCATTGAGTTTAACTCCTGGTTGAACATATCTGGTCTTTATGCAACAGTTAAGCCATCTTCCTCATCCAATTCAAGTCCAGAAATGTAAAAGGAAACTAACTGCATGTAATCACTTTGGGTCAAATAATTCTCAAAACACAAATAAGACTTGCTCAAGCACCAAGCCAGAAAGAGCAACTCCACATAATCTTGTGTTTTCCACAGAGATTTATTTTTTGATCAAGCACAATGTGGGGATGTGATGTTTCTTCTCTTGCCATTCTAATGGAGTAAGCAAAATCTGAAGTCATTGAACCTGCAAGAAAAGCTGAACTGTTTCTGATCTAACAACAGGGAAGCTTCCTGGCCAGCGACACTGAAATCCAGTCCAAAGGATGAAAGTTATATAAAGAGAGATTTTGAAGTCATGCTGCCTCAGGCAGAGAGACCTTCTGTATAGTCGCAGATACATGTATAATAGGAAATAAATGATCTTAACAGTGCTGTTTTACCCAGCCTCTAAGACTAGGATGTATGCCATGGATACACAGCTAGAGTACTTGTAGGTTTCCTCACTCATTGTTGGGCTCACCCTGTTAGCTCTAGCTCGCATTTCATATAATTTGTAGCAGGGGTAGTGACTGAAAAACATAGTTCTAATGTAATTACATAGTATTATAGTATTTTACAAGGTCTTCTGCTATATTCTGGATAACTTAAATTGCTGTCCAATTATGAAATCTAGAAGTTGAAAGCAAATTGGCCTTTCTCTCCCCCAACAACTTCACTGGGGTATAAAAGGGATAAAGTAGAACAGAGATACACTGCTGATTTCACAAACTATTTCAGCAATAGGTGAATAAGGCACTCATTTTGTGATATAAGGATCTTTCCAAAAAAGAACTGAGCTATTTCTAAGTAATCTCATTGCAAACACTTTAATGTCACCATAGACATTTGATTGCCATCAAATAGAAGAGCAATTACTATAAAGGGAACAAGGACAGCACCAGTATAGTCTTAAATCCAACGTAAGCAGCATCTGATTGTTGCTGATAATTCAGCCCAGCTCCTTCTATCATCTTCTCTTTCAGAAACAGAAATATGAATAGGTATCTGATTCCTCAGAAATCCTAGCTAAGTGATTAACTAATGCAGTGATTCATACCAGATGATTGCTCTCCCTCTTCCCATGACCACAGACAAACTTGCTTGTTCACTAAGACTAGCCTTTTTAAATAATTCCTTAAATCATATGTAGGATGGATTCTTCATACATGTATTTTGGATGCATCACATTTACAAAGTGCGAGACAAAGGAAACAGAAGTTTAGCCATGAAGTACACTGGAGAAAGAGTTATCTGTGGAGCTATCTGGACACCCTCTTTCTTTTTACTTATCTTTGACTAAGTTAGATTCACATAACTGCTTCCTCATCCACTGCTGAGGAAATCAGCTTAAATTGGACTAGCAGTGCAAGCTGTTTCAATAGCCTACATCACTGCTTTGGAAGCTGGCTAGAGATTTCTCTCATCACAGCACTTGAAGGGACATTGGAAAGCATGGAGTGGCAAACACTGTAAAGTTTCCACTGGTGCAGGAAGAATATGGCTGTTCTTTTATTTCTCTGTGGTCTAAAGTTCATACATATTTTAAGGAAAAAACCTGAACTGCTATCTGAATTTTACCTCTTGCAATCTGTTATTTACCCCATTCTTGCTCAGAAAGAAGCATAAAGAAAAATCAGAAAACTCTACCTTGCAATTTGTTCTCACTGGTGTCCTGGGTAATTAAAGAGTCTCAAGTGCCAGATAAACATTGTTTGCAATAACTTGTTTTAGTTAGTTCCTCAGCTTTTCTAGCTAACAGCAGCACAAAAGATACCTCTTCACATCGCTGTTCTACAATATAACAAAGTTAGGGATAATTAAACCTCTCAGTTGAATCAGTGTAAGCAGCATGCATACCTCTAGTTTCTTCCACTTTCATCACTGAAAGAAGTCTTGAATACATACATAAGCTTGTTCCAACCTCTTTAGATCCTGGTTTGTAGTAATAATAGTTACATTAACTATCTGACACAGCATTTGACAGTTTCTTATAAACTAAGATGATAAGAGCCTAATAAATTTCTTCTAGTATGCTGCTACATATGGAAGAGGAGATTCAGAAAAGAACTATAAGGTGAAAGAATAGAGGCAGAAAGGTTTTAGGAATCTCCAGAATAAGCTATATTATTTTGGTTACACATTGGAAACTCCCAAAGCAATTTGGCAATATTTGGTAATAGCAGCAAACACCATTAAGAGCTTGGCAGAAAATGAGATTTTCTACACACCTCTCATAAAAAAAAAAAAATCTATTAGACATAACTGAATGAGGTTTTTTTTTTTGTACTATGCTATACTCATCACAATGAGTATCACAATTTGTGCTCCAAATTGTTGTAGCCCTCAGAAAGCACAGTAACCATATAACACTGTAATGCAATGGAAAGCACAGCAATAACAGCAGTCACTAAGTCCCAGGCTATAGCAAGGAAGAACTTGATCAAAAGCGACAGCCATGGGCACATAAACAAAGGAAAGAATATACTTACATTCAAAAAGCCTCAAGCACGCAGGGATCTGTAGCAAGATACCCCTACTTCCACTGCCAACCCTTAAATGAGGTTCAGGAAGGGATGAATCATAGCTCCACCCCTTCCAGTCACTCAGCTGCATTGCATGCAGCTGAGCACACCTGGTTGGCCCTGTCGTCCAACCAAGTGCTCAATTCCTGTTTTCAAGCCATGACTTAGCATTTTTGCAACAAACTGAAACATAGATTCTAGAGAAATACAGAAATCTCAGGTCAGCTGGAACAGCATCACTCTTCTATCTCACAGAACCATGTCCCTTGCTCTGGCTTCTGCTTCTGTCATTTCTATAGATCTAACGCAGAAGAGCTATTCGTTGTATTGACAGAGGAAAGGCAGCCATCAAGACAAAGTAATGCATGAAAATCCCAGCGTAACCATATTTCAATAGAAGGATAAACTGGGTAGGGGTAAAAATCAGGATCCCCCTAAGCAGAGCAGGAGGGTTTTGCCATATTCAGAAAAGCAGGAAAGGCTTGTTAAGCTATAAAATGATCATCTCTAAGGGCCTGTCTGTGTTGTGAAGCATCATTCTTTTTACTTAAAACACATATATCACTGGGATAACCCTTCATATGAATGCTCTCATAATGGAGTAAGAATGATTGAGTTTGACAAGATTATAAAAATGAGAGATTTTATAAATTGGACTTACACCAGTACACTTATGTCATTTTAAGCCCCGTCCATACTTATATTGTTGTATTATCCCTAAGCTGACAAGAAAATAATGCCAAAACATCCCATTGCACTCTGACTGTATTAAAAACAGCTATACTCAGTGTAAGAAATGTGCTGTGAGGGATACTGAGCCACCTCTCATCCAGGGCACACAGTACTATGCATCTTCCTCTCTATATGCCATAAAGAACCTCTGAAAACTTTACAGAAGCTTACAGAGCCAGGTATTGCCCAGGAAGTATAAAATAAATTTCTCAAGTATGCAAATCCTACCATACTCTTGAACTAAATATTCTCAAGAATTAACCATGGTGTTTGCCTGATGTTCAATTGTCTTTCTCCCGTCCATTAAAAAGGAATAGATAAAAGATCTGTATAGATATCTGGATACATGATCTGGATACATTCAGGTCATATACAATGGCAAAATACAATATGCCAGAAAGTGGGTTCATACTGTTCAGCATGAATGACAAAAGGAATTCAGATAAGTTTGGCACATATTCAATACATCTTTCTGAATGAATATAGATATCTGATAAGTGACCACTCAAGAGATTAGTGTAAATTGGCTGTATAGAAAAAAAAATCTTCAAAAAAAGGTCAAATGAACTTGCTCTGTAGATAACATGGGGATATTTTTCAAATGGTCACTTAAGAAAAAAGTTGTTCACTGGGTGTAATTTACGAGGCTAACAAAATCAAGAATATAAGGTCAGATTCCTCTAAAGGCCAGAAAGATCTTCAACAGATTTACAGGGGTTTGCTGATAAAGCTGTATGCTACTGTTACACTGGTAAATCTTAACAATGGAGATAGCAGGTGTTTCATTCCTGGAAAAGAATATGCTGTACTTGCAAAATGACTTTTTCTTTTTTCTTTTTTCTTTTTTTTCTGTTTTACAAGCATTTATACATCCAGAGAGCTGCTACCATATTTATGTCAGTCATGATGGTGAAAATATCTCACTCTCCCTCAGCCCAGTAATGTCAGCAAATTGTTTTAAGGGCAAACCTGATCTAAGAAAATAAGTTGTCAGAGAGTTTTTCTTTTTTTTTTTTTTTTTTTGTTCTATTTGGAGGATTGCTTGCTTTAGTAAGAGTCACTGGAAATTATTTCAGCTTTGTTGTATTCAATTTTGTTTACAATATTTCAATTTGGATTTCAGGCAATTCTTACTACAATTCTTCGTCTGTCCTATCCTGTCACTCTTTTTCTCAATCTTTCCACAACAGTATGCTTCCTCAGAAGATACTGATAATTTGTGGGGAAATATACAAAGTGCAATCATCGATATTGTATGAGAAAAAATGTATATTCTCAAGTTAAGGATTAGATGATAAATATGACTTGTATGCCTGCTCTGCAAAGAAGTGCAAATTTAATTAATTTGAATCACTAAATTGAGATTCTTAATTTGAATAAATACAAACACAGTAAGTGTACGTTTGATCTGGTCCCTCTAGGCTCTTTGTAATTAATGGAGAGAAATAGTTACTTGTTTGGCATGTCTCTTCTATTCCTAAAGTAGACATTAGAAACAGGTCACATGAATCATACATTAGAAATGTCTCTTTCTTCCTTTTGACTATAAAGGCCACCTGATCAAAATACTGTAGATGTTGAGAGCTAGGTGAGATGAATCTCAAATCTACTATGAGAGTTTCTCTGAAAGGAATGCGTCCTATGTTATTATGTTGGCTCATGATGTCAGGCATAGATTTAGTGGTATGGCAGTAGAGGATGAACCTACCTGCCAATATTCTATTACAGGTTGTTGCCATGTGACAGGTGACAGCAGAGAGGCAGTCTGACTTGAAATAACGGCACCCATTGACATTCACTGATGCTTACTGAATGTTTATGGAGATCAAACAGTGGATGTTTGTGGGTTAAGAAATGGGTGGAGCATTTCTGCAGTAGCAACAGTGTCATCAAAATCAAACCATGGTCCAGCTATGCACAGCTTTTACACCTCAAAACCTATGAGAAGTAAGCTCCAGTAGATAACCACAATTAACTATGAGAACTGAGAATTTTTTTCCTTTTTTTTTTTTTTTTTTTTTTAATTCAAAATACTTGCAGGTGCCCATCCATGAACTCAGTATTTCAGAAGGAATTCAGACAGCAAGTTTTACCTTTGTGCACTGACTGACCATGCCTATAAAATCTTTGGTTCATTGACGCATTTCTTTATTCATAACAGTTTAGCATATCTCATGCAATCAACATTCTAAATTCTGGATAGTATTAAAATGGCATCAATTTTTTCAGGGGAAGAGGAAATTAAAAGAAGAAAAAAATATATCACACATTAAATCCTTGCCTTCTACTTACCTAAAAAGCTAAACACCTTTATAGTTATGTGCAGATCAAAGAATAATACTGATAATGTAAATTAACATTTTGCAGCAAAACAGTGCTCCTACCTCGGCTCTATCCGTTTTCCCAATAGATTTTCGCAGACTGAAACTCTGAATGAGGGGAAAATAAAATTGCAAAGGAGAGTGGAAAGGAGCTGCCAGGTCCACAGAAAAGAGAACATTTGAACACGGAGAAACAGTACATTCCAGAAAACAGAAAAAAACAATAGACCCAGAGTGATTGGGAGTGGGGATCAAAGCTTTAAGTGTGTGAGAAGTGTAAAGATGAATCTCAGCATGAGGAAAGGGGACAGCACAGATGTGCTGGTTAAAGAGTAGGAGTGAATATAAATACAGGGAAAAAGAAATTAGGAGGAAAAGAGGGAACAGGGAGCATAGTTAATCACATCAAGCTATAGAAAGTAGAGACCTGGTATTCAAATTAGTGAGAAGCAGAACGCAAACAGCATCTATGGGGAGAGATGATGAATGGACTGCAAGAAAAGAGAAGGGTGGTCAGTAAACAGAATTCCTTCTGCTTAGGGACAGAAGTTGCTGGTGGAAATACTTTACAAATTAATAGAGTTGGAGAAGTTTGTTTTCTGTCTTGGCTCAGAGTTTCCAGAGGATACATTTATTGTAAGCCATTAGAGGGATTTCAAGATTTTATTTTATCATGTACATCTTTGCCAACTTTAATAAGCACTATGCAGTTAGGCAATACATTTTTTTTCAGAAGTCTGGTGACTATGCAAGCAATGGGACATTTGTACTCAGGAGCCTTTTGTTTGTTTGTCTGAAGAGGACTATTAAAGTCCAACAAAATTCCTTCTAACTATCATCAGTGTTGATTGCAGCGTCCTCTGAGCAGATAAAGGCATTTCTTAGTTGGTGGCCCAGTTAAGTGCATTAAGGAAAATATGGTAATTCAAACTCAATAGAGTTCAGCTTCAGCTTTGGTGTAAGGGTTGATAACTTCCTCAGGAAAAAGAATTAATCTTTTTTAGAAAAAATGATCATCACAAGTTATTCATTGTGTATCTAATTATCAATTGAAGTCTTACCACTAAGTCCAGTAAAGAAAGGGTAATAGTAGGCGCATTAAGCATTGTTTAATCTAATCTATCCCTTTAAGTATTTTATAATCACTTCACTAACACAAACTCTGTATCACCTGTGTTTAACTGATGATACACTCTGAAAATCAATTTCTGAATAGATGCTCATATTTAGTATTTTTAAGGGACATCCAGTTCATCTGTTACTAGTTTACAAAGGCATTGTTTGTTTTGGTTTTGTTTCTAAGTATCAGCCAAACAAAAACCCTGGCTGCTGAAAACCAAGCTGTGCTCTTTCCTTTTCACTCATCATCACCAGTAATAAAGATTCTGTAGACAAAATAAAACCCCAGATAATGCTGGGCAACCCCACTCTCTTTAGATTAGGATTGCAATGGAATTGCATAAATGTAATTGTCTGGAACTTTAGTAAATAATTCTGACAGGGATGAAAAAGTAGATTGACTTAGTTCACTCCTTATTACCTAAATTGATGTACAGTACTACCAGAATTAAGATAAACTTAGATTTTAATTTTTGTAAATTTTCTTTAATTACTAAGGCTACTCTTTTGGACTATTACTGTTAAATTTAATTGTGTAAAACAATGTTGAAATAATTACTATTAGAATTTCATTTTCCACACAAAAAAACAAGTACATTCATATGTACATGATCTATTACAAACTTGAATATCCATGGCAAATCTTGTGATGAAGAGAAATGAACATGCAATTTTAAGCAGTAAATTAAAAAGAATCTAAATTATTAATTCTTGATAAAGTGTCCTCAAATAACAGAGAAAAGTCACTCTCTGCAACAACTCATTACAAGAAAAACAGTTAATTTGCAACATACCGCATGCTGAGGGAGGAGAGAGAAGAATTCTATATAAAACACACAAGAAATACAACTACACTACATATACTACTATATAAAATACTACAACAAACAAAACTATTGACAACTTTGGTGTGGAACAACATAAATAGTAAATTTTATCTCTTTCTTCCTCTTCCCTCACTCAAAAAGTCTGTGTTTCTGTCAAATTTTAGCTGTATAACCAATCCTTTAAGACATGCGGGAAGAACGTGGGTGCAATCCATTGTTCAAGATAAAATAGAAAGGAAGGCACAAAGCATCAGTAAACAGGAAACTATAATGTGTTTGACACACATGGCTTCTGCATTGCACTGGTTACGAGGACATGAAGAAAAGCAAGGATCCCTGCAGAGTTTATATAACTTCGTTTTCAAAGTCACTGAACCCATTCATCTCCCATTCATCTTAAGAAAGTAACTACTTCAAGTGTAGGCATAGATCTAAGAGAACTTCTGTTTCCTTTCTTTTAAAATCTGTCTACTACTCAGTCCCTCTGTACCTCTCTCATAGAATCACAAGGTTGGAAAGGACCTACAAGACTATCTAGTCTAACTGTCCTCCCACTACCACAAGCTAATAAACCGTATCTCGTAGCTCCTCATCCAAATGCCTCATGAACACTGCCAGGGATGGAGACTCCACCACCTCCCTGGGCAGGCCATTCCAGTGCCTGACCACTCTCTGAGAGAGAAAAAGTTCTTCCTTCTGTCTAACCTACAACTTGTGGCCATTTCCTCGGGTCCTGTTTGTTGCTTGGGAGAAGAGGCCAAACCCCTCCTCATCACAAGCTCCCTTCAGGAAGTTGTAGAGTGCAATGAGGTCTCCCCCGAGCCTCCTCTTCTTCAGACTAAACAATCCCAGCTCCCTCAGCCTCTCCTCAAAATATTTGTGCTCCAGATCCCTCACCAGGTTTGTTGCCCTTGTCTGGAAACATTCCAGGGCCTCAATGTCTTTTTTGTAGTGAGGGGCCCAAAACTGAACACAGTACTCGAGGTGCAACCTCACCAGTTCCTTACCCAAAGAAGGGTATACCTGGCCAGGCCACAGAAGAATACTGTGAGAGACCATGTCAAAGGCTTTGCTGAAGTCTAGGTAGACTACATCAACAGCCTTTCCCTTGTCTACCAGTCTGGTCACCCAGTTGTAGAAGGAGATGAGGTTGGTCAAGCATGATCTGCTTTTTATGAACCTGTGCTGGCTAGGCCTGATCCCTTGGATGCCACTCACATACTGTGTGATCTGATCCAAGATAATTTGCTCCATAACTTCCCCTGGTACCAAGGTTAGCCTGACAGGCCTGTAGTTCCCTGGATCTTCCTTATGGCCCTTCTGGTAGATGGGAGTCACATCAGCAAGCCTCTAATCCTCTGGTACCTCTCTCTCCATGTAAGTCTAGATCATTTCCTACCAAATAAGCATTTTTTAAGAAATCTAATTGTACAGTGTCACTGAAGTATAATTTTAAAAAGCAAAATTTTGTAACCTATTGCTAAGGCAGTTGCACATTACTCTACACTTTAGCATTAGTTTGTTGCTGAGGATTTCAGTAAATACATGAGGTGCTAATTAAAGAAAGTGAAGAAGGTGGAGGATTACACAGATGTGTTCAATTCCACTTGGCTGCACAAAGCAGAAGAGATTGAGAGTTGTTTTTGTTTCTCCTAACTAGACTCTTCAGTTTTGCATTTCACACCTTACTGTAGCTCTTCTTAAAGTATTGTACTTGCGTGTTCTCCAAAGTTATTAGATAGTATTAAATGAACATATTATAGCATCCATTTTATAAAATGAACCACTGAGTCAAGTTCAATTTATTCTACAGTAGTGGAGGAAACATTCATCTAATCCTTTAATAATTTTCTGCTTAATAATCAGAGGAATTTGAGAATTTAAGTGAAAATATAGGTAGGCAAAAGAGATGTATGACCATGCCGCTACAAGTAATTGTGATGTCAGAAAGTATCATTTCAAAGCCACATATGTGCACAGTCATTACCTCTAGATAGGAAAGACACCCAACTGGAAAGACGCTCAAAAATATTTATTTATTTATTTATTTGCTTGTTTATTTTTATTTTAGATTTTATAGACAAGATGAAACTTTCTTGGTTTGATAGCAGAAGTAATCACTTCTAACTTTTAGGCTGACACTTTGGTCACTAAAATGTCCTCTTTCTTAACATTTATTGTACCTGTTGATGGATATAGATTCACATGTCAAAGAACAACTTTATGCATTCAGGAAGAAAACTCTTTCCACTTACAAAATCCATATTTGGGTGGAGACATCACTGCACAGAAGTATTTTTAGTATTGCTCTGGGGATTTTTGAGATGCTGCCCAGTAATGAAGAAGAAAACATGACAAAGGGAACAGAGGGGTGGTATTTCTTACGGGAGAGGGTTGGGTGTAAGAGGGTTTCTACAGGCATACAATCTGTTGCCTCACAGCAGAGTGACCTGAGAGAGGCAGCAGCTCCCAGCCCCTGCTGAGTTCTTTAGTAGCAGGCAGCCTCACACTGCGACAAATTATCTCTCTATGAATAACATCATTAAACAAACTCAGAGGGAAAAAATAAATTGCCATTCAGGATGCAGCTATTTGCCTAAAAGAAGTGGTAGCATGGAGTACCTCATGACAGTTTCTGCATTCACTGGGAAAAAATTTCTTAAAAAAAAATAAGGTATACCTACTTGAAATGTGGATGAAATGAGGCGATGTACTCAATTTGGTCCAATATCTTAGAATGGTCCCTAGGATACTCTGTCAAAGCTAAATCTGAAAAGGTACATAATAAGAGCATATACAATTGTGTTTGTTTCAGATTAAGTACTTTCATAACACATTTGAGAGCTGCATAAATGTCTCTTCCAGCTTTCATTTATTCATTCTAATACACTATGTTACTACTGTTACTGAATACATAATGTGATACAATGAACACAGGCTGCCCAGGGAGGTTGTGGAGTCTCCTTCTCTGGAGATATTCAAGACCCGCCTGGATGCCTACTTGTGCAACCTGGTGTAGGGAACCTGCTTTGGCAGGGGGGTTGGACTCGATGATCTCTGGAGGTCCCTTCCAACCCCTACAATTCTGTGATTCTGTGATTTATTAAAGCAGCTTGCGAAAGTCTTAGATTTGGCATCATTCAAAAAAAAAAAAAAAAAAAGTGAATTACTTTCATGAAACTTTCAAAGCTGCAGTCAAAATTTGTTAGGTCTTCTTAAGACATTAACATTCTTTTTCTTTCTTCATGATAACAAAGACATTTAACATAGGGACTTGAGATATGAAAATCTGATGTCTTTCCAGATCATTTACCTCATTTTTAATGAATAAGTTCTTCTTTTTCTTAATGAACACTTATATATCTATAGGGATTTTAAGAACTGGGACAATTTTTTGGATGGCACAAGGCTGAAGCTAGCAAATGAAGTTCAAAAGAGAGATATTCTTCAGTGCTTATGTACCGATATTTCTGCTACTGTAAAGTTTAAAAATGATTATTTTCCATGACTTGGCATTACAGTGATATCAGCAAATACTTTTGCCACCTGAAAAATATTGACTGCCTGTCCTTTTTTGTTCCAGTCTGAGAAAGACTATCTGGTCAATAGTGGAGTTATTCACTTACTATAATCCCTCTATCAGACATGATGTACCAGAAAAGGAAGAAAAAATGGTCAAAAACCCAAATAGATTCAAACTCTCTCTATATATGTATATATATATATAGGAAAAATCTAACTTTCTCAGTCAATTTCTGATATACAGTGGTAACATATGATCCAAATAATTATATTGTCTCCAAAATAGAGGGTGGGTCAGATCTAGAACTAACTGATCCTTTTGAAAGTTATACATTGTGACAGGCCTCCCCAAATTGTACAGCTGGCTTGAGACCCATCAGGGACTCTGCCAGAGTTGGCTTCCAGTGGTAGTCATGCTCTGACAGATTACTCCTCATGTCAGTCATGCAGACTCTGTGACCTGAATGAGAGGCCTCTTGTGGCCACTACACTGCCAAAAATGTGAGCTCTACAGTGAGATGCTACACAGTGTTCTGCAAGACAGTTGTGCATAATCTCAACAGCTCTGGACCAAACCCTTTGCAGTAATTATTGCTGCTCTGAGGCTGGAGTTTTTAGCAGACTCAGCTACATCATCAGAGGTTGATAGCATACAGTTCTTAAGCTTACATTGAAAGAATATATTGTTCCGTATGTTGCTATCCTAACAGTGTGAGGTTAGAGTAAGATAAAGTTCTGTTACATTGGCAGTGAATGAGTGATCCTTCTGAAAGACAGTGTACAGTAGCAAGCAATTTTTTTGGCTACTCTGAGTCTGCTGAGGACTGCTTTGGGAGTTTTCAGCTAGCACCTAAAGCCTATGAGTAGTAATGATATGTAACATTTGAGTTTCTCAAATTCTTGATAGTTAAAAAATAAAGTTGATATATCAGCAGAAAGCATGACACCATAAAAACTTTCAGACAAGCACATAGGGGCAGGGATCTCTCTTTCCCCTCTAACCCCCCAGCTCACAGATAATTCTGCTTTGCTATTGATAGGACTGGAGTAGGCTGAAGCATGATATAGCATTCATTTTTCATCCATCCATCTTTGACCTCCTGGAGGGGTAAAAAACCCCATCCAGCCCAGAAATTGCAATGTTATATTTCTTCATGACATTACCTTCTTGCTTTCAGTCTCCAAAGAGCGAAGCAATTTTCCAGTAGTGACTTAGGCCGCTCCACCATGTAATGGCCTCCTACCCTTCTTACTTTAGCCACTTTCTCTTATAACAAGACTGCCTTCAAACTCTTTTTCTCAGTGAAAAGCTGTTGTCAAATCACTACCTCTTCAGAGCCCTCTGTGAAGAAGAAGCAACAAATAAGGACTAAACTTTCCAGCTGTCTATGCTAAAGCAGGTGTGGCACTGAGATTCCCCAGGATTATGCAATGCTGATTTCACACCAACACTTGGCACTTACAGGCTGACTCAGATAAAATGTATGTGTTAGTAATTCTGAATGTTCAGGCACCAATGGGCTGGCAGCCCTAGTCTGCAGGAACATTTTTCAGATCTCTTCATGATAATTGATCCTTCTGGCTTCAGTTTGACCAGGAAGACTACAGCAGCCTGGCTAACTATAGCATGGTAACATGGCAGGATGCACAAATCAGATCTCCTGCAGAGACCAGCTGAAAGCTCCTGGCAAAGCCCTCACAGAACATGGAAGAAGCCAAGAGCTCAGCCTCTATTTTCATGGGTTCTCTAGTTATTCTCTAGTTATTGATTTGCATAACTATTTAATTCACAGATATGCAGTATATTCACAAGTGAGCATGGCTGGTATTTTACAGTCCTGAGTACATATCAGAAGCACCTTCTGTCGAAACCAAATCACCAGAACCAAACCCAATTGAATCCATCTGTTCTTGACTCCCAGATCATTCCACAAATTCCTTCTAACTACTCATATCACAGAAAAAGACCCATTAACTTTGAAAATAAGGATACCAAACTTAATCATCGCTTACATTTGGATTGCTGAGTATTTATATTTCATAAGATAAGAGACAGAGAACAAATTCACTGGGGACATACCTGTCCTTTGTTGTTTTCTGTAACACACGAAGAAACACATCTGTATAACTATATTTTTAATCCCAGCTATACTCATAAAATGATCTTGTTAGATTTTTAAACTGAGAATGTGATGTTTTAGATCGCGTCATGCAGTTTCTATGTTGCTCTGGGGTAATTCTCAGTTATAATATCCAAGTGGCAGGTGTGGAAATCCAGCAGAACACAGAGCTTTTGTGGTAAAGGGCTTGCAGCAGCAGAATTTCAGTGGAAGCAGCAGATGCTCTGATCTGCGCAGGCCAGCTGTGCTCTTCAATAGAAAGGAGAGACCATAATACTCCATGTCCCTCTGAGTCAAGAGCACCACTTAACATACTTGGGCACATCTGTGCTCAAAGGCTCTGATTGCTCCTGTCCTCGTAACGGTCAGTAAGGTCACTAGAATCTTCAAGTACATTATAGTTTATCTTTATATGGTAACATTGCCATATTAGTGTACCATATGTACCACTCACCTCATTTAGATCTTGATCTTTTACATAAAGTTGAATTTACCATGAAAGGTCTGATATCCTGCAACAGGCAAATGTTATTCTGAACAGTCAACCTTATTTTCTTGTGACATATTAGTATTTCTACAATTACTGTTGCTCAAAGTTGAAAAGGCTTTAAAAAATTAAACTGCAATAAGAAATGCAGTTCTTTCTGGATGGCAGTGTACATCCATAGTATATTTTCTAGTAGTCTAAGTAAAGAATTTCATTTAAAATTTTGGAGGAACTCTATGCAGACTATAAATTAATCAACATGGAACATCCTTGCCCTCATAATAAAGTACCATATCATATTTTTCATGTGTTATGAGAGGCTTAGGACCTCGAAGAGTAATGTCAAATGAAAACAGAATGAAATCACACACTAGAGCTTTGTTTCATTGTAAGAGCAAACAAATAAAGAAAACAACAACAACAACAAACACATACGCACAAAATCTACATACATACAACTAGAAAAGACATACAACTAGAAAAAAATTGATCAAAAGATCTTGGATTTTTTTCAGTTCTCTAATTGCATCAAAATTGAATAGTAACTGAAAATCAATAATGTAATTCATAAAATAAAAGCCTTCTTTCCAGTCAACTACTGACGGTGGAAAAGTTCTGTATAGTATCAATTTCTGATAAAATATATGTAGAAGTAATTTTAAAATTAATAATTGAAAACTTTATTATATGCATTTAGTATATGAATGAAATACTCCTTTCAAATATGAAGAAAAAAGCCCGTGATTTAAAATCCAAATATTTTGAAAAGATAGTAGATTATCAATACAGAATTTAGATAGTTATCTACATCTCTGGGATATATTATTACAGTTCTTGGGATATATTATTACAGTACTTCTATGGACTTCAGTGCAACATGTAATTTCATAAATGAGTTGACCCATGTTTAAAAAAATAGACTACTATCTTAATATTACAGTGTATTACCAAATCACATCCTCATCTATTCATGAGTTTTCAGAGTTTTTTACTGCTTCGTTGGTTAGAGGTACCGTTGCAGTGTACCAACGTAAACAGACTGCCAGAAATCCCTATTCCAAAATGCAGAGCTCTCACTCCAACACTGATTTTAAACATGTGAAATTTGCTAGAATGAGTCCTATTCTAGAACTGAATGCTTGAACACCTAGACTACCCTTTCAGAAGCTTTATTGTTTTTTTATATAGAGAAGAATCTAGTCTTCGCTTCTTGTCTTTTTCCCTTTGAGTTCTTTATAGCTATATTGCAGAATTTCAAGCTGAACAGTAAGTTGGCATCCACTTGAGTTTCTGAATGGTGAAAATAGACTAATGATAAACCGTTTCCTCTTCTAAGGTCTATGACAATTATTAACAAATTTAATTTTTAGCAAGTTATAATAGTGGACATTGGAAAGCTAATCAGAATTTCTGTCTTCAAAATAAGGCTCTGACAGCATGAAGTAAAAGAAGCATGAGTATACTCAGCAAACAATAAAAAGAAAAAGGTATATTTAAATATTATTATTTATATTTTGTTCTAATCATTTTAACAAACGAGTCAAAATTCCTTCTGAAAAAGTACTATGTGCTCATGCAATTGAAGTCTCAATCATAATGCATCTACGTAAGAACGCTGAAAACAAAGTATTTGCCCTTTGTTATATGGTTGCTTTCTTGTTTATAGCCTGGCTAAAAGATAAGTTGCTAATTTGACATCATGATCTCTCATCTTTTTTTTTTTTTTCTGGTTTGGATGACTAAAAAGATTTTTCAAACTGCACAACTGAAAGCAGTGGCTATTTTTGAAATCTCTTTCCTTTTATACAGACAAGCTGTTAGTGCAATTGACAATTATATACATTCCCCATCATTTAAAAAAATTTGAATAGATAACAAAATACAAAAAGAATTATTGAGCCAAAATTAGTATAGTAATGATTCAATTTGACAGTTTCATTATGCATATAGCAGATAAAACTGATAGAGAACTCCTTTTAAATTACTCCTGCCATGTTCTGAGCAAGACTGCTAAACCAGCCTAGAATACACTAGTTTATATTCTTTTGTAATAAATTTATGATAATGGTGCATGTATAAGCAGACATATATTTTTCTCCTTCATACTAAGTGTTCAGGACAGTATTTTTATCTAATTATATTTAATCTAATTGTAGTTTATCATAGTGAAAATATCAGATTTAATGATATGTCACGGATTAACAGAATAATTTAATTTGTATACTGTTAATTAGAATGTATATTTTCATGATTATGGAAAGATATACATGAATTTAAAAAATTAATAGTGTTTGTTTGTAGAGAAATGTTTATGCGTATGTCTAAGAGAATCCATAGACAATTTAATAAAAAACCTGTTTAGATATTTAAAATCAACTAATGAGTTTCATGAGGAACTGTGCTCTGCAAAAGACATTTTAAAAGATAAAGATTAGTTGCTAAGAAATTAGTCATTCACGTGGGACAATCTCAACCATTAACTTGGAAGACACAAGGAATTCTCAGGCTAGTTGTGTCCCTAATCTGTCTCAGTTTGTACACATCCAGTGGCAATGAGGCATAGAATGTCCCCCATTCACAGGTTTCACACATGATGCAGTAAAATTTGCTTCCATATTGTGGTGCAAAACCACTTATGTCCCATTATACTGTTGGTTTGAAGGCGTGTGATAACCAGGAAGAACTTCACAACCAGATATTTCTAGGATTTTCTAGGGTAGACATGACAACAAGGCCCTTCCAGTCCAAAAGACGTAGCTAAGAGCTGTATAGAAATGTGCTACCCTGACAAGCTCTAGACCCACAACAGATGAGTTTATGCTGTTTAGTTAGCTGCAAAAATTGAGCTGCTAGTGGTCACAGAGACAAGTGAGGTGCTGCTCTGCATTCAGATCTGCCCTCAAATTCTGGCACAGATAAGATTTCCAATTCTAGCTTCTCAGCCAGAAAAATGATCAGATTCCCTAGTTCAAATGCAGGAAGTATACACTTTGTATACCGGAAAGGCTGGATAAGTCAACAACAAAACTGTAACAGTCACTCTGCAGGCTGCAGAAAGTCATAGCGGCAGTGGCATATGAGCTGTGCAGGAAAGGTACAAAATGCTGAAGAGAGACAGCATTCATCTGTAGGAACAAGTCAGGATTTAATTCCTTCCTAGTGACATAACTATAACTGTTTGCTGACATAGCACAGGAGGCAAGACACTGAGGTAGTTATTCCACTAAGTGAAGAAGATCAGTAAAGGAAAGAGGATATTTTTAGCTTTTCTATTTTTATTTTTTTCAAATGCATGGAAGGTTAAGCTTCTGAGGGAAATGGCATCTCGTTGTCATGTGAGAATTCCATACTATGTAAGTGAGTATGAGAAACACTGCTATTGAGGTAACTGTTTGTTTTTGGATCATTATAGAATGCTTTAAAACCTCACAAAAGCAGTTTCCTGTATTCTCCTAATTTTTACTTTTACCTTTGTGAATTCAAGTGCCAACATACTATGCAAATCTATACACAGCCAGCATTTAGCAGGAATATAATTTGCGTGTGCACAATTGTAAAAGAGTTATAAATATGCAAATGGAATTGAAGTCAAAAGTTTTGCAAAGCAAAGAAATACTCAGATGACCTCTTGACTGTCATGGCCATCTTCTGAATGTAAGACCTCAGAAAATTTCATAGAAGCGTAGCATAAATGTCATCAAGAGAATGAGACACATATTAACTTTCCAAGTCCTTTAATTTTCATCCCCCCTGTTTTTAAAAAATAAAAACAAAGAACAAAGAAATATAGAAGAGTTCCTCTTCATATTCAATGTCAGTAGAAACAAAAAGTCATTTCCATCATGCTGATATGCTTTTATTTCTTCTTCCAGTGCACTAGGCTACCCTCATTTCCTTCTGGAAGACTCAAGAAAAAGCAAGGTGACAACACAGTTAAAAAAATAAAAAATTGGGAGGTGACCCACTTTTGGTCACAATAGTATAAAATTGCAGTCCTTTAAGTAGTACCAATTTAAACACTGTATCGCTCTGGGAAAGCTTGGCACTATATTATATTTTCAGAAATTGTAGGCTGATAGAAAAACAGACCACAGGCAGAAAATATGTAAATAAGACTTTTCATCATCTAGTGACTGAACTGCATATGAAATAATGGATTGAGCTAATTAGCTCCTAAGGCAGCTGCTGAAGACTGGTCCTACTTGGGAATCTCAAAGGGAAGTCTGCACTGCAGCCATGCTGGGAGCACAGCTAGCATCCCACCAGTTCACATATAGGAGAGCAACCACCACAGAGAGCATGTTGTGTTCCCATGGTCCCAGACAACATGAGGCTTGTCTCAGATCACAGGCACTGGGTGGAACATGCAGAGGGAGTCATGTTTTCAAAGGAAGGTATAATTACCGGTATGTGGAAGTACCAGTTTTCAACTGGGTTTCCTGCTGGTTATACATCAACACTACTTCCCTGCTATGGTACAGTTTCTTCTGAGGTAGAGGTGAAAAACCTACAGCTAACTCTAAGAGAATGCAAGTGTGATCCCTGTTCTGATGCTTTTCTTTTAATCCAGCCTCAAACAGTTCCTGGAAAATTAGTTAGCCACGCAGTAGTACTGGGCCACCTGGGCACACATGCTAATTTTGAACCATAAAGCTCACTTCATGTTCTTATGAGTTGATACTCTTCTGCTAGCTCCTTCTGTCATCCTCAGAGCATTTCCATTCTTTTACTCAAGCACATATGTTCCCACATAAGCGATAGTGAAAGGTGTCCACTGTGGGTCTTCCTAATCAAACAATGATTGTGCTGATTCTCCTCTTTCAGGAGCAGCAAGGAATTAGAAAAGTTTTGTTTAAGGAGTGCTGTTGAAAAATGGCTGTCTGCAGATGGATTTAATTTTTCTGTTTTCATCCTCAATGTTGGTGAACACAGGCCAATCTTACCACTAAGTATCCCTCACGTTTGGTGTTGTTCACCATTAATAAAAGTGATAACTGGCTCAGCATGATAGTACCTGCAGACACACTGGATGTATTTTGGGTGTAAACTCTATCAGCTGCAACATTATCAGCCTCATTGTTGCGGCTGTGTCTTATCCCCTGCTCTCCCCCCCAGTGACCAGTCCTAGCACAGTCATTTCCCTCCTACTAGTTAGAAACAGTGGCTTTTTACTTATGGAGTATTTGAACACTTTCAGAACCATTAGGTATCTTATGTCTCCCTATAAATTATTTCAATAGCACATTTTGGAAAAAGAAAATATACATATATATAAGAGGGATGAAAATAATTTGAATAACTCAGCTAGATAAAAACCTAATTTGTTAAAATGTACATTCTGTAGAAATCTGCAAAGCAATGAGATTTAATAATAATAATAGAAAAGTCTAAAGATTTTATTCCAATTTATACGCTGGAAGCACTTACAGAGAACATTTCTTTAAAATTAGCATAAAATATTAAAGTAGCAGTAGTTGAACAGCTTCCCAAACTCAAACCATATTGAAATGTAATATTTCCCTGAGTATTAATTAATTTGTGTATGTAAAGAAGGGAAAACACCAAGAAATATGGCTAAGAATTTAGTGTCATGTAAGAATACTGAAGGTGGCAAGGCCCATTCTCAATGAAAAACAGAGATGTGAACATTTTCTGAACACATAATCAATTAAAAACAAAAAGAAAATATTTTTATAAGCCCACAGTGACTTGCACATTGTGCAGGTGCTATCTGGAAAGAATATCACCTTTTTCCCTGATCTGATTCTGTGACAAACATTACAATACTGTTTGGTAAACCGTAGAATATTTAAACTAAAATCAAAAACTAATAATAATAATAATAATAAAAGAACAAGGGAAAATCAACTATAATGGATTCTGCAACCATTTTTAAAGTATTTTATGAATTTATTCCTTGTGTCTTTATCTGAAATAAAAAAAAAAAAAATCAAAAGAATACTGTTTTAGGAATAACTCAAATACTATTTAGTCATATAACCTAGCTTCCGAAAATTCAGTGAATATGCTACAGGAATATCCTAGATTTGAAAGCAAGTAAAAAATTATACTGAAATTCATGCCAAGATTTGTGAATTCCTGTATCTTAGAAAATTATTTGAATGATGGAATACTGATTATCTTCTGAATCTCTGCTTATTTGAATTATCTTTATTCCGTGTTCCTTCAGAAAGTCTCCTATAACACAGAAATTCTTTTGTAATTAATTGGAAAAAAAAAAAAATCTGGAATGGCTTATTTCCGTAGTAGGATACAGGCTTCTAGAAATGGAATCAGAATTCTCGCACATTACAAAGGCAAATTCAGGCTCAATGTAGATACAAAGAGCTTTGGAATGACTATTCACACCTGAAATTAGATTACGTAGATTAGTAAAGTCCAAGTGCCACTCACTGTCTCTGAAAAAAAAAAAAAAAGATGTAATCTTAACTCCTTTAAAAACAAACAAACAAACAAACAAACAAACAAACAAACAAACAAACACCTTTTTTTAGTTTTCTTTGTCATTTATTTTTCCAAAAGGAAAGAGAGAGAAGCACTAGAGAAAAGCAATTGCCAGTTTTAAATAAAAAATAAAATGTGCTGACAGATTCTAAGGTCAGTAGGAAACAATATAATAATCTAGCCTGACCTTCCCAAAAGATAGAATACAGAAAATCAGGAGACAATACTTGAAATAAATGTTATTTTAACTAAGTTTACTTTTTTTTTCACAGAGACAACTACTGTAATTTTCTCACACTGAATGGACTTTTGGTAGGATTATTCAAAAGTTGTCAGGTGACATCGTTCTTAAGGAAGATGTTAGAGTAAGGTAACAAATGAAAAATAAAAGATTTCTCATTTTAAAATATGCTGACTCTGTCACTTAGCTGCCTGTTTCAGGTATGGACTACCCCATTTTCTGTAGGCTATCCATAGGATAGCATTCTTCTTCAAAGAAAAGCTGAAAATGCGCATTAGGCATCCTTCATGCTAAATACAGAGGACAAGAGATCCCTCTCAGTCCTTTGCATGTTCCGTATAATTCAAAAACGTATGGTACAAAACTACGAAACAGAACTACACTTATTTATAAGTTTAGAAAAAAATCTTGCAGTACATACTTTGTGAAAAGCTCTATCTCAGCCAAATGCCTACGGAATAACTAAATCTATTGTATGAAAACTTTATTTGAGAACTAGCTTTGGATTTGTCCTTTTCAGCTTTCCAGCCCTAAAAATATCATTATTTGCAGGCATTGAAAATATCCAAGTCTTCTGAGTGTTTTTTTTTTTTTTTTTAAATGATTTATGTGACTACTGAATTTTCCCTGTAAATAAAAAGAGAAACACTTTTCCATGAACTTTCTAGGTATGTAGAGCAATAGGTCTAATCTGGAAATTTCAGTTAAGGGACATTTTCAGAATATTACAAAATATTCAAAAGCAAGGTTAGACTCCTCAAACACAACTGAGTTGGTGAGAGCCCCTCCAAATTTGTATTAAAAGGCAGGTGCCACTGAGTTGCTCTGTTCTACCTAGGCTTTCCATTTGTTCTAACACAGAATTTAGTTAAGGTTATGCAAAGTTCTATGTAAAGGAGGCAATGTTTTTTTTTCCATCAGTTCTGTATGTGCAGGTAAGGACTTTATTAACTGTAGATGCACTTTCTATTGAAAAGCTGCCACATAAGAAACAGACAGGATCTTTGGACTGTGTGTTCCAGAGACAGAACTGGGTGTTTTTTGACCTCTGCTTAAGACAGACATATATTCACACAGGAGCAAGCTACACATGAAATAGATCTGGATTACCCGTCATTCTCTTATATTCATCTAAGGAAGCAGCTGTGAGACTCCAGATAGTTGTAACTCCTCATAAGCAACACTCATGTCAACATATATTCTCCCTGTCTGCGTACATGTGCAAGAGCTCAATACTTTATACCCAGTGACATGACATGTCGTATAAATTTTGAGAGAAGTTCAGTTAATTAAAAAAAAAGGCAGTCAGCGTGTGTTCAAATTTTAATGATATTTTCAGAGAAAAAATGCAAAATCTTTCTAAAAAATCCCAAGACCTCAGCATAAATAAATTCAGTTGATAATAGTTATTGGCAGAGCAGTGGTATAATCTCATGAATATTTGCAAATTTCAATTACAGGGAGGGCATGAGTATGTTAAGTAGTCATATTTTTTTGTTATGATTGGAACAAACACCAATTTATTAATCCATCATCTAATTTTGAAAAAGATGATGAAAATGGGATGCCTCTGAGAATGATATATGACAAAGTAAATTATTTTTGCATAGATATAATATTCTTTTCATCCTGTGACATTGAATTTAATGTTAAACTCTGGAAGGGAGGAAAGGATAAGAAAGCATAGGTCATTCTTCATCTAAGTGAAGAATTGAGATAGATCACTTAACACGATGAAAGGAAATAACACACTATTTCATTATTCAACATCTGAATCTGTTGGATAACTTTCACATTTGCAGTTCACGAAAGCTGTACGTGTAATTCCCAAGAGGGAGAGAAAGGCAATGAAATGACATTTTGATTTTTTTTTTCCTTCAGCAAAGATATCCTCAAATGAGGAAATGGACATCTAATCCAGAAGAATATTCTGACAGGACAACTCTATCTATAGGGTATCACAGAGGATCATAACTCTCAAAAAGGCTGTCTAAATACCAAAAGACATGGAGTTTTCTAGATAAAACTTTACATCTTCAACTGCATGCTTCTAGGTATTAACATCACATTTTGCATACACATTTTTAAATAAGGGATTATTTATAGTTGTATAATCTTTTTCCCTGTTTTGTTTTGTCGATATTATAAACTTTATTATTACATTCATATTTTTAATATTTGGAGCCCACTTTCACCAAATGATCCCGTAAAGAGTCAGGACTGTTATCTATCTCATATACCAATCAAAAACCACCCCAGTTCCTAAGGAGTCAATGATTTTTGACCAGGACAAGGATTAAAAAAAAAAACCCTCTGAAGCAAGTCTTGCCCTCATTCTAGTCAAAGAGCAGAACTGGTGTATTATGCATCACACATCTAGCGTAAAAGCAACCATTCAGTCACAGAAAAGAATAGCTTGCAGATGTCACTGCCTGGCACAGTTTGCTGTCAATCTAAAAATAAGACACACGACCTTAGAAGGAACCAAAGAAGCATTCTAGAAACTCTTTGCTAACTGGTAAAGGGCTGGACACATTTCAAAATTTCTAAGACCTTTTTCCAACACAGAGTAGATGGACCTTCACCCCAGAGCTTGCGGGAGCACTCCAACAAAACCTGTGATTTTATTTGAGAAGCCAAAGAATCTCTTTTCCTCACAGTCCAGGTACACAGCATGCTACTGGATTTCACTGCAGCAGCCATCCTAAGCTTTTCCTTTGTTCTACTCTTGAAATCACAACAGTGAAACACATCTGTTTTGGCATTCTTCATTAAATGTGATAAAGAAAGAGAGACTGAAACTACAGCCTCATCACCTATGATGGAAGTTGTCACTCTGTCTCATCAGAGTGTGCAGCATGAATGGATCCAGACTCATAGTTCCTTGGAGGGAAGATAAATACATTCTGTGGCAGCTGGTAGAACAAGGAATATATTGAGCTCATCCTTCCTTTCCCTCTGGCTCAAAAAAACCCCTCCCAGAGGAGAACCACTCCGGTCAAACTGAGTAAGATGTGCTGTGAGCTGGGAACTGTTTTCAGCTTTTCGAAATGTGATGTCAGCTTAGAGAAGATTCGGCCTATCATGCGTCTAAGGCTATCAACAAGAGAGATTTCAGAGAAACCAGAAAGGTACAGTTGCTCAAGGCCTTGCAAAAAACTGCCTCTGGGTAGCCTTTATCCCTAACGATCTGGCAGAACAGATGGCTAACGGGTTGCAGTCCCTGCCTGGAAGCAGTAGGGTTTATTTTGTGCCCCAAAGCTGGTCCCATTCCATGGCTAGATGCCCACTGCAATCTGTGGTTTGGAAAGAGTCTGAGGGCAAGGGAAGGTTCAGACAGGAGGAGGAGGGAGAGGACCAGAGTTTGAGATCAATGGGTTGAGGTGAATGGGCAGTGATAGTTTAGTGATAGTTCTTCAGTAGAATAGGTCATAGCAAAAGAAGCATCTGTAAAGCACAGGCTGGATTGTGTGAAGATCACTAGACGATAAGAATCAATAACAGGACAAAGTAAAGCACAGGAGAATGAAAAAGTACTGGAGAAACTGTATATAAAATACTTATAGAAATCAGAATTTACTTTCTCCCGACAAAGAGGGTGTTAATCGTGTCTTTTTCTTCATAAACTCTTATGGGAAACAAAGAAAGGAATGCCATTGCTTGGAAAAAATGGAGTTATATCTTTCACTTTTCCTCATTCCGCATTATAACAGGATCATTTTCCACATGTAATTCAGAATAATTCCGCCTTTGAGAAGGCAGTCAGCTACAAAACCAAAAACACAAAACAGTTAACTCAGATGCAAATATTAGAATTATGGTAAAATAGGAGTCAAACTGTTAGCAGTCTATAGGACAGATACTTAGATAATGATAACTGAAATAACTGCTCTTATCTATAAATTCAGAGATTCTGACTCTACATTTTTATAAATTTTAGCCTGCATATCAATGTGCTATTAACTGAACAGAGCTCAAAATTCTATGTGCAGACTAAAGGATAATTTTTGAAAAGCATGGCCTTCTGAGGATAGTTATTTAAAATTCAGAAGGCTGCCCAGCATATCAGAGTAAGTCCAACTTTAGTATAATTTTTCAACCTGACCCCAGAGGCCTACAGACTAAAATGCCATCCGATTAAAGTGCCTTTTAAGAAACATACTACACTAAGTGCATGTGTGACAGAGTTATACTTTGAGTTACAAGCAGACAGGATCACTTCTGAGGTGGCAGCTGACACAGCTGGGTTAGGATAATTTTGTGAGAGGATGCCAAATAATAGCAGAACGAGGCTAAGAGGCAGGTCTCCATTATGATTACGGTAGCTTCAAGGTTAGTTTGCAAGGGTCAGAGCCAGGCCTACTGCACGCAGAGAGCAGCTGAGAGGAAGGAACTGTTTTGGCCAAAGTGACAGCTGCTTTTTCAGAAGGAACGTGCACTGTCTGATAGACTGTGGGAAGATGTTGGCGTCAGTACCACATTGTCAACACGTGTGTCGTGATCTTTCTCCCTGGATGTCTAAACCCAACATCTGTCCAAAATACCTTTATAATGTAGGCTGAAACATTTAATAGACACACTAATGCCACAACTGACAATGTTTTAAGATCAGTTCAGTTTGCAGAGAGATTTGCAGTGCTACAATATAATTTAGCAGCTCTTTTCAAACAACGAGCTGGATAAGAAGGCCTGCCTCATCTTTGAAACATATGCCTAAAAAAATCAAAATGTGGTAAAATCTGGGTCTGTTCCCAGCTTGATATTATGAGTTCCTCTTATCCTGGATTGCATGACCTGTAGTCATTAGCTGGGAGCTGATGATCCTCCCTCATAGATCCCACTTGATGGGAGAAAAGAGAAAAACCAGGATACCAGGGGCCTTATGGCAAGATATCAGGGGTGCGATTCTCTTTAGAACATGAATTACTAGACAGGCCTCAGAAACACACCGACAAAACTGCAGGCTACCTGGGCAGCTATTTATTTGACTATTCATTTTAAAGTATCACTGATAAACAAGTTAATCTTTTTAGAATACACTCATTTTTTTTTCTCAATCATTAGATCCCATACTTACTGATGAAATGTATTCATGTTTTGCTGTGTGTAAAATATGAATTTAAGAATAAACTTATCTATGGGTACCTCATACGTAATCATGCAGTATCTTTTTTTAGACCTTTGCAAGTAATCTTACAGTATCTTATCACTATGCTTTAATTTTTAAATATGTAAGAGGAATTGTATTACATATGATTTTTCGAGTACAAAAGATTTTAGGGAAGTCACTGATTACAGTAGGAAGGAAAAGTAAGTGATTTATATATCATGCTGACTTCTAATCCAAAACTCAGATTAAAATCTTAATATGCTTCATTAAGTTTAAAGTTTTCTCAAAAAAATTGTCACTTTGTGTGTCAAGCCTAATAGCTTCTATTGAAAACTACAGCTGATATTTGACTATTGTCTGTTAGGTTCTGATCCAGATTTTTGTAGGCTGATGTCATCAGATCCTTTGTATATGTGCCAACATAGAGGTGAGTAAAGACTCCTCAAAACTCTCCAGAGAGACAACGTACTAAAAGCATGACTTAGAGAAAGAAATGACTAAAAGTTTTAGGTTCATTTCTTTTCCCAAGTCCAAATAACCAAAGGTTTTAAATCAATGCAATTTCAGGAGCCCTAAAAGAGAAGGCACTAGTATCTCATGACCATGACCCTGAGATTCTGTATTAGTACACACCTGGGATCATAGTGGTTGTAGGCCTCTATTAGGGAACTTTTCCCCAAGAGCACTGTAATTTATATATGTAATCCATGTACCACAAAGATGGTACTGAAAGATTAACAGTGAGAAGCAGAATGTCTCCTGGGCTTCATGTATGACATTTTGATTTACCCACAACCAGATAGATTTCACTATTTTTGAGGTTGTGCAATCCTGCATCTGTGAAACAGTCATAAAACTTTGCCAAAGCTCAACAATAAAATATGAGGAACTTGAGATTACTTATAAGTGCTTCAAAACATGCAAAAATGATGTTAAATACCAAGAAATTAAAACCCGTGATAGGAACTAGTATAAATCCACATGTTTTTCCTCCAAAATTAACTAATGTATTATTTTTGTTATTCAATGTCATGCATTTACTTATTATAAGTTTATCCAAGTGCCTCATGTAAGCCTAATTTTCACTGCTAACTGAGGGTGTTTGTATTTTAAAGCTTGAAAGAATCAGATTTCTGAAACTCTACACTAAAATGTCTGTTACAATTTTTTCTGTCACAAAGAATACTGAATATTCTACAAAACCAGGATATTTGTGCTCTTTATTCTCTGGTAAAAGTAAGAAATGAATAGTTGAGAAAACTTTGCTTGTACTCCTCATTTTCTAAAACAGATTTTCAATGCTTTACAAACTTGAAAACAAACACGCTGTAAATGGACAATAGCTTTCCTTTAGCAGTGATTTCTGTACAAATTGACCTCAGCCCTTAATGGAAAAATATAACTGTAAACAGAAATCATGTAGAAAACTAGTTATCACTTCTTAAATCTTTTTAGAGCATTTAAATTTTCTGGTACTTTCAGAAATCTTTTGTATATACCATAGTTAATGTTTGTTTGCAAAAAAATGCTAAGATTGTTTAATGCAATTTATGAGAACATCATGCTGTGATGTAGTATTATTTAAACCACTGGAGCTCATTCCAAAAAAGAAAAGTGAATAAACAGTGTGCATGTAAATGGAGCCATAGTACTGACCTAAAGACTATCAAGGGTACAACTATGCAAGTGAATTAAATACTGCTAGGGCATAAGTCCATGCCCTGGAACTACCATTCTCTAAAATATAAAATTTTCAGGGTAGTCGCTGGCACTCATTTGATCTTGCCTGCTTGACCAGCCACTTCCCAAGGGCTTCCAGGTCATGGCCAGGGCATGAGCACAGCCCCAGGATGGCTCTCTAGGGGCAGGTTAACTGTAGCCTGTGCTCTGGAGGCTATGAGAGCTAACCATATGGAAGTGGCCATCCTCAGCTGGCATCAAGGCTAGAGCGATGCTTTGCATTATTCAGTTTGCTCATAAAAATATAGGCAAAGAGCAGAAATTCAGATACAATAGGAAAAAAAAAAAAACACCACCAAAATTTGCACTTCTAATAAACAACGTTCGGAGGATAACTTTGCCAATTAAGGACTCATTATTACTGGAGTAAAAGAGACAAACCCTGACCAGTCTGCTCTCTTGAGTCCCTGAGGGATAAACAGAAATGAGTGGCCAGCTTCTGCTTACCACTGTGCTGGGGATTGTGCTGTGTCTCCATGCTGTGTGTTCCATATTGATTCAGTGCACTGGTGCTGATATACATCCCAGTCCAGAGGCAAACTGTCTTGTTCATGAGCAGGACTAACTGATAAGATGTCAACTCACATAAGCAACATATATTATACTGAAACTCTTGAAGCAGTAGGCGAGGAAAATTGGATTTCTTTCCAACTGGCCACTAAATGACTTTTAACATCTACATCCCAAGCATAAAAACAGTCTGGTCAGAGCACATTCCCCTCTTAAAGTTCTTAGAAAGTCACACCTGATTTGCCACTCACAGTTTTTTTTTTTTTAATTTATGGCAATTAATAAATAAATAAAATCAAGACAAACTAATAATTAAAAAAACAACAACAACTTCCTAACCACACAATTTCTTGCTTCATTCTTTCCGTTATTACATCAAGTCTTCCTCAATACATGACCTAGCGTTGATCTAAGAAAGCATCTGGTTACCTTTTCAGCTCTTCCACGTGATGCATTAGACAAAAAAAATATTATCTACTCAACAGTGTTCTCTACATCTGGATAAGAAATATTCTGCTCACCAGAAAAACTATTTGTAGTCTTGGAAATTCTTCTCGGAAGTTATAAAAAGAAGCATAAAAAAGGTCTTGATTAGGGACAAATCAAGAGTCTGTTATTATTTCATTTGTATGTGGATATTTTTTCAAGTTTTTTTTCTTATTTTTATAAAAAATAAGTGTACAACTGGAAAAAAAAAAAAGCACACCTTTCTATTAATTTATTATTGCAGCATACAGAAGACACACAAAACCTCACCTTTTCTACAGACAGCTTTGATTTCAAGGAATTTATGCTTGAAAAAAGGTCATAAAGAAATTTTGACAGCTGACTAAAATATTTTCAAGATTTTTGCAAAAAAAAAAAAAAAGAAAAGATTAAACTAATCTGAAGTGGCATATTTTTTAATTTAATACAGATTAGTTTCAAAGCAATTATAGAATAAAGCAAGACTAAGAAGACATTTTTACTATATGTAAAAGAAGAAATTGTTTGGAAGCTTTAAAATTTTATATTCTTTTTTTTTTTAATTATTTTTCATTGAAATTCTTCCCTATCTCTCCACTAAGAAAAGCAGAAGAAAAAGGGAAAATGTTAGACATGTCTTGAGGATATATATAGACTTCTTTGGTTCTGGAACAAACAAAACACAAAAGTACCTAGAAAGCTTTGTTGTCAAAGAAGAAAGTTAAGAAATCTGAACAAGAGAAAAATCTTTTAAAATTCATTTATCTTAAAGTAATTTATGTATAACAATAATGCTGGTAAGCAAGACTTGTGTCATCAAATTTACCCTTTGTTGTTTCTTGCCGTTAAGTTGTGTAAAGCAGAGGTGTTTGAAAATGTCTCTCCAAGCATCTGCACTGTAAATAGCTTCTTTGTTAGCCTCTGGGAGACAAGCCAATGCAGTTACAGCACCATAGGTCTGATACATACGAAAGGAAATTGTTGCTAATTCATTTTTACTTGGGAGGTAGCTCCCTAGCAGTCATGAAGGAGCTGCTGGGAAAGCAACCATGGGAAGGAAGAAATGGCTCCAAGATCTTAGGCGGATCTCAGTTGCATTTCAATTTTTGCAATATAGTTCACCTGCCGAAGCCCTAGTAGTTTGACTATATCTCAAGGAACCTTCTCACCAATACTCCATTACATGTTGTTGCCATGTGACAGATGGCAGTAGAGATGCAGCCTGACAAAATGGCATTTGACATGGAAGTGCATATGGAGCAAAGCTGTGTCAGTGAATTCCCCCATGCAGAAAAAAATGGCACTCATTGACATTCAGTGATGCCGAATGTTTATGGGGATCAAAGAGTGGATGTGAGCACAGTGAGGTGGATGCAGACTTTACATCATTCAGGAATATAATTTTCCACCACAGTACAAACAAAGGCATTTTGTTTGGCTCTAGAACAATAGACCTCTTATTGAACATATACATCTGTTTTATTTTACATTGAAGGTTAATCTGATTAATCTGCTATCAAATAGTAGAGATTTGCTGCCACCTCTGCAGATTTGCGGCCACCTCTGCATTTAGACTTTATACAGCATTTGCAAGGGTGAAAATATGCAGTGGCAAATTATGCTAAATAATTTTCCTCAAATCTTATCATTTACATCATGCCAAAGTTAGCTCCATTCAATCCAGTCAATTCTTTTCTCAGAATTATAAATTGATATTAAAATTGGTATCTCTATTTCCTGTACTAAATAGAATACCGGTTTCAATACTCCTCTGCTCTACATGCAGTGATAATACTTGTTCTTGAGCAGAGGATTATAGTCATTTTTTAAAGTCTTAACAAGAAGAAATTGACCATGATTTTACATGACACTAGCCCATAGCCCATAGCTGGCAAACTATCTTTCCATTTTATGGTGTTTAGGGTTTAGTGCAGCATTGACTTCAGACACCGAAGATTCATTGATTCATTTTGTTTTCTGCTTTTTCAGGATTCAGTTACTTTTTTTTCTTTCTTTTTTTTTTTTTTTTTTTTTTTGGCAGTCCAGATATTATTTATAGCCAAGGGTTTAAAACATTCTGCAGGAGAACCATTGGACCCTGCTGTTTTACCTTCAGGAAACAGTTTAACCACTCTCAGCTATTTATTGTGCTGTCACATCTTCCTTCTTACCTTCATGATCAGAAAGGAAGAACAATGAGCAAATTCCTGCTAAGGATGGTGAAACCAGACTGTAACAAAGCAGAGAATTACATCTATTTTGATTTTAAAAGGAATAAAAAAGGAATGTATAAATGTTTGTACTCAGACAAATGTGTATGAAGAGACATGTAAAATCTGCTGGGGCCACCTGGATTTCCAAAGTGAGAAAAGGTTATTTTCTGGCTTTTGTCTTCTTTTGAAGCTTCCAATCTACCTGCTTCATTACTTTTCCAGTGGAAGGAACATGCTAGGTAGCTTTACTTTTGTAATCTTATTTTTAACCTTGGTTTGATATTTTGTTTATGTTTTACTTCTATCTAATGGATTTTTCATGAAAGAACTAACTAAACAGAGACAAAGAAACATAAATCCCACATCCTTATGTTTTTTTAACTACATTTTGCAATGTCTCCACTAATTCCAACTTTGTTTCTATGTTCAGCTAGATCTTTACCAAACTTAGTTTTATCTGCATTTCTGGCAAAAAAAAAAAAATACATTCTGTAATAATATCTGCTAAGAAAATCAAACCTGTCTGCACAGAATCCAGGTTGCAGAGTAAATCTGTTTCCACTGATATAAAATGACTCGCTTCCCATGGGATGCCAGTTTTCAAATGCTGCCATCATAGTAGCAATGCCAAGTTGCAAAGGGAGGTTTTGATGTAAGTTGAAAGTCAGCTCATGTAGAAAGTTAACATGCTGCTGAGCAAGCTAAAGTAACTACTGCAAAGGACAAATCCCATATTTGTTGGCTCAGTTTCCACTTGATTTTACATACGATTAATCCACTAATATTTTCTTTGTACATTTAACGAAAAATTGCATTTATACATTGATTATAAATTAACACATGTTGCCCTTCCACCAATCACTTTTGGTATCCACAGACATTTTTAAGCAATTTGTGCTTTATTGCAGGTTCCTGTCATCTCCTGGTAGACTCTGAATCTCCATCTGCTGTAATAACATCTAATGGTTTTATTTGTGAAAGTCCATTGGAGACTCGAGCAACTGTGTGCAGTCAAGATTTTTCAAGCCATTCTAATACAAGAAGAGTGATTTAAATGGATAAATGTTTTTTTCATCTCCAAAAAAGAAATGGGGTGATAGACACTGTTCTGTGACATATCAGTGCAAAAGTGTTACTTTAGTCTCCCAGACAGAGAGCTGTATTTTCTCATGCAACATTGCTACAAGCAAGATGCACAAGAACTAAAGGTGTCAGAGCATGAAAAGTAGCAGGATTTGCAGGGGGGGGGGGGGGGGGTTGTTGTTTGTTTGTTTGTTTTTTTGTAGTATGAGACATTCTATGCCAACATAGGTGACTTAAAAACATTAAACATGTTTTTTAAAATGATTTTTTAAATGTTTTTTAAAATGAACAGCTTAAATGTGGGGCATTCTTTCAACGTGCCTCCTTGAAAAATGGGTAGATCTTATAAAATTGGCTAGTAAAGTAGCCCTGATGTAATATTGGGTTATTATATTTAGAGTTCACTTCACGGCAGTCTTTCACTATGAACTTCATCCTTCACATCCAGTCTATAGAAGATCATTTGGATTAGAAACATCATCAAAGAGTATTCTTTTACATCTATTTACATCTATTTTTGAAACATTTACTGGCTTGCAGCACTCATACAAAATGCAAAACAAAATTTAAAAAAAGGAGATATTTTTCAAGCTTTTCCCCTGCAAGTTAAAAAAGACAGCTGCATGACTCACTATATTTCATAGGCACGCACTTTAATACTTTTATAAGCTTTGAAGAACTATTACTTTTCATGGTCATTGATCAGGAAAGTATCTGTGTCCAACAAAACTCTTTCCATGTGTGATTCGGTCCCTGTGAGGTCAGCAAATGCTTCAAGACTAATATTAATTTCATTGTTTTCATGATATGAATCCTTCTGCAATGATAATTTCATTTTATCATATTTATAATGCACAATACTTATTTCCTCAGGAAGAAACCTGTAAACAGTTTTATAATACTTGAGAGGGGGAAGATGTAGTGTTTTTGCAACAAGCTAGAAGTACTATTAAGTACTGTTACTGGATTGGGCAAATCAAATGCATAAATACAGAAGAACACCACCCTGGTAGCAAACATTGTTTGGCTATTTTCGTTATTTTTCCTTCTGTTTTTGATGACTTTTTAAATTTGCATGCAGTATTGTTCTGAACCAAAACTAAACCGAATTAGTTTTCCTTGTGTTTTCATCTTTATTTGTTTAGCCAGAAACATATCATTTCAGTCTAAATGTTTTTCTAGGGAAGATCGTATTATGAAGTAAAGGTCCTGAATGAAGTAAGAGAAAATCAAACAAGTGGGCACACGTACACACACACACACACACAAATAAGTGCAGTTGAGACTAGACATAGGCCAGTATCTGTTATTTTAAGTTACGTGTGACACTATTTCCTTGTTCTGCTGCACCACATTTAGATATTGTATGGCTTTCCAGACATGCTGTGCATAATTTTACATACCATCTGCTTTACATGCCAGGTTCCATATGTACAATGTATAACCTAAAACCAATATTTTGATTGATTTGTGCTACAGAGGAGGCTTTTGTTCTTAATTGTAGAAGAATATAGTCCTAAATAAACTGTCTGGAGAATGTCTTCTAGCACTAAGAAACTGTGAAATTTATTTTGAAAAGTTTTTCAAGGACATAATAATCACAAAAGCAGCTTTCAGTAATCTCACTAAGATTGTTTCCATGAGAGCTGTAGACACTTGTGAACATTCACGTAATAAAGTGGTAGTACAATGCCATAAACATGTGTCAGAGTCAGGGAAGGGACAGCAAATTTGCAGCAGCCTAGAAAGAGAAATATCTGAATTAACATAAACAGCACTTATTTCTCAAAACAGAATGAGGTTTATAAAGATGAGTAGTGGAAATCAGAATTATCTCCAGGAGGTTCTTTGATTTGCTTTAACTGTATTATATACACTCAAATGTTGTGTGCTGTTCAGTTACAGGTAAGACTAAAAAGCCTAATGTGCAATTTTGGAGACGCTGCCCATGAGAACACTGGGCTGTGTTCCCACATGCACATATAGGAGGAAGAACTGAAACATCAAAATAAAAAGAACACGGAATTTCACACCAATGGCTCTCAAGACAAAACTGAAGATTTATTCAAATATTTATCCTCATTTTGTGAACTACTGATTCTCCTTATCCAAACATGCAAATGAGATTAAGCATAGCTTTGGGTCTTAAACAAACAGTCCAAAACTCTTACTATGGAAATAATCACAGTCTTCACATTTGACTTGAAGTTGAATTATTATCAGAAAAAATAGATTGTGGCATTACAGTGTGTTAGTAAATAGCAGATAGAGACAGGAGGCTACAAAAATAAAGTAAAATTTTTCTCCACATAATGTTCTGTAAAACATGCACACTTCACTTTCATACGTGATAGAAGACACATTTGCTTTCAGAGAAATTAGAAAATAATCGATAGCATGACATTTAGAAAAGAAGTTTCTTCCCTGCTACATAATTCCAGAAGGAGAAAGAAATAGCCATGAAGCACTTGTCCATTCTAGAGGTGTTTTTGTTGTTCTTTATTTCCTTTGTAAAAATGAACATCTTAATCTGTTCACAATTTGGCATGTTAGCTTCATTTCAATGACAATTCTTCCAGACTTCTTTCTATCCTTGCCTATTACCACACACCTGTGCTTAGAAGGGAAATATTATTGGACCTCGACTAAGAAAGGGATTTTTTTCCTTACCAAACACTTGTTCATCATAATGTAATAGTTGCAGTCTTCATGAGGTATTGGCGTGGTTCTAATCCTTGACAGTTGGAGACATGCAACATTTTTGGGGTACTTTCATCACTCAGATTTCATAATAAAAAAATGAAAAAAGTGTCTTTTGAAATTTCTTTTGAAAGACATTCCAATCAACTGGAAGTGGCTACTCAGGTTACAGGAATAAGGACAGCTTTGCCATTTGAATATCAATATTTTTATTTGGTGTTATACTTCTGACTGCTCCCAATCTAAATGCTGCAGTGAACATCGGGTGTTCTGTGAACTAGAACTTCCATTTGCTAGTAGATTTTTTTTTTTTCATAAAATGTTCTTTGTAGTCAATATGAATATGGGCATTTTAATTATTGATCAGAAGCATTATTTCTTATTTGTATCTGTGTTGTGAAAGATTTCTTAAAAACTGAATAGAAATTCATGTACATTTAGATTTTTCTCTTTTCTGGCTGTTCATGAGTTAAATGCTTATGCAATACCTTTCCTTACAAACTGCATTACATCTCTCCCATTAACTCTCTGTCAAATCTTTCTGGGCCTGATCTGCGGGCCTTTGAAGTCAATAGGAGCCCATCCAACAGCCCCAGCAGGCTTTGGGTCCAGTCTCTCTCACTTCCAACTTCTTAGTAAAAAAAAAATAAAAATAAAAAATGCATAACGCCAGAAAGGTGTAAAATATGAATCAGGTAATATTCTGTGATGTATGTGGGTAAAACAATGGACTTTGGTCCACCTTTGTGACAAATGTCAAGAAATCTGCATGATACCTGTTCACTGCAAAGTAGGAATGAAAATCCAGCAAATATTTTTGACAGATTGAAGCTAAATTTCCTTGGTTAAAAGCCTGTCTTTCTGAAATGAAGTTTCTTTGTTACATCTCTCTAACTTTACTGTCTCACAGCTTTCTGCCCAGTCCCTTTACCTTTGAAATGTATTCTGCATTGGCAAAACCCTCTTCCTCTGAAGTCAATGGGAGCTTTACTATTGACTTGAACGGGACAATGATCATATCCAGGTTCCAATACACAGTGAGAAAAAATATAATTGTCATAGTTGAAAGTATGAGAAACATTTACACGATTTGGCAGTTCCACTGTAAAACCTCTGGCACTAACCAGCTTTTCTGTGTGTTTCCCACAACTCACGCCCGGCAGCGCAGGAGAACACAAAGCCCCGCGCCCCGGTGCCTCCAACACTCGGCAGGGGAGTTGAGCCCCAGCCTGCGAGGAGTTAGCACAGCCACGCGCTAATCCGACAGCAAACATTTTGCAAGCATCGACCTTTCCCTTAGGGACGAGCATTTTGCCTCCGGAGCCCAGGGAAGCGCACGGGAGGGCGCAGCCAGGACGGGCAGCGGGCACCTGGCCACTCCACTACTCAGGTGAGAGCCCGGTAAAGCCCCCTCTCCTCCCGCCTCTCCGAACCCCGGCAGTCCCCGGGGTACTCCCAGATCCGAGGGGGAAGAGCAGAGAACCGTCCCTTGTGCGCAGCGGCGCAGCGCAGAGCGGAGCCGCCCCCCAGGAGCCTAAGCACGGGCGCGCACCCTCAGCCTCCTGCCCGTCCCCGGGGGACCCTGAGCGGCGCGGAGCCCCGTACTCACCGCCGTGCCGCAGGCTGCACCCAGCAACGAAGGCGAGGAGCCCCCTCCCAGGTGCCCGCTGGGGTGCCCGGACCCCGTCCCTCGGCACCCACATCCAAGCCCCGGTCGCGCAGCTCGAAGTCCTTCTGAGGAGCACCCGGCCGGCCCCGACGCCTCCCGCCTCGGATCGCTGTCATCTCCCCTCCCCTCGCCACCCCCTTCCCCCCCCCGCATCCCCCCACCGGCGGGCAGCAGCATTATAAAGCGGTCCCTAACCCGTGAGATCACGCACCGGCGGAGGTGCTGGTCTTCGCCGCAACTTACCGGGCATCCTTCGGAGCAGCGGGCGGGAGCTAGGGATGAGGTGGGAAGGAGGGAGGGGGCTGCTGGTGGCGCTGCTCGGCAGCCTGGGCAGAGTGCTGCGAGTCAGTGCGTGAGTGCCTCTGGACGTGTGTGTGGTGCGGTGCTGTGCCGGACGCTCAGGCACCGAGGGGCGGCGGGGAGAGGCGGCGGAGCGCGGGGGGCGCAGCTCGGCGCGGACAGGTGCGGCCCAGGGCGCCCCCAGCCCCGCGGCCCCCTGAGGCCCCCCGCGCCCCGCCGCCGCGGAGGGAGCTGCCGGGGAAGGGGCTGGGGGAGGCGCGCATCCTCCTCGGGTGGCACACGCACCGCAGTCGGGAGGAGCGGGGGAAGGGATTAAAAAGAATGATAATAAAAAAGGTCAGACACCAAAAAAAAAAAAAAAAGAAAAAGAAAAAAGAAAAAGAGAAAAACAGAAAGAAAAGAGCGAGCAGCGAAACTCTGCTCTACTTCCCGGCTGAGCTCCGAGCCCCAAAGCTGCGGTTCCGGGAGCCGCCACCGCCCGCGGTGCAGCACGGCAGCAGCTGCCGGTAGCGCCCAGCTGAGCGCCGGAGCCTCTCCCCGCGCACGGAGGAGCCTCCCTCCGTCTTTCCATCCCTCCCTTTCTCCCTCCCTCCCTCTTTTCCTCCTCCCTCACAGCCTGCCGAGGCAGGTGCAGGGCAGGGCCCTCCGCGCTCTGCGGGCAGCGGCCGGGCTCCTGGGGATGCTGCTGCCGCTGCGCCGCGGCTTGCGGGTGGGAGCTGCCGCGGGCCCCGTTCCCCATTCCGCAACTGCGGCGATACGAGTAAGCGGCGGCGAGGGCCCGCCTCAGCCGGGCAGCTGTGCGGTGCTCCCTGCTCACGCCTGCAAACGTTCCTTCCCCCGCTCGGCTCACCTCCTGGAGGAGTGCGGTGAGCTGCCGGGAGCGGAGCGAGGATGGTGCGGCGTTATCGCTTCTTGGGGGGAAGGCGGAGAGCCGGGGAGAAAGGAGGGAGGGCAGATTCCTAACAGTCGTACTGAAGGGGTTGGGGGGAAGGCATCACGCACCAAAAAAAACCCGTTCTCAGGATAGAAATCAAAAATAGCCAAAGCGGCAGTGAAAGTTGCTCGCTTTGTGATTTGCAACGTAACGCTGCCGCTGCTGCCTGCTGCGTCTTTCAGCGCACCCAAGAAGCATGCAAGATGGGAGAGGGGGAGCTATATACTTTTGATGTGCCTTTCGTTTCTGGCCATAGTTCTCTCCCTCAATCTCTCTCTGTCTCAAATAACAAACAAACAAACAATGTTTGTTGGGGGACAAAATGTCCCCCAATCTCCCACACCGCCTGCCCCCGTGCCCTGCTAGAGAGGTGGCTCCGGGTGGTGGTTTCTGAGTTGGCAAGCGAAATCTGGTGGGGGTGCGGATACTCGACTTATAGCTTGGGATGCCCGTGGAGGCCGCGCAGCCTCTGTCCCCTGCAGGCTGCAGGCTGCGCTGCCGCGGAGTGCAGCGGACCACGCAGCGCAGCGCCCTCCTTGCCCGTGTCCGACTGCGCAGGGGCCTTCCGAGCGCGGGAGGCCGCTACTGCCTTCCCTCGCTCTTCCAGCTGTGAGAAGCGATGGTGTTTTCAGGAAAAGACTGGAGAAAATCTAACTTTTATTTACCAACAACTCACGCCCTGATTTATACAACAACAAAAACAAAAAAACAAAAAACAACAACAAAAAAGAACAACTACTGCCAAACCTCAGCCCTGATCATGCAGCTTAATGTATTGAGCCAGAGGTAGCATGGCTGCTTGCCAGACCTGTGATCCATTAACCTCCTTAGCTCATTGTTGGCAGCAACAATACAACCCGATCAAATTCTTGTATCCTAAAGGCAAGTCATTTGGTTTTCACAGTAAACTCCGCTCTCCCCTGCTGCAATTAAAGAAGGGCCTTTCAATAGCAAAAGATGTAAGAACGAAATACACTGTTTTTCTACTACTCCATGCTTGTTTTCTGGATTAAAAACATCTGCCTACGCTCAAGGTAATATACACAAAGGGAGATACTTTGTGTATATGACAAAGATGTCATACTTTGTAGCAAGCCTTCTGAATTTTACCTTCTCCATTTAATTACGTTCTTTAGACTGTGGATGATTTAAAGTTTTGGTTCCGGTTCTTTTGCGGAAGGAGACCAAGCAAAGCCCTGCAAATTACAATTAGAGTATGAAAAATTGGATGTATAGGGCTCTTGTTTTCCTTATTCTTTATATCTGAAATACATAAATGTATATACAAATGTATGCTTTTTTATCCAAATATATTTTCTGGAGTTATATATTTATACATAAAGGTGTGTACATGTGCACGTGTTGTGTATACGTATACCTCCTATAAAATAATGAACTTCAGAATCAGGTTAAAAAAAAGTATAGTAAAGAAGTATATAAAAAAAGCAGAGCTAAAAACAGAGCTCTCAACTACCTGCTGAGAGCTATATATATAAAAAAAAAAAAAGTAGAGAAGTCATAGAATCACTGATACAGAAACAGTATGAAAGCTATACCTTGCCCTTCATTCTTTACACAAGAAACTTAGTTAACACAGCTACATTTGTGGGGAAGAAAAAAAAAATGAAGTAGTTCTTTCTTTCTTTCTTCTTTTAAAGGCATTCTGACATTAAGCTGTGGTCGTAATTGCCATGTGCAAAAATATTTGTTTCGGAAAGTGTGCATTTAGAGAAGTTAAATCTGTCCTTGGTTAATGGAACTGTCTAGTCTGGGAATGGAAGATAATATGTGCAAAAATGAGTCTGATCGCATGAGGGTCTGGCACTGAAAGATGGGAAAGGTGCTGGGGAATATGGCTAGGGTGAAGACATGAATACAAGAAGCTGGTGTATTACAGGGGGAACTGGGCCTGGAAATAAAATACCACATCATTTAGAGAAGGTGACAGCAATAAAGATATTCGTGCTTTTTCTCGCAGATGGGATATTCTGTAAAACACTTCCCATTACTCATTAGTAGGTGAGGATTGTAAGGTAACACCTACGTCCTCTCAGAAACCTCTATACATTATTTCTAAATTGCTACCTGTGGCATAGAAAAAGTCCTCCCAAAACAGTCCTGAAACTGGGAAATTCTAAAATTTCCACATCTGAGGGATTCACTTGCTTAGAGGAACTTAGGTTTCCCTGAGCAGGAAGATTTTAGGGATTTTAGGGTATTTTAGTGTTGCTTTTGTTTGTTTGTGTGTTTGTTTTGTTTTGTTTGTTTGTTTGCTTGTTTGGCACACAGATCAATGCCTCAGACATGGTCAGCTGCCACTGTGCTGCCTTAGCCTAAAGAAAGAAAAGGGTCAGAGACTTTTTGCTGCCTATTGCATGAGATACTCTGAGAAGAAGTCTTGATCCCATTTTCATTAATATCAGTAACAAAATCAAGAAGTGACTGATACATCAGCAGAATGTTTTGACTGCAGCAGAATCCCTGGCTTCAAGAACAGATGTTTGGGATGGGAGAGAGATGTAAATCTATGCTGTAAAAAAAGTATTAAATTTAGGCTGTATTTCAATCTGTTGTGGCAAGTGTAGTCATTAATAGATAAAAAATTAATGAAATGTTATCACTCCTGAAGATAGTCTATTAAAAATCAGAGTGAGAGATAGTTTAGCTGGTTGCTTTTCACTGTGTTTTTTTCACTAAGTCTGAAAGTGTTTTTTCTCCTTGAGTTGTCCATTGTCATACAGCATATGTAAAGGGCATCAGATTGCATATGTTGTGTGGGACTAACTGATTCAGATTCATAATGGTCTTTGGTAGCCATTATTTTAAGGAGCCATTACTTTAACTCAATAACAATTGAGCTCTCTGTTATTTATTATAATTTTCATGTATTCGTTTTTTATTCTAAAGACTTTTCTACTTCTCTTCTTCCTATTTTTTTTTTCCTACTAGAGGCATCGTGTTTATTTTCACTACCATAACTTGAAGAACTACACACCACTTGTTACAAAAATGGCAATAAAAATTTTAGCACATAATAAAATAAAGAGAACTTGACATTGTTTGAGAAAATGCAAAAACAACAGCAGTAGATCATAGAATCTGAGAATAAGAGAATCATACAGAGAATCATTGGGTTGGAAGGGACCCATCCTCACTGCCACGGGCTGGGACCTCTCATAAGATCAGCTTACTCAAAATCCAATCCAACCTGGCCTTGGATACCTCCACAGATGGGGCATCCACAGCTCCTCTTGTCAGCCTGTGCCAATTCCTCACCACCCTCTCAATGAAGTATTTCTTCCTTATATCTTTAAGTCTACTTATCTTATTTTAAAGCCATTACCCTTTGTTCTACCACTAGACACCCTTGTAAAAACTCTCCATCTGTACCGGTCTCAGTCCCAATAATCATAGATAAGGCTGGTAAAACTTAAAATCTTTGCTTTTCTTAGAGATGCTTGATTTCATTCACCCCTTTAAAACTAGTGAGGTTTTGACACTCCAAAAGAATGATTTCTAAGTGAAAAAATATGGAGAAAACTATACTGACTGGTATGTGATGGCTCCTCGTCTATATACAACAGAAAAGAACCAAGGTTGAAGCTTGAAATACTGGTGTTCTAACAAAACATAAAATTCTATTGCAATTCAATATTTGACCATCAAAATTCATGCTGTTTTCTCGTATGTAAATATATTCTCTAAATTGTTAAAAAATAATATAGCAAATGGTAATAGGAATACATTCTGCCTTCATTTTCAGTTTTATATTCAATTTCCAGTAATAATTCTGGTAAATAGAAAATAGAGATGTTTTACTTGTTAAACAGCTGATCTATCACAAAGGTATGTGTTATCCCAGTATTTAAAATGGGTATTCTGTTACATTTGTTATATTTCATGAATCAATCTTTTATTAATATACAGGAGGTTGCTGAAAATTTATGACTTTATGAAAAAAAAAAGAATGTGCCCATCAAAAACTTTATAAAAAGTAGTATGCTTGAGGATCTTAGGGGATTATATAATTTTAATATATTACAAGAATAGATACAATTTTTCAGAAACCTAACCAGTATTCTTCTGTCAGGTTGGAACTTGCCATCATAACCCACTAAAAATATGCTTCGTTGAGTCAGTAAATACTGTATTTTTTGAGCTGTCTGTATATTATTGACTTTTCTGGTTTCTGCAAACCATTATATCAGAATTCCCTTCCTCCCATTGTTTTTATACCAGAAAAAATCAATTCAAATCTTAGATATACAAAGCAACAAAGGTAATCTAACCTTGACACATTTCAGAATTTATACCACTTCCTCCTTTATTTTGTTGAAGCTCTGCTTTGTAGGCTTATCTGCAATACCTGAGAGTTATTACAACTCTTTATAAATATACAGGAAAACATACTAAACCATAGTACATTGAGAGCCAGATTATTTAAAATCATAGTGAAGTGTGACTAGCATATTAAAAATCGATTTTCATCTTGGGGAAAAAAGCATCCCAAAATATGATGCTTAGAATGAAGTTCAGACTTCAAATGTTCATACATGACACCTATTAGGAAGAAAAATCTGATATACAAAGATCTAACATCAATTTTAATAGAAGATCAATGGATTAATGCATCCAGAGTTACTTGGTCATTGGTCACCCATGCTAGTTATCATTTCCACAAGTTTATGATGTTTTTACTGCTCTGTTTAGTCTAAACTAATGTATTTGTCCTACTGACCCATTTTCCATTCAAATAAGCACAAATAAAATAAATGCAAATATAAACATATCCTAAGATACATAAAGGAATAACTCAGCTGTATTACTATAGTTTCCACTATATTTTGTTTGTTCTGTTTTCATTTACTTATTTGTTATTTTTATTTCATGAAACAATCTAGGTACATGAAGGTAGCATGAGAAGAGATAACAAATATGGCTATGTGGCTGTCAGATGGGAAAATTTTGTGTAGAGTTTGTAATTTTAGATATGTGATATGGAAAAAGAAGAAATCTTAACACTGAGGTCCATGATTGACTAAAAGAAAAGAGTCATATGAAAACAAGCCAGTGAAGATGTAAAGATGAGAATGAAGTCCCCAGAATGGGGAAAACAGAGTGAGAGAATTGGAATAAGACATGAAGGCAGTAGAAGAAACAGGAAAGTCAGTAATACTAGAACACACTCTCATGCAAAACTTGGAAATGAATCAACCATCACAAAGCTCCGCATTTCTCTTTTATCAATAAATTTATTTGAAACTTGTTGGAAAAACGTGTTCCTCACTCTCCTCTGGTTCTGCTCTACACAACAGACAAGCATCTTTTACTGTTGTCAATCCTGACATAACTATTGGCAGAAATATAACCTGTAGGTCTAACTTTCTTACTACAGGGAATTTATTTGTTGGAATCAGACCATTTTTTGGAACTTTTTTTCGTTCTTCCTCAAAGAATAGATAAGTGATAAAAAAATGGGAAAAAGGGAAAAAATAGAAAACCAAGAGAAAGAAAAGAAAGAAAATAAAGGGATCCTTTATGACACTAAATTTTGGCTGCCATGTATTAATCAGCATTAAAATTAAAGTTGTCTTTTCTAGCACTATACCTTTTCACAATTCCCTACTTGTGGATATACAATATAACAGAGTCTATAGTTATGTGATTATGTACTATTTTTTCTCCCCATCAACTTTGGAAATCTATCACTGCAAAAGATGAGTCCTGCTCCACTAAGAAGCTGTGTAATGTTTTATTTTCAATTGCCTTTGGGCAAATGAGATACTTTTTACCAAATTGTTCAAACAGTGCTAAGAAAAAAGTATTAGTTGCATCTTCTGAGGAATTTTTCTGATGCCAGACAATACGCCCTCTATATGCATCACAAAATAATATTATCTTATTACAACGACATTTCTGTTATTCCGGTGGTAGAGATGGGAACTGAGACATAGCAAGTTAGAGCAGCAGAATCTGTAGATTTTGAGTATAAAATACCTAGAATTTACCATTTTGCTCACTAAAAGATTATTGTGAGAGCCGAGGAGAGGTGAGCACTTCAACAGAAGTATCCACACTTTTAAATATTACACTCAAAAAGATAATACTCATAACTTGCAGGAAATACATGAATAATTAATTTTTTTTTGTGAGTTTTCCAGCATTGAGAAATAAAGGGCACAGTATCCTGTCTTTCATATCACCATTCAAACAGCTTAGGAATGAAACATTCACTGAAATTCACCGTGAAAATAAAAGCAAAGATAAAATGAATGACAATATTGTTTATGATACAACTCAGTTTATCCTTAGAGATGAGCTATCTGCGCTGGTGGGGAAAGGTTCTCATCAAAATTTACCTTCATAATTTGTGTCTTAGCTACACTGGCAATGGCTTATGCTTTAAACTTAGATTATAACTATATATTATTTTTTCCGTCATCAGTAAAATCTACCTCCCAGAATAACCTGCTACTCAAAAGTTTGTTGGACATTTATTCTGGAGCTAAACTGGATCTACTGTCTAGAAGCACCTGGAAATTTTCCAGATTTGAACTTGACAGCCCACTTCACTTTTGGTGACATTGCATTATTTTGAGCATTTTAAATATTGTACTTACAGCAGGAGAAAAGATCCAAGCAGAACAATGGGAAATTGAAATTGCTTGGAATTGCTGTGGGCTGGCAACCTTTGCTTCTTTCTCTGACTTGTCTAACAATAGAGATGCCAAAGTAAGTAACCTTTTTAGTTTTCTGATTGAAAACACTGAAGAAATGGTGATTTGGGACAATTATTCCTTTAGTGACCTCACAAAAAAATTTCTTTTCTAAACTATGCCTTCAGAGAATTTCAGCAGGACAAAATATTTTCAAATTCATTTTCCACTGAACCTGAACATCAAAAACCTGAAGATTAACAATGACTGATTTATCTATAAGGTATATGCTCTGATAAAATCAACCACAGAGGATAAAAAATTGGTGGAACCTTTCTAAGAATCTCCAACTGAACATTTCTGGTGTATTATTCTCTTTTTGGTTCAGAGTACCTTTGTTTGGTCAAGACTGATTAATCTGTAATATTCCCATAACAGCCTGGTTAAGATCAGACATGCTAAGCACTCTTTATCTTCATCATTTCTGTAACCACCATCACTCTTCTTTATGGTAATTTTACCAGTTCTGGAAAACTATGCTGCCAGCACTTCTCTAAAGTGCTTCTCTAAACTTCGTCTGATCCATATGTCTATTTGCTTGTACAAATCCTGATCATAATGGAGAGATATTGCAAAGATGAACTCTCTGCTCTCCTCTATGGAAATCAGAAAATTTGTTATGCACTTTAAGTACATTAGCTTTGGTGATGTATTTTTCTCCTTGAATTGTCAATCCATAACAAGTTCTGGACAACAGAAATAACTGAATTTCTTTAACTCACACTTTAAGTTTATGAAAAAGAAAAAAAAAAGAAAGAAAATATCTACAAGTACATATTGAATAATGTAATTCAAGAGCTGCTTGTTAATGTGATGGTTTGCATTGTTTACATTTATCTTTATATTTAACAGATTTTTTTTAACACATCCAAACATTTGGCATCACATACATAGTTAAATTTGTATTTTATGATATATGTAGCTGGCAGCAACTGAAAGAACTAAGTGGCACCTACATGGTGCTGCACATCATCCTTCTGGTTATTTCATTGCATTTTGCAGACAGTGTACAAGTCACTTTTTATCTTTCAAGTCCAGTTAGGGGAATCTGATATTGCTCAACTTTCTCTTAGAGACACACATCACTGAATCTCAATGCATTTCTTTATTTCAGAACTACTTACTACTCTTCTAGAGTAATTTAGAAACACTGCTGCCCCTAGAGTCTACCTGTGAGAATGAAAGGAAATAGTGTAATGTATTCCATTTCTCTTCTGGCTCAGGCTCATTTCAAACTATCATATTCATAATTGCATTAGATCTACCAGGATCTCTTTTAGCAGCTTTACTTCTATGTAATCTAACTGTAAAGCCACAGTAAAATTTCCTTGTGTGATGGCTAACAGACTTTTTTTATTTCCACCCAAATATCTTTATGTCTTTCTAGTGCATTCTTTTGTTTCAGCATTGTTGTTTAATGAGGCTTTTCTTCTTTATTTCATCTATCCACTGAATCACTTATAGACTCCAATCACCTTTTGCTCTACTCTGCTCTTCTACACATATTTCTACCAAGAAAACTGTTTTACGCTCATCTTGAAAATTGAACTTCTACTCTTGATTTCTTCTATAGCCCTCTTTGCACTTGTTCTCAGTCAAGTTTACCTTTCCTGACCAGAAAACTCAATATTGTGTAGGCAAGGTTTAACCAGATCCAAGTGTAATTATGTTAGTGCTTGTCCATCTCTCGTGGATTATTTTTTGCAATACATTTTCAGTTTGCATTTGTCACTTTTATGCTGTATCATAGTCCGCAGCTCATTCATTCAGGGACTATCATATCCCATTCCTACAAAACATTTCCAGATTATATACCTCCAGCATATTAGAGGATCTTTTCTTATTAGCTCCACTGCATAACCTTATACTTAAATCTAGATTTATTTCTATTAATCTCTATATACTGATATTCTTTTCTAATCTCTTCTCTTCTAACTTCCACTTCATGGCACCAGCAAACTTTATAACTGTACATCTTAAGGAGTGCCATATCAGTAACCATAGATAAGACGACTTTCTAGATCATACTTTGAGGACCTTTACTAGGAATCACTTTCTATCTTGATACTGCTTTCTGAAAAACCTTTATGTTCATATTTATAAAAATATATTTCCCAATTTTAGAATTTCTCAATTAATTCTATCTTTTTTTTCCCCCACATTTACCAATAGTTTGCCAATTACTACAACATCAGATATATCTATCTGATGCCTAGATAGAAAAATCTATGACGTTGTTTAGTATAAAAATAGTTGTCAAAGAGCAATCTGGATAAGGAATAATCTCATGATAGTTCTCAAGGAAAAAAGTTTTCTCATTGTTCTTATTATAATGAAAATGCTTTCTCAGTTGCATTAAAAAAAATATTTGTGGCTGATTACATATTCAAGCAAAACAGAAGTTATAATTTTGATGCTAGAATAGATAAATATATTTTGTGAGATGTGAGAATTCTACAGAATCAAGTTCATCCTATCTAGTTCTTTTTCTCAATAAGAGTAGCTGTCAGTAAAAATTATCTTTTGAGCTGAAATTTTTAATGACTTATTTGAAGTCAAATTCCAAATATTATGGGTGACTCTTACTGATTTCTATGAAATCGAGATTAACTGGAAGAAGTAAATCATGAGCAATACATTTAACTTTTTGAAAAAGTGGTCAAACCAGATCTTTGGTCACAATAGAGAAGAGTCAGGAAAAAATATAAATTTCTCCAGCTGTTTAACAGAAAGCTCAATTTACACTTTTGTCTGTCTCTTCTTCTTCTTTTTTTTTTTTTTTTTTTTTTTTTTTAAGAGCTCTTTAGCAGCTGTGATGTAAGGAGTAAATATGTCATATAAGTAGGTCATTAGAGAATCATCTACAATTATACAATAATTTGTGAATATTCTGTGAAGCCTTGTAGGTAAAATTGCTATGGCAAGCAGTGACTACACAACATTCCCATAAAATCTTTTTACCAATTAATTATTCATCTCAGAACATTTCTTTTCCATAGAATGTAGAGTATATGTTACCTTCTTTTCACTATGTTTTCTGTCAACATAATTCACACATCTGTATTTATTTTGTGCCTGATCATATATATATTACATAGAGTTTGAAAAAGATTATTAAAATATTAATATAAACTGTGTAATTTCTTATGTACACAGCACCATGGAATACCTGTGTTACCAAGTGTTGAAATTGGCTTTTTTTTTTTTTTTCCATACCTCAGACCTTTTTATAAATTGATATACACATTTTTCACAAACAACTGTTCTTATATTAATCCCAAATAAGCATTTTAAGTATAAGTCTTGCTTATTCTTTTCAGAGCGAAATAAGATAGTAAGCCAATGCCAAACAGAATTTACTAGAATGTAGTTCAGACTTCAAAGTGCCCTTAAGTATTATTTTCCTGAAAAGGTCTCTAAACATACTTTCATGTCAGTGAAAGAGTTATAGAAGGCACGGTAGAAATATGGAGAATATTTCACCCTGTTAATTTATTATAGTGAATTTACATAATGAAGGATGACAAATAGGTCTTTTTTGTTATTTTATCCACAAAACTCTTCTCATTAAAATGTGAATGTTTTCTGTATGACTGTCAGGAGTAACGTATTGAATTACACAAAAACTACACATCATGTGTTGTGAATGTTATACGAACCACAAAAGAAAACAACAGTCAAACTGCATATTGATGAGTAAAATGTTGAAGGGGAATTAGAGGTCTACACTTTAAGAATGAGCATACGCTCACTGAAAGAAAAATAAAAAACATATAATATATAAGTATATATATATGTATGTGTATGTATTTTAAAGATAATGGTAGGTGAAAAATATTGCATTGACACTTTGTCCTTCTCTTTTATTCTGTCATGTAGGATTAAAGTTGTTGCTGCCATTACAAATAAAAAATTAGTACACTGAAATAGCCATACCTAACAACAATATAACAATATTGTATGATGATATATGCTCTGCTTACCCTGTAATATATCAAGTCATATATATTCTGCTTATAATTTATGTAGGTTATGTATTGTTCTTTGTGTATATATATATATATAAAATATAGACATATTAGTAAATAAATAGTAAAATATTTTCATACATAATTCAGATCTATACTTTATTCAGTGAAAGTAAAATGGACATGAATTTGACCTTGTTCATTTTGATAAACAATAAAACTTCAGAATTTACAATCAAATCTGTCTAAAAGAAGGTGATGGTTATATGCATTACTGACTCTATAAGAACAGTAAAAACAGTTACACGCTCATAAATTATGGCCAAAAAAAGCTTTTTTTTAATAGCACATGCAGCCACAACTGTTTAATACCTATATTTTCTCCTCAAGCCCAATAGAAACAGATTTGAAAATGCATGCAAAAAAAACCACAGTATGGTAAAATTAAGGATTTTTCAGTTTTGTTTTCTTGATCATTGCACAATTTTTATAGTGATCAATCAAAAAGGAAGAAGAAATTACCATATATAATGAAAAAAAACTAGCACTCATAACTTTTAAATGTATATAGTATCAAAAAAAAACCAACAACAACAACAAAAAAAAACACAAAAAACATGCCCTAATACACTGATAAATTGAATCTAAGATTAGCTTTTGTAAGTTACTTTGAAGAAAGAAATTTTGCCAGAAGGTGAGTACCATAGCTTACCTATTATTTTTACTCAAAAGTTTTTACTCTTTCGTACTAGCATTAGCTGTTTGTTACCTTTTGTTGCCTCCTGAAGAAAGAAAAAAGCTGCACTGCAATGACACAAAAAATGAAAAAAAAAAAATGAGCACAACTTCCACTGTTTCCATTCATAGAATTATAGAATGGTTTGAACTGGAAGGGATCTAAAAAATGATATCGTACCAACTCTGCTGCCATAGGCAGGAAGAGACACCTTCCACTAGATCAGGTTTTGGAAAGCCTTATCCAGCCTGGCCTTGAATGCTTAAAGAGATGGGGCATTCACAGTTTCTCTGTGCAACCTGTTCTGTGTGTCATCAGGGTAATATTGAAGAATATCTCCCTAATATCTAATCTTTCTCCAGCAGAGGAAAGGGGGAGAATCATTTCCTTCAACTCTTAGTCATGTCTCTCTTGATGCAGCTCAGGATATGGTTGGCATTCGGGACTGCAAGAACATACTGCCAGGTCATGTCAAGCTTCTCATCAACCAAGTCCTTCTCCACAGGTCTGAAGCTACTCTCAACCTATTCTCCATTCAAACTGTACCTTCTATTTCGATTGCCCTGATCCAGGTGCAGAATGTTGCACTTGGCCTTGATGAACTTCATGAAGTTTACACGGGCCCACATCTCAAGCCTTCCAAGGATTGCATTCTTTTTCTCTGGTGTGTTGTCAGCATTTAGTTGCAGGCCTTTGTATCTGAAGTCTGCTACTCTGGCATTTTTCTACTGCAAATCAAGTGTCAGTTAAAAACTTTTATTCCTTGTACACACAGGAGTGCAGTTAGTTTTAACTACTTGGGAACAGGAGTTCCAAATACACAAACATTGGAAATGCTTTATTTTAAATAATAAATGAGCCTTATCTTAATGAGCCAAGCTGTTAGAAAGCTTTCTATCCATCTATATCAGATAGCACAGATGTTTATCAGTGTGGAATATTTTGCTTAAAGGAAAAAAAAAAAAGAAAAAAAGCACAAAAAAACCCAAACATAATAAGACTACAGTCTTTTTTTTTTTTTTTTCCCCCCCCAGTAATTATTGTTTTTTTATTATGTTGTTCAGAATCTTTTATTTAAAGTGCATTGTCATATCTGCCTGGGTTATTCCATACCACATGACTTCATGCAGAAATCTATAAAGCTGTGGGATAGTTGGCCAGCGTCTGGCTGCTGGATGTCAGTCAGAGTGGATGAGACATTGCATTGTGGATATGTGGATATGTATATACATGCAGTTACAATCACATTTCTGTTTCTGCTTTCCTTTCCTTTCATAGCATATAGTTTTTATCTCAATGCAGGAGTTTTATTTTGTTTCCAGTTCTCTCCCTCATCCCACTTGGGGTGCACTGAGCAAGCAGCTGTGTGGTGCTCAGCTGCCTGCTGAGTTAAATCACAACAGCCTTCTACAAGACTCTATTTCAAGTGCTGACCCTTTGTAGTTCTTTGTAGGATTTAAGAAGTAGTTTTCTTAGAAGTCATCAGCGCCTACATTCAAAGTATTTTGTTGTTGTTGTTTCTCTGTTTGTTTATTTGTTTTCTGGATCTAAGTACATTAACTATTTGTACTACTACTTAATGGCAGGAGTCTAACTGAATGGATTTAGGACTCTTTCTCTAATTCAAGGATCAAGTTCATGCCAAAAAGCCACAGAGAGCCTTTGAAGACTTGCTAGTGTCTGAAGGTCAGAGAAGTCAAAGTTACAAAAACAAAGAAAATAGGATGACCCAACCTATCTTCAGCAGCCAGGAGACAACACTTAGGAGGAAAGTAGTCAGTTAAGGGTTACTGAATGAAGTTTACTCATAAAACAGGCTCTTGATGACATCTCACTAGCCTTCACTAAGTGAAATAATCATGTCATTATCAGGAGTGTGATGCCCAGAGGCTTGTGAGGCTTTTGAGGCTTAGAGGATAACTTGCTAGCAGGGTGAGGAGCTGAATGGCTGAACTGAAGCGTCACACCAGCCAGGTTTGCTTTATGGCTCACCAAGGCACTGTTCAGCTGGGAAAGGCCTTCGGAGAACACCCAAGATAAATTTTGCATTTAGATCCCTAAAACAAAAGGGTGGGTTTGTCCCCACTGTTTTTCAACAAGCTAACAGCTAATCACAAATGGCTTTATTTTGTGTAAATAACATAAATAATGAAGAGTTTTCACTCAGTGGCATATACCACTAAAGTAAGATATGCTATGCTTAGGTAGAAATTCCAGAAAGCCATTGAGTATCCAGCAACTACTTAAATCTGGGTATCGGTAAGTATGTGAACCACTAACGAGAAACTGGACAAATCAGAGACTTATCTCTTCAGCCTGAACAAAGATTATCAGCTTCTTTCATTTCAGGAGTGCTAACTTTGTTTTGGAAATATTTCTTCACGATTGTTAAAAGGGTTGATCGATTATATACACTTTATGTCATAGAATACATTTTCATGTTTCTCCTACTTCATACCTGTTCACTCCTTCAGTATTTAGTAATATAATAGTAAGGTGTTATAGGAACACAAAAATCATGGCAGAAAGTAAATTTTTGAAACATCGTGGCAGACATAATAAATACTTGTTTTTCATATTTAGACATGTGTCTTCTTGAAATAATAATATTCAGAATTCAGGGAAGGATGTAATATGACACTGAAATAAGTCTACTACAGATTATTGCAAATGGTATTTTTGCAGCTTGTTTCCTTATGCTTTTGTCATTCTGCACTTGATTTAGAAAGAGATTCATGGAAAGTCATAATTATTTTAAGAAGGCAGCAGGGAAGAGTTCTTTCATCAGGTCTATAAATCTTCACTTATGCTCTGTAAAGAACCCTGCTCTCCATGTGTGCTTTAACAGTGTGAGAGGAGTATATCATAATGCCTTCAGTTGTCAGAGCTTCAGGTTTCTTTATAATATGAGTTCACAAGTGGAGACAATTTCATTGTAATAGTTCTGGCTAGAAAGAGAAAAAGATATCAATTCAGCTGGCACACAGACAGCATAGCAAGGGTATATTCTTTCCTGCATTTAAAATATACATTGGATTGGAATGTGTAAACATGGTTTTATATAACCATGTAGACATATAAAAGCATATATATGTCTATATAAATATACACATATGCATACGTACATATATAGGTACGGGTAACTAGGAAGAAAGTAAATCTAGGACTTATGAAAAAATATGACTGCTGAACATATGAACTATTTTTGAAAAAATGTTACTAGGGGAAAGAACAATGGTCATTTCAGAAAGGTAAATAGCTGCCTATCAGAAGAAGAAAATACAGTTTCCAGCGCATAGCAGTTTGGGCTATTGCTTTCACTCTCCTAAGCACAATTTTACAAAAGACAAATTTCCTTTTCTTTTCCTCTTTTGCAAGGCATTATCCTATTTAAGTCTTACAACTCACGAAATCAAAGGTGTAGTTCTGATGGTTAAGTCATAGAATCATAGAATGGTATGAGTTTGAAGGAACCCTTAAGATCATCTAATTCCAACCTCCCTGCTATAGGCAGGGACACCTCTCACTAGACCAGGTTGCTCAAAGTCCCATCTAGCCTGACCTTGAAAGCTTCCAGGGAGGGGATGTTCTCAACTTATCTGAGCAACCTGTTCCAGTGTCTCACCACCCTCACAGTAAAGAAGTTCTTCCTAATATCTAATCTAAATCTACCCTCTTCCAGTTTAACACCAATTTTGTCTTGTCACTACATGCCCGTATAAAAAGTCCCTCCTCCTGGATGCAGGACCTTGCACTTGGCCTTGTTGACCTTGATGAGGTCAGCATGGGCCCACTTCGCAAGCCTATCTAGGTCCCTCTGGATGGCATCCCTTCCCTCTAGCATGTCAACTGCACCACTCAGCTTGGTGACATTTGCAAGCTCACTGGGAACCCCTTCACCGCTCAGTCCCACTGTCCATGTTGCCTACAAAGTAATGGTCTCTGCACTGATCCCTGAGAAACACCACTTGTCACTGGTCTCCATTTAGACACTGAGCCATTAACCACAACTCTCTGAGAGTGACTACCCAGACAATTCCTAATCCTGTGAGTAGTCCATCAATTAAATGCATTTTTTCTCCAGTTTGGTGACCTGGATGTTGCCTGGGACAGTGTCAAATGCTCTGCACAAGTCCAGTACAGACGTAGCTTTTTTGTGGATATTAGAGAAATGTTTTCTTTGGAATTTTGGAATGCAGTGTAGATAAATGATACTCAAATTTTGTATACATAGTTAATTGAGCTTTGGGAAACAGTTAAGCTAAAAGACATTTTAACTCTTCCCACCTTTTACTTTTCCCCTTTTCTGTTTTCTTTTTCCTTTCCATTTCCCTTTCCCTTTCTCTTCTCATTTTTTTTTTTCTTCCCTTCTTCATAGGCTCTTGCTGGTAAGCAAAAATATCTGAAAGCTTTCATCTGAAACATTTCATTTTTTACCATCTTTGTTTATGAGAGGTCTTCTTCTGGGCATTTGCACTGAGTTTCTTGCCCCAGAAATGAATGTCTTGAAGATCTGTCTACAGATTTATTGGCTGCTTTCACAGTATTGCAGTTTATGTTTGTTGAGTTGTAGTCAATAGTTTTCAGAAATGTGAAAAAATTTGAACAAGTTTCAGTAGCTCTGTAAAGAAATGTTTATCCATTGCTCTATCAGATATTTAAAATATAGTGCTCTCATCTTTTTTTTTTTTTTCTTGCTTTGCTTTGTTTTATTGTGTTACTAAGAAAAATTGCAGTGTTCTGTCTCATCTTTCTCTTAGCATTTATCTTATCCTTTAGGTAGGAAAAACATGGATAGAATAATTATCTATTTTTATTGAGTTAAAAACTTGCAAGAAAACTTAATTAAAATCCAGTCAGTCACTATTCTTTATGTTGGCATTCAACTTTAAAAAAATACACAGCAGAGATTTATGTTTCAGCTTAAACCACTTACTGTTTTTGTTACCTCGATTAAATGTAAACAAGTAAAAACTTTGCTAAAGCAAATCATATTTAACTTGGCAGTTTATGAAAGTAAGCAATCTTTTGTTTATTACCGTGCTGTATATTTAGAATGATCAGTATTGTAACAATTCTTACAAATTTGATTAAAAATAATTGAAATATTTCTAATGATTTACTGTTGCAGGGTTTATAGATGCTGTGTATAGTACATGTATATTTAAATTAAAAGGCTGTTGCAAACTGTCAAAGATATTAAGTGTGTAGACAGTCATGAAGTGGATTAATTTTGTTATTTTTCCTCTTACAGAATTCAGTAGATTTCAAAAGATACAACTGTTATGACCCTCCTTCATGAGCGTGATGCTTTGATGCATCAAAAACCAAGTTATATGGCATAAAATATTAGAATATTACAATAATAGTTGGAAATGACCTAGAAGGATCATCAAATCTAACACATGGCTCTAGCCAAAGATCAAACCTTGTGTTTTAGATTGTCCTAGTGTTTCTTGAACTCTGGCACCCTGGGGTCGTGCACATTGCCCTGGGAAGCCTGTGCCAATGCACAACCACCCTCTGAAGAAGACTCTCTTCCTAATTCCCAACCTGACCCGCCCCAATGTAGTTCCATGCTGTTCCCTCAGGCCCTGGGACTGTCACGAGAGAGTAGAGCTCAATGCTGCCCCGCCACTCCCTGCGAGGAGCCATGAAGCCTCGCCACAATCTCCTCTGCCCTGAGCTGAACAAACCAATAGACTTCAGACTCTCTTCATACCTCTTGACCACCCTTCACCATCTTCATAGACCTCCTTTAGATGCTATCTAATAGTTTTATGTCCCTCTGATATTGTGTTGCCCCAACTTGCACCCAGTTCATGTGGTATGACTGCACCAGAGCAGAGCAGAGTGGGACAGTCACTTCCCTCGACAGGTGAGCTACAGTGAGCTTAATTTAAAAAAAATATTTTCACCCAACTAATACTTAATACGTCTTCCTGCATGACACTGAGTTTGTCATGCCTACTGAGTGTCAGATAGGGAAAAGTAGAGAAAGAAAAAAGTGCTTTATGTCAGAATAGAGGAAAAATTTGCTTTGGTAAGGGCCCATTATTTTATGCAGTAGGACTTTGTTAAACAATCTTAATTGTTTCCAACAATAACTTGGTGCTATTGGTGCTAGATTTACTAACATCTGGACAAATATATGATTGCCCCAAATTTGGAGAGAACTGCTTTCGTAAGACACTTGTTGTTACAGTTTGGCAACTCAGCTTCACAAAGCTTTTTACTCAGTTCCCTCCTATCCCACTGGAATGAAGGTGAGAAATGGGAGGAAAAAATTAGAACTCACTCATGTATTTCATTTTATGATACTTCTAAACTGAAAATACATTTTTGTAGTAACTTTTTATGCCAGACTGCATGTACTTAAATATGTAAGTATGGATGGAAAATTCTCTGGAATTCATGACAATGCTTTATTGAAGTCACTGGTTAAATGTATATTGCTCTGAGAGTAATATCTCATATTTATTTCCATGGAAAATATAACTGATACAGAGAGCACAATACTGTCTCATAGAGAGAATTCTCAACTACAGTATATTCTTTTTCAACATAGTCACCATTAGCTATGCATTTTCATCAGCAATGAACAGGAGCCTGCATGCTGCACTCATAAAAATCAGCACCAGTGGAGGTGACCCATCGTCATTGTCACCACTGCTGAAATGCACCACCCACTGTGACACTGTGATCACATCCACTATTTGGTCTCCATAAGCAGTCAGTGAGCACTGATGAGTGTCAATGGGTGCAATCTTTTTCTGCGTGAAGGAATTCAATGACACCCCTTTGCTTCACACTCAATTCCATGTCAGATGCTATTTTGCCTGATTGTCCCTCTGCTGTCCACCTGTTGCATGGCAACAAAATGTAATGGAATACTGGTAGGAAAATTCAATCTCAACTGCCATACCACCACCATTTGCCTCTGATAGCGTCAGCCATAATCATGAAATAGGAATTTGTGGTCCCCAATCTTAAGATAGAAAGAATATTATTTTTGAGATAGAAGTAATATCAGTCTTAGCACTGCTAAAAACAACTGGTAAAATCAAACTAACTCACTTGCAGGTTCTGCTATGGTGGCCATTCAGATCAGAACATAGACCTTCTCATACTCCAGACAGATAGGGCAACAAATTAATTGTTTGTTATAACTGAAAATCTTTACTGAAACAGATCATTTGACAAAGTCAACAGGAATTGCATTTATCTAAGGACTATATACCTGTCACTTGTGCAGAACTAAGATATTTCTTTAATATCTATATGAGGATTTTCTTAATTAAAAAAGTACAAACTGATTATATTTTGTATGTGTGGGTAGTAAATTACATAAATAGAAAAATCTTGTGTTTAGCCATAACAGGCTTTCAAAGCAATTTCAAAGAAACAAACATCGTATGTCATGCTTTTTTTTTTTTTTTTTTTTTTTTTTTTTTCCTTCAGTGACATGCCAAGCTGTTCAAGCTTGGCTTTTCTTTCTCTTGGTAGTAAGATAGCTGGTACATTAGCTAGCTCTCCCATATAGATTATTTGGATAAGATTACAGTTTGGTCCTTTCAAAACAGAATGCAGTAACTGTTAAGAGAGAGGAAGAGTGGGTTTCTAATATGAAAAATTGTCTTCCTCCTCAAATGTTACCAGTCAAGTCATGTTACATTAGACAGAGTAATAGAACATTAGCCGTGTAATGAGACATGACTTCTAAAATTGTAAAGGAGAAAGCACATTCAGATTGGTTAGTCCTAATGAAAGAGGTAGCTTGCATCAAATTTGAAATACTTGTAGATATTATGCAAACCAGCTGTTTGCGAATTCAAGATCATTTGGAAATTGGAAGAAGTGTCAAATACACTATCAACTTCTCAAAACATTTCAGTGTCCCACTTTCGGTTTCTAGATAAAACAAAGGATTTTCTTAGAAATCAGAAGCTATTTTCATTTAATGCTTGACAGTTTTACTTAGATTATTTGGGCCAAAAATTCAATTGAATGAAATGAGTTTTTGTTTTATTGAAGTCAACAGAACGTCAGACATTTAAACAATTTTAAATGCAATCTATTTTACAGAGGTGCAACTATTCTGTAATGAAGGAAATGTATTAAACTTCATGTAGTAGTTAATGACAATGATACAAAAGTAGTTTCTTTATTATGAGATGATGATTCATTGCAACTAAAATATTTCTATTTTCATATAAATATTATCAGGAAAGAGATTTTTATTTTTGAATATTTTGAACCATTCAAAGTAAAGTTTGGTTTGGAAGAGATCTTAAAGATTGTCTACTTTCAACCCTCCAGACATGGGCAGAGATATCTTATACAAGTTTAGATGTCTCACAGACCCCTACAACCTAGCTGTGAGTACTCTGAGGGTTGGGGCATCCACAACTTCTCTGGGCAGCATTTTCCAGTGCCTCCCATTTTTATAGGAAAGAAGTTCTTCTGAATATGTACTCTAAGTACATATTTTAGGTTAAAACTGTTATCTCTTGTCCTGTCATTATACTCCCTGATAAAGAATTCTTCACCACCTTTCATATTGGTTTTATTTAGGTACTGGAAGGCTGCTATGAAGTCTTCTCTTCTCCAGGCTGAACAACCCCAACACTCAGCCTTTCTTCATGGGAGAGGTTCTCCACCGCTTTGAGCATTCTCATGGTCACCTCTAAGCTTACTCAAACCAGTTTCATGTCTTTCATACGTTGGCAGCCCCTGAGATAGGGAGTAGAATGGTTTGGTTTGAAAGGGACCTTTAAGATCATCTAGTTCCAACCCCTTTCTATAGGCAGGGACACCTCCCACTAGACCAGGTTGTTCAAAGCCCCATCCAGACTGACCTTGAGTGCTTTCAGGGAGAGGGCATTCACAACTTCACTGGACAACCTGTTCCAGTGTCTCACAACCCTCACAGTAAAGAAGTTCTTTCTAATATTTCGTCTAAATCTACCTTCTTTCAGTGTAAAGTCAGTTCCCCTCATCCTGTTGCTACCTACCCTTATGAGAAGTCCCTCCCCAGCTTTTCTGTAGGCCCCCTTCAAGTACTGGAAGGCTGCAGTAATGTTTTGTCAGAGCCTTCTCTTCTCCAGGCTGAAGAGCCCCAGTTCTATCAGCCTGTCCTTGTAGGGACAGTCCTTCAGCCCTCTGATCATCATTGGAGCATTCCTCTAGAGCTGCACGAACAACTCCATATCCTTCTTGTCTTGGGGGCTCCAGATCTGGACATAGCAAGCCAGGTGGGTTTGAGTTCTGACCCTTCAACTTCAAGGTATGTGGTCTGGTCTCTAACCAGTGAGTTGCCAAATATTTTGAGGCATGCCAGGTTCTCTCTTCTGTTCCCTAACCAATTTCAAAAAGCATTACTCTTCTTTCTTCTCTCAACCACTAGTAAACAAGGACAAAATTCAGATCGTTTTAGGTTTTTGTGTGCTATAACTTTGATTTTCAACCATATCTTGTAGCAAATCAAACCAGGTGTTTTAAAATGTGAACATCTCTAGTATTTTGTCTCTGCAGAACTAGTAGCTGTCAAAGACATCCCGTCATTTTGCATGAAGCCTCTAGAATTATATCACACTTATAAATTGCATTTTATGTCTGGAAAGTGAGAATAAAATGGTTGGCATCTCATAATGAATCCTTAAAATTCAGGCACTATGTTTATGTTTTGTCTGTGTTAAATAGCACAGACAGAATACATGATGAAAATAACTCCAGAAGTGGGAATGTGAGATTAATTTTCTCAGTAAAAAGAATGTTGAAAGAAGGAATGCTTACATATATGGGAATGCACATGTAGAGAAAGCCAGGAGATGTAATATTCTAATTTTACTAAATCAATCTGCACATTCTGTCTCTTAATATTTAGAAAAGTGTTTCCACTTTAAATTACTCCAGTTTATTCAGAATACTGCAATTTTATTAAGATATGTGTGTTAGGCAAAAATAACTTTGTTTGAAGTCACTAAGAACAATCGGTCTCAAAAACAGCAACTTACATTTGGAAGAGGGAAAAAAAAATAAAAGATAAGATGATTGATTTTCCAGTGCTGATTAAAGTTGAAAATTTGGAAGGAAAACTGAACAGACAGAGTCTATGAACTGTTATGAATGTAGTTTTTGTGAAAGTTTATCATTTACTATTACTTTGCAATTACAATCTCATATTTCTATACCAACTACAATTTAATATCAGTGTAGATGAATTGCTAATACTTGGCTTCCTCTGAACAGAAAATGCCAAATGGCTGAGCTGAATCATATTGTCAAGCAATGAACAAGTTTTTAGCCTTTTTGCTTATATTTGCATCTTAGGAATCACAATACAGAATTTTCACATGGTATATTAAAAGGGCATCCCCTCATGACTATATTTTTTCCTAGATAAACTTTTAATATAAATTGAAGATGTTTCTGCTTAACTTACATTTTTAAAAGCGATGAAGTCCTTTGGGTTCTTATTAGATGGAATCTAAGCACGAAATTCTCTCATTCACGCTACTGTATAGATCTTTCATTTGAAGAGTACAGAATCTTTTTTATATTTTTGGTGGTGGTTTCAGACAAATATTCTGATGCCTTAAAACTGCCAAAATTTCCATGTTTTACACATGCAGCTGAAAGTAGAGCCAAAGAGGTAAAAAATGAGAGGAGAAATTCACATATAGCCTCTAGATTCTGGTGTAAAGCTCTGCACCCACAGATCTACATACTTCTTTGCACTGATAAAATGAATCTCTGCCCAAATTCTAGTGTTTTTTTTTTTTTTTTTTTTTTTTTAAGGGTTCCACATAGATTTGAACAGAAACTTCTGCTGGAAAGAGATCTAGAAGAAGGACTATAGAAGAAGGACTAGCCATCAGGCCATGTTTTTAACATATATACTACAGTTGTAAGTAGAGTTTTATCTCCAAAAGATAATTACAGCAGATTACCTGCATGCCTGACCTTAGTTCCAGCAAGATAATTTGTTGACTCCTCAATATAGATTTAATTATGGAAAACATTTATATATACAAAAGCAGAATTTGGAATTCTGCCAGCTCATTATAGCCTAGAAGGAAACCCATTATAGACCCCGTTAGAAAGTTATCTTGCCTAGCTTACTGGCTTAATGATGCTAACCAGAAATTGGATAACTCTGTTGTCTAGATTAAGTGAGAGTTAAACAGAACTGTCACTGGTAGATAAATAATTACATAAATATAGATAGATGATGGGGGGGTGGGGGGAGGGAGAGGGGGAAGAGCAAGAATTCCTAAGTTATTAAGCTATGTAGTTTCAAAGTTTCTTTTCCATCTAAAATCATGTTGTTGTTGTTGTTGTTGTTGTTGTTATTATTATTATTATCTTGCTTTTGAAAAATACACAGATAAATGTATGCACATTTTAACTGCAGGGGATTCCGCTGTAGGATTGCTAATGAAATATACAGTGATTTTTGTGGAAATGTAATGTCTCACAAATCATTATGCAATCTACAGATAGAAAATCTTTCTCACTGCAGGCAATAAAACAAAATAAAAACAAATATAAAAAAGTAGACTACATAATTGAAGTTCCTCTTCATTATTCTGACATTAGTTAGCCTCAGGCTTTAGAATCTGCTCAATTGTAATGAATTGTTAAGATTGCAGTTGGACCAAGGAGAAGATAACACCTCATTGTACTTCGTCTTTTTCAAGATTTTAACAAAATAACATCTGCTATCTTAGATTGTGGATGATTTAATTTTTAAACACTTGTTCCCAACCTTTAATTTTCTGCAAAACAACCACATAAATTATTAATTTCTCTATATTTCCTCAAGACAAGTTAGACGTAAGGCCCTTCATAAATATTTAAGATTTTTACTGCAAAATAAACAAAAACTTTCATTTCACTTTGAACTGCAAGTCCCGAACATCAACAACAGTATCATCAGTAACAGTAGAGAGAAACATTTTACGTAGATCTACTCTACATTGGAAGAACATTTTCATAAAAGGAGGTGGTCTTTTAGCTTATGGAAATTCAATGTGCTATGCACCAAATTAACAAAAGACAGATATTTTATTTTATTTTATTTTATTTTATTTTATTTTATTTTATTTTATTTTATTTTATTTTTTGTAAGAACGAATAAGAAAGTCCCATGATCATATCTAATCCCAACTTGACTTGAAAGGCTTTCTCCTGTTTCCCAGGAGCACAAAGTGCAGCTTACCATTATACCTGTCCATATCCATCTCCAGGAAGATGTCTGTCAGCATTAATGCAGTATAATCTCCAGGCCCATGTATGAGTTTGTTAACTCTGGCATGGGATCTGAGAAATGGAGGCAATCTCAAGCTTCAGTGCTAGGCCAACATAACCCCAGTTGCCACATCCTTCCTTTTTACCAAAGGAATTGTTCTAATAACTATCACTGCAGATCACTGCAGATACTGTAACTCACCGCTCACCAGGACAATCCGTGTCTTACAAATACAGCAGCTTTCTGTACTCTTTGGAGTGGTATAGAGATCACAAAAGCAAATTAAGTTCTTGGTCCTGTGAATGAAAACAACTTTAATTTGCGTTTATTTATAAAGCATTTTCTCAGTGCAAAGCTTTTCCATCAAATTTCAAAGAACTTTTTCCCTGTGTTGCACTGAGAAAAATATTCTAGAATATATAATACATAAAAGATTTCATGTTTTAGTATTGATTTATGATTGACCTAGTAATTTGAAACTTGTTAAGTGAATTACATATTTAAGAAAAAAATGTAATATTTAGAAATAGTTTGTGATTTTTTAAAGATAAAATCAAATAATTGATTTTGAGTGTTCGGGCCACACATTTCTCCATTTAAAGATGAATTTTATGGAGACAGTAAGCAAAAGTTTCAGTCATTATTTTAAAGAAAGGAAAATTACAAGTTTTTGCCATAAAATGCAAAAACTTTAGTGCCAGCTTCTTCAGTTTTCTTCTAGGAAGGTAGTAAAATTATTTCTCTAAAAATTAAAACTTAAGATTCACAGCTTATGTAACAGTGGAGAAATCAAAATGTTCTTCACTGTTTAGAACAGCTCCAACTGTAATGAATTTTGCTCCTTGCTTTCTCTTTCAGTCCCACAGAGAGCATTTTTGTCATTGTTCCTCATACATGAACTTATTGGATCTGACTGCGCTTTCATCTTTCTAGTGCTATCCAGAAGTAATTCCAATGGAAGTACACAAAATACAGGGATGTGAGAGTGGTATAAGGGAGATTTAAATTGGGCCTCTGAAAGAATTTCTCCTGCCTTGCCATATGGATATTGATTTCTCTCCCTCAGGCGGAATATAATTGCCTGCTCTAATTTAGCATTGATCTACCCACCCAAGTTTCTTAAAGTACTACACAAGCATCAGTTAAATTATTCCTAACACCACCTGTGTGAAGTAGGATAGCTATTGTTACCCACTCTTAGAAAATGGTAAGAGGTGAAAAGTGATTTGTCTAAACCTACGCAGTGCAACAAGGCACGATTAAAGCGGAAGGCAAACATACTATTCCATGTGCCCTGTATCAAATCATCCTGGGGTTTTGTAATGGTAAAATATTTGCTCATCCAATATTTTGTGATTCCAATGAAGCACATTTGATTAGATACTAAGTGTACCAGGACTTCTGTTTTTCTTATCAATACCTATATTTTTTTCCTTCTTGAGACCTCTAGAGATCATTGAGTCCACCCCCCCTGCAAAGCAGGCCTCCTACAAAGGAATAACACCTCTTGCTGCTGAATTCAACAAATGTGGTCTTGCCACTATCTTTAAGTGTCATTTTATTTATTAGTTCAAGAGAAACCAGCCAGACTGATAATGAGGAGAAACAAGTACAAAGAATTTTGTATACACACCTAACAGATCAGAAAAATTGTGGGTTCTAGCAACTGAGGGAGCCCAGTACTAAGGCAACACAAGTTAGGTAATTCTTTGAATCAGATAACAGTGATAAAGTAGTACTGAGTATTTGGGTAACAGACTGAACTTAGTCAGATCTTCTACGTGATATGTGACTTGAATTCAATGAGGAGAAACAAAAAGCCAACCAAACAAAATCCAACCTAGCACAGTATTACCAGGCTTGTAACTTACATAACTGTAGGTAACTACAAATAAGTTCAAATGTAAGGTGGATATGGCTTTTACATGCTGATTCTAGATTTATTTGACGGAAAAAGAAAATGATATTGATATTGGAAAGCTGTACAATATTCACAAGACCTGTTAGCTGTACTACACTGTGGTTCTTACACAGAGAAACCACAAGAAGGTCAATAGCAATAGATAGTTTTATCTTTTGACCTTAGTTTGCTATATTGCTTGACTTGAATCATGTAAGTTGTTTGCATTTTTGGCCAAGAATTTCCTGTTTCAGAGTCCCTTCTGGGCCCTGGATTGGCTATAAACAAATTTAAAGTGTGAGCCAAGTTGCTTCAGACTTCACTGTTAACATTCAAAAAAACCAGGAATGTAAAATCTTCAGGCTGATTCTTCTGAAGCACACTTTTTAAAAGTATAGTAGATGAAGGAGAGGATTATGGATTCACTCTTCCCAGTAGATGAACTGAGGTAATGAAAATGAAGAAGTTTCCAACGTTGTTTCTTTACAAACATGCTATAAATGAAAAAATAAGAATGGTTTGTAATTGACTTTTTTTGTTTCTATGTTTGTTTTAGTAATAGGATCTAGCCTTGTAGTCTTTGTAGTTTTACTCTGACAGACATCAGTTTGAAGAGCTGGTACTTTGCATCTGGCTGAGGCCTTGCTGTGAAGATAATAGCATAAAATTATCCAAGAGATCCAGGGTAAAAGTTTTGACTCCCTCTACAATATACATAAATCAATGCTCCTTGCATGTTTCTTATCTATATGATAATGTACTCTTGTGTAAAAAGTTTGGATTCTGACCTTTCCAAGGGATGAGCCTTGAAGCAAACTCTTCTGCTTTACTACCATTAGTCTACCTGTACTGCTTGACAATATTGCATTTTGCCAGAAATATCTTTGTGCTTATGCATTTAACCGATGTTAAAGAAGAGGGAATAATGTCTGCCACTAAGCAGACAAAATATAAGCCTATCACTGCCTATGCTGCAATTTAAGCTCTCCTGGAAACACTCTAGAGATCTGAGCTGCAAAGTAACTATGAAGTTCCAGCATGAAGTAATTCATAATGGTGCCATTTGCAGCAGCATGTTCTGGTTCTTCCTGGCTTCAGCATCACCTCAAATGACAAGAAAGTCTCTCCACTTCATCCTGACCTCCCTGACTATGCTGAGATTGTCCATTTCCTTCAGTATTATTTCTCTGGAAATAATACTGCCTTTGTACTGATGTTTCCATCCTACTGAAGACTATAGAGCAAGTAGCCTCTAAGGTAAGGGGAGTACAAAGTCAAGTTTCGGATCTGCTCTATGTTACAATACTGAACGTGAATTTGACATAGGAAAATATTCACTTCAGCTACCATTTCCCCCTTGAATAAAAGCATATTTGGGGAACATACGTTAACAGTTCTCAAGAAACACATTTTGTTTATGTGTTGTTTAAAAAGAGCACTGTGCCTTTAAGAGTCATTAAGCAAGTAATGAAAGTAATTGCAATTGTTAATTTTCCATTTTCGGAAGGAAAACTTTAATCTATATATGTAGCTAAATACATAAGGAAGTATGGATAGCTTATGGATAAAGTAAAGGATAAAATAAAGGAAGCATGGATAACTTATGGATAAATTATGTAGCCAAATACAAAAGGAAGCATGGATAACTTAAATGTAGCAAGAAGCAGTGAAAAATCTTCAGCTTTATGGTGTTTTCCAGGGGGCAAGAAAGATAATGTCTTCCTCTGATAAAAATTTCCTGGTCAAATAACAGCATTTCACAGCAGCAATACCTGAAGCCCATACTGTGCAACTTTAAGCATCACCTGAGATGGGGAACAGCTGGACATGTTCACAGGGGCTTTTTCATATCCCCAGGACATAATGTCTTCTCTGATCATTTACAAGAAATAGAAATGCTTTTCATATGCATGACTTAATATACATTTTAACTGGAAAAAGCAAGGTACTTATCAGGATAACACTGACAGGTGGCAGAGCAACTTGGACAGTAAAAGATAGATATTCTCAGCCAGCGGGTGGCAAGAGAAAATGGAATAATGCTGACTTGTGTATGCTGATCTGACTCCAATTACAGCAACCTGATTGTACGAAATAGGACAGTGGGACGACTATTGCCACAAGTTCTTGTTTGACCAATTGGAATTCCTTGATTTTTCTTACAGTATCCTTTCAATCTCAATATAGCCATGCTTTGTGCAGCAGCATTCATAATTGCTTTCAGGTGAAGGAGCTGAGAATAATACTTTTTCTTGCCTATGTGCAAAAGAGCAATCATTGGACTGTGAATCATGTAGCTGCAACTAGCCTGTTCAGATGAAAACAGTATTTTTTTTTCAGTCATCTTGAGTCATCTTTTCTTTTTATACCATTTTCCCTTTGTCACTTTTTTTTTTCTCTCCTTATCCATGGCCTAAATAACCCCAAAATAGCTCAAAGATGATGTATCATCCTTACTATGTTAGCAGTTAAGTTTCATGTGAATTCTCTTTCTTACACTCTTTCACTCCCAAACAAAACAGGCACTCTGGTTAAACTTCGATCTGATTTTTTATAATCTCACTTTTTTTTTTTTTTTTTTTTTTTTTTTTTTTTTTTTTGGAGAGGTAGAAAGTATTTCATGGATGTGAATACATAGATCCTTCTCAATTTTCTTCTTCCCATCATGTTAATTCACAATAGAAATGTCTTAGTAAGACTGCTCACCAGCTTCACTAGCACAGTTTAACCACTTTGGACTATGTTTCTAAGTCAAAATAGTCAGAAATCCAAATCCACTTTGCCAGTTATTTTAGATTTATGATTCTTTTGTGTTGGCATGGACTACAGAGCAACCCACAGCCACCTGTGTATATAGGTGAAGTTGATCCTTTATATTTTCTTTGTATCTTTAAATGTATCAGCAATACCTCAGTACTGTGCCAGTATCAGTTGCAACAAAATAGCTGAAGTCAAATTTAAAGTTGCCTTTAACTTCATTCTTAAACGTGTACATGCACACATGAACTGTAAATACGCAGGCACGTCTTGAAAGATATACATGATTGCTAGCTTTAATCACCTCTCAATAAGCTAATTTAAAAACAAAAAAACAAAAAACAAAACAAAAAAACTCCTCTGTATTATCTGATAATGCATGAGTCTTGCTGCAGTTTGTATTAAGTGTGAGTTTCTATCTCACAAAATAATGTACCAGATCTCAAGGTTGGCTGTAGGACACACCATTTTAGCTAATATCACACAGGAGATCAGTTATTTCCCATTGTGATTCCCAATTGGCATCTTGCAGTGAGCTTGTTTACTGCTCCGCAGCAGAATGAATTGTCTGCTGTTAAGTACAAAAAAAAGCTGCATAAAAATAGTGTTAAGTCTCCGGCTTAAGCTGACAAATTCTAGGGAAGACTAAATTAAAGATAAAGTATCAGTACAGCACTTGTTAAGTGCAGCAATATTGCCCTGAAATGGGAAAGGGAGTCAGGGCAGGTAATAGCTTTTGTCTTGCTACTACCATGACAGGTTTTTACTTGAATTCAGAATAGCAAGAGCTCTCTAAAAAGTCCTTCTTTCTTTATTTATTGTTTTCCTTTTCAGACATGAACAAAACAAAGTAAATGGCTCAGTACTTTTAGGCCAGCTTATGACACAATTATGATTTGAAATGGCTGAGTTGAAAGAATAGGATTTGTCATGGAGATGTTGACTGAGCAAACCAACAGTGCAATTATAATATTGACTCTGTGATAGAATCAGTACTTCAGGAGAACAGCAAGCTTCTTGACTTGAGGGGCTCTGGATTAACTGGTTTAAAAAGGCAGTGGTCTGAAATAAGAATGCTACACAAGTAACATTAAGAAAAAACAGTGTAATAATACTTTTGCTTTCTCTGTGCCAACAAAATCCTGAAGGACACCCAATGAGAGAAATATAATTTAGATACTAATCTGAACAACCCCCCCCCCCCCCCCCAAAAAAAAAAAAAACAAAAAAAAACAAAAAAAAAAAAACAAGGCATGCAAAAACAGAGAGTATGTTCTGCACTGTGGAGAATAAGAAAAGGGGCATGTCCTTGCTTCTGAGAGAAGATAGAAGAGTAAGAATACATATATAGATGGCAGAGGAAAAGTGCTCTTCCAGAACAGTGGACCTGGAAGAGATGCCAAAGGAATGCTGATAAAGCTGTGAAACTAAGTAGGAAGAAAGTGATTAGGAGAGTGCACTGGCCCTTTCTGGGGTGGAGGTCTATCACCAAAACACTGCTGATAACACAAAGATGTCAAAGTCTTCTCTGTTTCTCACTCTACCCTACTAGCTAGTAAGCTGGAAGAGTGCAAGAATTTGGGAGAGGATGTGACTAAGCAGCTGTCCCAGAGTAACCACAGAGATATATCATAATGTATGCAATGAAAAGGGAGAGAAGGGGGTTTGCGGAGGATATTCTTTTCCTTGGAAACTGGCTGGGCATCCATCCACTTGCTGGAGAGGTGACATACTGCCTTTGCATAGCCTTTTTTTTAAAGATTATTCTTCCTCTCTTCTTTCATTTCTCCAAGTTTTCTTGCTTATACTCTTTTTTTTTTCTTTTCCCATTGCACTGAGCATGGAGAGTGAGTGAATGGCTATGTAGTGCTTAGCTGCTTACTGGAGTTAGTCCACAACAAGGAGAAAACAAAGAGTAGTCCTTGTTGGATAAACAACATATCTAGATATCTAGAACAACAATAATAATAACAAATAGTTACATCTGGCAATATTATTCATTTTTATGATCTCTTGGCAACAAAAATCACAGAATAAATCTAATTGCATTCATATTTTTCATAACTTTCAGATCCAAGGAAGGGCTAGTGTAACAAAACTGTCTCTATACCACCAAACATCTCTCCTCCCAGTGCTGCTTCCAGGCATACAGAATCTTGTGTGGGTCAGAAGACAAAATCCTGAGCAGCCTACATAAGGGAAAGAATGGTTGTAGTCTCATTCATTTGATAAAAATGGATCATCTTATACAAAGCTAAAGCACATATTGGTGGAAAAGAAAAAAGATTTGCAGAAGAGGTATTCCTGCCAGCTACTATTCTAGGCTCAGATGCAAATCACCAGGCACAGAACTCTTAAATCAGGAAAGTCACTTAGATTCTGTACGGACAGTAGAAAAAATAGCACCTTCAGACCACTACTGTTCTAATTTACTTGTGGAAATGTCTTTCTCTGTTGGCAGCTATACTCCAAAAATAGACATAATCAGCAATATAAGGTGAAGGGATTTGAATATGTGTTCTAAATTTAGCTAATTGTCCTTGCTCTGTGTCACTGTGTTTATTTAGTGCTTCGATAATTGTAAGATTTTCACTATGCTGGGACTCTTCCCAGTAAAAATCTATCCTTGTGAAGCTACACAACTTCTGCACAGGCTCTGTATGGAACAGTTGCTATTTTTCAGTGAGAATGTGGGTTGCAGCTGTAGAGAACAAAGTTTGGCTTCTATTTTCAAAGCCTGAGGCTCTAGTCTGCAGTCAAAGACAACCTCTTGCTGCTTGAGTTGCGCAGTGTTTAAATAAAAGTAATCTCAGTGTTAAATTCAAGCTCTCCATGCCATTGCAATGAAAATAACACACTGTGCTCGGGAATTGCTTGTAGGGCTGGAACCATGCTGCTGCAAGCAGGTGTGTGCATACAAATAGTAAGCAAGGGGATAGGAGCCCCCAGAGAACACTGGACTTTTGGTGTATCCTGGAGATTAAGTGGCTCGGCAGTTCAGTCATTGTTGCATCAGTGGGTGACTAGATGTATTCATCTGCTTCCAAGAATAGATCCTGGGATACCACTAAGAGAATTATTCTTCATATTTTCTGGCTAATTATGCATAAGATGCTTTCACACACAAAAGCTACTGTCACTGTACTAATTTCACCTGAAATTAGTTCAGTGTTACATGTACTTATCAACAGGTATTACATGTTGCTCTTATTCAAATGAATAAACCAACAAATATTTAAAGTACTCGAAGAGTACAGGAAAAGGGGGAAAAAGGGGAGGAAAAAAGAATATATCTCTGTCAATACCCTGTGGTTACCCATATGCATTAGTGCCCCTCATACACACCCTGCACTTGGGCCTGGGCACCCCATTTCAGCTCTGCCTGCAGTTGCTGCTGAGCTGTGTTTCTTTGCCTTGTCCTCACTGCATATTGATTGAATTTTCTGTGTTGGTGTAACCTTGGACCTGACTCACCATCTCACATTTGTCTCATCTTCTCTGGACTGTTGATGGGATCTGCATCTATCACCTCCCTGATCTGTTTGCCATCTCCAGGTCATATGAGATGGTGAGGATGGTCTGAAGACACTCAGAAAAATGTAATCTTTATTTGGGATATTTGGGTCTTATTATTTTGATGGGAGAAATTGTGTGGTAATATGTTATATCATGCTGTCAATATTATCCGATAAACTTTTACTTGTACTACTGTAATTTCACAGTTTCTATTCATTTTCAACATTCACTGTTCCATTATTGTGTGGAAATATTCCACTCCATATTTCTTTCAAGATGATTCTACCTGGTTTATAGTCTCATTTAACATGCAAGAAAACACTCTTCTAATCACTGATTCTACATCCCAAAATAAAACCAGGAATCCTTATGCTTACAGTTAGGTTAATAAAAAATTAATTTAGAAGTTCAAAGTTTTGGTGTACTGAAATATATATCATTAGAACTCTAACATGCAACATCTGCTTACAACCTATAATGCCATCCTTTTGTAAGTGAACATTCAATCCTAACTCATTATGCCTTTCCAAACAAGATGTAAGCCTGAAACCTAGGAAGGAGATTTGCTTCTGTTCACAGAGATTGATGCAATCTGTAATTAGAACCCCATACTCTTCCCAGCTGCTTCTGTTGGCACAGTCACATTTGAGAATGATGCAGTATATCTTCTATTGCTGCACTTCCTACTCTTTTCACTCTGAAGTACTAGCTTGAAACTCAGCGGTGCCTGTTTCTAGCCCTTAGTGTCTATATAACTGGGAAGAGATAAAAGGAACTAGAATTAGGTAATGGTGCAAAGTCAGCATCCTGTACAGAAATTCATTATTCAGTGTAGGTGAGGGCTAGCTGAAGATCAGTAGCAGATGTGTGAAGGGAATAGCAGTAGTATAAATCAGAAATGTATTTGCAGAGATCTGGATCATACATCTAAAACTGAGGAACTGTTAACATGATTGTTATTACAGAATGGAGGACTGCAATTCTAGAAATCAATGACAAAGTGGTTGTGGAAGGCAAGAAACTTTCCAGGATGGTCACAGGACTGCTGGGGTTAGAAAGGACCTCTGGAGATCATGTAGTCTAAATCCCTGCAAAAAGCAAGTTCCCTACAGCAGGTTACACAGGAAAGTATCCAGGTGGGTTTTGAATACCTCCAGAGAAGGAGACTCCACAACATCTTTGCATAACATGTTCCAATGCTTTGTCATCCTGAAAGTAAAAATTTTTTTTTCTCATGTTCAGATGGAACTTGCTGTCTTCTAGTTTGTGCCTGTTGCACCTTGTCCTGTTGATAGGCATCATCACAAAGAACCTCGCCCCGCCTTTGTGGCACCTGATCTTTAAACATACATGTGTTGTTAAGATCCTCTCTTAGTTTTCTACAGGCTGAACAGCCCCAGGTTTCTCAGATTTTCTTCATGTGGGAGATGTTCCAGATCCCTACTTGTCTTTATGGTCCTCCACAGGATGCTCTCCAGTAATGTCCTGTCTTTCTTGAACTAGGGAGCTCAGAACTGGACACAGTACTCCAAATGTGACCTGGCCAGGACAGAGTAGATAGCGAGGATCACCTCTGGCCACCCACTTTTTAACACAGCCCAAGTTCCCATAGGCCTTCTTGGCCACAAGGGCATACTACTGGCTCATGTCCAACCTATCGTCCACCAGAAAACCCTGGTCATTCTCTGCAGAGCTTCTTTCCAGCAGTACAATCTCTAACCCATACTGATTCATGCAGTTATTCCTCCTCAAATGTAGGACTCTACACTTGCCCCTGTTGAACCTCATCAGGTTCCTCTCTACCCAACTCTCCAGACTGTCCAGGTCTCACTGAATGGCAGCACAGCCTTCTGGTGTGCAAGTCACTTCTCTCAGCTTTTTATCATCAGCAAACTTGTTGAGGGGTGCATTCTATCATTTTATCCAGGCAATTGATGAAACTGATAAACAACATCAGACCCAGTACCAACTCCTGGGGAACACCACTATCTTTAGGCCTCCAACTAAACTCTGTACAACTGATCACAACTCTCTGAGCTCTGCTGTTCAGACAGTTCTCAGTCTGTCTCACTGTCCACTTGTCTATCCCACACTTTCTAAGTTTACCAACAAGGATGTTATGGGAGACAGTGTAAAAAGCCTTTCTGAAGTCAAGGTAGACAACGTTCACTGTTCTCCCTTCATTTACCAAACCAGACAATACATGATGCTATAATAAAAGGTCAAAACCAATTTTAAGATAATAAACAAGGAAATTACTTGTGTTTAGGAAATCTTTAGTTAACTCTACATCTGCATCAAAATGTTAACTAGAAACCACTCTTGTATTCTTGTTTATACATATTTGCTGAAAACTATAGAAGAACAAGAATGAGAAGATATTCCTTTTGGTACAGATAGAAGATTTTAAACTAAACAAATTAATTATCTCATTCAAGGTAACTTCTAATTATCTAGAACTAGATAAATTTTTATTAAGTCGCACTTATCTGTTGTTTCTTAGATGGAAACAAATTATTTGATTTCAGTGAGTGAGTTTCTGAGAAGGGTGGGAAAAGGCTAACATTTCTCAATAATAGGAAGGACAACAGCCAACTTCTAGAAGTTGAAATTAAGCTAATTCAAATGATGAAAAAGCACAAGTTTGTAAATGTTAATTTGTCACTGATTTTAGTCTGTGGAATGACATGTATGGAAGTGGTCATTTAAGGTTCTAAAATGAAGGTTGGATGCCTTTTTGTAAGGTATGCTTTAACCAAAAACAAGTTAGTGAATTCACTGGTTAGATGAAACTTAACATGAATGAGTTCAGAATGGAAGATTTAGTGATTCCTTTTAGAGATAAAAGCCTGTGAAGCCAACTCAGAGACTCAGTTGACCTCAGTAGATTTTTTTTCTGTGAAGATAACTAAGAACATAAGCCTTCTTACCTTACACACCAATTATTTAATTACTTCCATTTCTCAGTAAACTTTTCAGAAGGATCACATGCTATCAGGACTAAATACATCTATTTTTTATTGCTGAGATAACAGATTTCACACAAGAGTATAAGAGATACAGAACTATATATGCTTAAGTGAATTACTGTGTCTGAGATCCAATCAATGTACCACCTTTGGAATATGTAAGTAGAAGTGACCTGATGGCCTTCAAGCATATGCAGTAAGTTAGAAATACATCTGTATTCTGTTAGGAAAAAAAATATATATTTTTGTTCAGGATGTGTTAGCAAAACAGAGTGATTGAATTTAATTGTCAGTCCAGTATTTCTTGTGCAAACTGTTTTGAAATCAGCCCTGCATAATGGCATATTTGTGAGGATGGTTTAATATTTTGTCCATCGAAAGAGCTAAGAAGGCAAAACCTTGAGTACTTTCCTTGTCAACTGATTTGAAGAACAAGAGTTAATGAAGTAGATTTTGAAATTGCTTCAGTAAATGACTTGCTAAGACAGGTTTTCTCCATTCTGCAATGTGAAAAACTGGAACAGAAGTAAGATTCTGTAATTATCTGAGAGTTTCTTTACTGGAATTCATATCTGTATATAGACATTTCCATTTCTGTTATTGTTACTGCAGAATATAAACTACGTGGATTGTTAGAGATAATAACATTTAAGAAAACAAGGGGACACTGTACTTCAAATTCCCTCTTCCTTTTCGTCTCACCAAAAATATTCATGTACACTAAGTACATGTTACATTAAGTAACACAAATTGGTCTCTGCTCCCTCTTACATCTGTACAGCCCCCTTGCCATCTGTGAGATGGTCCACTTGGGCATTGCAAAATTTATTTACATGTACCTTGCAATTAATATAAAATGGTTATTTAAACATGTGGTTCAATTTCTGTGGGGAAAAGTATAACAAGACCAAAATTCTTTCAACTGTCAAGTAAAATGGAAAATATTTGTAGTGAGATAAACTTAATGGTTATTTTATAAAAAAAGACACATTCAGATGGAAGAGGATGGCTCTCTTCTGAGTGAAGGGTTCTATTCTTCAGTCTGTGAGTTTGTATTTCACAATAATGTTAATCACAGATATGTATGAGTACTGAGTGAAAATTAGATCACTAACCTTTCTATTATATTATTTGTAATATAGGGTGGTTGTTGGGTTGTTTTTGGTTTGTTTTTTAAATTATTTATTTATTTATAAGGCTCTATGTGTCTTCCATTCTTACTGGACTTAGACAAATATGTAAATATTTAGGAAGAAAAAAGCTGCCCTATGAGGCGTTCATTTACTGAAAGGGATGCTGACTGTAAGAATCAAAAGAACCAGAGTATAACCCTGACTCTTACAACAGAGTCTCTTTAACTCTGTTGACTAACAGATTTTACATACAAAAGCAATTGTGCTGCCTTTTTAATAATGTAATAAACTTTTCTGCAAATCTTGAGAAAGCTAAGATATCTTGACATATGAATAAAGTTGCAATTTAATTTTTTTAGATAAATGTTAAGCACATCATTCCAGAATTCCTACCAACATCTAGAAGGATCTAAATAAAAAAAATCTGTTTTATAGCTAACACATTCTGGACATGGACCTCTGAGCAACCTGAATAAGTACCACCACAATATTTTTTTCTATTACTGATCTGATGCACAGAAAATGTTTTCCTGATAAAAAACCTCATATAAATACTAATTACAAATCTTGTTCAGATGTAATTCCAAACCGTCCTATTCATACTACTAATGACAAGGGATATTAAAGTCATACAGTGTGCTGTGGCCTCTGACCTCTCTGCCTGACAATTGTCAGTGTGCAGATCTGGGGACAGCAGTAGCTATGGCTGGGACCATGATTGCAGTTGGGCTACCATCGAAATGGTTGGGTTCACAAGTCATTATGCACTGAGAGCCTTGAAGCAAGTAGACCCTTGAAGCAAGTGAAGCAAGTGCTGCAGGTCCTGCCCAAGCCGGGTTTTAGTAGCTGTTACAGAGCTGGATTTGAACACAAAATGACAAAACAAGAAGCAGACCTAATAGTAGGAGTGAGCCCTAAAGCCAGTAGAAGTAAAATTAGAGAAGCTTTTAAGGATGGATTATGGTTCTGAATCATCCAGATAAAGGAGGTTCTCCATAAGTAGCAACCAAAATCAACAAAGCTAAACATTTACTGAAGATTATGCTGAAAAATGAATTGGTGATAAAATCAGAGTTTTTGCTTGTATAAATGATTTTTTTTTTAATAAACAGCTTAAAGTAAGTATTTATGTCCATCACTGACTTGATACAAATGAGGCTTGGAAAATGAATAAGGGGAAATACTTCCCTCTGTACTTGGTACTTAGTCACTTCTGGGGAAAAGTGCGAGGAAGTGAAGCTTAAAGGTTTTTCAGATCTGTTCTTTAGTAAGTGGTAAGAGCTGCCACTCAGAATTTTCAGTGTTAAAGACTAGTAAGTCTTTCTGCATGTTACCAGATGCTGGCATGCTGTTCTTAATTTTTGTCAAATTAGTTACATTTAAATTGTATACTGCTGTTCTCTCATGTGCCACAGTTAGCATGATGAAAGAGTCTGGGGAGGGGTTAGAAAATAAACAAAAATTACTTAGCAGAAAGAAATATGACAGATAAGTGTTCATTTCTGGTTAAAGAAGTAAACTATAAGATATCGAACACACACAGTTGACCAACCTTGTGAAAACTGAGGTTTGTTGACCTTCTTAACTGTTACCAATGGATACGGATATCTTAGATTTTCTAATAGCTTTCAATTCTTAATGGATTTTATAGCAATAAATTACAAAGCCATACTTATAAAAAAAAGTAGTGTTCAAGAAACATTTAGAAGTCATGCTAAGGGATGTGGTTTAGTAGGGAAATACTGGTTGTAGGCAGACAGTTGGGCTAGATGATCTTAGAGGCCTTTTCCAATTTTGATGCTTCTATGATTCTATGATTCTAAAGCCAGCATAAGTTTGTGGACATGGAGCAGTCATACTCTTGGATTCTGTCTGGGTTTGTGTGCAAACAAGACATGAGAGAATTATGAGGCTGCTGGCAGTTTCTGACCAAGAGACATTCACAACAGCTGCTCGTAAGCAAAAAAAAAATGGAATCAGGATCAAGGGAGATCTATTTCTTGTAGATATAAAAGGACTAATTTACTATAATGTTATTTCAATTTTATGGTGACACGGCACTACTGAATAACTATCAATAGATCTTTTTTGTTGTTGTTGACAGACAGGCTTTCATGATGTTGTCTCTATCTATGTGGGATCAAGAATGTTTTATTTCTTCTTTACAGTTGATTTAAAGGTAATTAAAACTTATATTAAAACTAACTGAAACATACTCAAGGCATTCCGTTTAGCTAATGGATGATGCAATAGAGAAACAGTAGTTTTTGACCCAAGAGTATTGCCTCTCACATTAATTTTCTGAAGTGGACTGTACATTTCTTTAAGAAAATACAATAACAGTGAATGTGTTGCTCAAGAACACCATCAGGCAGAATGCAGTACAGGTATGTATAAAAGCTATGCCTGCTCTTGTTGTCTCCCTTTTCCTAGACAAGTTCTTAAGCCAGGAGAGGCAGAACATTAGAACAACAACTGCTTGTAAAGTCTTGATTGCCTAAATAATCTACCTGTTATTAATGTTAGATAAATGTTTGCACTGTGCATTTACTTATTTCTTCACATAGTTCACATGGTCACTCATAGTTACATGATGAAAGCAACAACTTGAAGACAACAAAAGTGGTGACTCAGAAACACTCACATGCCTGTGGCCTCTAAGTACAAATTCAGAAAGTTCCCCAGGAGATGGTGAATTTGTAATGTTATTGTCTTTGCCCATAGCAGCTACCACCTCCTTCAACGTGGGCCGAGACATACAACCACGGTTGCATTTATTTGTGCCCCTGTAAAAATCCATTCAAATGCTGGTGTCCTGGATTTATCAAGTCACAGAATCATTAGGATCACTAGCCTCCAGTGCCAAGCTCTGTTCTTTTAAACTTCTCCTGCTTCCTCTCTCCTTGATGTCTTTTTATTTTTAAATTACTGGGGAAGTTGCACTATTCTATCCCTCCTTGCAGAAAATGTTCCTTCTTCTGAGAGCTAATTGTAATGCATCACTTCAGAACTTGTTGCTTTTCAGAATATCTAGAATAGCAAATGTATATGGATTTAACATAATACGGCCTTGTAATGTAAAATAGTCCCCCAGTATTTACTGCAATAAGGAATTATGTTGAAAATTTTCCAACTAGGGAGCTACGAATGGCTCCTGTTTCCCTATTTTACAAATTACTGAAAACTACTTTTCATTTATAAATGAGAGAGAAAAAGGAGACATGAGACAGTCAAAAAAATTACACAACTAAAAAAGGCCTACTGTTTTGAATCGTAAAACTGCCAAAAAGGTAAATTGCAGGTCTGAAAATGAATTTATTAAAAGAAGATGGAAGACCTGTTTTTTTTCAAAACATCCAATAGAGGCACTAAATCAAATTCCAAATCTTCAGTAGCAGATATTAGACGTCAAGCTTACAGCTCCCACATTTATCTCCCAATACGCTGAGTATAGCGTGTTTGATGCTGGAAAGAAGAGGGTTGCTATAATTATGATGCAGAGACATTGTCTGTGTTCTTCCTCACACTATCTATATAGTTAGTCCTTGAAAACCCATCTGAGACTTAAAAATTTTCACTAGAGGAAAATAATATTCATTAAGGCAGAAGCTGATGATAATTTACAACTTTTTTTAGGAAATCAGAGCATTTTGTCTTTACTCTTCAAAAAAATCTTTAAAAATATATTCTTTTTGAAAAAAATATTTTGCAGTGATTCATCATTTTGTCTCCTAGCTCCTGTAAAATCCATCTGAAAATGTTTCCTTTTAAGATTCAAACACAAAACTCACTTCTCTCTTGTCAGATACTGCTATGTACGTTTCTGAAGAGTGATTTATAGGCCATATACTCTCTTACAAGTAAAACAATTCAAAATGAAAAAGGATCACAGCAAAATACAAAGCCAACCTAAAAGGGTCAAGTTCAGGTCTAAAACTTAGATTTGGTAGATTCTTTCATGCAGTTTACAACTTGTTAGAACACAAGTGATTTGTCTTCAAAGAGGGAAATCTCTCAATTCAGGAGTCTGCATACATGATCAGAGAAGTAATTTTCTGAAATGAGTCTGCTAAAATGAAACCTCCATCTATGGTAACTACAAAACAAACAAAGCAGAAACAAACAAACCAAGAAGGTTCATGCAAATGATAGTCTTCTAAATTAATCAACAAACAACATTTACTCTAATGTGTTATGAGTCACTCCTGTACAGACTCTATAGACTCTTTAGCAGACTAATTTTGCAGAATGGCCAATAGTTTTAATGTGAAGATGCCATCTGGGGAGAGTAGCAGGAAATTTCGAGTAACCTAATTCTCCTGTAGTATAAATAATCTATAAACAGATAATTATATCTGAAGATGCAACAAGTTTGTGAGTATCCTCAGTAGTCGTTCTAGGTATATACAATAATAGTTAAATATAGATCTATATTAGTTTTGTCTGGTCTTACTACTTTGTCTGATATTATCCTGTAAGTAGTACATGTAGAATTACCTAGTTTTCAGATAGCAGACCCATGGAGATGCTCAGCAAAGGGCAAAGTAGATGAATGGGTTCAAGGGAGACTAAATAAATCTTTAGAAGAAACATCCATTGAGGATCACTGAAGGACACTCTCTTGTTCAGGAAGTACTTCCAGATGAAAAATGTTGAAGGTTAGGGAAATTTTAAGGTGAGAAAATATTTACCGGTTCTTACTCTTCTCTTATTTTCTGGATTGGGTCAGAGATGGAGACAGCATACTGGTCTGGAGGACCTTCTGTTGTTCCATTTTCTCCTGGACATTACCAACCCAGGATACTTTCCAAAATATACTTGCCCCAACACTCATGTTAGATTTTTATTCACTTCAACTGTTGTTTCTAGTCATAAAAACTACTAGCAACTGTTGATACATACTTTTCTTCCCAGCAACTGTTGTGAAGAAAACCACCTTTCAGAGTAATTACTGGATGGCATTTATGAAAGAATGTGTTTTCCCTTGTGGAATTTAGCATTTTTCTCCTTGTGTTCTTATATTTCTTCTCTCTCTGTCTTTCTTTTCTTTCTTTCTTTCTTCTTTTTTTTTTTTTTTAAGTTTTAATTTTTAATTTGCATAAAGGAATAGAGATTGAAACAGATTGAAGGAGTGACTCTCCTTTAGGAGGCTAAGCTATTGCACATACTGTGTTGCAAAGAACAGCTGTGCTCCTTCCTCTCACTTAGTGTCCACAGAACAGGTGAAATTGAAAACAGGAGAGAAGACAGAGTGCTGCATTAGTGCTACCAGGAATCACCTACATTTTAGTAAGAGAATTGAGTTATGTTGGTCTAGGATTGAGAGAATATCAGTTTCTGAGATGTGAATGAAGCGTGTAAAAAAATAATAAATAAAGATATAAAAGGCCAAGGGGTATTGACTTGATTATGGAGTTATAAGAAGAATATAGGAAGTTATTTAATGTCTTTAGAAAAATAGTTGGGAGCACTATATGGTTCAGCTTATGATGATTTCTGAACAGAGTACAAAGCAGGACTGTGGTTTACAACTATCATCAAATCCTATCTACATAGATTGCTCTTAAAGTAATGCCTCCCTTTTATTTCCATGGAAATGATAACTGATACAGACAGCACATTAACACTATTTGATAGAGCAACTTCACAGCTTCAAAACACTCTTTTTCAACATTCACCACCACTAGCTGTGCATTTTCACGAGCAATGAACAAGTGCCTTCATGCTGTGTTCATTAAAGTCTGCAACACTGGAGGTGACCAACAGTTTCACAGCTGCTATGACAACATCATCACTGGGAAAACATTGTCGATACATCCACACAGTCTATCTTTTGTTGTCCTAAAGAGATGGATGCCAGAAGCTGTCAAATCTGGAATATAGAGTGAATGGTGTGGGACAGTGCAGCCAAGATTAGCAATGTACTCCATGGTCTTCAAACTGGCGTGGGGCCTGGAGTTATGGTGATGCAAGAGAAAGGTTGTCTTCTTCTCTGGCCTGACTCTGGAAATCAGAATCTTCAGATTAGCCAATGTTGCAGTGTAGTGGTCAGAGTTGATGGCTTATCTGTGTTTCAGGAAATCCAGAAGGATCATCACTTTCCTACCTCACAAGACCATGCACAATACTTTATTTGCTGAGGGCTGCATCTTGAACTTTTTCTTCAATGGGGAATTAACCTGTTGACACTACATAGACTGCCATTTTGCTTCCAGATTGTAGTGGTGACAGCACATCTCATCACCAGTAGTGATGTAATCCAGGAGACAGCCACCTTCAGCCTTGTTTTGGTTCAATAGATTCCGACAGACTTGCATTCATTGTTCCTGTGTGAGCACGATAAGAGCAATCTCAACATATAGATGCTTATTTCTTTCTGGAGACTATAAAGAAAATCGGACTTACATGTAAGAATCTGCTTTAGGTCAGATGAATCCCATGCAGAGTACCTGACACAGCAGAACAATGAAGGATATTTTCCCCCTGATTTGCTGCAAGACTTCCTCTGAGCAATATCTAATGCTTGGGTTTTCTACAGAAGAAAAAGTAATCCCAATGTTTCACTGCCTAATTTTTTTTTCCTAATATTCTTTAGTCTTTCTTTTATGTCCTCGCTATAAGTATATATAATGTGGCTAAATTTAATTCCTTCATACTCAATTAAAATATTACTTAATCATGAAGAGATTTCTGCAAAATAATTCATTCACTTTTTCCATCACGGACTTCTTTGAAGAAAGGCTGAAGGTTTTTCTTCTGTGTTCTGAAAACATTGAGCTCTGAAGATATGTATCATATGGAATATGGAATATTCCTTATAAACATTCCTAAATTGAAAACAGAGCAGCCTCTGGAGAGTTTATTTTCTCAAAACAGGTAAAGTATTGAATGTACAGTCCCGCTCCTGTGTGATTAATTGTATCCCAAGTTGCATGAGACAAGCATTCTGAGCTTGCAAAAATGTGAAAACCAGCATTCAGCACAAATGCACTCAAAAATATGTATGAAAAATAAATTGGCATCTCTCCAAATTTCATATGTTGGAGAGAGAAATGAAACTGCATACATTTACTTCCAAAAACTAAGATCATATGTGAAGCAACAAGACAGATGTGAACAATGCCTACTTGTTTCTTCTTGCATTTTATATGAGGTGCTGCATTGCTATGTGACCTGAAGGAGTTGCTGCAACACAGAAAAAATGCCAACACAGCAAACTGTCTAATTTCTTATACAGGAACATAACACTCTTTAAATGGTAATATCCATGCTAATTGCCATTGCTATATTTGACAATTCACCCTGCCCCCACAGTCTCTATTTCTTTCATGTCAAAAAGCATAAGAGAGCTGGTTTAAGCAAAGAAATAGAAGACCATTCGACCTCTTAATTTAGTAGAACTATTGCTCACAAGGAAGAGCTATATTATACCTTTGCTTCCAATAGCTCTGATGCTTGCCATTAAATAGTAAAAAGTTAAAATGATCCAAAAAACAAATGGCATTCATTTTTTTCATGCTTTTGGTATATCAGAAATCTATTTTTTTGGGTGCTTACATTGGTATCAGCAGAGAATTCATCCTTTCACAGTACCTGAAAAAATGTCTAAGCAGAGGATGTCTCTCAGCTATTTCCCTATGCTTTCACAGTTCTTTAGTCAAGGAAATCTGCCCCAGAATATAATAATATATTTAGGATACCCTAAATTTTGATCCTGAACATTCTACTGTTAGCCAGGAATCTGATCAAACTCTACATAAGCTATTTCATATTTTCTACACCATCTATACATCTCCTCATTCAAACACACTTTTGAAAGGCCAAGAACTGGGAGCTGAAACAAGTAGGTCAACTTTGTGTCATGTCAGCAAAATAAAGACTGGAAAAAAAGCCAAGAGTTCTGTCCTGACTATCTAATTGTGACCATGGCATTCTCTATCAGGAAGATACTCATAATTTCAGGTAATTAAATGACTAGAAAGTTCATTCTGTGCTTGGCAGCCAAAATTAAACATGTCAAGTGAACAAAACCTGCTTAAGTGAGTGAAATACTGAAACTGTTATCGATTACAGTTAGTTAATTAGGTTTAGAGAATATTTTGATCAATGCTTTTGGCTCCTGAAAATGATGTTATAAATGCAAGCCGAACATCCTCTGATTATTTTCTTAATAGCTTGGCTGAGACTGGGTGAAAGGGTTAGTTTGTTTTTTCTTTTTTATCACAAGGACAAAATTCTGCTGTGTTGATTTTAGTTATTTCTGCTTCTAAATATATATATATATATATATATATATATATAATATATATATATATATATGAATAACTAGGAAAAAAAATCTTTATTTGGTATACAATTTTCAGCAAACTGTTATATTTTACATCTTCAAAATGTAGTATATACTCTCTTAAATTAATTTTTACAACGCATTTCAGACAGACATCTGATTTAACATGCTTTTTAGTTAATCAAAGAAAAGATTCTTCAGTTCTACAGGTTCATAAAATAAAGCTCTTTAGACACTTAGTATGCACATTTACCAGATCTATATTTAGAATGGTAAGTTCCACATTCATACACACAGTTATCTACATGTATGAAATTATATATTGGCTAAAATCAGATTAATTCTTTTTTAACAGAGTATTCATTGTCTGGGTTGTTATATTTCATGGAAGAAAAAAAAAGCAGCACAAAGAGTTTGGATTCTAAACATACATTAAATTTCAGTTTTAATGAATACTGTGATGAAAATAAAAACATCAAAGAGATTGTCAGAAATACACATTTGCTTTTTATTATTATTATTTTTTTTTTTTTCATTTTTGCATTATCTAGAGTCTTCTTATAAATGAAACTTCACAGGAGAAGGAATTGAGACATGGAATATTGTGGTAGCTATTAGTAGAATAACTTCAAGAAAAGCAGTTTTAAGGTATTTCTAAACTTGAATAGATAGTCCAGAATTTACTGGAAATTTTTGGAGATTTAGTTTCTGATTATGGAGTGGGATGACAAAGAGAGTGAGCAGGTTCTCAGTTTCCTTCTGGGTACAACATGTGCTCCCCTGAACCCTTCATGTGAGATGGCTTTTTATTTCCATCCAGTAACAAAAAAGTCTGATGGCTGTAGCCTACTTTTTAAATTATTTGAAATAGTAGAAAATTTTTACACAGTACATGAAAGTAGATAGAAAGTTTTTTGTGTAGTAGCTATCCCCCACAACTGCAGAAGAGCTTAGGGAAAGTTTGAACCTTAATGTTTACATTTTCTTATCCAGACAACACTTGAGCACATATTATAACTAGGCTCCACTACTGTGTGTTTTCAACCCAATGGACTACTGAAACATGTAAGACCATGACAGTTTTGGAATAGAGTGCTTTTAAATATACCTGCCAGCTGATTTCACACCTTTGCAAGTGTGCTTTGTTGAAAGCATGATGAAGTTCAGATGAGACTCTTTGACACAATGATGGAGATCAGTTGAGCTTCCTGACGTGGATGCTCATAGAGAAGAGATTTTTAAAAATCATCTCAGCTAAATGAAGATACAGTATGTCCCCTGCAGAGCTGCCAAGGTCAGTGATAGTGCTGGTAATTTGTTGTATAAATGCCAGATGCACTAGGTATAGTGCCTCAAGGCATTTTTAGTTCACATTGTTTAAACTGGTAAGCAAATACCAAACTTCGTTAGAGTAAGATTTTTAGCTTTTTTTCCTGCTTTGCTTTGGCATATATCTGAGTATAAATAAATGAAAAATAGTATAATTGTCTTGGAAGCACAACACCCCAGTGAACTTTAAAGGAAACAGGAACTTAACACAATCTGATTTTTTTTTTCCAAAGATTAGACAACAGGATTTGCCCTTCCATGTAATGTTTTTTTATTAGGAGGCAGTTTCATTAAACCACTTGGAGTTAGTTGCTTTTGTTTTACAAAGCATTTGTTTTCTAATTAATCCATCCAGTATACAATTTGACCCATTAAACTGCAAGTATAGGGATTTGTCTTCCCATGTTTTATGGCACGACATGTCACAAAATCCAGCTGCAGCTGATTTTCTTTACTTGGTAAAATAGGAATGGGCACTTAACCTAGATTGGGAGCTCCTGGGTCTCATCTGCTGCAAGTGGTCTTTCTTCATGATTGCTTTCAGAAGCTTTTTGACTGTGGGAGGTGAGTAGCCTACCTGAAAGATATTAAAGGATATCCTTCTTCTAATGACTATGAACTTCCTTCCAATTTTTACAGTAGAAAGAACTGTGACCAGTTTCTAAATGTTTGTTCCTCTGTCAATGCAATCCTTTAGTTTACATAGATCCTTTCTTTCCCTAGTGTTTCCTTATCTGTCTATTTATGGATTATAATTCAATACCCTTTTACCCTCTGTTTTTATTAGATTACACAGAACAGATTTGGTTTCATTCTTCTTCTAGAACTCATTATTCTCTGATCACTTCAAGAAGCTTCTTCTTTACCTATTCTTTGCTGAGAGGTCTTAAACCTACAGCTCTCTAAAAGTGGTGCTGAAGGTGCATAAGTCCATGGGGCAGGATGAGATCCATCCACAGGTTCTGAGGTAACTGGCAGATGAAGTTGCCAACCTGCTATATTTGAAAGGTCATGGTAGTCTGGTGAAGTTCCCACTGATTGGAAAGGGGGAAACTTAACTGCTGTTTTCAGGAAAGGAAAAAAAGAAGATCCAGGGAGCTACAGGCCTGTCAGTCTCATCCCTGTGCTTGGCAAGATAATGGAGCAGATAACCCTGAAGACCCCACCAAACACATGGAAAATAAAGATGAGGTGATTGGTGGTAACCAACACTGCTTCACAAAAGGCAAGTCATGCCTGACAAACTTGATGGCCTTTTATGTTGGAGTTACAGTGGCAATGGATAAAGGAATAGTAACTGATGTTATCTTCCTGGACATTTGCAAAGCATTTGACATTGTCACACATGACATCCTGGTTGCCAAATGGGAGAAAAATTGATTTGATGGATGGATCCACTCTCTGCTGAGGAATTGGCTGGATGGTTGCACCCAGAGAGTTGGAAAGCTGGGGAGGGAATTTTTATATGAGCACATAGAGACAGGGACAAGGGGAAATGGCTTTAAACTGGAAAAGGGTAGATTTAGACTGGATATTAGGAAGAAATTCTTTACAGTGAGAGTGGTGAGACACTGGAACAGGTTGCCCACATAAGCTGAGAATGTCCTCTCCCTGGAAGCATTCAAGGCCAGGTTGGCTGGGTCTTTGAGCAACCTGGTCTAGTGAGAGGTGTCCCTGCCTATAGCGGAGGGGTTGGAACTAGATGATCTTAAAGGTCCCTTCCAACTCAAACCATTCTATGATTCTATTATTCTGTGGAATCCCTTATACTTTCAAAGAAAATTACCTGATTAATTTATCATCATCTATTCTGCAAGGTTTTGCTACATCTAATAACATTTCATGCCATTAGATTTATTTGAAAGCCTTTCATCCCATTCCGAAAACTTTCTTGTTATCGAGATACAAGTAGGCCAATATACTCAGCTCTACTTTTTGAGTTTATATTTTTTCCATGCCCTAAAATGTCAAATATGTGAAACAATATATCTGGACTATATGTCCAGGCTAGATTCTCAGTTTGTGAGCTATAGCTATCAGCAGTTTTCAGGTCTCAATGTAAGATTTTTTCTTATAGTAACATTTCACTTTTAAAAGGCTCACTGGAATGTTCAAAACCTCATTACCTTTCTTAGCATAAAATCAGTAAATTCCCTTTTCTAAACCTACAACCAGTACTACCTGCTCTTAGCACACTTCTCCTTCCTGCTGGCTTTCCCATGTTCTGCTATTATATTTAACCCAAAAATCTCTGTATTGCAGTACAGAATTAGGCTTCACTTAGTTTTCATTATGATTCGGGTAAAATGTACAAGAAATTAATGGGGAGATAAAAAGAAATTGTGAAATACATTTGTCAGAATCAGTTTTCCACAAAAATATTTACTTTCTAAAAAAAAGAAGGACTAGGACAAGGTTTGATTTTCTTGCAAGTTGAAAAATCTGGAACATGCTGTGTAAATACTATGTAAATTTACAACTTGATGTTGTTTTAGATGGGATATTTTTTAAAAACATCCCCATTTATGTAAGATATTAAAAAAGGCCTTTCTATCCTGATAAGAGGGATACAAAAACATATTTTACAGATGGGACATCATATAATTTGATTAAGGGAATAAATTAAATCAAAACTTATGATTTTTTTTTTTAAAGAAAGCAGGTATAGATAGAACAGAAAAAAAAAGAAACAGAAAGGGCACTAATATTATTGGACCTAATGATTCAGTTCTACAATAATTCAGGCAATTATTTTGACGGCCAACCTAAATAAAATTAACTCTAACTTCATAATTTATGAATTCTTCAATTCCTTAGCCATTCGGAAGTTCATGTAAGTTTATATGATTTGTAAATGAACAATACTAGAGCTGAAAAATTTCCGAAGCATTTAACATTGCTATCCCTTTCTTATCAAACATTGCCATTTCTTTAGCTCAAGAGCTTCCTTGCTCATAGTGTGAGATGAGAAAAAAAAAAAACAAAAAACCTTTACTGCCTTATTTCCTCCATGGTTGAGTTACAAGTTTGATGTTTACCAAATGTTTAATGGTCTTGTAGTAAAATACAGGTTGTGTGAGGAAGTTTTTATTTATTACTGGCTGTGATCGAGGCTTAGTATGTATCCATACACAAGAATGTTAAACTCTTAGATCCACAATTCATTTTGCAGCAAACTGGGGGAAAATGATACAGTGTAAATGTCATGAGAGTAATTTCTGACACATTTAGATGGAATTGAGTGCTCAAGAAAAGCAAATCTTACTACCTTTTAACTCTCCCTTTTCTATTAACCACCACTGCAGGTAGAATCAGGGGTCTTTCGACTTGCCAAGGAATGTATGCAAAAACTCAGTTGGAACATTTATCTAAATGTTCAACACAATTGAAAACTTTGTTAATGAATTATAAATGAACAAAGATTCCTTCAGTCCCATAATTCAATTGCTCTTTTAATTATGATACCTGTGACCACTGAAAATAAATTTCAAACAGAAAATTAATTATTTCTGCTAAGCATTTCCCATCTCTTGCCATTGTCATTTTGAATATTTTCTCTAGGCAAAATCAGGTAAAACCTAAATTCATAAATGAGTGCCAATAGGGGAAATATAAGCTTGGCATCTGGACCTTTGGAACTGGCAGGTGTATTGTATAAATGACCACAGCTGTCAAACACTGTGGTAACTGAATGGAAAAAATGAGCGGAGATAGGCTTTAAGAACTGGCAAGAGGCAGTGCTATATTATGATTTTAATTACAAGTGGGTACTGATTTGCTTTATAATTACAATGCAAAATTGTTGAATGTCCAATATGTGCCTGAAATTATGCTCTGATGCAAGTTTTTGACAAAGGCTGTCAGCAAAAGTCTATTTATAAGCACTAAACAGAAAAAAAGAAAAATAGAACAATGACTTTTTAATACAATTTTGGAAGACCAATACTTAATGCCAAATTAAGGAAGCTACACGAATAATATGAATACAGGAAAAAAGAAGAAACCTGTAAAATTTCATTCAATAGTTTGTACTATGCAAGCAACATATATATAATTATATATCAATATCAGAAAAATAATACATTAATGTCGATTTTTTTAAAAGGAAATTACTTAGATTTTACAAGACTCTTTGCCTGACATGCAATAGAGTAAAGAATATAGATCACTCCAAAAGTAATGCCTCCTATATATTTCCACACAAAATACAATTTATAGAAAGAGCACAATAACACTATTTCATAGATCAAATTCTCAGTTATAAAACTTTTTCAACACAGTCATCACCATTATCCATGCATTTTTATCAGAGACAAACCAGAGCCTTCATGGTACACTCATAAAAAACTGCAAGCAGAGTTGAACCACTGTCACTGTCACCTCTGCTGAAAAGTACCATCCACCACCTCACTGTGCTCACATCCACTGTTTGGGTTCCATCAGTATTTGCCAAGCATCAATGTATGTCAGTGGGTGCTAGATTTTTGGCATGAAGAAATTCAATGTCACATTTTTTTGCTTCATCCACACTTGCGTGTCAGATTCCATTGTGTCAGACTGCCCCTCTGCTGCCATCTGTAACACAGCAACAAAATGTAATGGAATATTTGTGGGAACATTCAGTCTCTGCTTCTATACCACTAACATCTGTCTCTGACTTTGTGGGCCAACATAATAAATAGGAGGCATTACTTTCAGAGCAGCCTTCGTATATGCTATATACGTATGCACTGGGTCATCTTAAACTCCCTTCCAAAATAAAGAACCCATCCAAAACCTAAGGCATCATTGATCAGTATGCATGATTTTGCTTTTATGGGTTTGCATTTTTGACAACTCTTTGCAGTTTCATAATTATTTTGGCTCAGCTGTTCAAAACACTAATCAATCACACATCAGGAAAACATGTATGTGGATAAGAATGAAAATAGGAGTTAGGAATGGGGGGATATGGATGTTCTGATCCCTCCTCAGCAAGTGGTTCTCTTGTGGGTGCAGGTACAGGCGAGCTTTAATCTCAGCTGCTGCTGCTGCTCAGCACAGTGGCTCAAAGAGGCCAAAGCATTCCCAAGCACAAAAGTTTTCCTTTTGCAACCTGGCCAAGAAATTGACAGTGCAGTCTCCTGGGGCAGCAAGATGAGATAAGATCCCTCATGCCTGCTGCAGTGATGCCTCAGTGATCATGCTGAAACTGTTCTTATCCAAGATTTCTTTATTCAAGTTTAGGTAAGGATGTGACTTTGGTGAATCATAGCAGTGTCCATAGACAAAGAACACAAGTAAATTGTAAACACATATTCTGCTTGTAGAAGAAGGTTTGTACATCTGATGGTCTTATGCCTGCAATTTCAAGGATAAGAATTCAAATCCCAGATCTGTAACTTCAGGTCTTACGTTCTCAAGCAAGTCATCTAATTTCTACCATTTAGGTCAATGTTTTTAAAATCATTCTTTGTTTTATTTATTCTTTCTGACAAGGAATATTTATCCCTGTGTGTTTGTACAGTGCTCATCGTGCAGGACTCACAATCTTTGAACGGGTTAATGAGGTGTAAGTTATAGCCTGAATTTATGTTTCTGACTACTCTGTAATAACTGGCTGTTCTTATGCCATGGTAAATATAGCTAGTTTCCTTCTTCAATCAGGGCTAAGATGTCTCATTTTTACTGCAGAGTGAGAATAAGCACTCAGACATAAAGCAAAAATGCTATAAATCTACATCCCAGCTTACACTGTGACAATATGTTCATGTAGTTGTTTGCACGTGTGAGGATTTTGTGAATTCAGCTATAGTCAGTACATGTAGATAAGGTAGAACTCTGAAATTATCAAATATATAAAGCATGCTAAAACACAAAATGCAAAGGTTTTTTTGTTTTTGTTTATTTGTTTTAAAGAAATAAAATATGTTAAATCTCTCATTCATTAATGTCCATACAAGAAATTTCTAACTGGCTTTTCCTCTTTCTTTGCTCTCAGAAGAATTCTAAGTGCTTTTCTTTGTGATCTTTGTCCTCCTTCAATCTACTGGATGGTAGATACATCTCAAGGGGAAGACTGTAGGTAATGTGTGTTTGCTTATCAGTGAAAGTCAGGCTATTAAAGTAGGTACTGGCAGTTAAATCCTTCAGTCACTGACAGTCACAACAGTTACAATAAATACTTGAAGGGAGATTGCTTAGAAGTGTTATTCTAAGTATGTTCAGAGCTGCATGTATTCCTTTTTGATCTCGTTCATATACTTTGCTTTCGCTAATAAAATTCCGGTACATAGGAAACAAAGTTTCTACCTTGTAAATATATTTTTTTTCATGTTTCAAGTGCATTCTTCCAAGATTTGATGTACTTCTGGTTTTTAAGAACATTTATTTTTCCTCACAGAAAGAGTTTTTAAATTGCATGTTTTCCTTAAATATTTACATAGACACAAATACGTTGTAATTATTGGAAGTGGTGGAACATTTATTGGTATAGTTGTGGTTTCTGCTAGGAAATTTTGGTGTGAAAAAATTAAAATTATTCACAAAGCTTACGATTTTTGGCCTGTTTTGATAATAATTTTTCATTTCATCAAAATCAATTTATTGTGACATGTAATATTACCATATTGAATTCATCACTTCAATGATTCTTTACTAAATAAATTAAACAATTCAGAATCTACTATCTCATGCAAAGATCTGAGGAGTTTCTAGACAGATCATCAAAGCCAAAGACCAATATTTGAGTATTTTCTGGGGACAGTTCTTTCTGTTTACCTAAAAACTAAATGATCTGTTGAATGCTGTGGCACATGTAACAGTGCTTGTAGATTTGCATTACATATTATTTCTCGGGCTCCAGAATTTATATGCGTACAGGTTGAACCAGGAATTCCCAGGGATGCTTTCTTGCAGTAGAGAAACTTCAGTATTTAATTCTTTGCAGCCTTTCATTTTCTTCCTCAGCTCAGTTCAGGCCCAAAATTAGAGTAGGTTCAGATACTGAGTTTCAGAAAAGTCTTTCTCCCAGTCATAAAAGTATAAAATGTTGGAAAAAGATCCTTCTGTCTTCTATTTAAGTCAATTAACCCCTGTTTTCTGCCAACATTTTTTTCATTTTCTGAAACTCTTTTCCTGATGTTTGACATTTAAAATCCAAAATAAATAACATTGGCTTCAATTATCATCTAGGTGCCCTTCTGTTGTGTCTGGATTTTTACCATCCTAACATGGCTATTTCTTTAGTTTTTATATTGGCTTGTAATGCGATCTATCACACAACTGTTTCTGTCCCTTTTCTCTCTGAATCTGCAATTAAAATAAAGTTTCATCAACTTGCACTTTCTTGTGATTTCATCTAAAAAGTTTTTACCTTGATTGTTGTGTTGGGCAAAGTTCCCAGAATGCTGTTCCCTCATGCACAATATTCCACTTCAGAAAAAGGGAAAATTGAAGAATGCACCTACGTAAATTATTGCATCAAGGCTCATGCATTTCTAATAGACCAGTATTAACTATTTTCTCTTCAATGTTTTGTGCCTTTTAATGTTTCATGATGCACCAAATTGAGAGACAAGGAAGATCTGTTCAAATCTGTTAGAAATCAGAAAGCCATGAAAAGTTTTTAACATTTCAGAATCAGAGAAGGAAATTCCATTTTTATATAATTTCTAAATATTGCAAACCTGTTACATAATGTAGTATCTTTCAAAAGCCATTCAATTCAGCCTTTGTAAAGAAGGTAGTATGGTGGATCCCATTTGGTTTCTGATTAAGAACTAATTTAGTATGACCCTGTATCACTGGAAGTTGTTGGAGCTAATCAGAGGTGTCATGAGCTCTGAATTTTACTGCATAGCATACCATTAACAAAAGAAAACTGCAAATTCAGGATTTATGCTTTGTAGGTGTATACCTCATGCTTGGAAGATTATTGAAGAATTCTTCATTCACTGTTTTCTTAAGACACCTCTATTCTACAGCATTTTAATTGTAAATCCCGTATTTGACAAGCTAACTAATGGCTTTTGCTAAATTAATAAAAGAGACATATTAACTTTAAATCCCACATAAAGTAAAGATTGCTGTTTTAATATCCCATCCATATCCTTTATCTTTCTACAGGGGCTTTCAGGCCAGTAGTTTTAATAACATGCATGAATGAAGATGCTCTTTTTTAACACAAATGGTGGCAAAGCGTATTTCCTTTATATTAGCAGGCAATCAATTCCAATAGCTTTTTAATGCTTTCTTAAAGAATCAATTTTAAAGCAGAAGCTCTTCAGGGGACCCTCTTAAACTTCTTCACAGCCAGTCTCCTAATTTTTATTACAATGCAATCTAAAACAGCTACAAAAATAATGCAGATAATGTTTGCTGGGTAATGATTTCCAATTTCCCCGTTCCATGTACCCTGTTATTAGGAGGATCATCTTAGCTGTGTAAATTAATTTTCAATTCACTTCAGGGGAACATTACAATGATTTATTCAGCACTGGTGCTGAAGAAAGTGTTGGGAGGATTCTAGCAATCTGAGAAACAAAACTAATTTGTTCTGATTATCACCATGTTAAAAAAGACGAAGACAAAAGTTCACAAATACCTGAGAGGTTAGTGTTCAATCTACAGAAGCAATCAATGTGATCCTGAGTATAGTTACCTAAATAAGTAAAATATATGAGATATGCTGATTTCTTCCCACATTTCAGTATTTTTGGAAGGACTGGGCAGATTTTAGGCTTGCTTGTACAAGGCAAAACTAGAGATCAACTTTTCATCCATTAAAAACATATCTGGTCAATGACTATCATTCTAGCTGCAAATTACACAAGGAAGACACTGTCAAAAATTGATGTAGTCTTAGTAATTATATCCAAGATCTGGGAAAGATCCAGGTTAGGAAAAAGGATGAGAAGATTTTCTAGTATCATAAACAAAAGATTTGTTGTGCATTACATATCTGATAACTTGTATTCAAACTGAAGTGTTTAGATACTGTTGCACTCATAAAATAAAAAAATACCTGTAAGTACAAATAGCAACTGAGACGAGGATGTTTGTTTATTTTCATTTAACTGTTGTGTTTCAAATGATTGCTATTATAAGATTTATGTCACTGTAAGTAACCACAAAAAAAAAAAAAAAAAAAAATCAACTGATACTCTCTGAAAAAAAAAAAAAAAAAAGGAGAGTAAAGTCAAAACATCTGAATTACTTGGATGCCTGTGAATCAAGCTCTGACATGACTACTCTCCAGCAGCTTTGAAAAGAGTCTGGAGTGATTACTTCAGAGAAAACTGCAGATATCAATAAAGAAGATATTTATATTTGAAATTGCTAATATGCTTTGCAGTGTTATCTGTGATATTACAGCAACTGCCAGCAGTTAAAATTGTAGTTGAGAAGGAAAAATATTTCTTTTCCACATGAAAAACTGAGAGCTGTTGAAATCCCTCAAGTCCAACAGGATCAACATGGAAGAGACTGCAGTTTTGTTTCTTTCTATATACGTTTTTTATAGTCAAGCTATTTTCTTGAAAAATTCAGGATTACATGCACATAAAATGTCAGGTTGTGAAACTGGCAGGAGGTTTTAGGGATGATGACCACATTCAATTACAGAGAATAACAATCAGTCTGTTCTGAACTGCTTTAATGACAATTATTTTTTCTGTACAGATACAGTAGTAGGAAGGCTGCCCCAAACATAATAAATAGCATAAAAACAATTGATCAGAGACCCAAAGAAAATTTTGAGTGATAATTAGCTTTGGTCTGACACTATTGCTGGGGATTCCATGCATCATGCAATATAAAAATGCTTAGTATTGACTTACTGATACATAATTTGAAGGAAACCATTTCAATGAGAGCTATGATAGTCCTAGACAAGACTTTTGTATATTCCATCCACTGCAGTATTATCTCCTAGTATTTTTCTTCTGCTGTAGAGAATTACATATACTGAGAAATGAGAAATGAGTTGTCTTTTTTATTTTTGCCATGGGGCCGTAGTCAAGCACTAAGTGTATCAAAGTTTTCATGCTTCCATAGTGATAGTAACTTAGTTGTCGAAAGTAAGTTTTTAACATCATGTTGGCAGACATCTGAACTGGCACTATTTATTAAAAAGAAAACAATAATGAACAAACACTTGGCAAAACAGTAAAAATAGGAGGTACTGTCTTGTAGGGTATGTGTCTTGGCTGTGTGATTTCAAAGAAATTGCAAAATTTCTGAGAATTTCTGAGAATGATTTTACAAAATAAAAAGAAAGAGAAAATAATGGCATTACTTCACTGTGGAAAATAGTCAATAATAGAACATGATCTGTCTTTAAAATGATTTCTCAGCCTTGATAAATAAACAAAATAGATTAAGTTTGTAACTATAACAATGTTCAACGTACATATATTTGAGATTCTAGAATGCTCTGTGGGTGTCTGTACTGTTATTCTGAATCGAGCCAAGTAATGGTTTAATTAGCTGAGAAACTTTTCTCTGTAGAACTCCTTAGGAAAATACATACCAAAAGACAAACATAATATAGGATGTTGCTTGAAATTCCACAAAAGCTTTTGACCAGCTATTCAGGGACTTCTTGTGGAAGAGACTATTTTGACACACTTTTATAGGTCTAAATATTTTCTAAATTTATGCAAGATTCTGTCACCCACAACATCCCATTGTGGAGACAGGTCTACACCAAACAGGATTACAGTTTCAAGTAAAATGTAGTTAAAATGTTTTCTCTTTTTCTATTTCAAGATTTTTGCTCAGGGATTTCATTTTACTCCTCCTTTTATCACAGGAAGCAATGTCTAATTGCAGTCTTCTCACTTTTCCACGTCTGTCATTATTTCATTTTCCTTTATATTTGCCCCTCAGGTTGGAGATTGCTACTTGTTCTATTCTCTTCTACTTTGTAAGCTATTCCACATGGTTGATGATCTCCGTTGCTCTTTTTCATGACTTCTGCATCTAGATAGCTAAATATCTCCTCGTAAGTCAAAGAAAGCTTAGGCAAACAGTAGTAAGAGAATTTAACTCTCATGAATCTGAGATCAGTGTATATTGTACTTTATGTTATTCTTGTATTAATAGTTGTTAACACTTTATATATTTGTATATTTTATACAAAAATTACATTCTGCATCAAATGTTCTTACCTTTATGAGTAGTACTTGAGAGAAAATTTCTTCTATAACTGTGAATTAAAGTAATAGACTAATAGACTTTTCTTGATGGTATAAATGATATAAGAAATTCCAAATTGAATTTACTTTACATAAATCTGCCTAGGCATCCAGCGCCTCTCTCATCAATGCAGAAGCAGTGCAGGTTTCTACTGCTTCCTTTACTGTCAATGAAGAGAAGGAGGGGGATCTCTGGAGAGCTATTCATTCCATTTTAAGAGTGATGTTTGTGCTTTGTGGCCTGAATTGTTCCCTAGAGAACAGGAATAATTGCACTACAGAGGTCCTTCTTTCTCATTCCTCTAGGCTCTCTCAATCACTGGTAGTAAGTAATAACTGTCTTTGATTAAAATAGGAACTTTCAGGTAACTAATTAGATGAAATTACCGCTATCACCAGTAACTTAGTTTGTAAGGAGATGGAGAATACAAGAAATATTATGGTTTGTTGTCTTTATGGACAGAAAGAAGCACTTAAATTTAAGACTTAGTGGTTGGTAATACTGCCCATGGCAGTAGGGGTTGGAACTAGATCATCTTTGAGATCCCTTCCAAACCAAACTATTCCAGGATTCTATGATTCTTCCAGGACACCCAGCAGCAAAGTAAATAATCTTAAAATTATAAGTAAGTTACTTAATCATGTCCTCCCTCACTAGACTCCATCACTCTATTTCTTCTCTTTCTTTTTCATGTCACAAAACAAAGAAATCATTTTTAGCAAGGCTCATCCACAAGTTGGCAAGGATAACGTTCTTAAATATCACAGTGCTATTATGATAAGCACAGCACATTCCAGACAGAAAAACTGCAGATTATGACAACCTTCAGTAAGTATGGATGATATTAAGAGTTGGATATTTTTTTAAGCACCCAAAAAGCCATTAACAAGCTGTCAAAAAAAAGAAGAGCCTATCAGGATTACAAATAAAAGAAAAGAAAAATCTGTTAATAAATGCTTATCTCCCTGATCTTCTCTGCATCTTAAGCAGAAAATGGTATGTACTGACTTTAGAAATAGTAATCACATTTGAATCTTAGAGCTATAGGAAAATATCAGAAAAGTATGTATTTTGGTTTTCTTCTATGTTGCTTGAGAATATGAAGGTGGGGAAAGAAAATAAGAGGAAGTAATACATTAAAATTCTACATTATGATCCAATCCTCTTTCAGAAAAGAAAAACACAATCCTTCATTATTTTATCCAATTCTGGTCTGGTCATAAGCAAAAAATATTCATTCTATACTCGGCCAAATTAGGACATATATGTCAGATAATCTAGTTTAGGACTTGTTATTTGGTAGAGAAAAAGATGTGATCCTTAAGCTAACTTAAATTTTGTTGCTACTCAAATTCTTGAATCTCTTAAGTCAGTACTGGAACCTTCTGCATAATTCATCTCATGTATTCATCTAAGATTTTTCTGGAAATCAAGTGCTCACAAGAACCACCTTCAGGAATCAGGACCTGGGCAACCTGATTTAGCTGTATCCAGGGGAGCTGATAGATGACCTTTAAAGGTCCCTTCCACCTTTAAGGATTCTATGATTCTATGTACTGCATTAGATATTTTCTCTTGTAATTAAATCTGTCCCAAACAATTCTGGGACTATTTTTCTGAAAAGCTCTGTGCAGTGACAGGAGTGCAACTGATGTGCTAATAGATTAGGTTTAATAGCATGTCCAGGGTTAGCCAACAGCTTTCTGCAGTGTGATGAGATCTAAACAAAAGACAGAAATACTTTTCTTGTGCAAACTTTAAACAACAGTAGATTTTTGTCATTAAAATTACAGTTTGTATTTGGCTCAAATTATGGCAATATCACAGCTACATTTTATGAAAAAAAAAACTCCTTGCAGCCACTTTGGAATAGATTGACAAATGTCATATTTCCATTTATCTTTAGAATAATTTTACAGCTAATTTTTCATTTTGATATGTAGCATATAAAAAAAGAAGAGGGAAATATCCCACACAGTGTTACAGTGAAGCTCCATGAAGACATATTGGTTTATTAGTGTTCACATTTGTCTTAAGTCTTAAATCTTTGGATGATGTTGCTTTCCAAGGATCTTAATCATGTTCTCCTGAAAGTCATTTCAGATGAAAAGTAGATGGAAGATATTTTGTGGAATTATATGACAAATGGAGAAGGGGAAGGGGACAGGGACGGGGAAGGAAAGGAAAGGAAAGGAAAGGAAAGGAAAGGAAAGGAAAGGAAAGGAAAGGAAAGGAAAGGAAAGGAAAGGAAAGGAAAGGAAAGGAAAGGAAAGGAAAGGAAAGGAAAGGAAAGGAAAGGAAAGGAAAGGAAAGGAAAGGAAAGGAAAGGAAAGGAAAGGAAAGGAAAGGAAAGGAAAGGAAAGGAAAGGAAAGGAAAGGAAAGGAAAGGAAAGGGAAAAGAAAAGAAAAGAAAAGAAAAGAAAAGAAAAAAAGAAAAGAAAAGAAAAGAAAAGAAAAGAAAAGAAAAGAAAAGAAAAGAAAAGAAAAGAAAAGAAAAGAAAAGAAAAGAAAAGAAAAGGGAATGAAAAGGGAAACAGAAAGGAAAAGGAAAAAGGAAAAAGAAGATACTATTCAGTTTCTATTATCTATATTTATATTGTAAGCAAAGTAGCTTATTTTTCAATTTTTTGTTCTTATTACCACTATCTGTTTTGAAAAATAATCTTGTGTCCTTCTCTTGCTTATAATACATAATTTGTGATGATGTTTAGTGGTTAGACTATTGCGTACCAAGGCTGGTAATGGTAAATTACCTTGACCTTTAGAATATTATTAATTTTTGTTGGCAACTCATTCTACTCATCAACATTTACAACCATATTCGTTTCTGGGGAAGGCAGAGCTAGGTACTAAAATGGAAAATGTCAAATGCTCCTGTGCTCCAAGGACATGCTAGACATTCAAACTCTCATACTTTATTATCATAGCAAGAGACTGCAAAAAGGGTAGAAAATAATCTAACATTAATCTATACCCATGGCAGACAGTAACAAAGAGGATAAATGGCATAAGCCAGACTGTTGTGACTTTAGATGTTCATTTTGTGTTTACCTTCAGATGCTACTCATCCTTTCTGAGATGAATCATAAACAACAGTCACTGAAAGTGGTTACCAGTCTATATCTCTTTTTCGTGCAATGGACCTGGAAGTCACAGCAGTCTCTCAGTGAGACTGCACTTGTCGCATCCTTGCTTCTCTGACAGAACTGGATCTGCCTGCAATTGCACTCGACTTCAAGTGCAATTTCATTTTCATTCTCCTGTTCTTTTGTCACTCCCCTTCTTGGTTCATAGCTGCTTTTCTCACCTTTAGACTTATCTTTCAAAGCTCACCTTGTTTCTTTTCCTCCTTTCCTTAGTACAATTTATTTGTACTAAAGTTCTGGTGTAAAATTCTAGCAAAAATGAAATGGATTTGTTGATATTATGAATTTGTCATAAGTGTAGTGGGGAAAAAGGTGAGGTAGGAGGGATCTATGGGATAAAAAATTAAACGAATATAATAAATTTATGTTTATAACTTTAGTATATTGACTACCCAAACACATAGGAAGATAGGGATATTAACATATACAGTAACATACATAACAGAGGCTTTTTCTACCTGAAAAAAATATACAGAAAAATGGTTTTAAATTAGATTAGCTTTAAAACTTTCCTCTAGATTTACAGTAAGCAAAATGTTTTCACACACCTTCTTCCTGCCCCAAATGTAAAATACATGCACTGAACTCCACTGATACAGTCAATGTAGAAAAACAAATTCAACAAGGATAGGGTGCAATCTGAAGTAAGAACTGAACCTATCTATCTATTTTCAGTGGTCACTTTGTTTATTTTATCATGAAAAAGAATTTAAGTGGCAATAGACTCCTGTAATTTATCTTGTTGCATCAGAGAACACAAACTCCATATGAATGTACTTAGCCTTTGTCAGAGCAGTACATTATTTCCTAATCATCTTTGTATTATTCTTACCAGAATACACAGCCCATGTTATGAGTTCATAAGATTTTCATGAGATAACAAACCCAAAAAACTGGGAAAAATTGTTGTAAGGAAACCTCCTTCAATAGCTTTACTGCTTATACTATACTGTCATATAGTATAAGTGTGACTACCTCTAAAATGTTTTTGCAGTGCATTATATTGTATTTTGTGAAAAAAATGCTGTGTCAGTTCATGCATGCACAGAAATATAAATACCCTCTTTACAGAATTCACATACAACCTTAAATACTTTTATGTGTACACTTACTTTGACTGACTGCCTATTATGTACAATAATCACACATAGAAACTAACAACAGAATTTGTCAGGTAAATTTTCTGCAATTAATACCTAAATTAATGTAGGGCCAGTGCATTTCTCCTACAAAGACAAGTGGAGTCAGTATGCTTGTTCATCCTGGAAAAGAGGAGGATTTGGGGAGACCATATGGTGTCCTTCTAGTTTTTAAAGCAAGTTTATTAATAGGGTGGAGACTGACTTTTTACATGGTCTGATAGTGATAGAACAAAGGGGAATGGCTTTAAGTTAAAAGAGAGAAGACTTAGATTAGATGTTAGGGGAAAATTTTTCACTGAGCGGGTGGTGAGGCGCTGGCACAGGCTACTTGCAAAGGCTATGGGTGCCTCATCCCATGAGTTGTTCAAGGCCAGTTGACACTAAGTCAGCTTGGTGTTGTCTGCAAACTTGCTAAGGGTGCACTTGATCCCACATTCCATGTTGCCTACAAAGATTAATACCGGTCCAAACACTGATCCCTAAGAAATGCCACTCATCACTGGTCTCCACTTGGACATGGAGACATTGACCAGAACTCTCTGAGTGTGACGATCCAGCCAGTCCCTTATCCAGCAAGTGGTCCATCCATAAAATCCATTTTTCTCCAATAGCAACTGGGATGTCATGTGGGACAGTGTCAAATGCTTTGCACAAGTCCAGGTAGATGATTCCAACCCAAGACATTCTATGATTCCATATTTCTATTATAATAAATACCAGTAAAATGATATTTATGGAAGTGATGTCAGATATGAGGAATACATAATTTGTCTGAATGGGATTTGTGAAGGTCCTGAAGCTTGTACACTTGAGTTTGTGATCACCTTAACAACTCTAAAAAATAAGCATGATAAAGATGGTGAGTTGATGATTTCTGTGGAAAAACTAGTGAGATGTTTTATTTTAGCGGAGGATCTGATCTAAAGAAAGATTTGGCAGACAGTATCTTAGACAATATGTCTCCCTTTAGTAAATGTTCTGATATTTTTTGGATTAACACTTCCCTTGTTCATCAGTTTTAACATCTATATTTCCATTGATTTAACAGAGTAACATTTGTGTAAAAACAGGAGTAACCATGGGAAATTCAAAGCTTACCTATTATTCTGCTGAGAGAAATTTGTCTTGCATGTTGCAGGGCAATCACACAAAAGCAATAGCTTTGCCACCATTAAACATGCAATAAAGTCTTTCCCAAACATGCAGCATTAGCAAAATTATCTTAACTCTACTGAGCTTACTTTTGGCTTACAAAAGCTTTCCTTTCATCTAAACAATGTGATAATCTTAATTTCTTCTCTGAAATGGTTTATTACACTGCTAAATAGCTGCTGTGTTCCACTCCAGGAGGTGAAAAAAAGATTTTTGACAAATCTCAGAAGAAGGGGGAAGTATGTTTTGTACACAAAATTTATATGTCTCACTTTGGTTTGAGACAGATTCAGGGAGATCCTTAACTGCAAGACGGTTTGTGGTATAGAGTAGAGTAGAGTTGAAATTTCAATCTTTTAACACAGACCATAGCTGTATTGTATTACACCCATAACTATTCCTGTAATGCACTGAGAAAATCATTGGTAAAGTAAATCTTGAAAGATACAAATTACGTTACACTTTTATAGCCATTTCTCTTCCAAGAATCAGCATAAGAAATTTTACTGAACAGAATTGTTCCTCTTCAGATGACACAGATGCATATATCATGAAATATATATTCATCAATAAATTTTTCTAAATATGGGATCTCATGGTAAATGATTTTAATCTCTCACTTTTTTTTTTTTTTTTTTTTTTTTTTTTTTTAATACTGAAAGTAGAGAAGCAATAATTAACATGGTTAGAATGAACATAGGATATGTAAATACCTGCCAGGACAAGAGAAAATGGCACAAATTAGAACACACTAGGTTCCATATAAACATCGGGGAGCAATTCTTTACTGCGTGGGTGATGAAACAATTGGAACACTGGCACAGATTGCCCAAGAGGCCGTGGAGTCTCCTCCTTGGAGATCTTCAAAAGCCATTTGGACACTGTCCTGGGCACTCTGCTTTGGTGTCCCTGCTTGAGTAGGGATTGGACCAGATGGACACAGGTCCCTGCCAACTGCCAACTTCTACGTCTGTGAATCTGTGGAAGTTGACTTTTAAATGGAAAATTAATCAAATGCCCAGTATATATTACAGAACAAAAAACTATTCAGTAATCCCTTCAGAAACAGTGAGCAAATCTGCCAGTTTAATACTGGGTCCCACGTAATTTAAAATTGTGGTTGTAACTATAAATGACTGGCTGAAATATTTCATCGATACGTATCTGAACGGGTAACAATTTGAAAGTTTGTATTAGTATCAGTTTGGCAGAGTACCCCTGTTAGAAGTAATCTAATGAAAAAAGAAACTCTATCCCCCCCAAAGAAAACCTTTTTTTTTTTTTTTTTTCTTAAATTTCCTTACCTTCTGTGGAAAGATGTCCATCCACAGTCATTTTATAAGCTCAATTTCTCCACTCAAAATCTCCTCTAGGGTATAGGAATCAAAAAGGGAAAAGCAAAAGCAAAAGTAAATTAAATAGAAATAAAAAAAAAGGGAACAGAAGAAAAAAATAGAAAAAGAAAAGAAAAAACAAAAAAGAGGTAAAGAGAGGCAACAAAATATTATTCTACTCTTTCATATTGTCTTCTGGGAAAAATCTTGGACGAGAGTGAAGGATTTTTACATCTACAAAGAGAGAAGATTGGTAATAAGGGATGAGTGATACATCATGAGCATGAAGATATAAAGGTGAAGTAAAGGATCAAAAATTAATGTTCTCTGCTTCTTTTAGCCTCTTCCCCTCTCCACAAACAAGTACTTCAACTGTAAACTATGCACTCACTTGTCACGGCAGCCTTTGAGACTACCACTTGTCAAGTCCACTGACCTAACCAGGATAGCAATCCAGCACTTCATATGTATGTGATGAAGAGATACTAACAGTAACTACACAGTTTTAATTGCATACACAGGTTGATTTGTTCCAAATTAGAAGATGAAGACTACTGTTCCTTCTTATTTTCTAATGGCCAGTCCTAAAATTTATTGAATTGTTGATTTTTTTCTCTTTACTGGAAAGTCAATAAAATGCTTGACCTAAATTTTCAGCCATTGTGAATCAACAGAACTCAAGCAGAAATACATGGACTTGCACCAGTTCAGACACTGGATTATCATATACTTTCCTGCAGGCAACAAATTGGTGTGAAATTGAGGTCCAATTTATTGACATTTTACTTTGTATGAGAACACAATAGCAATAACAAAACTACAGTGTCCTTTCTAGCTTAAAAGGCTAGCTAAATTCCTTCTTGAACTGTAATACAGCTGTTAAAACACACAGATAAACATCATATTTAACCGTAGTGAGTGTTGAAGGCAATTTCTTGTATATTATTTCACAGTATAATTCAATATTGTATTTCCTCAAGCAAAATAATTTTCAATCCTTCCTTCAGAACTCATCATCCTTCAGGACCAACAGCATTAGGTAGGACCAGAGACTAATTCTCATTTTCTCCTTGAGTGAGCTCACTGGAACTTGTCTTGATGTAAAGGAGCTCTGAGCAGTACAGCTCTCTTATAAGTGCAGAGACTGGTTGTTTTTCTAGACATTTTTCCCCCCTCCTACTAAAAGAAATCAATGAAGTACTCAGCTAATCTAGAAAAAATTGATCACAGATGGTTCCATATATGCTTTGGCTTTGTGAGACTGTAACACAGAACTTTGTTCATAGGTGAAAGTTCCCAAAATGCTGAAGTTATATTTTAAGGCAAAAGAAAAGTAACTCCATGATAGATCTCCCCTGACTTTGCAATAGATTATTATTTCAGAAACCCTACAAGGAGACAATCTCAAACTGACGTCTTTTGTAAGGAACAAAAGACAAAGTCAACAATTACTAGAAATAGTCAAGTGGAAAGGATGGAAGCCAATTTAAGAGGAATGTTGGAGTCCTTCTAGGAGACCTGCAATTCTAAAACATCTTAGAAAATTTTTATATACTAAGCAGTGTCTATACCTGAGTCTAAAACAATTTTATTTAGACTGGAAAACAGTGTAGTTGGCAAGATGGATTTCAGACTTCAGATTTAACAGCAGGTAATGCTACATAATACTGTAATAAAATGGGATGCATCATCATAGCTTTTATTTTAATATAACAAATGACATATTTCTGCTACAAGTATTAGATTAGATATACAATATAGAATTTGATTCCTACTGCAGGGTAGTGTTTAAACATTTCATAAGTAATAATATGACTCTGAAAGTCATATCTTCTTTCTTATTTTGCTGGCTGTGAAGTCAGAGGCAGATGTTGGTGGTACAGCAGTAGAAGCTGAACCTTTTCACCAGTACTTCATTGCATTTTGTTGCCGTGTGACAGATGGCAGCAGAGGGGCAGTCTGACACAATGGCATCTGACATGGAAGTGCAGATAAAGCAAAGATGTGTCATTGAAATTCTGCGTGTAGAAAAAATGGCACCCATTGACATCCAGCATCGTTTCCTGAACATTTATGGAGACCAAAGACTGAATGTGAGCACAGTGAGGCAGTGTGTGGTGTGTTTCAGCAGTGGCAATAGCAACAATGGGTCACTTCCTCTGGGAAGGATATTTACATGTGTGAAAAGCAGGCTCTTGTTCATCACTGCTGAAAACACATACCTAGTGGTGGTGACTATGTTAAAAAATTGAGTTTTGTAGCTGAGAATTTGTTCTATGAGATAGTGTTATTGTGTTTCTTGTATCCATTGTAGTTTGAGTGGGAATAAATGCGTTACTTTCAGAGTGATCTATGTATTTATTTGCTATTTTTAACATGGGAAAAAAGGAACATCAGATTTTTAATTCTATATTGATTTTCTTTTAAATGGCAAATGTCACTTTTAAAGTCCCTAATTAAATCTCAAAAATTGTTCAAAACTGTGGGAAAAGTAAAGTTATGTGGAGAATTATATGTTTTGTATCTGAAGGAGTGGACTAAGAAAACGAAACAAAAAAGAATGCTCATCTAGTCTAAATATGAGAGTGCTATAATTGGGCAAGCACTAAAGGGAAAAAGATGTAAAGACAATAACATATTTGAAAAGAGATGTTTTAACATCTGAACAAATGCAGAATTAGGTTAATGACAGCCTATACTCCTGTATTTCAGACTTTCAGATCAAACAGTAAGGACTGTTTTTAAGTAAATGTAATTGAAAATTCACTTGTTAAATAATAACAACAACAAAATATGGATTTATGTGTGTGGGGGGGGGGGGGGGGGAAGAGAGGGGGAGTTGGGAGACTACAGGGTGGCCTCTGTGAGTGTATCCCAGGAATCTGCCCCATGTCATAGCAGAGCCAGTTCCAGATAACAGCAGAAGGGACTTGCCATTGAAACAGCTATAGAGGAGCTCACAGCACAGCACTGGGTGAGACTTGGAGGATGCTGCAGCCCATAGAGAGCCCCACAGGAGCAACCCCAGGCTGAAGCTACAGCCCATGGAGAGGAGCCTGCAGTGGGGCAGGTTGCAACCCAAACTGTAAGCACACACTTCTGGCTTATGTCCAGATTTTTGTCTACCAAATCCTTCTCCACTAGGCTGCTCTCAATGAGTTTTTCTCCCATTCTGTACACATAGCAGGGATTGCCCAAATCCAAGTACAACACCTTTCACTGGAACTTGTAGAATTTCACTGCATTCACATGGGCCTACTTCTCAAATTTGTCCAAGTTCCTTTGTATGGCATCCTTTCCTTCTACAGTATCAACTGCACCACTCAGCTTAATGTCATCAAAAAACTTGCTGAGTGTGCACTCAATCCCACTATTCAAGTTATTGATAAAGATGTTAAGGAACAACTGTCCCAGGATGGACCCTTGAGGAACACCACCCATGACCAGCCTCCATCTGGACACAGATCCATTGATAACAGCAGTCTGACTGGATCTATCCAACCAATTTCTTATCCACTGAATAGTCCACCCTTCAGATCCCTATGGCTCCAATTTAGAGATCAAGCTGTGGTTTGGGACCATATCAAAGGCCTTGTGAAAGTCTAGGTAAATATCATCATTTTCTCTTCCAATGTCCACTGAAGTTGTCACTCCAGTGTAGAAGGCCATCAGACTGGCCACCTCAAGGGAGGTGATTCTTCCCCTCTACTCTTGTGAGACTCCACCTGGAGTACTGAGTCCAAATCTGGGGCCTCAAATACAAGAAGGACTTGAATTGTTGGAGCAAGTCCACAGGAGGGACATGAAGACAATCAGAGGACTGGAGCACCTTCCCCATGAGGACAGGCTTAAACAAATGGGGCCCTTCAGCCTGAAGAATAGAAGGCTTCACAGGAACATTATAATGGCCTCCAGGACCTGAAGGAGGCCTACTGGAAAGGGAAGGACTTTTTAGAAGGGCATGTAGTGACAGGACAAAGGGAAATGGCTTTAAACTGGAAAAGGGTAGATTTAGACTGGATATGAGGATGAAATTCTTTACTGTGAGGGTGATGAGACACTGGAACAGGTTGCCCACATATGCTGAGAATGTCCCCTCCCTGGAAGTCTTCAAGGCCAGGTTGGATGGGGCTTTGAGCAATCTGGTCTAGTGGGAGCTCTCCCTGCCTATAGTATTGGAGTTGGAACTAGATGATCTGAAAGGTCCCTCCTAATTCAGACCGTTCTACGATTCTATGATTCTACAATCTTTTCAATGAGAGTTGTGCTCCTAATTCCCATTTGGTTAGTTTTGTTTTTGTGAGTTTGGAGTTCGTAACTAGGAATTTTGGTTTTTAGAAAGTTAAGCTGATGCAAAACTTTACATCTCTGTATAATTACTAAAATTGTACAAACATAACTCATACAAAGCTCAGAGAATGTACCTTGAGTAATCTAACTGAATAAATCTGTGAAACCTGTCAAAAAAAAAAACCAAAAAAACAACCATACTTTTCAGAAGCATGGACAAAAACAAACTAATTCCCAAAGAATGGGAAAAAAGAATTTTTTAAAAAGTGGAACTCAAATACATAAGATATTTGAACACTAAAGAATATTGGTAATAAAACTTAAAAATAATAAATAATATTAATGGGAATAAAAATAATAATGAACAAACAACACCTCTGAGAAGTTTGCATCTTTGTTCATTTTCTCACTTAAACTTAATGGATAAATTATTCAAAGAATACAATTTGTCATAGACTAATAAGAAATTACATGGAATACAGTGTACACCAAATGAAGCAGAAATGGATCTTATTTTATATGGCATTACATCTATTGTCTAGACTGTGGTATGTGACATAAAATAGTTCCAAAAATTACCCATTTGTTTAATAGTTTCCTAGAATCCTCTTAAATTCTAAAATCAATGAACAGTTCACTGGTGTTGAAATTCAACAAAGACAAAATTAATTGCACCTCTCATGCATCTGTGTCTGTAATAAATACTAATGCGTAGCTATTTGCCAAAGGCTTGCTAATAGCTTCAAGTTTCAGTTGCTACAATCAATCGAAACCCAGATAATTTATTCCAGGAAATCCTGAGCAAGTGTTAATAATAAAATTATACAGATATGGAGATATTGTTAGAGAAAATTTGAGAATTTCAGTGGCCCATCTGCATGCCTTTATAAGAAGCCATCATGAGTGTTGTCGTAGGCATTTACGAGGAGGTGAGCTGTGACGCAATAGGACCTCCCCTGCTCTGTGATAAGAGATGTGATGCATGCTTGGGGGCATAGACGCACTAGACGCGAGTAAACACACGTGGATGTAGGAACGTAGATAAGCATGTAAAATATATAGGTCGCTGTTTCGCTTGCAATAAATGCCGTTTTGCCTAACATCACATTGGTGTGCACGTGGTGAGATGGTCGGGTCACAGCGGGGATGGCGTGAAACCTGGCCAGTCCATAGGAACGTGAGGAACAAGGGGTTTCCTACATGGAAACACATGAGGTTAATAATTCTACTTGGACGTGAAGGAAGAAGATAATGATTGTCAAGAGTTGATTATTATCTTAACAAATCATATTAGACTGTCTAAAACTGTACATGGAGTTAAATCCCTCCAGCACAAGTTTGTTATAATCCCCTTTTCCTTTTAGATAAAAACATAGACACATGATGAACCCTGAAGATAATTGAACAGAAGAAAATTTGTAACACACATTGAAAAACAGTGTTTTGTAGTTGAGAATTTGCTCTATCAAATAGTGCTATTGTGCTTTTTGTATCTATTGTATCTATTTAGTTCCCCCGGAACTAAATAGGAGGTATTACTTTTGGAATGACTTTCATAGATCTAGCACATCTACTGCAAACAAAACCAAAATATAGCTCTAGACGATTAGATGTATCTCCAAATTCTATGTAGATCTCTCTTTGTATAATATAGATAGATAAAAAGTCCTCCTGGTTCAATGCATTTATTTTTAAAGTGTAAGCTGTATTAATCTAGAGTTAATTTAGAATACCTAAAATATCAGCGCTTCTTAGAATATGTACCCTTTGGGATATTTTTTCATTACTTGACATTGAAATTTTTAATGAAGAAAAAACTTTGGGAAAATGGTATAGATTTTTACATTTGGTTTCCTTAAATAATGACAGTCATTTCAAAATTGAGCACTGACTGCATGAAAGAGATCACAACTTGATTCTACTGTACTCTAAAACTGTTAAGAGTAGTTTTTATTATATCTTGCTTTAGTACATACATCTTGGAGAAATAGTATTTATGTTCCTGATGTAGTGCAAATTGCCATTTCCCGTGCCATGATTTTTGTGTGAAAGAAAAAGAAAAAAAAAGAAAGGAAGGAAAATAATAACAATAATGAAAAATAAATAAATAAACAACATGCAAAACCCCTCAGAAATTTCTCTCTCTCATTTTGGTGCCCATTTATTTTTCCTTTGGTAAAAAATAACTGCCATGCTTATCTACCTCGTCTCTCCACAACTGACAGATATTGTCAACGCTTATGAGTTCAGGAAAGAAGATGCATTTTTCCAACTTCAGCAAAAACAACTTAAAGCAAACACCAAACATAGAAATACTTAGTAGATGAAAAGCCAAAGATCATGAATGATTGTTATTCAAGGAGATATATACTGTGTTTGAAGGCTAGGTGGCATAGTGAGCCAGACACAATATGTGTATGTGAAGACTGAGGATCAGGTTGCACAGGTCTTGCCTGATACAGGAGTGAGAATGCTGACAAGGGAGCACCTACAAACTCCATATTTATGTATGAAGACTTAACGGGGCTCAACTAACCAACTGTGCCTGTCATAACAACAGGAAAGGAACATAAACACGTTGTTAGAATGTCTCATCTGAGCAGCAGAAATCTCTAGCTGTAGGTTTTTTCTTACAGCAAGCTGGCTGGCTCTCTCACTTAAGATCACGTAAAGGTGCCCTCAGAAATAAGTCGAGATAATTTGACTCAAATCCTGAAAGTTATCTAAGCTCTAATCACTGGTGAGACAATTAAGTAGGGGAAGAGAATATCACTCAGTAAAAAGGACTTACAGTTTGGAACTGAAGAATTTAAGAGAATTCAAGAGAAGAGATGAAAATTAGGAAAAGGGAGGGGAGGGAAGATGAAGGAAAGGAAGGGAAGGCAAAAGGGAAGGGAAGGGAAGGGAAGGGAAGGGAAGGGAAGGGAAGGGAAGGGAAGGGAAGGGAAGGGAAGGGAAGGGAAGGGAAGGGAAGGGAAGGGAAGGGAAGGGAAGGGAAGGGAAGGGAAGGGAAGGGAAGGGAAGGGAAGGGAAGGGAAGGGAAGGGAAGGGAAAGAGGCTCAGAATTGGCATTTTGATTTTGATGCAGTTCATCATTGTCACATTCATAGAAAGGTTGACCAAACCATTAAAAACAAACAAACAAACAAACAAACAAACAAAAAAAAACAGATTATTTAGATTCCATTTCAGTGGGCAATCCTTTTTACAAAGGGAGCACAGGCTTGATAGGGAATTAAGATAAATTGATGTTGTGTACATCTAGCCTTGTATATGTGCTTTCATTAGACTGGTGTGTAACTTAACAAAAACTCTCATTCAAAAGTTAAACTTTTATCCCAAAGAGTGTGTTAACCTCTTTAATTCTGTCAGGTACTAAGCTGGCTGATTTGTAATTAAATTTCATCTGGAAATCTAATAGGAGTATAAAGAAAAAAGTATTCAATGTACAATAGCTGTAAATAATCACCACCATAAATGTGTTTTGTACAAGAGCTTATGCAGCCACCAATTCCCTGGAGCCTCTCTGTGATTACTTGCTGCTAATCATTATCAGGTCATGCTTATTCTCTTCCCCTTTGAAAATAATGAAGTGCAGCAAATTATTTTCACATTTTACGTCTATGTCAGCATCATACCTTTTCCCCCCAAGCTGAGCAAGGCAATGTTTGTTTTTCTCTCACTCTTGAATGAAGTACTGCAAGATCATTATTTGTACAGAAGGCTTTACATAAATGCAATTTTCCCACTGTATGCTTTCTCTTCATTTATTTTTTTTTTAACATTATCAAAGAAACAGCACTGTGAATTAATGTATTATCACAAGACAAAGTATTTTTTGCTCCTGACATTTTTGAAAATGTCAGGGTTTTTCTCCTTGCTTTTTACTAGTGAACTGATTAAAAATATTATTACTTTTAAACAAAGTAATTACTTAAAATGTAGGGATTTGCTGATGATCTTCCTTTGGGATAGAAAACTGAAAGCAGGCAGATATCTTGGTATATTTTCAAGGAAGGTACAATACAATTATTTGATTCTCCACACACAGTCAGGTTCAAGCAGCAGGAATCAGCTATCCAAGAATCAGTCTTCTTCATGGAAGAAGACTGTCGCCAAATCTTTTTTCAAGATGAACCTTTCCTCTTTCTTTGGGAAATCCCTATGGAATTTTCTTTCCTTCTTTCTCTCTCTCTCTCTGTTTGTCCCTTTTTTTTTTTTTTTTTTTTTAACAAAAAGTCCCATCTCCAGGTGATTGCAGTTAAGTACAAGAGAGAGTCTGTTCAACTGTATGGATCAGATTTCATTTCAGCTTGTAGTCCTTATAATTGTTTTAGCAATTTGTTCTATGAAGGAATGTAACTGCTTTTTTGACATTGATTCTTACAAATGATGTGTCTTTTGGGAGTGTTGCAGAGCAATGAGGGACAAGGAAATGATGAAAAGCTTTATGGTTCTTAGCTTCAGCCAGTACAGTAACAGAAATACTGAGGAAACTCACCCACTTCCAAGAACTAGCATTGAAATGTGTGAAAAACCCTCTATTACCGATATCTGAAAAGTGTAAATGGTCCTTAATCCACATTTGGTTTCATTTTGTTGTGACTTCAGCAATATATCATTCAGCTGTATGTGTAACAAGAAGACAAGCTCTCTCCTGAAATTTTTCATGTCCTGCTGAGGAACTATTTGTAACTAATCACTTGTACAGGAACCTACATGAAAATCTGTAACCATGCAAGTGAGCGTGATGAAATCCACTGAAATAACAAGTTAAAAAAGAAAAGAAAAGAAAAGAAAAGAAAAGAAAAGAAAAGAAAAAAAGAAAAGAAAAGAAAAGAAAAAAAGAAAAGAAAAGAAAAGAAAAGAAAAGAAAAGAAAAAAAAGAAAAGAAAAGAAAAGAAAAGAAAAGAAAAGAAAAGAAAAGAAAAGAAAAGAAAAGAAAAGAAAAGAAAAGAAAAGAAAAGAAAAGAAAAGAAAAGAAAAGAAAAGAAAAGAAAAGAAAAGAATGTTGTAAAGTTGTTTGTGATACCTTAGCTGTATGGAAACCACACATGTAAGATTTAATACACATGACTGTAAAAATGCTCTTCCAGGAAGCAAATACGTTGTTATAATTTCAAAGTATGAAAGTATCTCTGTATCTCCAAGGTATATTAAAGAAAGATACCTAAATACATTATGAAAATGTTTTGCCATTCCTTTAAACATTATTGAGATTTCATCCACATTCAATTTTCAGTTCAATAATTTTAAAATTCAATAATTTTAAACTGGAATTACACGAAGAGAAGAAATTATGTCTGATGGCATAACGTATAAAGAAAACCATAATGAAAACCTTCAAATTCTTTGAAAAATATCTTATTTTACAATCTGACTATCACAGAATGACAGTGACTCCATGTAATAATGACATCAGCAAGAAAACCTCAAAATTACACGGAAACTTCAGCTTAATACTTGTCTGGAACTTCTTCCTCTTCAGATATTTGGCAAAGTCTGGAAAATCAGTTTCTGTTTGAAAAAAATTTAAAAATCACAACAAAAACAAAAACAAAAAAAACATAACTGCCTGTCTCAGACAGGATTTTACATTACACACAGGATAAAATTCAACAATATTTATATAGGAAAAAGGAGAGTAATTCAGAGAAATAATGAAGAGCCTTTAAGGAAAAGCCTTAATTTTGTAATTGTAATTAATTTCAATTGCAATTTAAACAATTCTGTAAACAATTCAATTATATGCAGTAATAATGGTGACAAAAGTCATAGTGGCAGACATTGTTATTTCATAACTTGTTTCGTTGTAGAATGTAGAACGAAACTTAAACAATGGAAGAAATGTGCTCACATCACATGTTTGCAATACTGATCAAGTCACTGCTCAGCAGTGTTACAGAACTATAAAACTTTAAACAGAGACTCGGCTGTAGCACTGGAGTTTTTGCAGACATAGCATCAGGTCATGAGTCAAGCAAAATAGCTCTCGGTTATTCTCACCAAGGCAATTAATTTTTCAGGCTGTGATATCTGCAGAAGAGCTATGTTTTGTCTTGTGTGTGCTCAGATTGGCATGGCAAGAAGAAATTTCCTTCCTATTTACAGCATATAGTCAGGAACAGTACTAGATTCCACCCTTGGCTGAAAACCAAGATTCTAGAGAGCTCATGAGCAAAAGATAGAATGGATGTGCTGTTTTGGTGTGACTTTTGGAAGTGATGTGATTAGTAGGCATACATTTTCTAAAGAATATGCATGGTTTGATCTCCTAATGTCTCTTTCTTTCAAAGTTCTCCATTATTGCTCTTCAAAACTCAAGAAAAGGAATATTCACTGTCCCAACGAACATTTAACTTAGCCAGAGACAGAGAACCCAGATGTTACAATTAAAAGAGAAGGAAAAAGAAGTCCTATAGGAAGTCTTATGACACATACTGTCTTACATTGGCTAATAAGGCATTTGGTTATTTATTTAACCTAAACTGTAAATTAAAGTACAACTAGCTAAGAAGTAAATGAGTAAATCAGTTTACAGATTTTCATTAGCATTGGTGTTTATGTAGAACGATAAATAAAACAATGAAAGATTTTGTGCGTACTACTTAGTTTTGTAGTCTTTTTTCTTGTTATTTCATCACTAGTTTTTATCACAGAAAAATCTGATCATTCTTCTTTTAGTGTTCTTTTATTGAAAGTTGCAAAACTACATTTTTAATGATAAATCTTTTTTTCTCCATAAAAATATTACATGAAATAATGAATATTATGTCAAGTAGAAATATAGCACAGTTTTGGGTTTTTTTTTAATTTTTTTTTATTTCCAATATTTGAACTTCAAAGCAGTTGTTAAAATATAAATCTGTAATATGACTTTAAAAAAACAAAAAACACAATACAAGAAGCTGTGTTATATGGTGGTTTGCACAGATCATCAACTGTTTTGTTGGGGTTTTTTTGCAGTATTGCATAAGCTCCTAGTAGCATGGTTGACTGTGAGTAGGAAATAGTCTATGGATTGGAAATAGTTCTACCTTTGCTTTTGTGTCCTAAGCTAGTATGCTGACAACCACACAAGTGGTTGAAAACGTACAGCCAACAGGCACTGCCTTGCCAGTTTGTCAGTTGAGAGAATTTCCACAGCTGGGATCTGATCCTGTCAATTAGATCATCCTGGCAACAGCAGAGCATCTGCTTGCTGTTTATGAATTTTTAATATGCTGACTCTACATTAACATTTAATTAGAGTTTGATTATGTTTACTGGACTTCAGGGTAAAGCCTCCAAGCAATGAAAAGTTACTGTTTAATAAAGGGAACACAGAGAAATAAACCTACTTCTTTAATATAGTTTTGTCTTTTTATTTTTTGTTATTACTCCAGAAATGTAACTTCTCACTTATGAGAAAGGAGTTATTGGCTTTCACACTGCAAATTTATATGCATCGACCTAGACTGGAGGAGGAGTGAATTTGTAGTAGATGCATAATTGAATCTCTCTGTAAATGACTTGTAAAAGTCATGAGCTCAGCAGTGAATCAGGTCTCTCCCTCAAGACCTTGCTCTGGACCTCGTCCTGATTTTTTAACTCTTAGAATTCAGAATTTTTGTTTTATTCAGTATATAATTGAATGAAAAGTATATTTCCATTTACTGGTCAGCAGAATTAAATTACTCTTTTGAGGGATGAAATTAAAACTATAGGAATCAAAAGACAATTGCTACTGGAATGCAGCCTCCCCTTCCTTCTCTTGTCCTCTCTTGCCCTCCCCATTCATCTCTTCTCCCATCTCCTCTCCTCTCCTCTCCTTTCCTCTCCTTTCCTCTCCTCTCCTCTCTTCTCCTCATCATGCACTGCTGAGAAGAGCTGCCTTTGTTGTCTAGACACTTTCCTCACAGGTGTTGAAAGGCTGTTCTTAGATCCCTTGATCTGACTCAATTTACCAGTGAGTAAAGTGTTACAATTTCTTCCCTCAGTATACTGGCTACGCTTCTTGTAGGACTGTTGAAGATGCTGTTGAATTTCTCTACTGCCAGGGCCAGAAGCTCTGCATGTAGCTGCCTCAAAATTTGTTAGAATCAAGGAGCACAAATCGTTGTTAGACAGACTACAGAAAGGGCTTTATCAAGAGAATTTTCATGAAAATTCTGCTGCATTTAATTTACCAAAAAATTCCTATATAATGACTTGCATTTCTGGCATTTTGGAGAATGTTTGCAGATTTTTTTTTTTTTTTTTAATTTTTCAGGTCAATATATAAACAGGATGTATGACAGGATATAAACTTTCTGTGTCTGGATGCTGGTAAGCAGCCTTAAGGCTTGGAAGGCACTGCACTGTCATGTCACACTTAGAAGAGCACTGGGAGATGGCAGAGACTTGGCTGCTCCCTGCTCTAGAACTATCTGTTCTGTGTCTTTATTAAGAGACATGTCAGACTACTTTGCAGACCAGTAGAACTGTTTGGCAGTAACTGAGGATAAACATGATTTACGTTCCTCTTTTAGCTACTGTTAGAAGGCAGAAATGAATAGTGAGTCAAGTAACACAATGTTTTCTCCTAGAAACTGTACAAATGTGTTGGATGCTTCACGGAGCTCTACCTGCAGGTGAATGTTGCTTTGCTGTCTTATTGTCTCACCAAGGATTCAAAGTTCACAATGTTACAGTAAGACAGATTTCAATTCCTGATAATATTGATTATCCTTTACAAGCAAGCCCAATAAAGTTGGCAACACTTCTTATGTGGCAGTCCAGGATCTGCCCCAGCTTAGTTAGCTGCAAAATGAACCCATCTGTTGTACTGACTCTCATCAAGGCACTGCTCAGCATGGCCTCTTCATCTTCAACATTTGAGAGCAGACAGCAAAGATGACCTACTAAGAACTGGTGTAGAAGTTTGTATTCCTATCAGAAAACAAAGATATTGCTTTAATCATAAAGAACAGTCTAAAAGTTCTAGCAGTATTAAAGAAGCTATAACATGGACAAAATAACCAGGTAACTAATGCAAGAAAGGGCCCTGCCTACTTACTGTGATTTGCACTCAAATTGATCAGTAAATCTGAACATCATAAAGGTAGAGTGATGACACCTATTAACCTTCACATTGTTGTTACCTAATAAACCATTTTCAGATTTTGCCATCTCACATGGATATATTTCAGTTACTGCAGATCAGGTCTGAGTTCATGGTAGGTAAGTTCTCATTTCATATTTCTCTGTCTGCAGAAAGTGTGGCAACACAAGAAGAATGCCACCAATTTATGTAAATATGATGCACACTATACTATCTGTCTGATAAAAATCTGTTTTATTATTCATAGTCAAGGTTGGGAAGATGTATTCCTTCATTTGCAGGAGCTTATTTTTTCATACCATAATAATGCTATATTTTCAACAAGGCATTCTTTGTGCTTATATAAGGATTTGTGAATCTTGTATGTTGTTTCCTACTTGGTTTCACTTGAATACGGAACTACTGCAAACCAAGAAGCTTTTAATTTATTTTGTGTGTTGTTCATTCTTTTCTCAGTACAAATAATTCCACTTTTATAAAAGATCAAAAATATTATGTATTTATAAGGATAATATAATAAAATCATAGAATGTATTGGATTGGATGTATGTTGTTGGCTCATGTTGAGTTGTTCACCAGCCAGGACTCCTTAGCCCTTCTCTGCAGGACTACTTTCAAGGAGTTCTTCTCCCATTCTGTATACATATCTGGGATTACCTCAATCTAAGTGCAAAACCTTAGCACTTTGCTTTGTTGAACCTCATTAAGTTCACAAGGGCCCACCTTTTGAGTTTATCAAGATCCTTCTGGATGTCACCCCTTCTGCTGTATCAACTGCACCACTCAGATTGGTGTCAATATGTAGAAGTTTCAGCCAGTAATCAGGACTCAACAGCAATTACTTGTAGATATACACTATACATACCTCTCTGGGTATGCATACACAGATTAATGATGAAAACAGTTGGATTAAGAACTAGTATAGCCTAGTTTGCATGGAGGAATACTTCTAAAATCTGGCTGATATTCATTATCTTTTATGAGTGACCCTTTTTTTCCTGTATGTTCTCCTCTCTCTCTCTCACTTCTTAATCCTATTACAAAAATCATCTCAAATCACTCAGCTGCCATAATTTGAAAAAACTTTTGTAAGTATTAGCATAAAATTTACATAGGTTGGTGAAAATAACATGTAATAGGAAGAGATGAATGACATTGCTAGCCAACTTTTTAAGGTCTGAGGCACATAAATTCTCTGTTAGGATATGTTTATAAGGTTAATAATCCTCTGTCTTCACTGCTACAAGCCTCATCACTGAAAACTTACTAAACTTCGCATGTTCTGCACCTTTATGTGTTAAGGAGGTGAGCTGCCAAACAGACAGTGAATAAATGACTCTCATTTTTTGCTGCTTTCACGCTTCCTGGAAGGAAAGTTGGCAAATTGCACTTAGAGTCTGGGATGTGATTTCTTTATTTAAAGTACATGCTTAGCACTAAGAAGGGAGAACTAAGGAACATTAATTCAGAGTGTACCACTCTGGGAACCATGTTCAGTATTTTTGAGAATTTATTAATTCCAGAAAAATAGTCTTCATTGTATCTACATTCTAGAAACATACCCATGGTCTCTTCATTCTGGGGTCAAAATTGACTAAAGTCACTGTGTATGTATATACACACGTGCATAAATAAATAGATGTATGTACACATTATGTATGTAAAGATAAATGGCATTTCTATGCTTGAGAATGTAATAAAAAAATGCAATACACTGTTCTGAACAAATAACCTAATCTTTCAGAGAAATGTACTCTTCTTCCTCTGCATTTATTATAATGTCCTATTTCCTACTGTGTATATTGTTCTACCTCCATCCACAGTGAATTTAGTCCCTTCAGACCATTAGCTTAATAACGTTATGTTCTGCCTCATTCCTCTCTACAGTGTTGCTGTTTCTACATTGTATTTCATTCCTCTTTGCTCCCCAGTCACATTCCTCAATACACATTGCCCTGTACAGGATCCTACAGCATCCATCATCTGCCTAATGTTTTCTATTTCCTATCTACTACAGAGAACATTTACAGAAAGCTAGAACTGTTACCAGCTGAGCTAATAGTTGTTCAGATTTCAAAAGCACTTGGCATCATGTAAGACAAAGCACGAATTAAGAAGTGGACTTGTGCCACACTTCTCTTCGTGGTACATTTCTCAGCATTAAATAATTCCTGCTGGAAGGCTATGGAGCCACATTGGGAAAAACAAAACAAAACAAAACAAAACAAAAAGAAGGAAAGAAAAGACAAAACCTATAAATAAAACAGATCTTGTATTCTGGATAGAAATTCCACAGAAAAGAGAATATTTTGCTGCATCCAGGGCTTGGGTTCTTTACAAGGCTGTAAATTGGAATTGCACAACAAATTATTATTAGCCCAAACAGATCTATTTGACCATGAATATTTTTTTCAGAAATAGAGAACAAACATACTATGTTACAAGTAATAGAGATTGTCTTGCTCTTTGCTCTTTTTCTCCTGCATCATCACCTCCACTGAAGTTTAGAGGTCTGAATACAGATTATATTTAGGTTTCTTTGCAATAGTCAGAATTAAAAGTGAGTAACATTCCTGATTTCGGTATATTCCCTTTTATTTATTCCTTGTGATTTACTTACTCGTGTAAGTAATTCCTGTAGTAGTATTTTGAAAACTTTTTGGAAAGGCTATGGAAGTTATTTACTTGGAGTTTAGCAACTGATTTGACAATGTTACCCACAGATTTCTCCTAGGAAAACTGTATGCTCGTGGCATAGATGTATTGTCCACTGGGTAAAAAAACCCTCTGGGCAAAAAAGGTTTGTTATGAGCAGAGTTAAATCTAGTTGTTGGCTGGTCTCAGTTGTTTTTCCACAGAGCTCAGTGTTGGTGTCTGCTATGTTTAACTGGCATTATTTCATAATCTTTACGAGGGAATTGAGTGCAAGAGCAATTTTGCAGACAGCATCAAGATGGGCAGGAGTGCTGATCTGCTTAATGGTAGGATGGTTTTTCCTGCTGGAAGTGGGCATTATAGGAAGAAAAAACATTTGAAGCTTCAGGATGCATATACCAGGGAAATATAGTATAGCAGGAGTATAATGGAAAACATTGTATGTATTCTCTCCTGAGCATGAAGAAATCGGAGATCATCACCAATGACTTGACTACAAGATTTATCAACTGCAGTCCCTAAAATCTTGTTTTAGGCCAAAAGAATATAGATTGTCAAGGCCAAAGTAATAGAAAAACAGTATTCTCCGAAGTCCAGACATTCCCAAAGTAATCTCTCTATTCTTCTGCTCACCTTTCCTCACTATGATAGTTTTTTCCTGTTTCTCTAAAAACTGAGAGAGTGTTGAAGTTGAGTGCTGTAAAATAGACAATTTTTTTTTTTTTACAGTGTTTTTCTTATCAGTATCAAGTAATGAAAGATGCATAAATATTTTCTGGTTTTCCCCTCCCACCTCTCCTATTAAATTTACTTGTTCAAGTGCTGTATCAGACCTTCAGATGATGTAAATCAATGAAAATCTGTTGCTTTAAGCTACTAGAGAATGAACTCTCTTATGTTACTTCTCCGTACCAATTATATGTAACCTGAATACACAGTTATGGGATAGATGCCATGTAGGACTCTCAATTGCACTGACTGGAGACTGTATTCAGTCTGCAGCTGAAAAAAAAAAAAAAAAAAAAAAGTTGTTAAGAGTATTATAAGAGCTGATGTGAAAAATCTCTTAGATAGGGAACTTGGAAAATAGCTCAAATCACTGAACCAAGGTAAATTGATTTTGTTAAACAGCCCTCATGCTGCTGTGTGTAAATGATATCTAGAATTCTGCATTTTTAGTGCACGAAAGGAGGAGGGCCAAAAATTCTATTTATAAAATTGCTTATGATTGAAGAGAAATGTGCTTTTAAAGAAAGATTTCTGCACTCTTTGTGTGCTTTGATCCTCCTTAATATTCCACATATGCTGAACATCAAAACTGATGGTAAATTTTTCAATTTTGAGAAGAGTTTTTGTTCTAATAAACACTGCAAAGAATTATCCAAGAAAAGAAAAATCTGTAGTTCTTGGTTTTCTCCATTATGTACCTGTTAAGAAATACTCATAATGGCGATTGGGAATGCTGTAGGTTAGTAATGGAATCATGCCTCCTTTCCTGTATTGGTACTTTACAAATGTATTTCTGCCACAGATATGAAGGTGCAACCTCCTCAGGACATGACATCTGGAAGAAGTCTGGCATTTTGTCTCTCATCATCCTGCCTCCTCTCTCTTTCTTGACTGGCTTGTCAGATCCATAGAGAGAATAAAATATTAGTCTTCTTCAAGCCACATTTCCTCATGGCGCTTTCCAGAATGGCTTAAGAAGGAGAAAGGTTCTGCTTACAACACCCACATTCCAACAGCTCTTCTCCTTCATGTAATTTCCTTGGGTATTTTCCTTCAATTTCATAGGATTTCAGAAAATTTATCAACGTATCACTTATGAAACCTAGAAGATCCTATTTCTTAATGTAGAGAGTTCAAAAAAAATTGAAGTTGAACCGAACTGAGTACAAGTAAAGCAAGTGGCCACCTTGGAGAAAGTTTCCTTGAATTAAATATACAGGTTTGCAAATATGACTTAAATACCACATATGGAAATAATTCTGCATAGAAAAGCACAATACCATGGGTGGACTTTGAGCAACCTGGGCTACAGGGAGGTGTCCCTGCCTATAGTAGCGATTGGAACTAAATGATAGTAAATGTTCCTTCCATCCCAAACCATTCTATAATTCTATGAGAGGTTGTATGAACATAAAAATGTTTTTGAATCTGATAGTAAATTAGAAAGTCTAAATATGGTGATTTTGCACGCAAGGATAAAATATTTCATAGCCTGAGCGGCTATGAAAAGTGATCACCTTGGTGTAGCATTGCAATTCAGCAATAATTTAGCAAGTATCTGAGAAGTACATGTGCAAGAGGAGGGAAAAATTCTTACGTTGCTACTATCATTCATTATGGCAATGAAGTGGGGGGGGAGGGGAAAGTAAAATCTGAACTACTTCATAAAATAGATCTGATAAGTTTAAGGATAGAATGGAAACAAGCAACAGATCAGCTAATAAAGGCTGGACTGGACATTACACTTAAAAATGTAGTATATAATATACAAGATATACATTCCTCTGTTTTGGCAGAGGAATGAACAAATGACTTAGTAAGTCTCTTCCATTACTAATTCTTTTCATTTAATGTTTTTTGTAGACTAATGTACCTCTAAAAAGCACTAGAAAGATTAAACCTCCATTTATTTATTGTCCTAAAAGCTAGTCTTTGATCACATAGCAATGAGATACCACACGTGTTAGCTACTGCTGTTTGTATGGGAATGAAGGAATATTTAGGGGCAATGGATGAAACAGTAGTTTCTAATCAATCAGTGTGAATTACTAGAATAGTTTCTGCAGATGCACTACCACCCTGTCACTTATGACAAATGTTACAGAAACAATTATGGTTGCTAAGTTATCATTTCATTACAAAGTATCAATACTCATTTTGGGGGAAGTTAAACAAGCAAAACTTGTGTTTAATTTCAAAGTCATTTCAAAGTAAGGATAACCAAAAGTACTCTGGGGAATATACAAAATTAAAATCAACACACACAAAATATGTATTTTTTATTTACAACATTTCACAGAGTTTCTTTCATAAGAAAAACAAATTAGGTAACTCTGATATCCTAAAATGCAATTTGTGAAAACAAATGTCACTACGCTTTCCTGATCATTAATTACCCAAACTTGAGATTTATGCCAAGTCTGTAAATTCTTTTCAGTTTTCTATTTTTTATTTTCTAAAGTTTTCTTTTTTCTAATATGTTGCTCTGGAGTCTTCTTCTCTGGAGATATTCAAGACTCATCTGGACACCTGTCTGTGCAACCTGTTCTAGGGAGCCTGCTTTGGCAGGGGGGCTGAACTAGATGATCTCTAGAGGTCTCTTCCAGCCCCTACAATTCTATGATTCTGTGATATTATAGCGTATAAGCAATAACAACAGACAACTAGTGGTTAATTTTATATTGATAGGGAAAGCAATCAGGTTACACTCGTAACTCTTTTACCATAACTGCAAGTTTTTTTGTAATTTTTTTCTAGGTAAATTATCAATTACTATAATAAGTGTTTGAAATGATTTATTATTTGATGTCTTTATTTTGATCTTCTAGCAAGGAAATTTGAAAAAAACATGTTTTTGTGTATAGTTTTAAATATCTATTGATATTTTTCTCAGCAATGAAGTTTTGTCTCTGAATGTGAAGACCAACATAAGTTACAAGTTGCCATTATCCTTTGCTCCCTGAGGCAGCAGACAAGTTCTGTAAATGCAAGAAAGTAGAAGGTATCTTCTCTGAACAAGAGCCATTCCAAATTTTAACAGAAGTCTTCATGGTCTGCTTTCCAAATTTCCTCTATTTTTGGAAAATAGAAAATAAAATCCTGAACTTGCTTAGTCCTCCCAGACTCCAGTGTTTATAGGTCATAAGCAAATTGTATTATTCTGCTCTTCATCCTGTAGCTTAAGTACTACAATTTTTCTCACTTTAGAGAAAGAACCCTCCATTTCAGGACCCCTTCTGATAGACAGAAGCATTGTATGACAGTTCCATGTTTCTCTTTTGGCTTTTTTTTGTTGTTGTTGTTGTTGCTGGTTTTGTTTGTTTGTCAGAACAAGAAAGAAAAAATATGAAATTTAAATGAATAATTACCTGACTAGAAAGGGAATAATAATAATAATAATAATTTTAGTTCTAATCCTGTGGAATGTGAGAGTAAGAAACAGCTTTCTTTCAAGCTTGCTCACTATTACTGTATATAGAGAGACGTTTCCTACACTCACTGGTAAAAAAAAATGATGTATGAACTTGAAAGCTGACTATGATCATAAGCAGGCTAAGTCTAAACCAACGGAAGCACAATCACTGCTTAGAAAACAGACTGTCAGACTTCTCAGGGGAAAAAATAAAAATGTCTTCATCTCCTAAGAAATTATATACATTTAAAAAAAAAAAAAAAGAACAACAACAACAAAAACACAGAGTCTTCTAAAAAAGAAACTCTGAGGAAGGATGTAATCTTTTTTAAGATGCCCAAGCCGATTTGACAGCCCCCCACAGAATGAGAACAAAATGATACTCCTTGCCAGAGGGTTTAAATTATTATTTTTAATCTTGCCCAAGAAAGAAATGGAAAGAAAGCCCTGTATTTTGAAGAAGTCTCTGTTGCATGGTGCAGAATTGATCTGGGCCATTTAAGCAGTGTAAAATGTTGGCTCACTGGGCTTTAGAGAAAATGAGAAGAGCCATTGTACTTTTTCCAATACTCTGCTCTCTGTCTGTTTGAAAATATTCTCCATGCAGCCTAAGCTTTGATACAACAGGATTTCAGGACTTCAAGTCTTCTGGGACCCTTTTTTTTATTTTTTCCTCCACATCCTATATACTTGCAGAATTTTGCAGAACCCTCACCCTTCATGAATGAAATATTGCTGATATTTAAGGCAGCATTTGGCTCAGCTGCAAGCTGGTGTAAAAGTAACATACTTCAACGAAATCTAATCATATAATATTTACTAATGCATTATTAATGAGCAGCTGAATGGCTTCAATAATAATTTGTAGAATTTATCATCCCCTACAAGAGTAAAATAGACAGGTCTCCATTAATCTGAGTTATTTTAAATAAGATACACAAAAGAGATAAGTGGGCCTGTTGTACCCCTCACAGAAAGCATTAATGCACTGCAAGAAAATATGATGTGATAGGGACTTGCCTTAACTTATATCATATGAAGAACAGGCCTGGAATAGCCATAAAACTGCCTTTTTCTAATGTCTTCTGATTGTTTCACTAAATTTATATTGCTTTGGTGCACTACTAATCAGTCTTGAAGAAATCTTTTACATATCAGCTGATTGTCTCTCCAAAGGATTTCTGTATATCAGTCTTGCAAGGATATTAGCCTCTAGTAACATTTATGTTTTACTAGGAAGACCACTCTTACTTTTAGACGTGTTTACCAAACGTGTGGCTAGATTGAAATGTGATCCTACACATAAGCTGATTTTACAGAATTATTATTATTACTATTAAATGGATATGAGAAGGGTAGATTAATCAAATTTCCCAATCTGAATACGACTTTTGACATCTGAGAGACAAAATCTACCAGTATCTGATCAACAAGGTTTTTACTCCATTAATATAGCTTTCTGTTTTAAGTGCTTGGCTATGTAATTATCATCACATCTGAGAAGCACCACAAATAACTGATAAATTACAGGAACTCCTTAGGCTAGATTATATTTTTCTTTCTGCTGAATAGAACATTTGTTTAGTCTACAGGAATCTCTGCTCTAAGGGGTAGCAGAATCCACTATAGTTATGAGTTCTCTGCCTGTTGAATCTTCTTTTTACAGCTGCATGATCACATGGATTTGCAGGAGGACAAGAAGTTCAGGACGCACAGTACAGCTTGTACTCTAGTGATGATTTGGTGGATCACTGTATAGCTGCGTATCTTTTAGTCCTCCCAATCAAATCACATTTCAGTACACTCTTTGTTTTAATCTACACATTAGCTTTTGATCAGACAATCAGATCAATTATCAATGAGGAAAAAAAAAAAAAAAAAAGAGATGTAGGCTATCTTAGGGAAAAGATTTTGAACTTAAAACTTCACAGTTTATGGGAAGATATCCAAAGGTGTTAAACTCCTTTGAAGATCTGTTCCTAAAGAAGTAAAGAGGTAAATGAATTACTACTATTTATTTTCCAGGCTGGACACTCAAGAAAAAAAGGGAAGACACACACTTAGAGAATCACATAGCAGCCAGAACTCACTTCTGAGTCATAAAACATCATACAAAAAACAGGTTGTTCTGCCCAATATACATGTCTGCCAGCTTGATTAGATTAATAACAGCTTAACATGTTACTCAGATTGAGTTAGATGCGTGGAATTTATCTCATATTACTGTGGTACTCTGTAAGACAGAATCTTCTGAAGACTGCAAAGAATGAGAGAGAAAACCAGAGTAGTTGTCAAATTCTTCCTTTTTTTATATCTCTATCTAAAAAGGATCTTCCATGGATTTCTGCAATCTGTTCAGATTTATCAATAATGTTACACGTAATAATTTCATTGCTTTGGCCGATCATATTAATGTCTCTTTTCATCATTGGTGAGGCAAAACTGAGCATCGGAGGTTATGGGAACCATAGCCATGGGGTGGATGAGCCTGAAGGGCCTGACTGCAGAGGCCCAGAGAGTGTCTTAGAACTACTGAGAGAACTGGTATTGGTTGAAAAGCCCTCGAGCATTTCAGTTTGCTTGAACAGACACTGAGCAAAGAGTTTCTATTTGCTGGAAATTTCAATACTGTTTTAAAATTAAGAAAGAGAATTTTCTACAACCTGGAAATCCTGCTGTTTGCTCTGCTGTAGTTACTGATATACAAAGTTACAAAATGCAAGAAATTCTCACTTTGGAAAAGAAAGAATGGGCTGGTTGGCGTGATCTGTAATGTAATATCTGTGTCAGTCCCTCACTGCTGCCAAGAACAGAAAGTAAATCTCTAAGCTCAGATTTTCAGCCTGAAAATAAACACAAACATGAAATAACAAGGAGACTATTATCAATTTCGCTAGCAAAAGGTCAGTCTTCCTAATGAAAAGCACTGATACATCAAGGACAAACAAGCAGATTGCCTTGCAAACCATGTGGATTTCTATGGCAGTTTATTTGTATATATCCTGGGGGATCTACAACACATTGAAAGAATTCATTTGATCCTTTTATCCTAAATAGATGTTTCTGTTGCTAGGTGATGTAATATCCTTGCAACCCTATGAATTCCAAGGACGATGGCATTCGATGACATTTCCGTTGTAAGAGGCAAGTTGCTGAAAAAGTGGAAAGGAAATTTTTTTAGTTGACTTTTGTTCTAAACAAAGTTTTTTTTTCAACACATTTGAATTAATTTGCTTTTTTTTTAATATTAGGTTTTCTCCTAAATGAATGTCTGTAGTGGTTTTTTTTTTTTTTTTTTTTGTCTCAAAATACATTAACCTCATCTTTAGAAAGATTCTGCATTTAGTTTTAATATGAAGTCCGCATTTAATTGCATGTTGGAGGAAAAACAGGCTCTTGAGACACAGAAATAAAATTGGGAGGATTTATTCCATTCAGAACTGCACAGTGAGCCATCCACTGCAGTATGTCACAAGTCCTGATTGTTTCTCACTGTGTGTGCTGAGAGGGTAAGCAAGTGGAGGGAAGAAGACAGTGCTAGAGATAGAAAAACATAAATAGTAAATGAGTGTTGACAAAAGAGTCCAATTAATTTTAAAATGATTTATTTACTGAATTGTAAAAAGGCATTCAGCAGTTTTGAGCCTATCTATCACTTCACTGTTTACAAAAAATTTCTGAAGTGTTGACCATTAAATAAAATCACAACCTTTCTAAAAATGTGTATTAATGGTTTTTTTAAACTCCAAATTCAAGGCTGTGGTAACCTCTACTACTGATGAGAGTCAGAAAAACTTCCTTTTTTATTAGCTAAAATGTAATTTTTACAATGATATGCACATCTGGAAAATAATTATTAAAAAAACTGTATAGAATCATAGCATAATTAAATGGTTTGGTTTGAAAGGGACCTTTAAGATCATCTAGTTCCAACCCCTTTCTATAGGCAGGGACACCTCCCTCTAGACCAGGTTGCTCAAAGCCCCATCCAGCCTGGTCTTGAATGCTTCCAAAGAGGGGGCATTCGCAACCTCCATGGGCAGCCTGTTCCAGTGTCTCACCACCCTCACAGTAAAGAATTTCTTCCTAATATCTAGTTGAAACCCTTTTCCAATTTAATACAGTTTCCCCTCGTCCTACATGCTCTTCTAAAAAGTCCCTCCCCAGCTTTCCTATAAACCCCCTTCAAGTATGGAAGGCTGCTATAAGGTCCCCCTGAAGCCTCCTCTTCTCCAAGCTGAAGAGCCCCTGCTCACTCAGCCTATCCTCATAGGGGAGGTGCTCCAGCCTTCTGATCATCCTCATACTCTTGTACTGCAGATATAACCTGTTTCTTGCAAAACAGAAAAGACACGTAGAAGCTGGACAGAGAACTTTGACAAGACTATTCTGTGTATAACAAGGTGCTTCGCTGGCAAAGAAACCATCTGTCAGATCATTAAAGCAGAACATTAAAAGACACAGAATTCAGATAGGAAGACCAAAAATCTGCATAACTACACTATGCTATTGGAGATATCAAGACCAGTCTCACAGTAACACAAGTGGGCAGGCTTGAAGTGTGAAGTGAAAACACTCAAATGAGACTGGTAAGTGGATCATGCCCCAGAGAGGATCCCGCAGAAAAAGCTATAAACTAATGAAAAAGCTTGCAATCAAGGAGGTACCAACAGTTGTTGCCAATCTACCAGAACTCCACTGATCTAATAGCAGCCACAGAAAGAAGAGAGGAAATGATTTTTTCATTAATCCAGTTGTCCACTACGTGGCTTTTGTGCGTGTGTGTGAAATGCAATGAAAGATACAGCTTGCAAAGAAAGTTAATTTCCTATTATGCGCCTATCTGGATATCGTGATATAGTATGAGTGAGGAAGCCTTTAATGATTTCTGTTTCAATAGGCCTGGATGAAAAGATCTTGTTAGGGATATGAAAGGAAAATGTAATGGTGATAACGACAGGATAGATTTTATTTTACTTTTTTTCTAGTTATTTAGTATTAAAAACTGAGGGAATATAAATTGATAACAAGAGAATCTTGTGCAATTCAAATATGAGGGAATGACAAGTTTAAAACTGACATCAGAATTCCTTTACAGAAGTCATTTCTGCACCCTGTTCTCAGTCTGAGTTGTATGTAAGCGAAAAAGAGAAAATGAAATGTAAGAGTTGATGATATATATACATTTAATCTTCAGGAAATTATGTCTCGTGTACTGTCTTTTACATCTGGATGTTTGTAGAAGCATACAAAAAACATCACTGCAGAAGGCATACTGAAAATCACCTGATATACTGCATTTACTATTTAAAGTCAACAAGGTATAGCTGAACAAGTACTTGTGTAAGAAAACTTTACCTTTTGTATTTTTTTACTGGTCAAGAACAAATTATTACTGATCAAAAGAGGGAACTCATTTCAACATGTTATGCAGTGCAGTAAAGAAGAAACTATTTCATGAACATTGTAAAGTAAACAATAGTCATGAAGTAAACAACAGTCATAAAATGTTAAAATAATCTACATGCTAGATAGATCATAAATACAGATTATAAACATTATAATCAGGGAGTCAGACCTGGCAATAGAGCTTTGAGTGCTGTATGACCAGGGAGAAACTATTCCTAAGTAAAAAAATTCTGATTCTCACTAATATTTCTTTGCTGGTCTACATCACCTACTGTAGGCCAGATAATTTGAGCACTGCAAAACTATTTACTTGAAAAGCTAACATATCCATATTGTTGTGCATCAGTGTGAACGGTCAATCAGTGTAATAAAATAGAGAATTATAGAAAGATTAGTTATACAGTTTTACACATCCTCAGGTGCGAAGAACTATACTTGAGATTCTGCGTAAGAGAGAAGTAATGTTCAAAAAAAGTCTGCATTTCTCACCTGAAATACAGGAAAACATGAAAATATGCCTAGATTTCTAATCTTGAGATGTAGCATGGCAAAACCAGAGGCCTCTGGCTCTTGGCTCTCTGGTAATTGTAATTGGAAATAAAGAATGGTAATACCACATAGAATATAAATAACTGTGTATGACGTAATGTCTGCGTAAGGCACCTCGGTATAATGGAAACCAAACTTTTCCCATGTATGATAAAAGGTACAATTGTTTAATAGGTTTGTTTTCTATTGCATTCTGGTCTGATTACACACTCAGTACTATCACTCCTTTTCTGAGAACAACTGAACCCAATTCATTTTGGAGAAATGCCTCGGATGCAGAAGGACAGCAGAGAAGGATTAACATGGAAAGCAGGCAGACTGTAGGACTGAAGATGGAGAGGTCATTGGAGGTATAAGGGAAGCATGAGTACCAGAGAATGCCTCTGTAGCCAGTCCTCAGAAGTGGTGAAAAGAATGAGACTTTCCTATGGGGATCAGCAAAGACTTTCTTTAGGACACAGTGGGAAGTTGGATTCAGGCAACCACTGAAAAGTGTTCGACTGAAAGATAAGGCTGGAGAACAGGAATTCCTCTGCAGAGGCATCTAACTGTGGTTAGAAATAGAAGATTTTTTTTCTTCTTCTTTTTTTTTTTTTTTTTTTTTTTCAATTTAATTTGTGTCTTGTTGCTTACTTCCATTTTTAGTTAAACTATTAGTTCGCTTCAAGTAATTATAAAACCTAATTTTAGAGACTTCTGGAAGGAGTATACCAGAAGACTCCAGAAAAATCTGAGCTAATTGAACCTCGAATGTCTGTCACACAGACTGGGGACATACACCATGAAAAAAGCCTGATGCAGAAACCGTCTTCTTTAGTGTGACTCCTTTGAAGTCTGCTAATCTCTTTAAGGAATAACAAACCAAAAAAATCCATATCAAGCATTGTTTTTCTTAATTCTGTGGCATTTGAAGATCCATTTTATCTGCTCCTTTCACCAGAGGAATTGACAGTAGAGGAAGTCTATTGGATAACAGAAAATAATGGCTTTTCATATTTATGCAGCACATAGGTAGCACATCCATCTGCTCTAATAACAATTGTATCACATCTACATCTTTCTATTATCAATGCCCTTGCATGAGGCTGACTTTAGTAGCACTTAACTTATGTGCCAAGATATTTCCTACACTGCCTGTGACAAAGCAGTACTGGGTCTATACGGATCCATTTATCCTGCTCCAGGTAATGTTGTTTAATCTTTGCACACAGGCATGGGAGCTTTGCTGTCAGAATCATCAGTTTGCAGACAGGAGTTGCCCTGACTGGTGGGAAAACTGCAGAGGTAGGCATGCAGGAACCCGCACTGCACAGCTCACTGAGTGGGTCATAAGCACAAACAGGTCAAACATGAGGGGGCTGGATGTGGACATATAGATGGATTTGCACATAAAAATACGACTTTTGGAGGACAAAAACACAAGTAATCAGCAAGAGGAGTTAATAATATGTTCTGTATAAATCTGTTTGAGTACATGTATACATGTAATGAGAGAAAAATATTCTCCAGTGTCTGGCTAAGATTTTGATTCTACTGAGTCAGGAACTCTCAGAAATACATGTTCCATCTACAGCAGAACAATCACTACGAAGTCAGCAGAAAAAAGCAAAACTACACTGACACTTGAAGAATTTTGTGCCTTTCATTTTATTTATGTACTACCTAAATACTAAGAAATATATCAGTAAAAGCCTTCATTTGTTACGTCTCATATTTTCTTATAATTTCAGCTCAACTTTTGCAGAAAAGTGATAACATTGTTATTGTTTTCTTTAAGATTGTAATTTTTCAACTACTGTATATAGTTAAAATAATTGCCAGACATAGAATATGGAACATAATTAGGACTTTAAAATTAGGCTTCAATATCTGAACAAAAGTAGTTATTCTGGAAGTTCTGAGAAAGCTACTTACTGTTAAACAATTTTGATTAAATGCTGTTTTAGTCTATAATAATTCTTAGTGTTTATTTACTTGTCAGTGAATTAGATTCATCCTTGACATATCCTCAGTGAAGTCATAATATTAACAGAAATTTGAAAAATATTCCACTGATTTCACCTATTTAAAGCAAGGTTGTTATTCTGTAATATGCCAAAAATTTGCCAGCAGGCTGGGGGGAGATGGGGGGGGGGGGAGGGGAAGCCAGAGCTTTCAGCTCCTATCAAGGTTGTCTTTGTAACTCATGACCACACACAACTCTGGGAATTAGAGTGCTACTTATCCTTTGGAGACTGCTGCCCATCTCCAATGCCAAGGCAAGCTAGGATCCCCCCTGGTATCTCTTTTCACTGCTTCATCCTCACTTTGCAGTGGGAAGTCTTTTATGAGTCTTGAAAATAAACAAATGTTTCAGGCATGAGGGCAGACAACCTCTTTTCCTCAAACTTCCTTCTGCTGACTGATATCTGTAGTCTCTGCTTTCAGAAAACACCATGTTCCATTTAAAGCTTATGATAACAAAAAAATTATCAGGCATTGATCTTGGTTTGCACATATAAGTTATTGTGCTGTAGCGTGATGATTCTGTACTTTTAGTAGAATTTTGCTCATCTCTGTTATTTTCTTTCTATGGGAATCATGGGATGATAATGTTCCAGATGATGACCTAGCACCTCAAATATTTTCAGGATGAGAGGAAATACCTTGCTATATTTTCAGGAAAATAACACAGATCAACCTTCACTTTCCATACTACCTTCTTATTATCTAAAGCCAAGATGTCATTTATAGATATAGATGATATAGATATAGATATAGATGATATAGATATAGATATAGATATAGATGATATAGATAGATGCAAACGTATATTTTGTAAATGGGGGTAACTGGTACGGTTCAACAGTTTTTGCATGTTTTGATATCCAGTGAAACACCTAAAAGCATATTTTAAGCCACTAGAAGTGAGTTTCTGAATAAAATGGCCATTGAAATTCTATCACTGCTTTGGGTTATATATATATATTTAAATATTCTGAACATTCAGCAAGATCAAGGAAGATGATTGCGAATGAAGATCAGTGCAATTTTCTTTGCATAACAGAACAAGTGAAAAATGTTGTGAGACAGCAATGCACTCCTCCTTCAACTCTTATTTTAGAAAGAGAAATCCAGGGAGTCTGGAAGAATTTAAAATGTTAGCCAAATACAAAAGACTAAGAGAAAATGTTCAGTAATTCTGACCATAATTCTGAGTAACACTGACACTACCGTAAGTTTTGAGTTTTGTTTAAGATATTCAGAGCATAGTTTCCTTTAAGCAGTACAGAAAAGCATTATTACCTTTCATTCTCAGCATGATTTCTTCTACAGAATTTACACTCCTAAGCTTGAAGTAAGGCTTAATGGATGACGCACATTAAACACATATTCCTAGAATTGTACAAACATTTCTAGGTAGAAAAAAAATGCAGTGGAATATTATTACTCTGGGTGCTCCTATCACAGAGACAAATTCCTAGTGAATTTCCAAAGTATTGATCACATTTCTCTTGGAAATACATGACCTAAGCAAACATCTAACTTTTCTCCAGTCATTTCTTAATGATATAATGGCAAGTCAATATCAGTTATTTTCTAATTTCTTAGATTTCTGTTGGCTAGGTTCCATATCTTACAAATAAAGTAATGGACCGATACAACAAATACCACTAACCTTTAATACCAGAAATTACTCTTTAGGGCAAGGAATGAAATGGGGGCAAATATTTTCATTATTTTTCCATTTTGGCAACATTCTGGGTAACTGAATTAAGTTTAATTCCTCTAAAGCGACTGAACTGAAGAAAGGCTACACTCCTTGGCAGCAGGAAAAACTTGGATAGACTAGTAAGGAAAATGATTGTCCCCTCTACTGAAAACATGAGATAAAGGCCAAATTCTCTTTGCCTGGAAAGTCACCAGGTGCTTGAGATTTTATCTCAGTACATAACCATGCCTTTTTGGCTTTCTGAAACCAAGCAGACTCTAAGCATCACCTTAAATTTAAGATGTATTGGCAAAATTGCAAAGAGAGCTTGATTTTACCAACCAGATTTCCCCTAATGAAATAATTTGATCACTCCAAGATTCTTGAGTGTCAAAAAACAACAGAAAAAACAAACCCAAAATAATTTCTTGACTTCAGTACCACAGACGTTTTGAGTGACTGTTCTTCATATGAGTGTGATAGATTTTGTATAGGATTTTTATCATAATTATTGTCTATTTAGCATGTCAACACACATGAAACACTGAGGAAAATAAACATTATTTTCTGTTAAGCTGTGCCAATAGATCAACACTGATCAGATTTCATTGCTTTTGTCAAGATTTTTTATTTGTTCCCTTTCTAGCTTCATGGCCTACTTTGGATCTCCATTTCAGTATCTCAAGCTGATTTTCTGAACCATCAAAATATTTTTGAGCCTACACCTCACATCACACAGCTCTTGCTTTGCTGCCCCATTTTTTTCTCAGTTGAAAAATTTTCTTTAATTTCAACAATTTGGCTTTTCTCTTATCTTTTCTTATCAGTCTTAATACATTGGAAGCAGCAGTTCTCTTGGGAAAATTCTTCTGCTCTGTTCAGGAAAGCAAAAAACCTCCACAGTTCTTCAGCCACTGATCTCCTCAGGCAATTTCATGTGAAAGATAGGCTTATATTTTGACAACTTTGAAGACTCCCTTGTCTCTGAGAAATGTGATACCAGTCACAGAGGCTGACTTTGACTTTGTGTACTTTTTGACGTTAAGGACATCACAAAAGCTGTATTTTACAAGCTGTTTGCATGAAGCTATGTTACCTCTAGTTGCTATACCATCAAAACGTTACAGTGGATGTCAGGTTGCATCGTAATCCTGCAGACTTACCAGGTCCTCTCTAGTAAAAAAAGAAAAAGAAAAAAAGAAAAGAAAAAAATACATTCCCCTTTTCTGTCTGAAAAAAAAATGTACCCATTTCAAGCTGAGATTGCAGAAGAAGTGTCATTGCCTTTGATGCTTCTGGGGTGTCCAAGTTTCTGACTTTCTGAGACTTCCATCCTTTTTTTTTAGCTTCCTTTTGGTAAAAGACCATTCTCCAGAAGCTCTGAAAGTAATACAATATTATACTCTACTTCCAGGGGCTTTATTATGTTTTAATTTATAAGTTTATGTTATCTTAGAGATACATGTCATTCATTTTGTTTGTGTTTTGTTTGTGTTTTTTTTTTTATCCTTGTATTTGGAAGATCATTGGGTCAGGTCATTGTCTCGCTCCAGTTTATAGGAGGGAGAGGACGTTCTTTGATATCTGTATACCTGGCATGAGATTAAGAAACAACAGTTCAAATGTTGGTCCAACCACTTTATTATAAATCCTAATCAGGGAGATGGGGAAGGGAAGGACGACGACTATTATGAATTAGGGTGATGGAGAAGGGAAGGAGGGCAAAAGAAAAGATAGGAAATAAGCAAGAATTGCATAAAGCGGGGATAGTCACCACCAGGATCCAGCAGCAGTCCCGTTGCATGCCATCCCGATGTTATGAGGCAAAAGCGCAGGGGGAGGTCAGCAGCAGCATGGTTGGCCTTGGGCAGCAAGCAGGTACAGGAAGAAGCCGCAGGGTAAGAATGGGAGGAAGCAGCAGGACTCAGGTAGCAGGCCCAGCAGAGTCCATCAGAATGCAGGATTTCCGCAGTGAGGAATCTGATGGCAGACACCTTTTTTCTTTTTCTTCAGCATACAGACAACACGTTGTGAGGAATCTGTTGTCAGAAAACCTTTCAGGGGAGAGCAGCAGCGGCATGGCCAGCCTTAGGCAGAAAAAAGGTGCAGCGACAGAGTTGGCCCAGGAGGGAGAGGGGCAGGACATTGGGCTTCTCATGTCCGAAAACCCACTTCTTCATGAGGAATCTGTTGCCAGAAACCTTAACCTCATGACTGTGGGTCCCTTTTTTATCCTTCTTCTGCCAGCATGGCATTCCTGGGTGCTTGGGTAAGAGTCCAGCACCTCTTGAGATAGCCATCTTCCTCAAGATAAGCCTACACAAAAGACTGTTTCCTGGCCATTAATCTGCACCTTATCTCTCTCTCATTGCCACTGGCCTTGTCCATCTGTGTCCCTCAGACAAAGGATTTCACAACCCTTGCTTGGACTTGCTTGGACTTGTTCATCTGTGTCCCCAGCAAGCTTTGAGACAATGATGTACAAGAATAATCTCAGTCATCTAGTCCAACTTCCCTGCAATGAACAGGGCCACCTACAGCTAGATCAGGGTGTTCAGAGCCTGGTCCAGCCTGGCCTTGAATATCTCTAGGGATGGAGCATTCACCATCTCTCTGGGCAACCTGTTCCAGAGCCTCACCAACTTCACTGTAAAAGACCTTTTCCTTCCATCCAACCTAAACCTATCCTCTTTAAGCTTGGAACCATTTCCTCTTGTCCGGTCACCACAGACCCTGCTAAAGAGTTTTTTCATATCATCTACAATATTTGGGCTGTCTTTTGAAGTTTCTAGGGGTTGAAATTTCATTAACATTTGTATGTTCTGGAGTTCATGTATTTTCATATAAATTTCTGTTGAGCTCTGTATTTTAAAAAGAGATATAGCTTTTACCTTTTCAACAGATGAGGCATAGCATCACCGATTGTCATTAAAGTAATATGGCAGGCTTCCTTCTCTATTCTTTTACATTAAAGTTGCAGTGGAGATTGAATCTATTACAAATGTTTGTATTTTTTTTTCCTTACTCTTCATGAAGAGTCGTTTCCTTTTATCCTGACAATATGATTGATTACTTTTGTTTTTCTGTGGGTCATTAATAATGCAATTATGAAATATGCTATTACAGAGGAATGTGGGAAATGATAAATACAAGAATAGCATTTACTTGGAAAATCTCCAGATTTAACCTTAGGCTATGTAATGTGCATCAGTTAGGTTGCGAGTGAAAGCACAGAATGCATACTTGAGTGCATGATACACCATCTTTTTCCTTCCTAATTTACTCTACAGATCTGGTGTTGGCAGAAAGAGAAAATGTGGTCTTTGATGCTTAATTTTGCCTATCTGTTTTTTCCATCTCTAATATTCAATCTCCTTTTTATCTTTTTTTTTTTTCTTCTGAGTGTTTGTGTTTAGACCCATGTTGCAGAACCAATGAGAATTTTAAGTACCTTTGCTTGACCAATTTTTATTGGATTTTTCAGACACCATTTGCATATGGAATGGAAACCTAACGTGATTTTATAGAGCAAAGATATTGAACTTTCAAAATAAAGATTTACTAAAGCATAGTCAAGATTTAATGCAGTAATAAAATTCACAAAATAATATAGGATAGAACACATGATCAAGACCAATTTTTCAAATGTTAAATGCCACACTGCACTTATTTCTAAATTGAAATATCCAAGAGCCACATTTCATATTCTAATGTGAGAGTGTTTCTTCATTTCTGAGCATAAAGATCTTTACTGCAAATTAAAAAAAAATATTAGAGATAATAAACGACAAACAGTCAAAAAGAAGAAAAGTTTGTATTTTCTACCTGTTCAGTCACAACCTGTTCACTTTAACTATCAGAAATGGAGTTTACATATCAGCTGAATGCTACTTTCATGCAGAAGAGGAGGCAATATAATTTTGAAAGAACGACAGTGTCCACTTTTCAAAATAAAGGTTTACCAAGAATGTTGACAGACATCTTGCCTCAGGACAATCAAATGCTGCTGCATAACACATTGATAATATCTTCAAAGGAAACATTTAAACCCCATTAGGACAGGGAATCAGGATACTGCTAAATGGTGTTGCATTCTAAGCAAATTGCCATTCTAATTATGTTATCTATTAAAATTGTCAGTGTTAATTCAAGTCCAAACCAATTACTGTAAAAGTTGCAGTCTAATCATATCAAGTTATTTATAGTATGCAGACTGCAGGTTCTTTTGCCCATCCACGCTAAGACTAAATTCATCTAACAGTGAGCCACTTAGAAGTAATTCATCATAAACTATACTTTCCTACATCTACATTTTACTTCATTGTTTAGAGAACACATTGGGTTTCCATTTGTGCTTGACATCTTGTGGAGATTATACAGCAGAAAAATGCTTCAAGACCATTTATTCGTAATGAAAGCAATTTGTTACTAGCTGAAGCAAAGTGTCTTCTGTCCCTCTGACAGAATGTTTTGTCTATCATCTATGATTGTTGAGCTCAGACAGAAGGATAAAAACACTACGAGATACACTTAGAACAACAGCATTACTAGCAGGACACACATCATTGTTCTGAAACAATAGGCGTGAGCATGTTCTTCATCATCACAGTTTTATCTACTATAGAAACTCATTGACACAGCGGAGGTTCAGCATTTCTTAATTGCCTTTTTAATTCAGTCCACTTTTTCCCCAGGGCTGATGCACTGATTCCTTTCATTCCTCCCTCCTCCGCATCTCAACAGTGCTGCATTTATGAGATACATTTTAAAACAGCTGCTTCTTTTGTTACATTCATATATTCTTATAAAACTATATTTCTTTTCTTTATGAATTTAATAAGAATTTAACTTTGAGACAAGCATTAGGAGAACTAAAGGGAAATACAGATATCCTTGGTGTAGAGTCCTTTTAAAAGCAGGAAGGACAAAAAGTTTAAAAAAAAAAAAAAAGTAATAAGCTAAGAAAAAAGTAGGTGGGTCATGAAAAATACAGATAACAAAAAGGTTTTCAGCTAATCCAGTTACCACCAGCAGTCTTAGAAGAGCAATTTGACAGGCCTTTGTCTGGAGAAAGGCAGCACTTCACAGTGCAGCCAATGAAATAACAGGATTTGTGGACACATGAATATAGAAATGTTTAGAGAACAGATGATTTGCCTACTGTAGCCCTCATTCACTTTGCAGACTTTTGAGTGCTCTGAAACAGTTACATAAAATGATAAGTAATCAGAAATATAGTAGGTACGTGTAGGACATGTGAAGCAGTATGTATGAGGGAAATCAGGCTGAAAAAATTTAAAAAGACATGACTCTCTTGAAAATAATAAATAATGAAATCAGTGAGTTAAAGTAAACAGATAAACCAAACAAAACTTTATGTGTTATTCAAAAATTAAAGCATAAAGAATTATGCTATGTAGGACACTCCAAAACTAATGCCTCCTTTCTATGTTCATAGAAACTACAGACAGAAATAGCACAGGGGTGAAATTCACCACCTATCAGCTCACTGTGCTCACATCCTCTGTCTCATATTTAAAAATAAACGTGCACAAGACAGTTTTTCAGTACCTCCTGACTGATACCCAGCCAGACCCCAAGTAATACTAAGTAAAAGGTTATAAAATTACTTATTAAATCACCTTATTTTTAATCATGAAATGCTTGTAACTAAACATAGAGAAAAATTTTTGTTTTCCTTTATGCATCATATCTTAATACATCTTATTACTGATTCTTCTTTTTTCAGCTGATGTCTCCTCAAATATCTACACACTTATCTGGCGTTTCCATGACCTTCTTCAGCAATCCCTTTAGAAAGCAGAAAACATTAAGGTGCTATAATGAGCTGAAGAGACCTTCAGAACGTGACAGTTCGGCTCCTTACAACTGTGGAAGAATACAGCAGAAAAAGTAGAGACTTATAAGCAGAGGTACAAATGGTTTCCGTAAAAGAAATTCATCAAGTGTTTCCTCTTCAATTCAGAAAAGAAAGTATTGAGGAGGAATATAACAGAACCTGATAACATTCTTTGTAGCACAGAGAAATAAGTGATAATTACATTGTGAAACTCACTGCTTGGCAGTGCTGAGAACAAACAGGATAACAAACAGGGAGCTGGTCAGGGTGCGGCAGTCACTGCATGCACTTGATCCACAAGGAGTGTCACGATGGAGGTTGGCGTGGTTCACTGCTGCTGTTCCAGATGTTCCTCTTTCCCTTCCAAGCAAATGAGAAGAAAACGGCCCTGAGTCCTGACATTGCTAAGTCTGCCTGAGGATGTTCTGCTTCTTGTTCTAAAAGGCCTTCCTGCTGAGGACATCCTCTTGCTCAGAGCAGTGCACTCCCATCTTAAATACCTCGTGGATGATCACACTCGTGTTTGGGCATGTGCACATTTTGAAGACATATGGCCATTTCCAAAAACTCTGTTTGAAAGACAATAACTGTTTGAAAGACAATAACTGAAGCTGACTTGAGTGGGAGGACTTTGTCCTGGCTTCTGTTGATTGACAGCTATGAGGATTTGGTCATCCCTGAGAGGTGTCCCAACTCAGGTTTGGCCGGGTACGTGTGTAGAGCAGCTCCCTTGGATGGTGAAATCTTCTGGTACTTATCACCAGCGGCACAAACCCCAGCATTTGCTGACTCACAAATTCCATACTACCCCCTTGGCCATGATCCAGTACAGATACACTAGGCTGTCAGGAGATGAGTGACTCCACGATTATTCTTGGTCAATGGGATGAGAAGCAGGAGTCAGATCTAATAAGGCATTGCCCTAACACTCCAAGACGCTGCCCCTTGCTACCCACAGGCAAGCAGGAGCTAGGCGATGGAAGGAGTGTACTGGTTGTACTGGGTCTCCACCTTTTGTTCAAGAAGAATTGCACCAAGAGGCCTGAGAAGGGGGAGAAAGTGGGAGGTGGGGGTCACAGCACTGCAGTTGACACAGGCATTGTCCAAAGAATCAGAACACCAGACCTTCCACATGAGCCCATTCAGAGTTTTGCTAAGGTGGGAGGAAGAAAGAAGTTTCAGTTTCAGCCTTGCAGATGGACATCTTTTCTGTGCCCAAAGAATTGCTCTGTGCCCTTGATGCTGAAGGCAGCCACACAGAGCTGGGGAATGGGTGCACAGCCCCCTGACCTCAGACCAGCAGGGAAATCAGGAGAACAGAATGCAGTCACTGATGATTTTTACCAGTTCGACTCTGCTTTAAGAATCATGGCAAAGTTTCAGAATAAGTGTCCCCTCAGAATAAGAAAGAAAAGGAATAGGGTAGGTTTTAATTGTTTTTTGTTGTTGTTTGTTTTAAAATATACAATCAGACTATGGTGTTACACTGTCAGTGACCTCAGACAGTTCCAGAAGGATCTCATAGAATCAAAGAATCACAGGGTTGGAAACGACCTATAAGATCATCTAGTCCAACCGTCTTCACATTACCACTGCTACCACAAGCTACTAAGCCATTCCTCGCAGCTCTTCATCCAGACGCCTCTTGAACACTGCCAGGGACGGCGACTCCACCACCTACCTTGGCAGGCCATTCCAGTGCCTGACCACTCTCTGAGAGAAAAAGTTTTTCCTTATGTCTAACTTAAACCTCCTCTAATACAACTTGCGGCCATATCCTTCTCACATTATTTCTCCTTCCAGTTCTTCTCCTGTGATTTCCGTCATTATCTTTTCGATGTCATCATCTTCAGCCATGCAGCTCAGCTGCTGGGTCTTATCTGCTTCTTATGAGGAATGGGATGTTGAGTTTGAGACCTCTGACTGTGCCAAAGAGTCTTCCTGGCTTCTCGGAAACAGTACCAGACCTGCGAGAACAAGGAAGAGGACAATCAGTACATTTCTAACTGGAGATACGCTTTCAGCAAACCAGCTCTGAGACCTGTAGTTAACCCCTCCTGCACCTCACACTCACATAGAGATGGTGATTCAGTTAACCTGAGGCTGCCTTTAGAGTGCAAGATACCAGCAAGTACGTTTTTCATAGTACAAATTTATCTGTACAAATAGAGCAGTTTGAGTCTAGAAAGCAGGGGCCAGGTTTTGCAGCAGAAACACATTGCCGCCCTCGTTACTTTGACCGTAAATATGTCAAGAAGTCATCCTCTGCAAAAACTTGTTTACTGACTGAGTTACTTTTCTCCATGACATATTTAGCAGAGATTTTTAGTAAGCAATTGAAATTATTTCAGATGACCTCTTTCTTTGTTGATTATGCCATGACACATCCCAAACATCCAATTTTGATGAAGAACAAGTTATGGTCATCACCTGCTTAGAAGTTTAATGACTTCAATGCTGACCAAGGTGTATTCGGGCAGGACTGAAGCAAGAATCGCCTAGGAGGAAACAAGACAGTGTGTATGAAGTACAGGTAAAAGATTCCTGTAAAAGTAACTGCTTTTCCCAGAGAAGCTGTAGATGTCCCATCCCTGGAGGCATTCAAAGCCAGGATGTATGGGTTTCCAGGCAGTCTGATCTCGTGGCTGGCAACCCTGGCCACAGCAGGACGGATGGGTGGAATACTAGATGATCTCTGAGGACTCCTCCTCCCTTCCCTCAGCACTGCTGAGCCTAAACCCAAATAAAGAACTACGGTGCTCCTGAAGAAAGCATTCTCTTGAAGGTTACAAGTGACCTTGGGTGTTTTTCAGCATTAATGGACAAAATACTTCACACCACAGAGCAATCTCAGAATCATAGAATCACAGAGTATTACATAATCATTGTTCTACACTTAATCAAAGTAGAAAGTTTCCTCAAGTACCCTATGAGACATCTGCTGCTTCAAAGAAAACAGAAGACCTGTAGAAGATTTCTACCTTTTTTTCAAGAGCAATGTAAACCTTCCATATCCTTTACTGCCTTTGCCACTGTTCTTACCATAGGTAGTTTTAAAACTGGGGGCTCATCCGTTTTCTCAGCAGCAGAGATGGATGCATCTCTGCTGCTTTTTGTTTCTGTCTTTGCTTTGTGAGGAAGGTGGTTTTCCAATCAATAGGCCTCTTGGACACCTTGTACCCATCTTAAGCAAAAGGAAGAGAGAGATCATACAAGCCTTGCTGTGCCTCAAGAGAGGTTCACGTTCTCTTATCATTCCCAAAATCCTTCCACGAAGTTAAATACATTTCACCAGCAGAATTAAATTGCCGTGCCAAGGATTCTCAGCAATGTTTTCCACAGTCAACTCTGTCTACCAGCAATGCATAAAAAGGAACAAAGAAACCCAATAGCTACACTGAGTAATAATCCAGGGCAAGGAAAACTTTGACACTGAACAGTCCTAAGTGATAGCATTACTTTTCCAAGACACTGTAACAAGCTCATTGTACTCACCCTTAACTCTTCTCTTGCAAGACAATTCCTCTGCTGTTACCTTCTTCTCCTTGGATGGCTTGTATTTTCGTCCAGACAGGCCATGGGAGGAAGTTGGGATGTCAACTGCAGAGAACAGCCCCAAGAAAGAACAATCAGAAAATCTAAGTAGAAAGACAATGCGTCTAACTCAGATGCCTGCTTAGTATCTGTACCTCTCCCTGGTGCCTTCTCAACCTTTGTCTGGTTCCCCAGACTTTCTGTACGGCCGCTCTTCAGAGGAAGGCCACTTGCGTCAGCTTCTGGAAGAAAGAAAAGAAGAAATAATTGAAGAGCATCTCTTTGGAGGAAGGTTTCAGTACAGTCAACTACAAACTTCAAATTTTCAAGCATTGTTTCTTACATTTGCCTTTCTGCTGCTCAAATGTGCCATTTCTACAGTCAACTCATACCTGCAATTCATTTACCACTCTCCAGAAAAACCCCAACACTATTCTGACAGCCAAAACACAGTCTAATATTTCACTTATTGTGACTCTTCCCTGCACTCCCCAGTGAATGGTTACTTGACATCCTGCACCCACTCAGAAGTAATATTCAAAATTAAGTCTTTCATGCTTCATGCCATCAGAAACTCACTTTTGCTTGGTGGTATGGTCAGTCTGTTCCCACCGCATTCCTTCAAGTGAACAGAAGCGCAGTGGGCTTTCTGACAGCCTCCTGGCTGATTCTCCCAATAGCAAAAAAACAGGAATCTCACTGCACTGCTTCTGAAGAGAGAAAGAAAGAAAGGGTCATGGAAACAGGCACACAAGGTTTGCAAAGAGATGCACAGCTGCAGGTCATGCCAGAGATAAGACTGTCACAGTGCTGAAACATCATTTATCACTAAAGGAAACATCTGGGAGCATATTCACAACATCTGCATAAGCTGTAACTACCTGGTATATTTCGCTTTCTTATCCTTCAGGTATAGGAGACAGGCGCTCTCAGTTCAGGGAGTTAAACCAGTGCACCTGCAAAATGTTACCATTATTTGGGAGAAACAGTGCCTTCGAATGCCGTGGTTAAGTCCATCAGAAATTATTGGGCAGAGCCTTAGCTCTTCACAATCATTTCTTGCCCCACCCTTCACTACTCCAAGCAGCCAGAACAAATTGCTCTGAAGAAATCCAGGGCAGAGAAAGCCTGATAGACCACAACCAAGCCCTGCTGGCAGGAGGGCAGTGCCCGCTCTTTCCTACAAACCTGTTCCAGCAGGTTTAGGAGTCCGAGCAGTGCAGTCTTTTTGCATCTGGGGAGAAAACGCCTTTACACCTAATACAAACATCTCTCACTAAGATATACCTAAAGCATTGAATTCTCTTACCCATACCTCCTCCCAGTCCCTTCTAGAAACAGAAACCAGTAAGATTTTCACATCAAATGTGCATTCAGCCCACCTTCAGTAATGAAAAATGGTTTTGTGGATTAAGTTGGAGAACACATCTTTAGGCAAACACTCACATTAACTATCATGTGTCTGAACTTGCAGTTGCTCCTGAAACAGCCACCCTCCATCCACAGTCAGCAGAATTTTCACTCCCCAGAGCTGCTTTACAGTGGTGGAAGGGACAACTGTCTCCCTGCAAGCAAAAGGAAACCACACAGAAAAATAAGAGTTCAGCCTGAAACATGTCCATGCTATTATCCCAGGTTGTTAGCAGTGAGTGCAGAATCCCACTGGTTATGACAGTAACACATCACCAGTAGGTCTCCTCCTGTTCCACCCCTTTCTCTCAAAAGTAGGAGAAGGAAGAAAATCCAGGCAAAAGAAACCCAACCATACCTTAAAACAGATAGAGAAGAAATAAAAGTAGCAGTTGTCTCCTTGCTGAGACATGGGGAACTTCTTAGAGCAAGCTTGGGTTGTCTCCAAAGGAATTCCCTGCTCTTGGAAATGAGACAGCTGCACTCAAGGACTGCTTGGATCCACAAAATGTCCTCTCAAACAGGAACTCTACAGAAAGTATCAACAAGAGAAGAATAATGAGGAGTAAGCATTTTCCCAGCTTTCTTTTTATGCAATTTAGACTCTCGAGGAGGGCAGTGTCTTGGAAGCAGCTGGTTGAAAGAACTGTGCCAACTCCAGATCCAACTTGTGCCTAACTGCCACGACATCTCCTAGCAAGTACAGTCCTCCATTTCACCAACAGTTATATACCTTGAAGCACACATTTTGTGTTCCTGACATGAAAAAGACTCCCTTCATCATCTACTCTTGCTGCAGCTGCAATGGATGCACTGGTAAGACTCACATGTTTGACAAACCTACAGTTCTGGTTTACCCTGACACAGCTGCAGTCCTCCCTTCTAGCTAACAACCAGTCCAATGGCTGAGCAATACTGTCAGTAAGAATGGGCAGCACCCACCAGCCACCACCACTATCACTACCAGCTGGGACAAGGGCTGACATGACACAGCATGTCCACACTCCCACGCAGCACTCACTGGTGGCAGCCAGGACCCTAAGCACAGTGCCTGTGATGTCACCAGGTAGTCCATGTCCCCAGCTGAGCACTCTCTGTGCTCACTGGGCCCTCTACTGTAACTTCTTTAGGGTTTTGTGTAACACAGGGGCAGCCTCGTCTAGCATTATATATGGAAGTTGGCAGCTCTGTCACAGGCAAGGGGATTGGAGCTTGATGATCCTTGATGTCCCTTGCTCTTTCCTTACTTTCATTTTTATGTAGTTTTCTTGGAAACACCATTAGCCATTATCAGGCCAGGAAATTAGAAAAACCTTCAACCTGAGACAGCATGGTCTGTCTTGCAAACAACATTTATCTTCCTGCCTCACAGAACCCCCATTTCTGTCTTCATGTCCATGCGGGGTTAAACGCACTCCTTTCCAGACTATTTAGCTCAGTCATTAAGCACAATGGCCTTTCTCACTGGATCCTTTTGAAGCGCAGCTTCTATGATTTTTTTTTTTTCCTTCTTGGATTTATCCATGCCAGAGTTAATTTATACTAACTGAAATAACCCCAGCATTTTAAAAATATGCAAACTGTTTTCTGTAAATATATGAATCATGCAAATATGGTTCTGTTTGCATTCCCCTGAGGTCTGGCCTGCTTTTAACAGAAAAGCAGAAAAAGGAAGAAGCGAAAGCTGTTACTATTTTTCTTTCTTAACCCACAATAGAAAGAATGGAAAATTTTATTTTATTTTTTTAATCCTTTGCAAACAAATGAAACCATTATTTTTTTTAGATATGAAGGTTCGGATGCTTACAAGAAACTAACCATACTGCTGAAGTCTTACAACAATACTTCTTACCCTCAAAAGGAATAAAATCTTGTTGTGACCATATAATACTGTCTGTGAGGTGCTATAGAAAAAAAACTATAAGATAGATATAGAGATAAGGAAGACTATTAGCTTTGGGATATTTTTTTTTCCCTAATTTCTGGCACTCTATTTGCTTAGTCTATTCAGAAAAGTGAATGCATAACACAGATTTCCTTTATTTCAAAAATGGAATCCAGTGTATTCTAATGCACATCTCTGTTGACACTTCTGTCACAATAAGGTCGATTCACTTATTCAAACCACCTTTGTTCCCAGCTGTACTTTCACTAGAAATAGACTGTAATCACTACCAGGTCCCACAGGATTTCAAAAGCTGAAATATTATAAAAGTGAATGTAACTTTAAGATAATGCAGTCACATTCTTCTAATCATATTTCAAACTTCTTTAGGTAGTTACACTAATTGGGGAATTAGATCATGAAAATCTGAGATGACACTGAAACACTCATACATCAGAATGTAGAAATTACGTTATTTAAAGAGCTGGCATAAAAAGACAAAAAAAAAAATCAAATCCATTCTTGAAGGGTAGTTTTAAAGAGAAATAAATAGTGCACAAAGTTGGAAGGGGAGAGGGGCATGGGTAAGCTTGTACAGAAACAGATTTCTACAATAGTTATAATTTTAATCAATTCATTGATTCCCTTCCCCACCTCTCATCTCCCAAAATAAACAATACTTCATCTAGAGCAATGAAAGACCATCTGTCAAGAAATACTCTGCAAATAAGTTATTGTATATACTATAAATAAACAAAAAGCAAGTGTACTGTAGCTGAACAAAACAGATGCTTTTAAATGAAGACAACACCTGCCCAGTTTTTACCTATGCCTTGAAAGAATTACATTCACTTTGAAGCTTAAAAAAAATAAACCACTTCAAGCTAATTTCCAAAGTCTGCCTAAGAAGATGGAATAAAACACTACTGTATTTTTTTTTTTTTTTTATGGTAGTACTGAAGAGAACTTTTATGTATTGAGGGGAGCATGGACAGTTGTCCTTTACCTGGTTCTTAGCATAAGAGTGTGAAATGCTTACCAGCTTTTTCAATTTCCTAGTTATTTATACGTGGCAAGGCATCTGTTAATGTACATGAGACAAGTACACTAAATTAGACAATGGATACAGTATTATGTGGCATCAGGAGGGCACTCTCATGGGTCTCCAAAGACAACACAGTGGCTCAGATGCAAGACAGAGCAATGAACTATTTCCTCTTCTGACACCCTCCCATACGCAAATGATCATCAGATTAGGAGATCTGATGGCATCTGCAAGTAATACAGGTGCCACAGAGCAGAGGACCTGCTTAATACAACTGAAAACATGAGTGAATGCCCAGCCTGAAAGAGACAGTGGTGAGACTGGTTGCACGAGGCTTGAGCAGAGTGCTCAGGGAAGGCTGCCTTTGTAGCCAGGGACAAACCCAGGCTCTCAGAAAGATGGGATAAGGTCAAAGCATCAGCAGCCTTCTACTACAGAAAGAAAAAACCTCCTGGAAAGCAGCAAACCAAAGCCTGAAAATACAACCTGAGCATGTCTGGAAACACTGATAGTGTTAATGTAATAATTAAAAGACGCAGAACCAGGGCAAATATCTCACATCAGTTGAAGGTGTTATCACTTGGACAGATTTGCAGCAGTTGAGCCTAATGGACACAGGCGTTAATTGGGAAGTTAAAGCACTAACACTCCAAAGAAAGTTTTTTTTTTTTTTTTTTTTTTTTTTTTTTTTTTTTTTTACAGGAGTAGTATATTTTTACCAATGTAACAAAGTCAACACTTTGTTGCTGCCCATCCCCTCAGGGCGGTGCCACCTTACAGGTGTTCTCAGCCTGAGCACCTGGCAGAGCTGGGCGTGAGGGACTCATCTCTTCAGCTTTGGTGTTTGCTTGAGAGTCACATAAGCATGAGATGTTCCTTCCAAAGCAGTACACATCCACAAACACAATTAAAAATATATTAGACCTGCTTAAAAATATGTTTTTTTGTTAATGAATTCCTCACAGGGAGTCCTCACTTCTCTGCCTATACAGGGAAAACCTTTTCTGAGCTCATCATACAGAGAAAAGGGTGAAATAAGCTGGTGCCTGATGTATGAAGGAGATTATGTAAACTCAGGTTGTTCTCGTTTTATAGAGTTACTGGTACAATTTATTTACACATCGTGTTTGGAAATGCTTATTTAATTGCTATATGTTGAAGTTTATGTTTGTTAAATTTATTTTATTCAGTACCTGGCTGTGTTCTTTCTTGTTATGATAATGGTATATAATAGGGCTAAGAAGAAGACAAAATGACAGATACAAAATTTCTGCTGCTCACACCAATGGGTGATTCCCAAACAGGATGTACCAGTAGTAGGTATGACTCTTGTCAGCTGTGAGGGAAAGATATAAATTCAAGGAAAATGTGGTATTGAACGCAGGCAAACTGACCACCATGGAGAAAGGTATCTAGTATTTGAGGGAACTATTTGTGGTAGAGGTGATTTACAGTGTTAACTTGGATGATAATACCAGTTCCAAGATCCAGATGACGTGATATCTATGTGACAGAGGGTTGTATGAAATGCACCCTTATCTTATGCCAGCACCCTGGCTGGTATGAACAACAAAGATAACAAAAGACCAACGGTGGATGAAGCGGCTAGCCTGCTTCAAAAATGGGCCATATTCTACTTGGCTGCGTTCAGTAGCATGGAAGAAATTTTCCAAAAATGTCATCACAAAGAATTTGCCACCCAGGCTTTGTAGTCTTATACTTTAGGCGTGAGAAGAGAGCTGGAGGGATAACAGAACAACCAACTTAGTTTCAATGTCATAGACTTCTGAAATGAAAGTAGCACATTGTACAAATGCTGAGGACTTCAAATTAGCTGCTTGAATTTATTTCAGTTTTAATAAATCAAAGTTCTTGCTAGAAACCCTGAGACAGAATATTAAAAAGTGTGCTATTTCTTTCTCAACATGAACTGCCTCCTCTTTTGAAATAGGAATGCATAAATTACAAATGAAGGTCTTCTGGGGCAGCACTGGCTGTTATACTACAAGCGCATTTTAACTACACTTGTCAACAGGTTGAGATCTGTATTTTTTACAAGGACATTACTTCTCTATCTATAAAGCTGGCATAGTAATTTCCTTCACAGTTGGCAAGTATTTCATATTTGTTTCTCTGAAATAAACTATATATATTGAAATTAAAGCTGAGGTGTCCTTTATACTATGATCCTAAATTGCAGCTTCTTGGCTACATAGGTAGTGGAAAATACATTATGAATTTTATTACATGCCAGGAGATAGAGAGACACTAATTTTCGGCTTTTCTCTTTTAACAGTTGTATAAAGATATATTATCTATCTTCCCTAGCCAAAATTAGCATTCTTTACAGAATTGGGCCAGTTTGCTTGCATAAACACTGCATTACTCCACCATGGTGACAATATCACATTATTCACTTGAGAGAAGATACTACAAGCAGGCTTTATGACTGCACAGGTGTGGATATTTTGGATGAACAAGTACCAGTAGATGGTGCTGAAGAATACATTGCATAAATGGGTATTTATTGGTTGTGAATAGACCTGAGGTAGTAATAGATTATGACTTTCTGAAACAACCTTCCAATAGAGCAGCAGAGGCAAGTAACCATAGTTCTTCCAAAATTTAAGTGAGTAATAGTAAAGAAGATATGACAGAGTAACTGGGAACAATTCTATGATCTGAGGTTTAATCTCTAAAATTTTCGAAATGTATTTCTACCACGACATTTGTCTCAGAGCTTGTTGTGCGAATTTCCTTCATAGATAATGCAGACAAATTAGCAGTAATACCTAAAACCTCACTTTTTCCTACGGTGGACACTTATTTGTTTATAGGCTCAATAAAGTTACATTTTATGCAGCACAATACTTCCATTCACAGCTCTACACACTAGGTACTCGAGAAAGCCTCTATTGGCTTAGAGAAGAGCTGTCTCTGAAGGAAGACTACAAACACGAAGTTGGATCATTCTATACCTCATTAATTTCTGGCTTCAGTAATAGCTTTTGTGTTTGAAATTGTCATCATCAATGCAATTCTAAAACCTCTCTTGTAATAGAGAGATTGTAAAAGATTTACCACATAGATGCTTGAAAATCAAGAACAAGATCCAAGGACTTTGTAATCCTCTTTCGGACTCTGCACTTCACTTATGGCAGTAGTTCATTGGGCATAGCAAGTTCTGACATCCACATTCTTAAGCAAAAAGAAAGTTATGGAAAACCTGAACTACTTCCCCAAGTCTTCAGTATTCAAAAAAATAAGAGGGACCTCTAAACACATACAAGTTTGTATGTGTGGGGGTTTTTTAAGAGAAAGGCAGATTCTTTTAACTTGAATGTACGCATGTAATCACATACAGACAAATATATATGTAAGTACATGAATTTTCCTTCTCTTTGCTGAATTATTCTGTTTCACGCAAACAGGAAATTCTAGCCAAAGCATTTATAACATGAAAATAGAATGGAAAGTTTTACTTCATTGAGTTTGTTTACTTGGCATTATCATGGAATACTTGACACTTGGAGTGAGATATATTTAGCATTTTTCCATGTTGTAAGAAAAGTTTGGGAGAAAGATTGCCTTCAAATGAAAATTGTACAGGAAATCTCTTTTAGCTGTGAAGTAGATATTAAATTAAAATTCTGCATCTGCCATTATATTTGCCTGCTCTTTGAGAACCATTTCACTCAAGCCTTGATTCACAAAGGAGATCCCTGGAAGAGCATTTGTAGTAATTTGTTTATGTACTCTTTCTATACTTCTGAACTGAAAGTCACAACTTAATTTTCCTGCTTTCCGTTGACTTGGAACACTCAGGTGACTTCTGAACAAGTAATATCAAGTAATTTTTATAAGAAATACTAATACTGTTATTTCTTTAACTGTACATGTCTGTGAAGGTTTTTCTTCCTTTTTTTCCCGTATCATTATATTATAGCCTCTGTATTCATGATAAATATGCAAAGAGTATTGCAAACCTTCTCAACAGAAAATCCCTTTCCTCATAGCTCCACCCTGTCAGAGTCACCCAACTGAGCATTATTGATGGGAATTTAAAGATAGAATTTAATTACAAGCTTGAATTATTTCACCACAGTGAGCTGCCATGTTTGCAGCATCACTTTCAGGCTCAGTGCCTGCTGTCACTTGTCTTTCAAGAAGTATTAGATTCTAATAATTTTACAAATATTTTAAAAAGATTCATTTGGAGATCTGCCTCTGGAAATCAGAATTCTCTTAGTGGGTCATAGTAGGCATCTATTCAGTTTTTCGAAGTCTAATCAGAATCATTAATTTGAAACCTGAAACTAACATCAGTAGGCGGTGATAGAGGATAGAGGTAGACAAAGGAGAGACAAAGGCCAATTGGCCCGTTGCAGTGTGTGCTACATAGTTGCTCTTTTTGAACACTGTGAAATTTAGGCCCATTTTTCTTAAGATGTAGCTGCTGAAGGTTTTAAACATTCACTATTGTTGTGGAGGTATGTCTAAATACATCGCTTGCCTACCCTCCCAGGGACTCTGCTCCAAAGGTGAACTTCAGCTTTTCCATTTATTTTGACATTATTCATTTTTATGTCACTGTGGAAGCACTTCCAATATGGGTTACTTGAATTATAATCCCAATCTAAAAAGTGATTTTGTGAGAAAGAGCATTTTGGAGGCTCCAAGTTAATTTCTGACCCCAAAATTTACAGCTTAAGACTACTCAGTGTTTCAAAGGAAGGGAGGAAAATGCTGTTCTTCTCTTGCTTGTTTTTCCATTTTAATTATTAATCTTTTTACATAAATAGTGCATACTCAGCCTGGAGTCTAAAAGACAAATTATTTCAATTTCTTCAATTTTAGTTAAATAGAAGCCACCAAACCATAACTGAGGTTAATATAAAACTTTTTTTTCTTGTTTGGTTTATGAATTATTAACAGACTTTTTTTTTTTTTAACTTATCTTTTATCATTCTTGAATGGACAGACTTTCAGATTTAGAAAGTGTTCAGTGTTATTATTTACTTCTTTTGACTGTGTGTTCCAATGATACTGGCACTGCTCCAGAAAGCTAACTTCCATGGAGATAAGCCCAGTAATATATATATATGTGTATATATATATAATATAAAAATATATAGAAAATTAAATTAATTGGGTTTTTTTTTTCATTTAAATAATTCTAAGAATTTGTTATCAATAGGAAAAGAACATGTTTTCGTATTCTCAGAAATAGTAAAAGCGTGCTGCTTGTGGAAAACTCATAAAGTAAAATTGCCTTGAGGCGGACACCTGCCTTGGGAAATTAGACAAGAATAGTTAATTGCAGTAAGGTTTATAAATAGTTGAAAACTGCATGCTAAACATAAAGATATTGAATAGAGGAGGCATTTCCAATTTGGTTTACAATAGTATTCCACAATTCTATTTTCAATCAATTGCCATGTAATGTTTTGAGATTCCATTGTTTCTCTCATTTATCTCTAATTTCATAGTGGACACATGCCAGTAACATGTCTTGATTAGTTTCTGGAAATGTAGCTGTTATTTTTTCCTTTTCTCGGTAGTCTGATATCGTTCCAAATTCTACCTTCGTTATCTCTTCGGCACAAGTTATGATATATTTTTCTTTTCCCATTTCATCACTGATCATCTTATCTTGTACTGTGATTTAAATTTTTAATTTTAATATCATAAACAAAAATGACCACCAATGGTGATGTCTTTATTTCTCACTTTGGCTCTCTTATTGTTTTCTATACCATAATTTCCAGATGCAGCAAGAATTTCTTGCAATTTTGTTGTGGTTATTTTTCATTCAGGTAAAATTAACCAAGTCCAATGACATCACAGTTTGAAGAGTTAATCATGAGAAAACCTTTCCCCCCATCAGTAGAATGGAGGGGAAGGAAGAGGAAATAGGAGAAACTAATTTATTAAAAGGAATATGAGATTGTTTTCTTCATAATCTACACAAACATCTGACTGTTTCTTAGGCACCTAAGTGGTAAGAATCTCTCTCTCTCTCTCTCTCTCTCTCACACACACACACACACACACAAAAAAAGTTCCAAAGACAAAAAAGAACTATTAAGTGTTTTATCGTATTAGTTTAGGTGCAGATAATAAAGAATAAATGCCTCAATTATTACTGGCTCTATAGGCACTTGCTCAATGGAAATAATCACTGAAGTCAGTTAGACAAACCCTTCATACAGAAATCAACCATAGGAATTTTTCTATTATTTTTTTTCAGTATAAATGGTCATAAGAAAATACCTTAGGTTTAGCTGGAACTGAATTGTTTTTTTTCAGAGTGTCTGGTATGATTATATATTTTGATTCTAGGAGGAAAATGGTGCTGATTACACACCAGCGCTTATAATTGCTGCTAAGAAAGTGTTGTACAGAGCCAAGGCCATTTTCAGTAAAGGGCGCAAGGACGTAGGAGGGAACAGAAATAGGATAGCTGTGTTAAACTGGCTGAAGGGATATTCCATACCATATGACATCAGGTGGAAGGAGCTTCAAAGAGGGTGGGAGTTCATCTTACTCTTCCACTGCTTGAGGAAGCCAGCTGGCAAAAATTACTGTTGTAATTTAACCCAATTAACAGGTTAACATCCTGGTTAATAGCTGGGTGGCTAAGCATCACACAGTTATTCACTCTCTCCCCCTTCCTAGTGGGATAGGGGAAGAGAATCAAAAAGAGAAAAAAACAAAGCAGACTTGTGGGTTGAGATAAAATTATTTAGTAAGATAGAGAAAAGGAAAATAAGTATAACAAGTATATATATATGAATGGATATAACAAGCGATGCACAAGCAATTGCTCACCACCCACAATGCCCAACTATAAACATTGATGTGTTATTCACATTGTTTTTCTCCTAGAACCAAAACATAGCATCGCATCAGGCATTCTGAAGAAAATGATTCCATCCCCAGCTGAAGTTAAGACAGAAAAATAGACTGCATCCTTCATTCTAGGAATAAATGGCCATGGAAAACTGGCTGAAAACAGTGTGCACATGTAGATACATATGTAGGTAATCATATATTCATTAACACATGTTTAATTGTAATCTATTTCTCTTCACCTAAAGAGAAAAATTATTTGCAATCGTAAGTCTAAGAGCAAATGCAAAGATAGATATAAGGCCAAATAAAAATACTTCATAGAACAATCTCCTTGATATGGTTGAAAGCACTAACAAACACAATAACTTTATGATAAAGCACATGCTCTGCACTTTTTCTTGACCATTTACACCATTTGTGTACTTAGAGCATACTCTGTAGAGGCAAAATCTGGACCAAAGTTCAGTAGACAGCTATTTCAAGCCAAAGCCCCAGAATCCTCAACAACTGTAGAGGAGCTCAAATTTTTGCAGAAAAACAGCCCACAAATTCTCATCTCTTCAAGAGCAAAGGAGAAAATAACAGTTCTTGGAATACTGATTAGATTAACCTTAACTTTGCCCATAGTTTTCTCGCTGTTACTTTACAGTTCAAATATACGTATGTACACCTGGAACTACAGAGCTTTCTAGGTTTTCCAAGACAATAAGAACATGTAGGATCAATAGCAGAAGTGGAATTAAATATTAGCACCCAGTGGAAAATGACTTAAAAGGAAAGAAAATGATTTCATCTTAAAGAGAAAAAAATACTCCAACCTTATTTTTTAACCTAGCTATAAACTGAATTAATATGCTGTCTTCTGCTTTTCTAGTTTTAATATTTTATGCTAAGCATTGAAGTTTGTAACAGGTATTTTTCATGTATATGGCATTTGTCATGAGATATTTATCCATGATGTTTGTCTATGAGATTTTGAGACAACAGAGGAATGACTAGAAAATATACTAGTCACCACAGAGATTTGTAAGGAAAGCCTTCATTTGTCTTACCTCCTTGTTAAAGATTATGGAATACAAGCCTCAGCCTCACCATTTTGCTAAAATGTAACTCTGTGTTTCAAGTACTTCTCATGTGCTTGAAAAAGGTTTTTTTTGTTTTTTGGGGTTTTTTTTGTTTGTTTTTTTGTTTTTTTTTTTGTTTTGTTGTTGTTGTTTGTTTTTGTTTTGTTTTGTTTTTCTTTCTGAATTTTATCCTATTGCTATACTCTGCAACACAGGTGTGGGGGACAAAGTGGCGAGGCCGGACTCTTTTCAGCAGTGTGCGGAGACAGGACAAGGGGAAATGGCCAGAAGCTGGAGCACAGGAAGTTCCGCACCAATGTGCGCAAGAACTTCTTTACGGTGAGGGTGACGGAGCACTGGAACAGGCTGCCCAGGGAGGTTGTGGAGTCTCCTTCTTTGGAGATATTCAAGACCCGCCTGGACGCCTACCTGTGCGACCTGGTGTAGGGAGCCTGCTTTGGCAGGGGGGTTGGACTCGATGATCTCTGGAGGTCCCTTCCAACCCCTACAATTCTGTGATTCTGTGATTCTGTGATTCAGTTTGAATATGGCTATTTGCTGTTGAATTTTCTTGTGAAGAGCTGTGTAGTTAAGTGTAGCATGTGGTCAAAATATGTGTGGCTGTAATAGATGAGCTTTACCTTGTGTCTTTGTCTTTCCTTACAATGAGACGAAGAACAATCCTTGGTTATGTTCGATAATTCAATGCACAAGAAGTTGTATGGCAAGATAACTCATCCAAAACTTTGAGTACGTAAGAAGAGGAGGCAATTGGATGTATTTATAAATTCTTTATGAAATTAGATTGAAAAATAGTATTGTAGGGTACTAAAAATCCAAAGCAATGACAGCTAGGAGTAGCAAAGAAGATGGAGAGAAAAGTTACCAAAACAAAACAAAACAAAAAACCAGAAAATACAGCAAATGTTTATTCTATGTAGATGACTTCTGAGGGGAAAAAAAAATGATTTAGGTAGTTGTTTCTTTCTGGATAGAGCTGAATGCCATTTCAACTTTACATGTATGGCAAGCACTGCCAATAATTGACCTGTGTGTTATATTTAATGGTTCTAGAGGTAAAATTTTTGGTGGTTCCATCACTGTTTTAGGAATAATGATTTCAAAAAAAACGTCCTATTTTTTATCTACTTTAAATTTTATTTCCATCTGACTTGCAAGTATTCAAATAGTTAGCATTAAGTTTACAAAATTTTACGCATCTTACTTCTGGAGCTCAAGGTTGTGTAGAAATACTTTTTATGCACCGATTCCAAAACCTGTGTAGGGTTGAGGCAATAGATAGAATACAGATACTAGTTTTCATTATAATTAATAAATATGCAGCTGTTCATCTGAGAACTGAAGTGTTGATTACTTAAATTATTTGTTTCCTACTGAATTTCTAAAATAAGTATTAAGACTGATGGTTAGAGCTTTTGAATTTTGAGGGAGAACACAATGCTAAATTTCTGGATGTGTTAAGATGTATTTTATATATTTTTATATACATTAAATTCTATTTTCTTTGTTTATAAGTTCTACACACTTTTAATCCATTCAGATTCATGAGTCATTTTCTTTTGTTTGTTTTAACTAGAAATTGAATAGCATCTAAACATGCAGTTTCTGGGAGCAGTAGAAACATCTCGTGTAGCAGTTAATTCAGAGTCTACAGTGTGGAAGCACACCTCTAACTGCTTCTTCTAGACTACAGCATTACTTGTAAAACAAATGTGTATTAGCTGAACCATCTATGCAAGCATGATCCATTGTGTGTTCTTAAGGAATAGTTCAGGACACTCATATTTATTATCTTTTCAGTTACTGCTTACCTGTTGTTTAAACTTATTTTTTGAGTCAACAGTGTCTTCCCATTTACACTTTCAGGCTGAGATATTTTTCTCATTGTCTTTTTAAAAAATGAGAGCAGTATAATTTCATACAGCAGAATACAGTGTACAAGCCTTAACAGTTACAGTTACATCATTGCAATTTCATAATGCCTTTCAAAATCTATCCTTTATGATGTCATATGATGTTATGAGATTCTTTTCTTTTAGCATAGCTTTAATAAGGTGAATGATTTAAATATCACATAGTGTTAGACCAGTGCATAAAAATTTATTAAAAATGTGCATAAAATTCTATATTTTGAGCCTCCAAAATATAAATTCAACTTCTTTGAGTTCCAAAGAAAATATAAATTGCTCTAGTAAAGAACCATCCTACTGGTTGGGTTCCTTTTTTTTTTTTTTTTTTTTTTTTTTTTTTTTTTGAGAAGAAGAACTGTATATTGCAAAAAGCAAAGTAGTCCCTATTGAAATATTACAAAATCTGAGATTTTATGTTTGGTTCTTATGGCTAAAGCATTTATGGCATCATAAGAACTGCTTAATGAATGTACTTCCTTGTAAAACCCCACAGGGCGTACTTCATTCTTCTATTACTGCTTTTGTCTGAGCAGATAATTCTGTGAGCTTACTGTTAAGAAAGAAAAAAGGGAAAAAAAACCCACAGAACTTACTGATCACATATGTTTATTAGAAGCAGTTGGTCATGGAGAACACCAGTGGCTTGAATGATTCAAACTTATCTCGATATTTTACAGGTAATTGCACACAAATGAGAATTGATGACAGCTAGGATATTCTGTTTTGCATATTACACTCGATAATATATTGATATGCATTGAAACAGCATTATGCCTACTGCTGTAATGTGCCTAAAGGTAATCTAATGTATAAACTCATATCCTTAGGTTTTTTATAAGTTAATAATTTATTTTGATTGGTTGTTTTCAGTCTTCCAGGAATAATTTTCTTTTCTGATGCTTCAGTTTCTAGACTTAGTGTTGTAAACTAGTAAAGAATCTCTTAGTCCATCTTCTTCTGTATTAAATTTAATGGCTGAGAATTTAGTACAGAACTAGTTGTGATTTAAATCTATTAAATTGCCATGTAATATTTGATAAACCATGTTAATATATCAAAACTAAAAAGAAAATTAATTTCCTATGTGTTTATTACTATCTAACATGATTCAATAGTAAAAATCTGTGGTGTGAAAGCAATGTTGTTAAGAACATTATATCTATGTATGTAATTTGATATTAATTTTATTATATATTTTACTTTCCTCATAGTTCTGAACTGATATAATATGGTGAAAGGTGTGCAGGTACAGTTGTTTTATTGTTAATTCTTGGGACACTCGATTCCTATAGAATATATATATTTTTTTCTTTCCTGCTGTTAAAACATTTGTTATTTATCAGACATATTGGGTGGCACTGAAGGCTTTATCACCCGTTCAGCTATTTGGACTAGTGACTGCTAGACACTAGATATGTATAAAGCTTATATAAGTATATTATCCCTTTCCCACCTAATAAGACCCTGGTTACTAGTCATCCACCTCCAAGTCATTAAAATATAATATATGTAAGTTACTCCGAAAATAATGTCTTCTATTTATTCAGAGAAAACTACAATGGATACTAAAAGCACACTAACACCATTTTTAGAGTGAATTCTCAGCTAAAAGGCACTATTTGTCAATGCAGTATCCATCATTAGCAATGCATTTTTCCAGCAATGAACTAGAAAGAGCCTGCATGCTGTACTGGTAAAAATCTGCCCTAGAAGAGGTGACACACTGTTTCACAGATGTTATGACAGTGTGACAGTGTTGTTACTGGACAAATGTTGCCTACCTAGTTCATCTTCTATCAGCCTGAATGAAAGGAATTTCAAAGGCTCCAAATCCAAATTATACTTTGAGTGTAGTAGCACAGCGCAGCCAAGCTTGGTAATGTGCTCTAGGCTTCAAACTTGTGCCTGCCATTATTGTGTTGTAAGAGAAAGTTTCACTTCTTCTCTGGCTTGCTTCTCGAATTTTGAGCATTCAGCTTAGCCATTGTCATGATGTAGCAGTCAGAGGTGATAGTTTCCTGGTCCAAGTTCCAGAAAATCTGGAAGGATTTTGTCTTTCCTGTCCCATGACACATTGCATATTAATCTACCTACTGACATCTTGATTTTTTAATTTGATAAGGAATTTATATTTCAGCACTTCTATGTAGATTATTTTTCCACTGTTGTCTGAAACAGCAGAAATCTTGAAACCTTTTTTTTCTTGACAGCCTGGCTCTCTCTTTGAGAAGGCAAATGTATGGAATACTTGTAAAAATAGCTTGGAGATCAGGACTCCCATTCTGTGTCAATAGTTTATGGGCTGATTTGGCCCACTTCCGTGAGTAGCGGGGTGGAGGGATTTCACAAAATCTGCGCCTCAGGAAAAGGGAAACAGGGGACCCCAAAATAATTAAAAACAGCAGCAGCGATCTGAGGAGAAACAAAGGAATTTACTAAATATACTATCAGAATGCAAGATAACACATTATAATACAATATAATTACAAATGAAGCTAATAAATCAAATATAATGAGAGAGAGTGTCTGAGGTGAGATGCACAGTCCAGTTGAGCAGTGGGGATGAGAGCCTGATGAAGAAGAGAGCATCAGGTGACCTTGCCAGGGGTTATATCTCCTCTCTGACCACAAAGCCCCTTTGGGTATGTAGTTCTTCTCTTCCAGACATTTCCAGACCCAGAAATGGAGCATTAACACTTTAACTCCCAGTGCACTATATGATGTTATGATGTGGAATACCGATACCCAAAAATCATAAAACCATGACACTGTGTTAATTTTCCTCTGTCTGAGTATCCTCTAATCCATCTCATCATTGTATGCCTCCTACATGTTTTAGACATGTTGTTACACATCATTTCTTAGTTTTCAACCAAGATCTGGGAAACTGTGGGTTTCTAAACATATTTGTGAGCTCTCCATACAATTTCAATAGTGGTGATATCTATGGCAGGCCACAGAGTATAACTGAAAGACAGTAGCAACAGCAGTGTTGCGGTGTTCCTGCTCATTAAATCATGCTTTCTTTTCCCCAGAATTTCACATTCTATCTTAAAAAATACTTTTGAAATGTTAATTGGAAATGCATTCTTTGAATTTTAGTTGTTTCAAGTTGTTTGTCACATAGAGACAAAGTTTTAGGTTGTGTCTGACTAAAGGATAGCACAGCTGAATGTGTAAACACATCTGAATGTCTAAGCAATCAGTCCTGTAGCTACATATGTGTGACACTCTTTAGCCACATTTGGGAGAATACCACTGAGAAGCTCTAGACACACGTTAAGGCATGTTTAATGTTGAATTTACAAAGCTTTGTTGAAATCTGCTGTGAGAATGGGAATTATTCAGTTAGAGAGCCTGTGCAGCATTCTTACATACTAGAGTAAAAATATTAGAAACAGCTACTACTGAAACTAATTGCCAGCAATGAAAGATTGAAATATATCCTATTAAACTCTTCCTTCACTGGCCTGTATAAATCCTAGCCACTTTGTGATTAGGTTGATGAGAACTAACATATAAATTTTCTTCACCCCATTTCCTTCAGTCAGTGTTTTACAGAAGGCTTTGCAATTACTTTCTTCTGTTATTCACTTGTGGTTCTTTGGAACCTGAGATATTGAAGTGCTCCTGTTTGACCTTCTCTGCAACAATATAACTCGCTGGAAGACTGCATTCCTCCATCACACAGAGCTATACTTCCACCTTTTCTTTTTCTTAGACAAATGATACTTACCTCTGAGGAGACTGCAGTTAAGAAAAATACCTCAAAAAGTTTGTAGGTGATCTTTGGTGACCTCAAAGCAAATAATAAATATTTACCAAGTTTTACAGATTTCTCTGCTGTTTTTCATTGAATCTTTTTCATGCTTTCATGTGCCATAAAGATGCTGAACTGTAGGTACTAGCTTTGACTTCTTGCTCTCTCTGCTGTTGATCTATCATCATGGGAGGCTGACACACAACAGAGTAGTAGCAAGTGTAGGTGCACAGAATGAAAGGGAAATATATGAGGCCTGAGTTGACTAAGCAGAGTTAGCAAAGGGAGACTGATTTGTATGTAATGGTACCCAAGGAGTATGTGTATAAGCTATGATAAATCACATCAGGCTTCATTAATGAGGACACAATGGCACAGTAACAGCCTCTTGTGTAGGGAGGATTCTCATGACTAATGTTGCTTTCCAGGAAGTTATAGTAAGCTGTCACACTGCTGGTCAATCACACTATGACTGTAAAGAACAGAATTTGGAGAGCCCAGCTTGGCCAGCCTGTGCACCAGAGCGTAGCAATTGATTTTGGCTGAACAAATGCACTAAAAGCCTTTCCCAGCATGGAATAAGTTTGTATCAATAAATAAATAAATAAATAAAAATAAAAAGCAGACTTGGAACAAAGCTTTGCCTATAGAAGTCTTTTTTTTTTTACTTAAGTTTGCTTTGAGTTCATATCCTAATATATTGTGTGCATAAATCCAGGTAATATCCTATGTATCTTCTTCCCCATAGTTGTTGATCAAGGACCAAATGTCTTCAGACGATTGACAGGTACAGCTTTGCCAATAGAAGTCAGTAGTTTAGACCTGGCCATAATTACCTGATGGTATCCCTATTAAATGAAATTACCATCCCCATTAAACAGCAGTTATTGCTATTAGGTATCATTAGTCTTAAATTGCTTCCTTGGGAAACATCTCAATTAAGCAAATTTCCCTGTTAAGTGCATCCTGATTAACTGGAGTGCTTTGTTTCCTCATGTACCCACTTCAGTAGCCTTCATCCCTCGTTTACAACTCTCATATAAATTACCTATGGTCTAAGACTCACTAAAAAAGAATACCCAACTGAAATACTGATTGCAGAAGACTCTTTCTTGCCATATTACCTCATTGTACTGGATGTCTTTGAAATTCACATCTCACTCTTACAAGGTTTCAATCTACCTTCTTAATGTTTTTTCCTTCCTTAAGAATCATGTATTTATCTTAATTAGCACACAGTTCTCCTGTTACAGGGCGAGGGCATATTCTGAATTCTGTAAAAGTCTGTGAATTATGATCATGAAGAAGAATGATTGATGTAATTTTATTTTTTAGCTTATTTTTAGAGACGGTTATAAAAATAATTCGATTGCTGAAATGATTACACTTTTCCTCCTCGGGATTTCTTGTGATTCAGAGGTCAGATACAGTGGTTTTAAAAGCAATGTAACAATTAATCTTTTCAGTTTATTTATTTGTTGAAAGAACAGTTTTATTACAAACACCTCAGAGGTGAAAATCAGGCAAAATATATTTAATGTGGTTGTTACTTTGCTGTTCAGTTTTCAATAGTTAGCATAGTCCTGAATTATAGTGGGGGAAAAAATATCCAAACTCTTAAATCAAATCAAATCTTTCAGTCAAATTTAGATATATGAATACTAATGCACCATCATGCCAAGTTAAAGTCAGCAGGGCACGCTTTTGCTGAATTATTTTGTTTTTAATGTTAAATAGTTTACTTACACAGCGACTTTTTATAAATACAAATTATAAAATTATATGAATAAATAATTAAAACACATTGTCTGCTGATTTATGAAAACCTTCCCATTTTCATTCTACTTGTAGGAAGAATAGTCTTCCAAAATAGTTGAAATTCCTTGTTAGCACTAAATTAGAATTTTATTATAGTTTGCCATATCTGTTTTGTTACTGAACTCAACTTAAAGGTGCCATTTCTGTCCTACTTCTCAGATGTAGTCATGCAGAAGGAAAGAAAATGTCAAACATATTCCTTCAATCCTTGCAGTGATTCTTTGGGATACTGAATATCCATAGAGAAATTCTGAGTAAGTAATCACTATCTTCCTTGAGAAGACTTTCAAGGGTACTAATTTTCATATTTTTTAAAAATTCCGCATTTTATCCATATATATTTTCCTAAGTCTTGCTAGCTTATGGTACTGCATTAAACAGTATTCTAAAAAATTTTAAAAGATTTTTCACTCTATAAGCTATCACTGCAATCATCTCTTGTCCTTCTCAGAAAAAAAAGATGGAAAGGTGCCCATAAAAAATAAAAAATCAAATACTTCTGATTTTAATGATGGAGAACTCATTGCAAAACATGATATACTTTCTAGGTGGTCTCACTCTTTTGATTGGAATTTATTTCCCTTTCATTTCCCTAGATTTTGTTTCCTACAATGGAATTGATGTTTCCCAAATTTAAAGAGAATAAAAATACTCCCTTGTTTCCCCATCAACTACATATGTGGTTAATCTCTTTGAGTATTTTAAGTATCTTTTCAATTTCTATAGTAGTTCTCATAAGTCTTTGAATTCTCTCAAATATTCTTCTTCATATCTGATTTGCAAAACAGTGAAATCAAGGAAGGGGAGTAAAATGTTGTGTCATTGCAGCCTGGTGGTTAGCATCCTTGTCTGGTGTTCAGACTGATGACTTTTATTTGAGGAAAACAGACTATTACATTACATTCCTATAATAATGTCTTGCATTCTTTCTGCTCAACTGTGGTGTGCGCTAGCTTGTAGAATACGTATTCAGAGAACTTGTTCAAAGCTTCCCAGCAGTGTAAACAAAACCAAGATAAGGCATTATGTGATAATCATGCACAGAACTGACCTTGTTGTAGACTTTCAGCCGAGCTATGACTGATTTCCTGCTGGAGTGATGCTGTCTTCAGCAGCAAATTAATTAAGAAATAGTCTGAATAGCAAATTAAGAAATTTGCCTCTAGGTGTGATCAACCTGAGTAAATTATTTGCTTTCTCCTAACTGTAATGCTTATTCAAATTTGCAGCAAGTTCTTAGTTTGTACTATTTGCAAATGCAGGCAGTACTGACTTTTTTTCTTTCTTTTTTTTTTTTTTTCTTTTTTTTTTTTTTTTAGTAAGAGAGAAGGTGGTGGGAGAGAGGCAGGTGGAGAATTGGTAAGGAAAAACAGATGATGTATGGAAAAGAAATATGTTCAGTTTCCATAGACCTGTCTCTAATAAATCATGTCATGATGAATCACTTGGAATTGCCTGCAAGGGACCATCCAGGTAGAATTTTCTTGTGCCGTGTTGAAGTTATGTATCTTGATACTTTATTTATCAAACTGTCATGTGGTAATTTAAATCTAACTATTACTTATGTGCAGAAAAATAATTTAATCAAAAAATGACATAAGCTTAGTTTGACAGGATATATTTTCCAATCACATAAATTATATTTCTGTCTTTTATTCCTTATTAATTAATTTAATATTGACCATTCTGTTAGTTCATCTAACACTGACAGCTAGAAGAAAAATGAACACTTACACAGGTTGTCTCCATCCTTTTTAGTTAAGAAATTATGTTCTGGAGTATTAACAAACCTCAAGTGGTTTTGATAGTGGATATTTTGATAGTGGCAGCATGACGTTCCTAGTACGTGTACCTGTGCTGAAATACTATGCAAAAAATAACATATTTCTATATATTTTGTGCTGTGATTTGGCTTTTTCACACACATTTCATTATTATGATATGGATCTATAAATATTAATTGTCTTGTTCTCCAAAATAAGCCATTGTGTAGAAGTATACCTTCTTTATGGAAATGCATTCTTCATTGCTCACTTGAACCTTCCTCATATACAACTTAATACTTCCAACTAATACCAGATGTCTTGAGTGCTGCAAGACTATTTTATATTTTCCCTGGTAAGAGATTGTTTTTTTTTCCTTCTGTCTTTGACATATTGATATAATATATTGAGTTTTCTGTCTAATTTTTACACCTCAAATTTCACTGTTTCTTACTGTTTCTTGCTGTTTTGATTATGTTGGTTTTTCTAAAGGTTGGCTGTCTTCAGATGATTCACAGGGCATTTGAACTGTGACATGTATCCTTATGGAATGCTGATCAACATAGAATACAAGTGTGAGATGATTAGTAGATTTGGACACATGACAATGGCAATGATTTCTAGGGAAGTACAGAGATAGTAATAAGCCAATACTGAAATTGTTATATGAGCTTTGTTACTCTTCTTGAGGAAACCTTTGAAAAGTTGATTAGCATACAGCTTAAGATTTAATTGTAAAAATATATATGTAATCAAGAAAAAAGTATAAATATAAACAGATCTAAATGTAACTTACATTTCTACAAACATTGAATATTTCACACTGAAGTCTGTAAGTTGCTGTGTGTCAGCTTAGTACTTCATAAAACCTTATATTTTTCTGCAAAATTTACTGTAAGTTTATAAATGTTAGTTTCTTAATGAAGAAAATATGATCGAAAACTTCTTTGACCTGTGAAGAAAGTAGGTTAGAAATTAGTTAGAACTTTCGTTTTGTCCTGAAATATCCATGTTCTCTGAAAAGCACCATCTGAATTAGCATACATAATATATATTATTTCCATACCTGGGGTATGTGTTTTCTACTACAGGAGATCTGCCTGAAATCTACAGCTATTACTTGCTTTTTACATATACTAGGAAAGAATACTTTTTATTTCTTTACATTTCAGTCATATATAACTGGCGAATGATTTGATGTGCCCAAAAAAACTAGGAAAGGAAGGGGCAAATTTAGAATGCAAAGGTGTAGATAAAATTTGAGTGCATTTTGCATATGTTAGGCTATGAATGTTACTTTAAAAGGATATTTCATGCTGTGTCCGAAGAGGTGGAGAAAAAATTGCACCTTTCCTTGGTTTTATGTTGGTGCCTAGACTTGTGGATGGTTTCACCTCTTGAAAATTGCCCCAGTTTGTGTTGTAGTGTTGTGTTGTAAACAACAAATCACATATTTGTGGGGCAGTTTTTCATTTGTTTTATATGTCAGTTGTAGATAATTTGACTGATCTTGAATACAAGTATCTGATTCAGTCTTCCCACTACAGAAGGGAATAAATATTTGAAATAATTGCTGTGTTTTCATTTTTGTGACATAAATAAATAATCTATTTTGCACAGAATTTTCCTTAGGTAACTAATGAATGTATGTTTTTTGCCTAACATTGTTATCCTTAATAGATACTGTCTGTGTCACCATATATTGTAGCAGTCATGTTTATATACAGTAAATTTCACTTAAACCCCAACAATTCAGCTCTCTGTAAAACTACTACAGACAGAGTGTATGGATCATAGATGGGTGACTTCCCTATGAAGTACAATTAACTGGATGAATGCAAGAACCAGAACAAAAGATAAATGTTTTTTATGGAGTTCCTGAAAACAAAAGACTGTTACAATATGTCCTAATTTAGCAATGCATTGTTGTTTGTCCAATCTTCATGACTGTAGAAAAGACAAAAGAACAAATGAGTCAAACAGACTGACATTTGAAATAGATAATATCTTTCCATTTTCTGTTTACTGAGACATCTCTCCATAGCTATATTAATTTCGGTTAGATACCAACAAATGGGATTTAGAGCTGGATCCAGCATTTTCTTATACTTGCAGAGAAATCAGACAGTACACTATTTTATTGCTTCTGATTTTTGTATGCCAAGACAAAAGGAAAAGTGGAAAACAATAAAACTATCAATATTTGGAAGGGATGAGTTTTGAGCAGGAAAAGCAATTAAACTTTTGACTTTCATTGTACTTTATTTTGCATGAAAGACAAAGCATGTTGTTAATTAGCTACGTGAAAATAAACTCAGTTAAAATGAAAAGTAACTTACAGTGAACTCATACTATCCAACAGGAGAACCTTGATTCAGTGGCTCAAATATGGATAGACAGAGGAACTAGAGGCATTCTAGGATATCTGAGACGTTGGTATGAAACTGGCAGATATCAAGTAGGTTCACTGTGAGAACCAGACACATCTGGAATAACAACATGAAGCCAGGCAACAAAAGTTATAATACTCAAATTATTAATAGGCATTCAGGGGCAGGAACTGTCTGTAACAAAATGCAGAAAATTATCATTAGAAAACAATCATATCTGGTTCAAAAATAGCGCTAAGCCTCATTTAAAAGAAATAATACAGATCTCAACTTTATTTAAAAGAAGTAATTTAAGTGAAAAAAAAAAAAAAACTCTTAAAATATTACCATACCTCTATTAAGGGTACGCAGTACTTTTTCTAATGCAACTGATCAGTTAGTTGATGGACTAATTTGCTTTTAGTAAAATGTTTAAAAGAAATGAATGAATTTATGTTTTAATTAGGGAAACTAGAAGGAAGTCATGAATACCAGTTTTAGATTTTTGACATGAGTGAAGCATTATGTTAATTTAGTCTTGACCTTTATATCAAAAATTATGGAAATACTTCGAGATTTTAACTTTTTAAATGAGTGGGAAATGTGTATAAATATTAGCCCAGACATCTGGGGTCTGACATTTTCTTGTTGACAAATTAAAAAAAAAAAAAAAAAGAAGAAAAGAAAAAGCCAAGATGCCCATCTTCTTCCTTTTTCTTTAATTTTTCATTTCAGGCACAATAAGACATATTAGATATATTCATGAGAAATTAAAAAGATGGAAGGAGTAGGATTTTCCAGACATGCCTTCTAAATATTGCTAACATTAAAAAGTACATATATTAAGCACTTAACAGCTGTACATTTTTTAAATATAGTCTTTCATATTTTGCAAATTTTTGAATAGGCCATAACAATTGCAAATATGGAATTTTCATATATAATTAATTGGATCACGGAACTTGATATACTTATAAGGTGATTCTCAAATCATTTCACCTTGAATGTGATCTAGATGTGCTGAAGAAAACGCTACTCTTCCTTAAGCTCTCTTTTCTTGTTACATTTCTGTATGTACTGAATTCGTAAAAATCAGTAAAATAGCCTGTGATTTGAGGCAATACAGAAAGAATATCCTCTCCTTGTTCTGCTCTCCAACTATTGTTCTAATATCAAACTTTATGATTTATACTGACATATTTACTTTTGAGATAAACATGTATATCCTCTGGTGTGAGCTTATGATTTCCCAGAAGTTTAAAATGCTCTTTTGGAGGAAAAATGAATATTCATTTTTTATTTTTGGTTACTAAGACTACAGATTTTAATAATATGAGGCAAATGTATAAAACTAGAATTTTTTTTATTTTATTTTATTCAGTGAGACAGTACATTATTGATAATGATTATTGTGATTATTGCTAGGCCAAATAATGTTTCACATTTGAAATTCTGTACAAGCAGTCCTTTGGGAAACCTCTATTTGTTTACAGTTGAAATCATCTGTAAATAGGAAACCTCAATTTTTTAAATGAAGAGAGAACGTTGAAAAGGCAGTCTTAGAATAGATAGACCTTTGCAATTAATCTCTCAGGTCTACATAAAAATTAGAAAATTAGTGACAAGAGTCTTGCCTTGCCCTAATGGGTACAGCTACTTTAGCATTAGTGAGATATTTGATGTTTATCCAAGTTGTGGATCCGTGATATTTATCTGCTTATATTGCAAATTCAAGATGTCTACATATAACAAAAAATCACCCTATAAATTCTCTAATAGGTGATAAGAGAAATGGGAGATCAAGTAACATACAATAAAAGACTTCTATGTTCAAGATTGCTCAAGACTTCATTCAAGACCAATATACCAATAACTGTGCAAGCTTTTTAGTTTCCCTTGTCTAATTTTCCCTGATACATCCTTACAAAAACACGAGAAAATTCTCAGCCTGAAAAGAAAGGATTTAGGATGTTCTGTAGTACCTAAATTTCATAAAACTAGATAGTAAGGAGGTAAGAAAACAGATTTTTGTCTGTTTTGACAGCTGAGAGAAGGTTGTAGTTGAAGTATTATATTATGATAAATGCCACCACACCACATTTTTTTCAGTTCTCTATGCTTTTTTAGAACTTATGCAACAGCATTTGTGCTTACATTCATGGTAACATGATTCATGGACCAATGTCCTGCCTCAGTTCTGATCATTTTTTTCTAACATGGAGTTTGAGACTTTATAGCTAGGCACAGGTCTCCTTTATGTATTATTTTTCCTAAGGGAAAATTCAGAAGTCTATTTGCAAAGCAGCCCTTTCAGTTGTGCTCTGCGGGAAGCAGTTATGTATGAGGTGTCATCTATAAATTTAATACAAGGTTAGATCATAGTTGCTTTCCAAAATGCATGCTTATTTAAAAAAAGAAAAGAAAAAAGACATCTGCTTTTCTGTTTTGCGTAATACTAATAATTTTGTAATTATAGTTCATTAGCATGCACATGCACATGGTGTTTTGTTCTGATTTGTGGCCTGGCGTATATAAAACTCAGTACTATTTGGAAGATAATTTAAATATAAACCCTCATTGAACAAGATGCCAGTTATGTGTGATGAGCTCTATTCGGAATAGAATATTCAAAATTTGTCTTGGATGGGGTTTAGCTGCTGTTTAATAGACTATTAGCTCCAATTTGCTACTGCTTTATTTGTGTCAATGCACTCTGATCTGAGCATTTTTTGTAAACTGTCTTGCTCTGAATATAACTAGGAAAGTATTCAAAAAATGCCATTCAGCAGTGAGATGCAAGTTGAACTTGTGTGTGCTTAGCACAACTTGTACACCGTTAATTACAAGATGCTCTCTGCCTCTGATTCAAAATTTTGGATTAACCATTTCTTGTGAGAAAAGAGAAGATCTGTAGCACTTCTGCAAGACCGTGTTGATTGAGTCAATTTTGACTAGAAGCCTTTAAGATGTTCCGAATTATGCTAATAAGTCTTTCTAATCTTGATTAATTTTTTATAGCCTTACGTTGTTTAATTATTTGGCTTTTGTTATACTATTTGTAATATTTATCTTTTTTCTTTTTTTTTTAAGTTAAACATTCAAAATTCTTTTGTCCATTCTACACCAATCTTCTTCTTGCCACGGCTGATCAATTCTCCCCTATGCTTATTTTATCTGTTTCTCAAAGTTGAGACATACCTTTGAATTTCTGGTGAAAGGAAAATATTGTTTACTGACAGCTGCTAATATTTTCTATTATGGTTGTTCTTGAGTCAGTAAAGACATCTGATCATTCAAAAGTCTGTGCAGGGTGCTAAGGGGTACAAGCGATGCAATCTCATCTAATATTTATTTGCCTTACCTAAACGGATTTTACACAACAAAGTCTTGACACAGCTCCCAAAATGCAATCCAGTTTGTCTTTGTTCTCCGCCCAAGAAAATAGTTTTCAACGTAACATGGTGTGAATAAAAGTACTCCAGCCTCCCAGTGGAGTGTGTGGACCAGAAGACCATTAAGCACAAGCAAATATGGTTTTATGGTACTTGTGCGGGCCCATTTGTTTCAAAAATAACACAGCCAGCAGGACCAGGGTGGTGATCTGTCTGTACTCAGATCTGTTGAGGTCACACCTTAAATAGTGCATTCAGTTTTGGGCCCCTCACTACAAGGAAGACATAGAGGCCCTGGAGTATGTCCAGAGAAGGTCAATGAAGCTGTGAATGGGAAGAAACTGAGGGAACTGGGATTGTATAGTCTGGAGAAGAGAAGGTTTAGGAGAGACCTTACTACTCTCTACAACTACCTGAAAGGAGATTGTGGCAAGGTGGATGTCAGCCTCTTCTCCTGTATCATTAGTGTTAGGACTAGAGGGAATGGCCTTAAGTTGCCCCAGGGGAGGTTCAAGTTGGATATTAGGAAAAATTTCATCCACAAAAGAGTTTTCAGGCACTTGAACAGGCTGTCAAGGTAGGTGGCAGAGTCACCATCCCTGGAGATGTTCAAGAAACATTTAGGTGTTGTACTAAGGAACATGGTTTAGTGAGGAAATATTGGTGGTAGGTGGACAGTTGGACTAGATGATTTTAGAGGTCTTTTCCAACTTTAATGCTTCTATGATTCTATCATTCATTGCCTCAAATGAGTTCTGTATTTCGAAAGACTGGAAATATATTTTCTGCAAGGAACCACCTACTAATCATAATAACCAGAAGAGACTGTATTTCTGTCTCTTTATCTTCTATACCAACACCTCCAAAAGAGGTAGAAGAATTGGTTGTTCTACACAGAAACTGCTGGTATTTCAACCATTAAAAATTGAAGAAACTGAGTTTTCCATGACACAACTTGAAGTGGAAAAAAAAGTCTGCAAATAACAAGGCTTCCTTGTGAACAGTTAATTTCAGGCCAGTATAATCAAATTGCTTGATGCATGCCCGAAAAATTTCCCCCAAAAAAATTCTCATAGAGAGAAATGCTAAAATATTTCCACACCTGACCCCCCTGCTGTGATCTTTGCATGGTCAATGCATGAATTCTATTTTTTGACCATATTTGGTTTGTTATTTTGTTCTTTTGTTTACCAAGAAATAGATATTAAGGATGCAAGTAGTTGTAGGGAAACAAATTTAACAAAGATTCTGAAAGCTTGCTGTTTTTTTTGTTTTTGTTTTTGTTTTGTTTTTGTTTTGTTTTGTTTTTGTTTTGTTTTAAGAATATAAAAGCTCTATGCTCTCTGTATAAAGCTTTACAAACTATCTTCATTTTTGCCAGTTACAAGGAAGTTTTGTTAAAGAATTAACTGAAATGTTTGAGAAACAGAGATAAAAAGTTGATATTCCTCTGTTACTCTATAAGAAAAAGCCCACTATTTATAGTGCTATTTATATATTCATATTAGGAATATATTTCCAATTATCAGTATGATATTAAAGAAGTGTGCAATAGGTAAATTCATATTATGACATTGGACAGTTTATTAATCTGCTTTTTTTGAAATGTCATATGGATTTGTTATGGGTTGTCTTAAATAGAAGTCAGAAAATACCTCTAGTGACCTCTGTGCTCTGAAATACTCCATCATTGGTGTTTTCCTTCAGCAGTAATACTGGTGAGTGCTCCTTCATAAAACCATGACACTAAAGCATGTTAAGTTAGTAAGGACTTTAATCCATTGTTCTTCTTCAGGTTGAAATTCTATGTCATAGATTTATGCTGACATTATTTTAGTACTGATGGTATCTATAAGCATAAACTGAATCAAATAACAAAATCTCAGCATCCCAGTATTGGCCATTTTAACTTAATCTACTGATATCAGTGTTACTGGATGATCGTCCCAAATTATAGTTCCCTATCTTCCTTCTAACATATATCTTAATTTATTTTTTTAATTCAGATGGGAGTGGGAGTGTTAGTGTAGGTGGGTTTTACTTGAAATGAGCAACAGCAGAAAAAAGTTGCATATGTTATTTTGTTCAAATGTTGTTGTTGTGAGCATAAACTGTCCTTACATTCAGAAAGAACCAACAAGTGTGAAACTTTAAAAGGCACAACAATATTTTCTGCTATATAAGCCGTTCTATTTGCATTCATCCAAATAAATCAGTTCTTACTATTACACTCCAGTTATTTATGGCTAATGTATTACATTATCTAAGATGTCGGTGAATATTTATTTTTTCCAATCCACTGAATTCTGAAAATAGAATTCTGAATGGGTGGAAATAGGTCGTTCCTCTGCCATGTGCTTCAGACTTCACAGTTGCTATTTCCAGATTACAAACTGATAGGAAGGTTTAACTCCTTACTAATCTCCTGAGCTGTAACATTGTGTATTCATTATGAAATGCCTCATCAACAGGAGAAAACAAGGTCAGTGCTGTGAAGGCTACTCTCAGCTTTTAGTACCTGTTTATACAGAAAACATCCCAAAAACTAACTTACCATACTTGAATTAGAAAGCCTACTGAAACTTTTGGGAACTATGCAGCTCTTTTCTGGAAGTCTGGTTAACAGGGGAGGTCCCAGTTGATTGGAGGTTAGCAAATGCAGTAAGCAGGGTAAGAAGGAAAGTCTGGGGAATTACAGGCCTGTCAATCTGACCTCAATGCCATGGAACAGATCATCTTGAGTGCCATTACTTGACATGTACAATACAATCACATGAACAGACTAAGTCAGAATGGGATTATGAAAAGCAGGTCCTGCTTGATTAACCACGTCTCCTTCTATGACAGTGATCCTCTTGGTGAATGAGGGAAAGGCTGTAGATGTTGTTTACTTGGACTTTAGCAAAATATTTGATACAGTTTCCCATAGCATTCTCCCAGAGAAACCAGGCGCTCATGGCTTGGATTGATGTGCCCTTCACTCAGTACAAAACTGTCTGGGTGATAGGTTCCAAAGGATTATTGTGAGTCGAGGCAAATCATTTTGATGGCCAGTCAAAAGTGGTGTTTTCCAAGGTTCAGTATGTATGGGTGCCAGTTTGATTTAATTGAAGAAGAAAAAAAAAGGAAAAATAACACTTTATCTTTGCCAAAAGTTATCTATGCCAGAATTATTTAGCCAATAATGATACTACTAGATCAACTTAGAGGTAATTAGAAAAAAAGTTTTAATGCACATAGAGTAACCTGTAGTGACATAAAACTTTTCTGTAATTCTATTGTAGCATTATACAGTATTTGCAAATGAACTAATAATAACACTCCTATGATTTATTTTGGATAAATCCATATATCTCGAAAACATTCTCAGCAAAGCATCGTTATTACTTTATTAAATACTACTTTTGCCTACTTGAGCTCAACAAACAAATCTAATGGTAAGAAAGAATTTAATTTCAGAGCTGAATGATAATTTGTCAGGCATGGTTAATTCACATAATTCAAAGTTAATTATGTTTGCTATATTAGAGAGTGCTGTAATTTTACTCTGTTCAGCTGCAGCTTTTATTAAATCTTACATTTTGATTAGGCAAGCCATGCTTTAAGAGTGTACAGCAAATTAAAAAAAATGAAGGTGTGGGGAATGGTTTTTAAGCATGTGCTTTTGTTCGTGTTTACATCCACTCATGTTGTGTTACATGACTTTGCCAACCCAAAGCTGACTGAAATACAGTGCAATATTTACTGACAGTCCGTCACATATGTGGTTCATTTCTGTTTATTCAGCATTTGGGAATGTTGCAACTAATGTTCCCAAGCCACTTGGTATATTAGTGTACAATGGGTTCTTCAGTAGTACTTTCAGGGAGTACTTCCCTATGTACATTCTTCTGTAGAACTGGAGGTTTCCAAAGAAGTGCAGAGACTTAGAAAATCAAAAAGAAACTTTCAGAGTCTTTCTGACATCAAATCAGTCATTATGTTTGTGGCATTGTTTAAATACAGGATACCTCTTCTACCATTGATTAAATATATAATCTGTACAGACTGTCTTTTTAGAGAAAGAAAGGATGGTGAATGTGAGAAGGTGCTGGCTTTTTTGTTATAATGTGGCATTTTGTCAGATGATCATTAAATCATCTGAGAACATGTGGGAACTACTTTTTTTAAGGTACTCACATGGGTAAAGTCCCATCATAACCTGCCTTCATGTATAACATTGGTGATGTTTCTAGATTTATATGACTAGGTTGAGGTGTCAAATATGAATATGTTATCTTCATATGAGATTGTATTCCTTTTAATATACGCCATTAAGTGGGAGAAAAATTATTGTCCCTCTTCATGTGAATGTTATGATACTACATAAAGAATGTTGTTAATGTTCTCTAGTCATGCAGCAATGCTAGTACTGAAGACAGTTACTACATCAAGAAGTAGCAAAAGTATGCTTACTACAACACAGGACTATAAGCAGTAAGAATTTCTGATTCTTTCAATTGTGGGGACGCACACTCTAGTCCAAGTTCTCAGGGCTGGTTCACTATTAGGCCTTTGTCTGCGGAAGAATACAGAAAACATTAGATTCCTTCTTCAACAAAAATTCCTCTCTTTATCAGTGTGGCTTTGAAGTTCCTTTCACTGTGTGGTTTTTGCTTTCTTTTTTGTTTATTGATTGATCGCTTGATTGATGGATTTTTTGAAATAAGCCTTTGCATTACAATTTTTAATTTGAATTTCCTTGCTAAATAAGATGGAGATGCTTGTATATATGCTCACAGAAAAACAAACCATTGGCAAAGGATTACGGGTTTCCAGATACGAGCACTTGAAAGAAAGGAGGTTATAAAAAGATGCACGAGCTAAGAACTTTCAGAATCTGATCTTCCTCAATGAGCAGACTCAGTTAATCAGGAAACATATTGTGCCCTGAAAAAGGAAGGATCCTATGGCAACTGCAAAAAGGAATCCATTAGTCATTATCTCAGAGTTCATCCCAAACTGATGAAATCTTAACTAAATCAGTTATATTTGTGTCTGAGAAGGAAGGAGACCTGAATAAAATCTTGAACATGTATCCTTAATTCTAGTATTTCTTTTCTTTCTTTCTTTCTTTCTTTCTTTCTTTCTTTCTTTCTTTCTTTCTTTCTTTCTTTCTTTCTTTTTTTTCCGTTCTTCTAGTATAACATTTCTCTGTGCATTATATACTTATATTTGATCTTGAATTTATTTGCATGTAATATGTCATTACTGTGCAAGACTGCAGGAAGCTGAGAAATAAACTAGGCTTTTCAGCCAGCAATTTTAATGAAGTACTAACAGTTGGTAAATATCTGTATATTCTGTGGACAAAAGTCACTTAATGACTGTTAAAATGCCAGAACAAAGGATTTGCACAAACCTGAGAATCTCTGTTGCAAACTAGACTATTAGTAGCTTGAAATTCATTTCATTTTCTTGTACCGAATATAATAATGTTCTGTTCTATTAAGTATTTTTTCATGCTTTTGATGAAACAAAAATAAAATGGTTAGAAATATTTTAGCATGAAGAAGTGAATCTTCTGAAGAACTGTGAGATGATTTACATTTAATTACAGCACAAGGCCATGCCCTGGGTTGGCTCTGAATGGATTTACTAATGCAGTCATCTTCTTGTGGTTCTTATCAGAAACCTATTCTTACTACTTCAGCAGTACCCAGAATATTAATAAAGTCACAAATATTATTTTCCTGATGAAAGACATTCTCCTAGTATGTCTGATATGGCACTGGCTAGAAATGACTGGAGTAATATGTCAATGTACTGAGCAATCTTGGGATGTAGCACCTCCCCTATGAGGGATCTGGGGTTGTTCATACTGCGGAAGAGAAATCTCCAGGGAGTCCTGATAGCAGTCTTTCAAAATCTAAAGAAGGACTATAAGAAAGAAGGGGACAGACTTTAGTAGAGTCTGCTGTGACAGGACAAAGGGAAATGGTTTTAAACTAAAGAAGAAAAGATTTAGATTGGGTGTAGGGGAGAAATTTTTTGAGTGGTGAAGCACTGAAACATTTTGCCCAGGGAGGTGGTGGAAGACCTATCCTTGGAGACATTCAGGCTGGAGGGGGCTCTGAGCAACCTGATCTAGCCACAGGCATACCTGTTCATTGAGGGGGATCCTCCCAACTCAAACACTTCTATGATTCTATGATTCTGTGAGAAACATGGAATCTAGAAATAGGGTGACGCTGTTGGAAAGCTGTATTTGTATGAAAAATCCTAATTATACAAAGTTATTTGTGCTGTGATCCACAGATTTATTAGGAGTCTTCAAATTGCCTACAATTTATGCTCTTATTAATGAAGAACATATCTAATGGGATAATGGGATGTTTCTAGTGAAGAAACTCACCAAAGTTTACTTTTCCTAAGAAAATATCTACTTATTTTTTTTCTTTAACACAAATAATGAAAAAAGTAAGAAAGCCAGGAAACCCAGCTCCTTTTACCCAGAATTAATGTTTGGATAGAATAGAAACATTATACCCTCTGACAGCAGAAAATGCATAAACATCTGAGACGATGCAATCTTTGTTCAGCAACATGTGATGGTTGATAAGGAGTACCTCAGGCTGTGTGAGGATGCTGGGACAGTGCCTTCCAGCTTTACTGCTGGCCTTTCACCAACAGAATTCAAGCAATTTCCCATACAACACACAAAGATTTTGTTGTTTTCAAAAGTCCATGATATTAACTCACCAGAAAAATTGCAAATTCTTGTTTTGGTTCTTACACTACTCCAATATCTATCTATTACTCAGAAAGCACAACCTATTGAGAAAACTGATTGCTAGAAGCCTTGCAACTTGCACTGCTGAATTGACCAGTGATTTACCTTTTAGTTTATGCATACTACTCTAATTTACAAACACTCAATGGTAATCTGCTTGATGCATTTGATAACTTCAGATTTTGAATTAATTCTGCCAGCCGAAGTTCAGACAAAAAATTTGCTCTGCTTATTATTCTCCAGACCTCTAGGAGCTCTAGTTTATCATCTGGTGACATGTAACAGCTGAAAAAATATGAATGTGGTTTGCAAAACAATATCCAAAGCCAATTGTTTTTCACATTAAGCAGTGTAAGAAAAATACAGATCTAAGCAAAAACAGGAAATATCAAGTTATATCCTACTGCAATTTTCTGCCTGTTATTGAGTGTCCTTTAAGATGTAATTCAAATGTATCATGGAATCATAGATACCACAGTATACAGGGGCTAGGACTGGAGCAGTTTTCTGATGACAGAGACAAGTTGCGTCCCAGTTTAAAATCACTTAAAGGCCATTCTACTAAGAAAATATGTTAGAAGATGATACTTGTCCTGACTATAAATGCCCTAAATTGAAGAATAAGTTACTCTAGGAGCACTTTAAATATTTATTTTTGTATCCAGTGTGTTTATTAGCTTAAGTAATTATTTTCTCACTTTGTATGTATATCCATAGGTATAGGTAGCTATATCTTTATATAAATTGCATTATGCAATAGATTTTGTTCCCCATATTCAGTGATATCCTTTAGCTCCTGGATGATCCTTGTTCTTGAAGATCTACTTTGCCCTATCATTCTCTTGTATCATATAAGATTTGGATTGCTTTGTTAATATGTGAGTCCCCTTACCATCCTATAAGTGTTTACTACTCTCAACTCCAATGATTTGGGAAAACCTATTTTCTTGCAAAGTTCAGCCCTTTTATTCAGAAATGTTCTTGCTAGTAGCACTCAGCCTTCTTTGTCACACCCTCCCTGCACCTAAATACAAGCAGTGTGTAAAAAAGGAACTGCAGCTATCATAAGATGGCAGACATACAAAGCAGTTCCAGATAAAAAAAGATAAAATACTTTTGATTTTTATCAACAGTTTATCTGAATTTTCTTTAGGAATATGGGCTTTCATTTCCTTCAACCATTCAAATGAGTTTTTCTACATATTTTGTATCGTGTAATTATTACATAAAACCAATACACATTGAGAATCCCTGGTGGTGCTTCTTGAAACTTTAGCCTGAAAACAATCAAGAGGGTTTAGATACTCATACTGTAGAATCATCAAGGCTGGAAAAGACCACTAAGATCTACACACAATCTCCACAAAGATGTACAAAAGATCACTAAGCTATACATACATTCATATATGCAGATATACAGATATACATATGCATAGAAACTACATCATATCTAAGAGGTTTTGTTTCAAATGTAAGAATAGTTGTCAACCTGTTGGTCTAGGTTCTTACTATTGCAGAAGAGTAGAGTATTAGAAGTTATTGAAAGAAAGTTAAATTCTGCTTATTAAACTAAGCAGCTAGCAAAGTGAAAAATAACTTTCCTCTTTATTTAAGAACTCTTTCTTTTCCCTTGCTAAAGGAGTTATTTGCTCAATAAGAAGTACTTTTCTAAGTAATCTAGAGCATAAATGATATGAGTAAATCTAATTACTGTTAATTATTGACCTATGCTCCCACGCCATTTTTTTTCCAGTGAGTTTGGGCTGAAACTGCAATGTCAATAGCAAGTATTAGATTCACATTATTCCCTTTCATTTTTTTTATTATACAAGAACATCACTTGGCTGTGCTTTTGAATGTTTTATGCAATATATTAGGATGATGGGGTGAGGTAGTAGTCAATTTTCCCCTGTGAATCCTCATTGAGAATATATATTTTTTTACACAGCGACTACATGCCACAGTTAAAATAAAACCACTCTCATTCTAGAGAAAAATATATATAGAAAAGGCAAGCCGAATAAAAGAACAGATCTAAATGGACAAAAGCTAGGAAAAAGGGAAACTGATTATTTCCCATTTTACAGATGGTTCTGAAGCTCAGTGTAATGGTGAGCCAGATTTTCAAGCATTTAACAACCTAAAGATGCAGATGGTGCCTTTGTGTGTTCAAAAGCACCTGTCTGTGCATTAATACAGCTGCGTGTTAACTGGCATTAAAAATCTGGTTAGGAATTGCTTGTCCCACTTATACACTAAATCTGCAGAAAATCTAGGAATCACGTTCTAAATCAGGTATTTTAATAATGATCTTCTCCTACTTTTTTTTTTTTTTAATGTAACAAATTAAAGTACATGAATTGCCCCTTCAGCAAACACAGTCTGTTTATGAGGATATCTCTGTGAACAGAATTTCTGCAATTAAAGCTAACAAGCTAACATTTAGACTTGCTGAAGTGCTGGAATATTTCCCCAGATCTTTCCTCCTGGAACCCTGAATTCCTTTCTCAAAGTTTACTGCAAACTGCACTTTTTTCCCTACCTTGTCTAATCTTTTTTAAGCTTACCTTTTTTTTCCACCCAGAAAACAGGAAGTGGAAGTCTATTTGCACAAATTCTGGAGTGCTGGTTTTGTTACAACTCATTTTAAAAAGGTCTAGTTCCATTTACTTACTGAGAACACATCAGAAACACCATTATCATTCCAAATTCCAAATGTACATTTAAAAATTAAACATAACACAGTGCTCATCAATGGATTACTGCAAAGTCTGGAAAATCCTACCTTGGAAAAGAGCTGAATTAACTTTATTTCACATGAATACTATTCTTCCCTGATTCCTCTCCAAATTTTGAATATATATCTTCATATCATCTCTACTTTCTCATGAGTGTGTGTATATGTATATATATATATAGGTAAGTATATATAGATAAAGTGATTCTAATGTTCTTACCTCCTTTTTTTTTTTTTTTTTTTCCCCCCCTTTTTTTTTTTTTTTGTGGAGGAGAGATCATGTAAGTACTCTGAGGAGCAGTCTCTCAAGTGTCCAGTAAGTCAGCTCTGATTACCAGCACTGAAAATTACAAATGGGATGGGTACACTGAATGCTATAACAAATACAGTTACTATGAATATGCTATTCCAGGACAAATGTGTAGACCACTGGTTTGAGATATTGTGTATGTTAGAATTAGAAGAATGAGACAGAATTTTAAAGGTGGGAACGAAACCTGCATCTTTGCTAATTTATCTCAAACTTCTAAAAGCAGATTAATAATTATAAAAGAGCTTCCTTGGGGACCTTCCAACATTTGCTGTAGATAAAGGGCCTTTCCACTGAAGCACCCTACTGCGTTCAGACTCCACATTCAGCAGTGTCAGCAGGTTATGTTTAAAATCTATTTAACAGTAAACTTGGGGTCTAGGTATGTTTTCATCTTAATTAACCTGCATAATCTGTTTTTTTTTTTTTTAACATAAATCATTTCTTAATTTCCATTTTAATTAGAGAGTGAGCAAAATGTCATGTTTAATTGGCTCAGGAAGGCTTGGTACAACAAAGCCCTGAACTAAATATAGCTGTGGGCAGTGCACTGTGAACAGCTGGCTTGCAGTTCAGACTGGAACTTCATTACATGTAAGGGATTTTCCTGCCTAGTTTTCTGCTACTGAATGTATCAGCACTGCTGTCCTGAGAAGGAAAACTGAAAGACCTGTAGACCCTCTTCCTTTTTCTGAATGATATTTAGCCTATATGTAGTTATTATACTGATGGAGTGAAATTCTGGTCCTTTGGTTTCTGAATCTGTGCTTTCTCAGACATTTATCACTGAGTCTCTTAAAAGTAGGGAAAAGACCTTAGACTGGGCTCCCTAGAATATTTTAATAAAATTTTCATTTCCCATCTGACTGACAGATGATGTCCTTGAGTTCTCATTCAGAACCAGTGGCTCTGGGTTTTGTTGACTCCTTCAACCTTGCTACTTCTCCTTCCTCTAAGAAAGTATTTGACTCCAAGAAGACAGTTTACCCTTGCCATTCCCTTCAACAGGAAGGGTCACAGGTTTCATTTCCTGACTGGTGAGTAGAAGTAAGGAGCTTGATGAGGTGGAATGCTTCTGTGGCTTGGGAGGAATCAATCAATTGTCAGTACCTGAGCTTTGCAAATATGGGACAAATATATATATTTGCAAATATAGCTGGTGGCCACCAGCCTGCAGGTGGGTTCCATCTTCTGAAATACATTTTTTTTTTTTGTGAAAATCTTCAGAGAAGAGTTCAGTTCTCAGCACTCCATAATGGCAGTTACTGAGGAAGTTAAATAGTTGAGTTTCTTGTTCATTCTGATTTTTACACTCTTTTCACATTCCTTCGTTACCTTTAGTAGATTACTGTAAGTAGATGATATCTATTGTTTATAGCACTGAGGGTATGTTGGACTACTTTCAGCTGCAGCTGTGGCAAGCACACAAGTCATGGTTGGTAAGTTTAAAGTCTTTGAAAGTAGAAACTGAGAATATATTATAGAGTTGTTTCTGCTATAATTTTTTCAGATGTCTGGAATGAAATGTTCTAAGAGTAGCTGGAACATAGAGAAGCACTCAAAGACAGCTATTTCACTTCTGTAGTTAAAACATATTATTGAAGGTTTCTGATACTGGAAACCCAACATGGTGCTTTTATGAACACAGTATTAACACAGTTTTCTTTAACATTGCTTTTTCTTTAATTCATATTATTATGTGATGTGATAAAGTAGGACACATATTATTTATACTTATTTAACTTTCTCACAAAAATATAATATATATATTATTGTATTCTCTGTTTTAATTTTTATCTGTTTTAGCTGTTTGTCATTAACCATTCAATCACCTGAGTGTTTCTAGAACCCACATCCCTATTGAGAAATAAGACTTGAAAATGAATCTGCATATTACTCTTTACTGTCCAATACTTTTCATCAAATTTCATAAGTGCATATACTGCAGATGCTATTTTTTAACCCGTTACTGATACTTTTAATTTGAATATTTTAGACTTGAATAAAAGCTTAATCATGATAGATTTGCAAGTAATTTGGTGACTGGGATATATGCAAAAGAAACATCAAATGCATTAGATTAGAGTTGACCAACATTGTAGCAAATTACATTGTGTCAACAAGATAGCTTTTAATACTTAAATAACCTCTATTTCATGTAAGCATGTTTGAGATACGATTTGTCAGTGATAGAGATGGTACTTACGTCACTGCTAACAGCAAACTTATGAAAATAAAACACTACATAGTTTTAACATGTGACCACTTCTTAAATTGAACCAGAATATGTTAAACAATATCCTTTTTCATACACACAAAAAAGGAACAAAACAAAGAACAAACAAAAATGCACATGTTTCAAGTCTCACAATGAGTATAAATCTCTAGCAGAAATCATTGAAGTGGGACTGTTTTACTTTTCACAGGCCTCTGGAAGGTTGAAGGATGTCTGTAATCACTGCTTTTCCACAGTCTTCCAGGAAGGAAAAAACAGAAAACAACAACAACAAACCAAATCACTGAAGAACTCTGCAAGAAGAAAGACCTACCCAGGAAATCTGAGATGACTACTGATCCTGTCAGGCAGGCATTCTCAGAGGGAGAAGTGTGTATATAGAGAGGTACATCTGCAACCCGTGGAGGAATAACCCAGACAATTTTGTACATAATATTACTTCTTGTTGTCTATAGTCATGTCTACTTTTCACATAAGAAAAACAAAGAAAGTGCTATTGTAAGAGCCAGAACAGTTCTGCCATCAGAAGCTCCTGTCCAGAGAGGATGCTAGCTGTATTGAATGTTAGCTTATTATTGTGCACTGGCACTGCTAGTAGACAAATTGCAATAGAAATACTTTAATGATATTTTTACTATTATAATGGATTCAAGTAAAATAGATAACAGTTAATTTTCATAAAATAGTCTTTGATTTGTATTTAGATAAGTGATTTAACAAACAGATGTGTTTAAGCTTTTGTGCTTGTAGGCATTATCAGAAGCTGGAGACTCAGGCTATACCACAGAATATACACTGAAAAACCTTTTTTATTTAAAAAAATAAATAAACATAGACTCCTGACAATTTCAGGGGAATTTTGTAGGAACCTTCTTGCTCTTTCAAACCTCTGTAGGAAGTTTGCAAATCTAGGCATATAACTGAACAAGAATAGAATATCAATTTCCACATCAGACAGGAGAATTAATAATACTTGAACAAGATTTTCTTTAAGCTATGCTCTTTTTTTATTTATGGGATGCTATCTGAGGACTAGGAGGCAATTCTGTTCCATACTGAGAAATATTAAGCCCTTCAGTCTCAATCCCACCCTTGCTAATCTGTACAAACAGATCAGAAATGTATTCTTTGCCCTTTACCTTTTCACTATCACTGATATAATTCTTCAAATAGAAATGCTAAACTATTGAGACAGTCACTGATCTTGTTTTGTCAGTCTAAATTCAGTGCTTTTTCAGTGAAGTAGATAGCTCAATTAAATTATTATGGACTTAACCTTGGCGAGTATCTTTAGTTTTTTTACATGTAGACAGCCAACAAATTAAATCCCACCATCCAGAGCAGAACTTAAGAAATTTCATTTACACTGTAGAGTGAACACGCTCTTTTATGCCTTCTTTTTAGGAAAATCCAGTTTTAATTGGCATAAGTACACATGCTATGCAAATTGGAAACAAATGAAGATATTGTTATTTTGAAAGACTTGTCACTGGAAAAACAGAAGGCATCTAACTTCTAAAGCTAAGAACGTATTGGAAGTGTAATAAAATATTCAGAGTATATTCAAAAAAATGTTACTATTCCAAATGTAATTATTATAGGAAAAGAAGCTAAACAAAAGAATGGAATTACAGAGTGCAAAATGTTACAATGATTATGTGGTTTCAATCTCTGATTTTCCACCTCTTTTCTTCTCTAAGATTTGCATTTCTTAACCTGAACAAAACTGAGTTGTTTATAGACTTGTGACCTTGAGTGTTATGTTTGTCCTTTTCCATCTCATCTTTTCACTCTTCTACAATGCATCTTGCATTTCCAGCTTCAAGGTCTCTGCCACCACACCAGGAATTTGTTCTCTACTGTACATCAAGCTAGGAACATAAAAATTTATACTTTGCAGAATAACCACTTGTCACTACTTTTTATATAGAAAATATTGTTAGAAATTACTAAGATAAGCAAAAATAAAACAAGTTAGGCATAGTCACTTGGTCATTAGAAACACTGTTTTTACAGTGAACTAAAACAAAGTTCCAGACAAGTCAGCAGAAGATCAGACCAAGAAAACCTGACAGGATTAAATCTTGAGACTGCATAAATTTAGCACAAAGGCAGTGGCCTCTTACTGGAAATAACAATACTTTGTGTACTAATACACTAATTAGTAGTGTATTAGTATTAGTATTAGTACTTTTACTACTATTAGTGTATTAGTATTAGTACTTTGTGTACTAATACTTTGTGCTACAAATTCAAGTGATCGTATAGCAGCTCAGCAGCTTTAACAGGCCCAACATCATTAACAGTACTTGGATCTTGTCAATGGTGTTTCTCAATTAGAATCCATCTAATAATATATTGTATTTTTCAAATTCTTTAAACAAACTCCTTGGTGCAGTTCTGTCCTGGTTTTAACTGAGACAAAGTTAGTTTTCTTAATGTGTACTAGCTGGCATGGTGCTGTGTTTCAGATTTAAAATGAAAACAGTGGTGATAAGTCACTGGATAGTTTAGTTGCTGAAAATATAACACAATGCACTTCTTCCTAGGGGAGTAGAAAGGCTGGAAATTTTGTTATTAAAATTCCTAACTGCTGCCTTCAGTAGAAGATGCTTCCCTTCAAAACCACCTGGTAACGAGCTTTTTGTTTGAGAGTTACCACAGAAATACTTTTGTAGTATTATTCAAAATTTGAGCGCATGTCATCATGTATATTGCTTGTTTTTTTTTTTTTTTTTCTTTGTTGCTTTTACTCATGGTACTGACAACTACATTGTAGTGGTGTTAGCTTAATTGAACTCAGCGGAAGATCCTGTGAATAAGAAAGATGTCATTTATTTTCAACATTTTTTGTTTTCACTCTTTCATTTTATTTCACTCACATATGCACAAGCAGCAATACGCATGTGCCCATGTGTTGTCAGATCAAGATCACTTTGTGTAATACAGATGAAAATACATGCCATCTGTCTGGTCCTCACTGGGTTGCTGGAGCTACTCTTGTCTGCTGATGACAAACAAGTCTTTAAACAGACCTTTCACATCCCTCAGGAGCTGTCAGGTATTTTGAGGTAGAACTTCACTTCAGATCTTGTTTATGTCATATGACACAAACCTTAAGACATGCTGTTCCCCGTTGTCTGATTTTCTCACATAGGATGTGTGACATCCTATCCAGGGAAAAGAACTGGTACAGATGACACGCTTCAGCATTTCTGCCATTATGCCGGTGCCAGGGCACTGTCTTTCTTTCTGGTGAGTCATCTGTTCCTCCAATTTCAGGCTCTTTGCTTTGGAAATTAGAACAATTTTGCGGATGAAAACAGTGCCCTGGGAAGAGTATCGCTTGTCATCCAGCCATTCTTTTAAGTCTTCCTTCTGTTTTCCCTTTCCTGCTTACCCACACGTTTCCATTCATACTTCCTTCCTACCAAACTTAGTATTTCTTGTGAATTTCTACACTGTAAGTAAGCAAAATACACTTTTCTGAGATAAAATCTTTTCCCTACTTAAAACTAGTTTAAACTTATGAAATCACGTAACACTGTTTTTCTACCTATGTGGCAGATTCTCAGAGGTCATCACAAGTAAATAAAACAGAAACTTCCACAGAGATAACATAAGTACATGCTATGATCAGTGCATGCATTGAATACCATCATAAAAACACAGAAATTAGTGTCATACAAAACATGCCTAAAAAACTTTGCCTACAGGAAAAAGGCTGATCCAAATATTGTATGATGTCCAATAACACTCCTATTGTTGCTTTCACCTTAATTTCTTAATGGTTACATCTATCTGTTGGACCTTGACTTAAACTAGACTGGGACAGGTCTATGGCTGAGGTCATGTTATTCTACACATTTGAATGTGTAAAAGCACAGTGTCACTTTGCTTTTGACAGGTTTCCCAACAATTGCTGTAATATGAGATTTTATCTTTAAAAATACTAAATCTTAAATTTTGGCAACAATAGAAAATAATTTTCCTAGTGTTATTGATCACTTTATTGTGGTACACTAAGAATTCTACGTGGACATCTAAATATATATTTTATGTAGTTATTTTTTCTTTTATTGATTACTCAGGGCTGGGGGACTGATCATGAACTTCCTTCAGCTTGCTAAGTGAGAGAACTTCTCTGTGATAATCTGTTCAGTTTCAATACTTTGGTACATATGTGACACTTTTAGTATATGTGACACTTTTTCAGATTCTCAGTTGCATTATCAATTTATGGACCTAAGTCTTGTGCAATGGGATTTGTATGTAACAGAATCTAAAAACTTATATGTGAATATAGTGGAAGATTTCAGCCCATATGAAATCACAGTTGAGAACATTGCACTGAGAAAACAGCTTGAGAGATTTCATAAATATCCCATGCATTAAGGAAAGAAATTAACATCTATGCTTCCAGCCTACTGAGAATAAAAGACAACCATTAAATTATTTTACACAAAGAATATTGCTTTAACTGCACAGATATGTAATCAGCAAATACAGGAATGGCTTCACACTGCCTCTCTGCTACCATTCTTTTTTTCTTTTTTTCTTTCTTTCTTTTTTTTTTTTTTTTTAAGAAAAGCTAAATACGTATTACCATAATGAGTAGCTGTACTCTTGCGGCATTTGCAGCAATTGACTTTCATAGATTTTCCACTGTTTTGTTTTGTCTGATTCTAAAGGATTGTTCTGTTAATCCCTAGGTTCTTAAACTGTTGTTCAGTTGAAAGCAATTGAAAGTTTTGTGGTGTTTTTTTTTTTCCTCCTTAATTAAGCTCAGTAGGATAGAAGTCACTTCTGCTGAACATAAGTAGTCTGAGACTCTGATGTGCACTTGTAAAAATACTGCAGATCCTAAGATCACTTAAATCACTTGAATTTGTCAGAGTCAAGATATGCAAAGTACAGGGACAAGTAGGAAAATAAATTTTAAAAAATAACAGTTTCTCGAAAAAGATATCTGTTGTAGACTGGTGTAACAAATATTAAAATGGAAAATGTCAGCACAGAAGTGTCAAAATCTTTTCCAGATTTTTTTTGCTGCCCAACTGGTATGCAAGATTTGGAAAACATTCTGAACAAAACACTTTACAAACCCCATCATCTTCAGCAGAAACAAGCTGTTTTCTGCTCCATATTGGCCACACAATTTTATGAACACAACTATAAACTCAAATCCACATTTCCTATCTCTATTTGCCACTCCTGATTACTCTGACACCTCAGAGTTCATTTAAAAATGTTCAATGTGCTTTGATCAACCACACACATTCTACTGTCTACAAATGGTACTTCTGCATATTTGGGGGCTGCTTCGATAATGACAGATTATCTGCAACCTTGTAGCATGCCCTGAAACACCAATGCTCTAGAATGGTTTGCAGATGCTCTTTGAGTTTTTGCCTCTCTACAGATTTACTTCAGATAGCTTCAAATCTACACAAATTCAAAGGAATACACACAATTTATGGGTCTTACTTAGACTAATGGAAAAGTGTTGGGGCAAATTTGCGTAATTTTTCTAATAGAAATATACCTAATTCAGGAAGTATTAAATTAGCATTTAGTTAAGCCGTAATTCTTCTGATCTAACAGAAATCTGTTAATTGTTTTCTCTGTCCTTTAAACAAGTGTGGGATAAGCATTCCAGGAACATTTCAAACCATTTAGATTTCTTCTCTGAACTGAAATACAATAATATAGTCCTTGATCCCACAAATATTATTAAATATTATTTAAGTTGACTAAATCAGATTGATATCCCAATACTTTTCTAATAAAGCAAGTGTGTCTTGTATGAGCCCTGAATTAATCTCTGACTGTTTTGTAAAAGTAAAAGGCATCAGTTTACTTTTGCAAAACCCTAACCCTAACCCTCATCAAAACGCCTCAAATAATTCAAGTCCTGTTTCATTCCATCCAGTCCTAGAAACTAAGAAAGATACACTTGGTTAGTGGCAGAGCCTTTGGCCTTAAGCTTCTCTTGACGTTCATTTACTTAATTATTGTCAATGGTTTTCGTGCTGGTCTGGCCCAGTTCTGTGAGTAGCGGGGTGGAGGGATTTTGCAAAATCCGCACCTCCGGAAAAGGGAAACAGGGGACCCCAAAATAATTAAAAAACAGCGGCAACGATCTGAGGAGAAACAAACTAAGTTACTAAATATAGTATCGGAATGCAAGATAACACACTATAATACAATATAATTAAAATCGAAGCTAATAAATCAAATATAATGAGAGAAAGAAGGTCCGAAAGGTGGATAGGCCTCACCATAACGCTGAGGTGAGATGCGCCATCTAGTTGAGCAGCAGGGAGACAGAAGGAGAGCCGACGAAGAAGAGCCAATGAAGAAGAGCGCATCAGGTGACCTTGCCAGGAGTTATATCTCCTCTCTGATCATAAAGCCCCTTGGGGAATGTAGTTCTTCTCTTCTGGGCAGGTACCCAGAACTTGAGCATTAACAGTTAAACTCCCAGCACACTACATTATGATGTATGATGATATTATGATGTGGAATACCGATAACCAAAATCATAAAATCATGACGACTATCTATTTATTTGTTACATTAAGCTAAGCATATTATTATATTAAGAGAATTGAATGCAGCTTTTATTTTTTATCAAGTAGTGTATTGTGTCTAATGGGTCCTGAGACTGTAAACAATATTGCACTGTGTAGCATTTTTTTTCCTTATCTTTCTTCTTTTCATCTTTTTTGAGATCTGGTGCTTGCTTTGAGATGTATTTTTGTCTCAGCAATGTTTTTGAACAATGTATTTCACTGCCAGTGGTGACAGGCCAATATTCAGCAACTCTACAGGAAAAATAAAGAAAACAACAAGAACAAAAACCAGAAACCTTTGCTACTGATGTCTGTTTTAATTTATTTATTTCCAATAAAAGAAGTAAATGATGATTGAAGTACGTGTAAAAAGAGAAAGAACTTCTCTCCCCTCTCCTCACTCACAAAATATATTCCATAGCATTTCTCCAGAACACAGCCTCAGCACTTACTGCCTTAAAGAAAGCCACATGCTTCTTCAAGGAAAGTCAAGTTTTTACTTTAGCACGGTCGAATTAAAATATCTGGACAATTGTACTTTATTTCTAGCAAAGCATCAACTATTTAATAGACTTCTTTATACTCAATACCCTGGGGCACTCCGACTCTCTGCTGATGTTCTTGGTCTCATCTGCTGTAATTTCCTGTGCCACTTTTAGTTTATTATATATATAACTTGGTATATTACAAGGAATTTGTACTGTAGGAGCTAAGCCTGAATATCTTTCTCCAGTTTTACATTTCATTCCATGTGAATGTGGCATAGCAAGTTTAAGTGGCAACTGCATGTCTCATTACTTGGCAATGCATCTGGACCTAGGCAGAGACCACTGTAAGATAAGGATTTATTTAAGCTAGTTATAATTTGAACTTTATAAACGTTTAGAGATACTATGATACTTTAAATTCTATCCCTTCCTCTGCCCAAAAGAGTTTCAGATCTTCCTTTCTGAACTAAATATTGCAATGCTCTGAGTTAGTGTCTTGATTTAATTGGTTGGTTTGTACAGTGGAAATCTTGTGTGTTAAGTTTCTCTGAAGAATTACCTCTAAAACTCCATTAAAGTGAGCAATTCACAGACCACTTAAGTGAAAAACAGAAAGGGACTAGGATTCAGCATCTGCAAATGCCTTTTCAGCTAAAGTAAGCATTGCCATTTGTATTTATTATATGTTTCTCAGTTGTGGTATCATGCCAGAAATCTTATCTATTCATAATGAATACAATAAAACCATATTTTTCTTATCCCTGAGTGCATTCATTCATGCTGAGAAAAAGAATTAACTGATAAAGGAAAGAGAAGCAACATGATTGATGTTAATAGAATAAGAGGGATTCTGCTTCCATTTCTTTTTGCTTCTCTGCTCTGTCTTAAATCTTTAGGAATCCTGAGGGAGAAAACTCCTTGGTGGACTGTAAAGTGCTGGTGACCTTGGTGTACCCAAATTTACATTCACACAGAATTTAAGTTTCCTCATGCTTAAATTAGTTTACCATATGTTTGAATGGAGTTTCAATCATAACAAAGGAATTAAATAGTTAATTCCACAGGCTTTATAGATAATGTATGAAGTGGGAAAAACACTCCAGTGTTTTTCAGAATTCAGAAAAACAAGTTTTCTTCTCAAAAATACTGTTTTCACAATGCAGTAGAAGGAAAACAACTGAGATTCTTAACTTTTTTTTTTTTTTTTGCTAATATAATCAGATAATTACTAATACGTACACATAAATAAATCTGTTTTTAAATGCCCAAGAGAAAACTTCACCTCATTGCCTATCCTCTTTAGTGATTAAGATCTTACCAAAAATTATCTCCAAGTTCATGCAGTAGTGACACTGTAAAAGGCCACCTGTCATTTTTGAAGGGCTGAGCAGCTGCATTCCCATCTATTTCTTCTTTCCACTCCCAAACTCAGTGCTTCCTTATTTAGGTTCCCTGAGAAAGGTTCAATCTGGTATGCTTGCTTGCTCATGCTTATTATGTACTGATACCCACAAACTTTATATAAACCATATCAGTTTTGTTCATATTTAATTAGAAGCAATGCTAGCAAGACAGAAGAAAAGAATGCTGTTACTCTTCTTCTATTTTAAATGGTTGTTAATTAGGTCAATTAACTAACATCAAAATAGCCAGGGCACTGAAACTACTCAGGAGGGTTCTTATTAATTATTCTAAAAGATGAGTTTTGTTATTTCTATGAAGTTATAAATACATTTTATTTCTATTAGCAATTTTCACCTCTTAACATGAATCTGTCTTTCAATTAATGCACTTTTTTTTCCTATTAAAGCACTCTTTTTTTTTTTTTCTTTTTTTTGTAAATGTGATCAAATGTTTTAAGTGACTAACTCGTATTTCAGGTGTGATTCATCATATACTTTCTTGAGCTCTCAAAAGTTTTTAGGACATCCACAAGTGGGTTGTACTACCCAGACTGCAGATGGTAATGTGAATTTTGGTATTTCTTTCCAATCAAAAATAGAACAAAATGAACACAGCCTAAAACATGAATCGCTTAAATGCTCAGTAGAGCACTTCTTCAAAATGCTCTTCAAATCTACAGAGTATTTGTGCTACAGTCTTGGTCCACAGATTTGTCTGAGTGAGAATATCTGCCATCTTTTCCGTTAAAACTATGCAAGTAGTTGTAAATATAAGTTCAACATGCAATAAAACACTGCAATATAAAAAAAAAAATCCAGTTATTTTTTAACACATGATACGTAATCATTAAAAATAAACTTTCCTTAGTTCATTCTCTTTTCTGCTACTTCCTGAAAAGATTACTTGTTGCTGTTTTTGTGACTAAAGACTTTCTAAACTTTGTATTTCTTGAGTTCCATGTCGATCGTTTCAGTCCTAAACATAAATGTCAGTGATTGAGTTGCACAGTTAAAAAAAAAACAACTTCAATTGAAAATAAATTTTAAATAGTAGATGTGCTATCTTCTTTGCTTTAGAAGCAGGCTTTATAAATTAATCTAGGCAACTCTCGTTGACACTTTAAATATAATCCTACTTGTTAATGCCCAGTAACTTAATAATTATTTTAGTGCAGTTGTTATCAATTAAAACACTATCAAGTTACTGCTAAAATACCCTCTATGTCATGCAACTGTGATGTATCATAGTACATGACAACTGAAACATACTCTGAAGCAAAGTCATATATAATCTTATAGAATTTAATGGATTTTTGCTGAATCCTCGATATTCCATTTCATGATGTCTGGATCTAAGCATGTTAGCTTATATTAGTCATTTTTTGCCAAGGTAAGACTAGCTCATGATGCCAAATCTTCAGGATGCACATCTAAGTTTTGATGTAAAATTGGAGCAAGTGACTGCAGAAGTGCTTCTTGGCCATGCAGTTACTTTTGCTTATTGTCTATCTTACATAAATATTACGCAGACTTAGTTTTCAGTCTGTCACTGTTCTTGAGCAAAAATAAGTAAATTAACCTTGATAGAATAATTCAAACTATCTACCCAAAGAAGAGCAATATTTTATGCAAAATTTCTTTTCTACTTAACTCAGCAAAGTTCTTTGTTTTGAGGAATCTATGTAGAAGCTGAGATGTGCTTTAAAGAATGTAAACCAGATCTCAGATATGTTTATGATGAATGAAGCTATACACTGTCAGTGAGAACATCTATCTTCAAGGAGGGGCAGGGTTTGGCCTTGTGAAAGTTGATTTCTTTACAACGTTAGCCCATTGTGAATGGGTAGCTAGAGAAAGTGTCAACAATGGTCACAAATGGGTAGCAGAGGACACCTCTTGAATACTCTGGGGTTTTCAGTGCTGGAGAAGAATTGATACTACTATGATTTTGACTTTGCACTATAGCAAAATTTCTAGATTTACCAATTTTCCTAAAATCCATTCTTCTGAAACACTACGATCCATATTGCTGTGATTCTGTCACTGTGACTGTTCTAGTTATTGGCACAGGGTAGCATTTCAAAACCTGTTCAGAAAATGTGCATAGATGTGAAACTATGACCAACAGCTAGTGATTTCAGCTAGCTGGGTAGAAATATGGAATGGTCTTACCATACATGAAATGTCAGTTTACATGTTAACCCAGCTCTACAAAATCAAGCATTGGCATGCTTATCAGTTGTGTAGAGAACAGTATATATTTTTTTCCAAATCTTTCTCTTGATCTTCAGTGCTCTATGAGAGAATTTAATAAAGTGACAGTGATAAATTTGCTCCACAAGATAATCATGTGATCAGTCAGATTTGATATGCTTGTAGCATCCTGTGAGCGTGGTTCATTAGCATGCTTCTCTCAGAAAACTAGTGAAGGAGTTACTAGGTCCTCTGCTGCTATGTATCACTGTTATTCCTCCTTAATTTACTAATCTTAAGTAATTACTCTTGCACAAATAAGATGTTTCTAAATGACACTATTGTAGACTTGGTAATGTTTTATCTTTACTAGTACTAAATTTAAGCCACCTTTATTTTCCCTTCCATGCCTCATGTCATGCCCTCACCCTCAAACAAACAAACAAACAAACAAACAAACAAACAAACAACAAAGATTGAAGTGAAACGTAGCAGAGCCCCTGGGGGCTCTGTTCACAAATACTACGCACTCACTCAGCAGAGCGTATATAACCTGTACGTCAATACATAATTGACACATGCACCTAGATACGCAGCGGGCAGTGAACTGGATTTTAGTTCTGGCTAAACAACCTATAGGCTTAGATTCTGCAGACATTGGAGGTGCATTAGTATTTATGAGTTGGACAGGGGCACACTGGCCTTTCTTTTTTTTGTTGTCACCATTTTCGCTTCCTGTCTATTTCTCACAGAGCTTGCAAAAGTACTTTAAGAATGTTATCCATGAGGCTTTGTTGCAGTGACCATTTGACATAAGTGATGGGATGCCCTTTCTCCCCTAGATCCCACTCCCAGACTTCATTGAAACTATTGTCAGAATGGCTGTTCTCCCTAAACACTCACTACAAAATTGCTATGCCACCTCTATCAAAGTGCAAAAATTCCCTAGTTTGCCATTTCCTCCTTAATAGTATCTTCAAACATAAAACTAGCTACCAATGAATATACTCATGCAATATATATCTCTGTGAACTCATAAAGGAAGTGCTACACTGCTGAGATGTGACCACTGTTAAATCACCATTACATTTCCACCCCTGGGCCTTTTTTCCAACAGATGTTATTTGAAGTTTTTTGCCTTGTAGCCATTGATCACTGAGTTCAAATCAGGACTACCTATTACACTTAATTTTTTTTTTGTTCTCTCTTGCATGTCTACAATTGTACAAAACTACCAGTAACGCAGACGTGTTAACCCAAAAGTAAATTAGGAGAAATCTTTATATGAAATAGAGAAAACAGCTTCAGACTGTGCTGTTATTTGACATCAGCACAGCACATTATACTCCTCACATGTCTTGATGTCAATAACAGTTTAGTTTTACAATGAAATACCACTGTAGTTAGTAATTTTATCATTATAAATCTTTGGTATTTTTTTAAATCTATGAAACAGAAATCAATGAAATGCTCCCAGTAGAAGTTAAATCATCATACAGAATAGAAAAACAAGATTCAGAAAACGGCTGTATATCTTATGGTGGTCTGAGATTCTTGGCCCTTATTATTTTTCCAGTATGTATTAATAATAATTTTATAAATTTTTTTGAGGACATTATCATTACTATTCCTTGTAATACTACAGTTGCTGCTGTTATTCTCAGTAGTGATCCTTTTTTTCTTCATTCTTTTTTAGGCTTAGAAAGCTTCATCATAGGTAGACTTATCAATAAAGACAATAAGGTGCTACTGACTAAGCAAAACATTTGCAGTGACATGTAACTCTTCCTAATTCCTCAATCTAGTGCTAATGTTGTCTTGAGGACTAAATCTTTTTTTTTTTTTTCCTCTTGAACTTATCATTTGTTAAATACATTTTAAATTTGTAGGCCCACAGATTAAATTAGAAGCCTGTGGATTTGAAGGACAGCTTCCTTTGGTTGTGGATATCTGATCTGTGTCTTGTGCTCCAATGAATTTAAAAATCTGACCGGATGGCTCACTGTTTTTCTACAGATGAGCTTACCTGAACTGCATATTGACCTTTCTTAATGATACATCTGAAACAACAGTACAGTGTACCCAGCTGTAAAAATGTGGAGTTGTTGTTCTGTGTTCTGGACTTTTTTCTAATATTTTACAGTGATAAATTTTAACTATTGCTAGCATGAGCAGATTAAATGGAGGGAGTGAAAACTATCAAACGACAAGTGCAAATTTATGTTATTATCCATTCCATGGTTCAGATCTCAGATGATCATTTAGTGTTATGAAAAGTATAGTATTTCATACTAATAAATACGTATGGTTTAACTGTTTTATAAGTAGATATTTAATGTATTTTGTGATACATCAGATTTCTTCCCGTCCTTTAGTATAACCTTGAGATCTAAAAGCGTCACAGACCATAAGAATGGTCTAACACATACTAGAACTTTGCATAACTGACTGTTGATAATCTCATGGTATGTTTCTGCTTAGAAAGATAATACACCTGTAACGGACGGTAGTTGTTTCTCCTAAGATTCTGAGACATCCATTTTTATGCCTTACATTTGCTCTCCCGTCTGTTTTCATTTCTCTGTTAGAGTGACTTGAATTCATCAACTGTTCTATTTTTTGCATATCCAACACATCAAACAGCGCCACGTTAGTGTTGACAGCTGTGGTTATATTCTGTAGGTAATGTTTTTTTTTAGAGTCCTTTTGTGTGCTCTCTTCAGTCCTCTTGTCGGCACATAAGACTGATCTTTTGTGCAGAATAAATTTTCTGGTCAGCCTGTCCATAAGATACCTATGCTCTGAAGCAGGCAGGCATTTTCATTTGACTTAAACGCCACCTCAGACTTCTGCTGAAGAAGACAGTATTTTGCTAAAATGACAAAAGGAAATTCATGTTACCAACTGTAGCAGACACAGCACAACTTTAAATAGAGCTACAAAATGCATTTTTCGAATCACAGTGGACTTATTGGCACAAATCAACCCTCATCTTGTGATGATCTTTAGTGGATTACAAATGACAACTCAAGAGCACATCTGCTTTTGCCACTTTGACAGGAATTTAACTTGCATAGGGCCTGAATGAGAAGAGTGAATATGTGTGAAACTCCAGAACTAGATTAGCCAGAGGACATCTATGAGCAACCATGCTCCTAAGTAGCTTAAGTATTACAAGGAAATGTAAAAGTTAAGCACTAGTTTATCTGGGTCTCAACAACTTCTGAAAAAAGTTTGAGATGCTTTTGAAAATTTGGCTTTTGCAGTTTATTCAAAATCACATACTATGTTGTAAGGGAAGGAAGTGAACTGCTCCAGATTACTCTGCCTTTAAATATTTAATCAGCCTCCTTTATGAAAGAATAAAGACATTGAATGAGAAAGTAATACTGGTCGATCCATTAGTCATATAATAATAATTTAAAATATTTCTTTGTGAGAAGATAAAAACACATAGATGTGCTTTGATCTCTTTCCTATCAAAGCTTCAAGAAAACATTCCTACAGCTACATAGAAATCTTCTATCACACTGTCCTCAGTCAGCTTGGGGCACAGTTACTGTCCATTTGGATTAAAGCACAGTCTTAATTTCTTAACTTGTTACAAATACAGGAAGAAGAAATACAAGCTTTCAGAAACGAAAAGGAGCACAAGTTCTATTTCCTGTCTTTGAGTAAGAATGGAAATGGAACTGTTCTTCACATGTTATTTCTTACTTTTAAAAAAATAAATAAATTATAGTAACTTTAAGGAATTTAGTAAATACACACTCTAATACATTAATAGCAACACTTTCCCACACAAAGTGCACTAGTTCTTCATAATTTTGTTTTTCCTCCTTGCTAACCACTGATCATGGGCATTGTTAGAGTGTTTTCAACCATGTGTGATGTATCTATTTTATAAACATTATATAATGGCTATTTCTTATCTGTCTTGAAGCAATTTTCTTTGCTCACAGTGAAAGGCTAAGATAAAGGTAAAGGAACTAAAGCCTGATTTAAGATGACAAAATTCTGGTGAAAGCTAAAAACTCATTGTCTTCTGTGATGTATTGGAGTGTTATATGACTACCTAGCAATGTAAAATTGAAAGTACTGTGTAAATGCCTTTGCTCCTAGCCTGCATTACTGCCTTTTTTTTTTTTTTTTTAATAATTGAAGACCTGTGCTCTTTTTGAAGATTTATATGAATATTCTCATAAATACATATGTCTTTCAGAATTCTGTATTGTCACAAAAAACATGTGACCATGAACTTTTATTCAGAATAAGTCACTGAAATTAGAATTTAAATTCTTTCATTATAAATATTGAATTATCTTTCCAAAATAAGACTGAGAATTTCCCGTCATAAGAAGTTCTTCACTAGTAAAACATACAAAGCTAATATGCATTCTGTATATTTCTGTTGTGAAGTATGAAAGGGAACACTCATAACTCTTTTCTTGTAGACTGTTGTTTGGGGAGATCACTTAGCCATTTAAGGTGCAAAAAGGAGTGAGCATCGGGAATACGAGCTCCAGATGGACTCAGAAGAGCTCTGTTACATAGAAAAGCAGCCTTCATTTTGCTGCATCTAAATGAATTAATCAGGAAGTCCTTGTGCACTTTGAGTAGCTCACATTTAAAGTGAAAATGACACCTTTGCAAGTTATTTGCAGATCTATCAGTGAGAACACACCATCTAAATGAAGTGTCAATTTCATTGGTTATATATTTCCACTAAATTAACTGCTGTGACTTCAAGAATATGGTGCCTTAGTGTGTATCTGTCTACTCTAAAGAAAGAAAGATGTCGTAAATTAGACAATTGGACATTATGGTATCTTTATGTAATTCTTTTCTAAGACAATATTGTAATACAATAATGAAAGAGGAGCTTGCTTTGTTTTGACATACGTTCAACAGCAGATTTCTTCATGTTGTTTTATGTCCATTGATTGAAGTTCAACAAGAAAAAGTGCCAGCTCCTATGCTATGGCCACAAGAACTCCAGGCAGTGCTACAGACTTGGAGCAGAGTGGCTGGAAAGATGAATTGAGGAAAAGCATATGGAGTGTTGGACAAAACTTGGCTGAATATGAGTGAGCAGTGTGGTCAAGAAAGGAAACAGCATCTTGGCTTGCATCAGAAATAGTGTAGCCAGCAGGAGCAGGGAGGTGATTGCCCCTGTGTACTCAGCTTTGGTGAGTACACCTCGACTACTGTGTTCAGTTTGGGACCCCTCACTACAAGAAAGATGTCAAGGCCTTAGAGTGTGCCCAGAGAAGGGCAATGAAGCTGTGAATTGTCTGGAGCACAAGTCTTATGAGGAATGGATGAAGGAACTGGGATTGTTAAGTCTGGAGAAGAGAAGGCTCAGGGGAGACACCGATCTCTATGGTTGCCTAAAAAGAGGTTGTGGGGAGGTGGCCTCTGCTACAGTTTAACTAGCAACAGTATGAGAGGGAATGGCCTTAAGAAGTACCAGGAAAGGTTCAGGCTGGATATTAGGAAGAATTAATTCTCCAACATAGTGATCAGGCACTGGAATGGGATGCCCAGGGGGATGCTGGAGTCAGTGTCCCTGGAGGCATTTAAGGAAAGTGTAGGTGCTGTACTTAGGGACATGGCTTAGTGGGCATGGTGGTGGTAGGTGGACAGTTAGACTAGATGATCTTGGAGGTCTTTTCCAACCTTAATTATTCTATGATTCTATGGGTTTGTTTTTTTTTTTTTAATTTTTATTTATCTATTTATTTATTTTACATTACCTCTTAATCTGAGTCTTCCAAAAAGTACAGTGATGTAATTTCTTGTTTAGTTTCTTTATCATATTGAAGACTGGAGGAGTATGAAATAGCACAGCACAACAATTCTATACTTTCAAAACACTATTGTGAAGAAATAGGCTCACCTATTCTCTTCAGTAGATTTCTTAACAGAATACCTTTTACTTTCTTGTCAGTGTTTTCTCTAGTGATTGTTTTTGCTGCATCTCTATTTATTTTATAACTAGCGGTTCAGACATTTTCTAGTTTGGGGACTTATTGAGCTTGTACCTGACACATTCCAGTGAAGTCTTAAACATTCAGAATAATAATATTCAAATAAAGCTTTGAAGGTCTCTTCTGTTTTGCATAGTACCTAAATGGTGTTTAATCCCTGGCTTGCTAAAGATAACAGAATGACTTCCTTTCCTCAGTAGACAAAATCTTCAAAACTTTAAAGTTCTTTTTAGAGCCTATTTCGATAGAATATTTTTAAGAAGGGTCTGCATCACCTCCTCCTGTTTTTGACAGCTCTAACTCCTGTTTCATTTCACCCATTCCTAATATGGGTGTTCCTCAGTAGTAGTTGCGATTACAAATACAGTTTGAATTGCAGAAGTGTCTGACAATGCATAATCTGTCTGGGTTTACCTAAAAGAACTGAGAAGGACTAAGTGTAATCCGTAACGTTAAAACTACCCTATGCTAATAATGTTTGACTTTCTAGGTGAACAATTTAAAGTTAATAACGTAAGGAACATTGCTGGAGACAATTATTTTCTATCTGGAATCTAACACGAACTGTATCTTAAGCTGAAATGATGGTTTTGATTTTGCATCCAAAGTGGCCAGCATCAAAGGTCTGGTTTAGCTCTACAAATATATCAGAGTAAGGTTTGTTGTAAGCTCCAGTGAAATTCAGTGGGTACTTGGGAAAAACATGACCAGATTATTCAGATGAAACTCATTAAATGGCAATAAATTTGTTGTCACAAAAGATTTTGACAAATGTTCGCCAGCACTCTCTAGGCCTGGCCATCCAGTCAGTTCTTCATCCAGCGAAGAGTGTACCTATCTAAGCCATGGGCTGTCGGCTTCTCCAGGATAATACTGTGAGAGACAGAGTCAAAAGTCTTTGCTGAAGTCTAGGCAGACTACATCCACAGCTTTTCCCTCATCTATTAGGTGGGTTACCTAGTCATAGAAGCGGATCAGGTTGGTCAAGTAGGACCTGCTTTTCAATAATCCACGCTGGCTGGGCCTGATCCCCTGCTTATCCTGCACATGCTGCGTGATAGTACTCGGGATGATATGTTCCTTGACCTCCCCTGAATTTAAACGTATCATGAGAAATTAAAGTATAGGAAGATTGCTAGCCATTATGGCATAGTTGGGTGCATGCTGCCCTAAGGTTCCTAAACTTTTTTTTTGTTATACATTTTGGTCAGGATGTTGTGCTTGCGATAATTTTTGTTGTATTGAGAAGAAAACATGAGCCTGGGCACAATCTCGTGTTTCCCCAGCTACATGATTTTCCAGAAAGATCCAGCTCGTGCTTAAGCAGTTTTCAGGGAGGCAGGCAGCTATTGTTCATTTTGCACCCACTCAAACACAGGTATTTCCAGATTCTTGGCAATGAAGCAGACTGATATTCTGTCTAAAATGACCTGACTTGCCCTGGTTAGATTGTGGGAAAGTTTTTTTCTTTTTTATAAGTGGAAATGCTGGAGATTCAGCCTTGGCAACCATGAGACAAGGAACTTTACTTTTCTTATAGAAGTTGGAAAGAAGAGGGAAATAATTCTATTTTTAGAAGCAAGATATAAGAAATTGAAATTTGTCCCAGTGTCTAATTAAAGAAACTAGAATCAGGGGAAATTATAGTCTAAAGTAATCTTATAACTTTATTTCTTTTTCTTGAGAGCTCGAAACCTGCTCATTTCTTGACTCCCAAAGCCTATACTATCCCTGCCAAGTTATAAGATACCTTTTGTCCATTGGGCTTAAAAATCCAGTAGTATTTATGAAAAGATATTTCAAGCAGCGATTGTAATTGTATCCAATTAATGAGTATGTTTAAATAAGCTTTGGAATAATCTTAATTATAGTGTATTGCAAAAAGTTTTACATTATATTTTTACAAACTTTTATATTCTAGTTTGGCCATCATGCATTAAATATTGCTGCTTAGATGTCAGAATGTTTTTGCTTTGCTTTAAATAAGTAGTTATTGCTACTTATTTAAGAGATGAGAAAAAGATAGGGCATTCAAAGTTCTCTTGTTCACGTATACCATGAAGGGCAGAATTAGCTTTAATATGTGGTGTTACCATTGGACTTCAAATAGAGTATCTAGAGTTGTTTCTAGAATCCACTTTGAAAAGTTAGTTTCATTCTCATTACATTACTTTAAAGGCTTATAATTTCTCATATATTTCTAAATTTAATATAGAATTATTAAATTTAATGCACAATTTATATTTTAATATAAAATTGTTTTTAACTCTGATTATATTTTTAAGATATTTAAGCTGTTTAGGTAAGTCTCTGTATTACGTGGGATGAAAAAGCTGTCCTTTAAAACTCCAAATTCTGATACACAAAGTTTATATTACCTAGTTATTGTAGTATTATTAGAGTTAGTCTTTTCTCCTGAAAGGCATTTAGGATACAAAATTTCTACTAATGGGATTCGAGGAATGGAATTTTACTAAGAAAAACATTAAAATGCAAGGTGCCAGCAAAGAAGACTAAGATTTTTAGTGATGTCATCACACTTCAGTGCAGTTTCTTTTAACTGTTGAGTAGTTCTACTCACAGAGTGATACGAATAGAACAAAGAAAGTGAGATTCTGCTCTATATCTAAACAAAAATCATGGAAGCTAGAACTTGGTTGTACTTATGGAAAAGTGACACAAAAGCATGTTATCATCTTAGTGTAGATTATGTGACTTTAGTCTATGAGAAAATGGCATAAATCATAATGTCAAGTTATTTTAAATTTTAAATGTATGGGTCAAGAAATTTACTGAAGTAAACCACAATTTGTTCCCTCCATGTAATGTAACTCCATGTATTATATAACAAGTTAATGTGTCAGCTGAGGCTATAATCCCATTTGCATTCATTTTTAACACAGTATAGTATTTTCTATCAAGACCTTGTAATTTCTCTTGAAAAGTTTGTGGAAAAATAAAACAGTTTCACACCTTTTGTCAACCACTTTTGCTTGGGAACTTTCAGCACAAGTGTGTTGGGTCAGGAAATTAAATATTTAAATGGGAATTTCATTGTCCACAATTGGGATTTTCAAGCCTTACAGGTCTTTAACTTGGACATTCTTAGTAAAGATAACCAAGGTTAAGCAGGTGAGCTTCGTTATTAACCATCTCAGAGGAGACAGGACTTATGCTAACAGTAATCTTCAGAACCTTATAGTTACTCTTCATCAGATGCTACAACCAAGAGAGAGAAAAAAATATGGTGTCAAGATGCTTCCCACTGCTAACTAAAAAAAAAGTAGAAGATTCCTTCTGAAAAATGGAAGGAAAAATTGGGTCAAGGACATCAGGGAGAGAGCTGGTGTTCACACTTTTGTTTACACTGAGAATACAAGTTCAAATTTCCTATATGTCTTATATTTTCAAGCCAGGTGGAAACTTATTTACAACTTTCTAATGCACTCCAATTGTAGAATAAGCAGAGAATCATGAAAATACTGTCATTAGTGCAATAAACAATAAGATAGCATGGTTTTGTTTCTTTTTGTTTGTAAAGTCATTGAATATATTGTTTTGTAGTATATATTTTTACTGTAAGCTAGGAGAAATTATGGACAATATAGATTAATTGCAGTATACTTATTAATACAGAAGAGCTTCGAGGAATCAAGATTTAGTCAAAAGAGAGTAAGTCTGCTTTATTTGTATTTATCAAAACTTCTGGACTCTATATGTCAATGAGTATGTGTTACCACTAATTATTTTCATATTTCAAATTGTATTTAACTATTTTTGTAAGAAAATTAATTAGCATGACTCTTCTAAGGAACAAAATGCTGCCAATCTGAAGAAGAGGGCAGGAAAAAGATCCTGTTAAAAAACAGCCACTGTTATTTAATTGGGATGCGTTCTCAGAGTATGTCTTGTAGTGGCTGTAATGGCTTGATTACCAGCTTTATGTGCTTGTATTTCAGCAAAAACAAATACAATGGCATAAATCATCAAGAGATGGGAACCAGTACCCTACTGTGGGACAGGCCGCTTTTAGATAGAGCCCACTGATGCTGAGGATAAAAGAAATATACTGTTTGGGTGGAATTATGTCAGGCAGAAAGAGCAACTGACCAGTTAGAGAATGTGGAGTTTCTTTTTGACCTGGATTCTGAAGCACAAGTGCAAATCAGTTAGCAAGGTTGGAATTAACCATCTGTATTACTGCTACTGACTATTTATCTTGTATGCCTGTTTTTGCCATCTGTTTTGCCATCACAGCTGTCCACAGAGACCTCCTTGGGGGACCAAGGAACATGCTTGTATTTTGGCAAATATGTACACTTTTTTTTCTTCTAATTCAATCCTTTACTGAGAAATTTAACAGAGTTTTGCTTTAAGAGAAAACTTTAACTGGCATTTTATTGCTTGCATCCCATATGTAGTAATCCACATCTTTTTGATGAAAAATATATTTGATGAAAAACAGATAGTATGTACTGATGTTCCTGATAGTACTTCTTGCTAGGCCTTTGTTATAGTTTCAGTGTTATCTTCAAGGAAACAAAACTTTCCCTCTGTATATTTATTCCACTAAATCACTGTTTCTCCACCGGTTGTGCTTTCTTTGAAACTTTTGTAATGGCTGAGTATTTCCCACTTACATTTCATCCCATTGTTTCAGCTTTTCTGTCTCTTTATGAAAAATATATGAACTGTTATAAGAGATTTTGGTAAAGGAAAAGCAAATTGCTATCATACTCACTTCAAATAACTTTTTTTATATTCATGAGGTATTTTACATTGTTACACTTACTTTCAATAGCTTATCCTGTTTACGTCACTTTCTGTAACTAGTTGACTAAAATTCTGTCTGCTAATTATTTATACTATTACAGAATGTATTTGTGAGAAAGGGGATTGATGAATCTGTCTACTATGCCATTAGGGCTGCAAGATTATATTATTATTTTCAAATATTAGTAGGCTTCTACGAGACGAGATAGAGGGCTGGAGCCAGTAAAAATCTCCGGTTTGTGAAAGTTTGAATAATACACATTGAATAAAACACAGCCATAAGGAAAGCTGTTGCCTGATTCCTATGGCAATGACACAGTAATGGCTTATCGCAATTTTAAACATTTGCAGTGATAATAAGCAGTAATGGAGGGATCCTGTTGTTCACTTGTTATGTAGAAATACAGCTTCTGGCTAGTTAGTTGAAAATGATTATTTATATTTCAAAGATGTATGCTATATGTATTATTACACAACAATGATCTACTGATCTAATTTTGTCACAAGGATGACTTTCCAAAATTTACCCTTAATATATAGTGCATCAACTAAAGCAAAGTTTGTTTGTTTCACATTTTTAAATTTATTGGAAAATGTTTTAATTCCAGATGTTGTTTTTAAATTCAATATATTTTGCTGACAAGAATTTTCAATATAAAAGGTGTACTGCAGATTTTCAAAGTTTTGTATTTCAAGAGAGATAGTTTTGAAACATGGAATATCTGTGTTTTTACTCTTAACAAGTTTTTACTATCATGATCCAATTGTTTTGTTGACATTTTTTCATAGACCATTTTTGTGATAATCTTTCTTCAGATATTTGGTTGTTTTATTTAACTGCTCTCCAGGCTTAGGCATCTGTAGCAACCAAACATTTCACATCTTCTTTATTTTAATTTTTAAAAAATGTATGTTTGTTTTTGCAGTCTTTAGAGATCTAAACTCATCTTCAGAGAAAAATGCTCTGTTCTCCTCTCACAGCATCCCCAGCACACCAGGTTCCCATTCAAAGGTCACGTCTACCACAATAGTGCTAACTGTCCTGTCCCACTAGGTTAGGTTTGGATCTACATTTAATCTTCTATCTGAACATCTGGGAAGCTTCAGCACCTCCGTACTAGCATGGCTCTGTGTTCCAGAGAGGAGCTTACCAGTAGGATGTGCCTTCTTGCATATTCAAACCCTGCCATTTGGTAGACAAAAAACATGATTGTTTCCTAGAAGAAAATAGGATCCAAGTATGAAGAGACAGTATTTGCCAGCTGTATAAAATATGTGAAGGTCCACCAAGCTGAAGATTTGCTGGTGGAATGAAGAGGGTTTTAAAATAAGAAGGTTGAGGTAAGACCCATCAAGATAACATTCTTTTTTATGTTTATGTTTTCTATCAGGACAATCTGTTTAGTCAATTACTGCTTTCTTACATGGTAATGATTTGAAGAAGTATTACACAAAATATACACAAAATATTCTGTTAATATTTGCTTGCAACACTAGAGTAGTCTTTAGATATTGCAGATGATAATTGTGATGTAGTATTGTAGATAAGGAGGCTTGTTGTAAGGTTGGCAAATGAAACTACAACGGAATGCCTAGAATGTGGCAGACAGCATCAAGCTGTTCTCCTTTGTCTTCCTTATCTGTGTGTGCAGAGACTTCTAGATTGTCCTTGCATTCCATAGCAATCTATGGGACAAAAGGAACGTTGGGAGTTACATGTGAATTGAATGTTACATGTGAAAATATAACCTGTTCACGGACAATCATCTGGTGGAGCATTTGTGGAGAGTTGTCTCTATGCTCCCCCGGAGCTGCCAATAAAGTATACCTTGCTTAGCAGTAACAAAACTTTACTGGTAAGTTTCTATTTATCAATTTCTTTAAATCAGTAATACTGAAATAATGATAAATTTCATATGTTTTGTCATAGAATATTTGTGCTGTCAAGATTTGTTCTTTAAAGGACATTTTAAATCATAAAGCATTTAAGTGGCAAATGTGATCTTGAATAAATCTTATGGAAAAACATGTAGATCTAAACGTGTAGACAGCTGAACTAATAAATGTGCAAATTACTCTTCACCTTCCAGAGAGTATGGCCCTGGCAGAGCAATTTAATGGACCAAAGGACATTCCTTTTCCTGAGGGCAATATAGAAGCACCCAGGATGGGGGAGCAGCATAATCATTGTTTAATTTTCTCTGCCATCTCCAAATCTGATCTATGCACAATACACAGCAAAACAGATCTCATTCAATTTGTCTAGTGTTTAGATTGCAATCAGTGTCGACAGGTCTAGAGAGTTAAAGTATATATGCATTGGGAGTAAGCTAAATATCTTGATTCTGTGAGGGACTAAATGAGACCTAATAATATCAAAGAAAGTTGTGCTTTGCTGGTTTGGAAATTGAATCATAGTCAGAGATAATTAGCTCAAAGGATCAATGCAGATGGATTATTTTAGACAGAAAACAAAGATTTATGTTGGTTCTCAATCTACTCACAGGGATGTTCGTTATCTAGTTTTGGCTGTTTTTTCAGTATCCATTTGCTTTAGCATTAGTTTACACTCTGATGGATGGAATTAAGGCTGTACATCACCATATCTGTAAACACTATGCCTTTCAGTGATAATTTGAGATCACATCCTCTCATTTGCAAGTTCAAGAGTAGCAGAAAAAAAACAGAAAACAGTTTAGGAAAGAAATATGGAAGAAGAAAATTAAATTGTCTAAAAGTTCGGTTTTCTTAAAACATTAGTGATATAAAGTAAAAAGGGGGAAAAGAGAGATTAAAACAAGTTATCCAGTTCCCAACAAGTGTGATTCTCCTACAAGAAGCACATGGGATGAAAATTAATATATGCAGTAAAACAGGGAGAGGAAGAAGATAAGATTAAACATTAATTTTTTGTTTTTTGTATGTTTGTTTTATTTATTCCTACCCATGCCTTCATTTAGTGAAAAGAAGAAATGAAAATTTAGTCTCAGTGACTGTTTCTTTCCACACAAGTAATTATGCTCTCTTCTGAGGGCAGATAGCTAGAGAGCATTTAAGGTCATATCTTTCCTCTTACAGGTGGCAAGCAGGAGATGATGTTCTTTAAGAGCCAAAACATAGCATTTACCTATGTTACAGATTGAGTTCATTTATATAGGAATTTTTGTACAGTACATTTTTTCACTTGGGTGGCCACTAGCTAACACAACAGTTGCTTCAGTCACATCTGAAGTAAACACTCAGTGCGTCCATCACGGCTCTGAAGGAGATATCCCAGAGCAATGAGAATTACAGGTTATTACTGTCTTATTACAGGTTGTTACTGTCTTATTACAGAGATATCCTTGTGCAGCACTGTTCATGTCATCTCTGAACTGTATCAAGATAGAATACAATTTTATTTATGAAACAAAAGGTTTGCTCTCTAAAAATGTTGCATAAAGACATTTAAAAAAAGGCATGTTTAATATATGAAAAAATGCATCCTAAAACCTAGCACTGAAGTATATATTTTAAAAACATGTGATATATGTATTCATGGGAACACAAATAAGGAAATAAATGTAAAACTGCACTCTACTGAATATTTATGCAAGCATGGAAATGCCACCGGTGTGCACAATGTACAGGTTTTCATTTTGCATGTTGCTCTCCACAGTTTTGAAGATAGTCTTTCTAAACTGTACAAGTATATCAGATTGTGAGCATTAAGTGAGGGGTAATAGGCTTTTTAAAATGTTTGCTGTTTTGTCACATAAGCAGATAATTGAGCTGAAAGCAAAGTTGAGGCTTTGTAGAAGCACCTTGGAAATTGGCCACTCAATGAGATTTAAGGATTTGAATCCTCAAGAAACATTATAAAATTCCCTGGGAAAAATGTATCACCTTTCCCTCCATCTTTCTCTACCTGTATGTTCTGAGATTTCAGTGATTTTTATAGGAAATATTCTGACATTTTTTGGTATCACTAGGAGTGGCCTCTATACTTATTTGTTTGAACACTGCTTACACTGTCACAGGTAAAAGACTGCTTATATCGAAAAATATTATATTTATTGTAATTAATATCTGAAGAACAAGCTTTTGTAAAATGAGATCCTTTCATTGGAGCAAGGTCTTCTGGATATCAATATAAATATGATTTTGCCTGAGGACGTTTAAAAAGAAAGGAAAATCTCTTATAATGATTAATTATCAGGTTACACGTAGTATAATGAAGTCAGTAGTCGAAAGCTGATGGTCACCAAAAAAGTGGGATGAATGAAGCATAATTGTTTTTTATTGCTGTTGTGTTACCAGGCAGAAACAAATAAACAAATTCATGGTGAGTTCTGATGCATTCACAAGTTTCTGTGGTTTTACCATGTTTAACTCTTTCCAAGAGTTCTCACTGAACCACAGAGTCATGTAGCATGGCTTGATTTCAAAGTATATTTGTTGTTCAGTGGCATTTCCTTGGAGTTCGCTCCTGGATTTATACTAACAAGTAGGAAACAGAGTAGAATTTTGTTAACAAATAGCTATTAGATGAGATGATGCACAAACAGCTTCCCATGAAGGAGGTGGTAATGACAAAGCTTTCAGTCAAAATAAAGTCAAGTGAAAGCTTGGTGCGTTCTAAGTCCTTAGGAAGCTGTGTAAAGCTCTTGTGTTCATTTAGATTGGAAAGATGCAAAATTTAAAATCAGAATCTAATCAACTTTCTAACCAGAAGTATCTTATTGCTAGCAGCTGAGATTAAAAAAATATTCTTGGTAAGATCATTGAGTTTTCCTTTCCCTTAAAAGGAAAAATGCACTTTTTTCTCCAGTTGTCATTTCCTGTTTGCCTCAGTTCTTTCCAATCCTGTTTGCCACTTATTTTACTATACATAACAGACAGAGACTTACTGTGTTCTATATCCACTTATCTTAAATGTTAACTGAGTTTTCAGTGCCTAATTTTAGGACCACAGAGTGCAGAGTTTAGGGCTTTGTCCACTTTTCTGACTTACTAGAGACAACTGCACTCATGGTACACTTTCAAAATGATTAAATCCACTTATTCATTTTGACTGAACCTGTACTTAACATCAAAGCAACTGCAGTAACTGTTTTTTCTTTCCACTGTCTGCATGGTCTAGCATGGTTTATACAGAACAAGGAATGTTAGAAAATAAAATAACACTGAGAAACTTCCACCCCGCACACAAAACAGACCAAAAAAAAAAGAAAAAAAAAAAACCAACAACAATGAAAAACATTCACGCTGCTGTAGAGGAAATGCTCCTGAAATTCAGAGTAAGTAATGATGGGTAACTGATGCATTAAACGAAATGTGAAGTCAGTCAGCAAACACATCTGCTATGCTCTGCAAAGGACTATCTGTTCTTAACCCTTGGGCATTTCAGTGTAATAGAGAAAAAAAAGATAGCTTTTCATTGGATAGTCATCTTTTCACCTGTTTGTTTCTAAAAATCCAATTTTTCTTCTTTACCAAGCAATCATAAAATGAAGTACTTCTTCTTTCTCATATACAGGGAATGATAAAAAAAAATGCAGCACATCTTCAGACTTTACTGTGTGTAGAGTCAGGGAATCTCACTGAGTACTGCGGCATTGCAGAAGCTTTGACTTCACTCTGCAATACTCCAGGAGCACAACAATAAAAAGTAAAATATAGGCACATAAATCCATGAACAAAAACAGAATATCAGCTTGCAGTAAGCTCAAATATTTTTACCTTTGAGCAGTTTTGCTCTTTCTTCTTAGAAAATACAGCATGGCATCCCACATATTCCATCTTTCATTTTGTAACTTAAATGCTAAATGAAACTTTTTAGAAGGTACTGAAAATTTTGAGCAAGTATTGTATTTTTGAAGGCAGAGAGAAGATATTCAGCATTTCAGCTGACATTCTTTAACTCTAGAGCTGGGTGGCTGTGCAGGGCATTGGTGGGAATTATATCGATTTGTTTTTGCTGTGATTTGAAGAACTACAGAAAATGTTCTGTTAATATTTGCTTGCAACACCACAGTAGTTTTTAGATATTGTGGGTGATAATTGTGATGCAGTACTAGAGATGAGAACACGTGTTGTAAGCTTGGTCTGCTTTATCAAGGCAAAAGAAAATATGACAGAATGTCTAGAATGTGACAGACAACATCACGATGTTCCCCTTTGTATTCCTTATCTGTGTGTGCATTCCACAACAATCTTTGGCACAAAAGGAGTGTTGGGAGGAAGTAAACGACCACCCCAAGGACTTAGGATGGACCGACTGTGGACCATCACAGCGCTCAAAGGCTGTATGACATTGAAGATTGCCAAATAAGGCAACATCTTTTGGGCAATCATTGGGGGTGAATAATATAACGAATTTGGGAATGTAATGAATATGTAATATATGTGAAAATACAACCTGTTCACGGATGATTATCTGGTAGAGCATTCAGGGAAAGTTATCTTGATGCTCCCCCAGAGCTGCCAATAAAGTATACCTTGTTTAACGGTAACAAAACTTTGCTTTTATGTTTCTACTCATCAATTCAATTTCTTTAAATCAACTGGAACCACTTCTTTTTCTCCCCCCCCTCCCCCCTATATCTGAAACACTTTGTCAGTGCTTTGGAATTTTTTGTGTTGCCAGAGATTATCCTCCACACCACTGACTTAAGACTTACAGATCCTTCCGGACTTGATGCTTGATCACACGTGGAATGAGCATGTGATCTGAGATAGCCAGTATAGCTTCACCAGGGGAGGAGGAGAAGTTCATGCTTGACCAATCTGGTGGCCTTCTATGATGGAGTAATGGCACTTGTGGGCAAAGGGAAGGCAACTGATGTCATTTACCTGGACTTGAGCAAGGCCTTCAACATGGTCCCCCACCACATCCTTATCTCCAAATTGGAGGGATGTGGATTTGATGGGTGAACAACTCGATGGATAAGAAACTGGTTGAAAGGCTGCAGACAGAGAGTGGTCATCAATAGCTCTATGTCCAGGTGGAGGCCAATAATAAGCGACGTCCCTCAGGGGTCTGTCTTGGGACCAGTGCTCTTTAATATCTTTATCAATGACATTGATGACAGAATCGATTGCACCCTCAGCAAATTTGCTGATGTCACCCAGCTGAGTGGTGTGGATGACACGGTGGAAAGAAGGGATGCCATTCAGAGGAACCTCAACAGACTTGAAAGCTGGGCTTGGGTGAACCTAATGAGGTTCAACACACCAAAGTGCAAGGTTTTGCACTTGGGCCAGAGAAATCCCAGGCATCCATACAGACTGGAAGGAGCAGTTCTTGGAATCAGCCCTGCAGAGAAGGACCTGCGGGTCCTGATGGATGAAAAATTTAACATGAGCCAGCAGTGTGCCCTTGCGGCTCGGAAAACAAATGGTATCCTGGGCTCTATCAGAAGAGTGGTGGCCAGGAGGGACAGGAACATGATTGTCCCTCTCTACTCTGCTCTTGTGAGGCCCCATCTGGAGTACTGCATCCAGGTCTGGAGCCCCCAGTACAAGAAAGAAAGAGAGCTATTGGAGAGGATCCAGAGGAGAGCCATGAAGATGATCAGGGGGGCTGGATCACCTCCCCTATGAAGACAAGCTGAGGGAACTGGGCTTGTTCAGCCTGGAGAAAAGAAGGCTGTGGTGTGCCCTAATTGCAGCCTTTCAGTACCTAAAGGGAGTCTATAAACAGGAGGGGAGTCAACTCTTTGAAAGGGTAGATGATGACAGGACAAGGGGAAATAGTTTGAAGCTGAGGGAGGGAAGATTTAGGTTGGATGTCAGGGGGAAGTTCTTTACTATGAGAGTGGTGAGGTGCTGGAACAGATTGCCCAGAGAGGTTGTGGATGCCCCGTCCCTGGAGGTGTTCAAGGCCAGGTTGGATGGGGCCCTGGGCAACCTGATCTAATATTAAATGGGGAGGTTGGTGGCCCTCCATGTAGCAGGGGAGTTGGAGGTTCATGATCCTTGAGGTCCCTACCAACCTGGGCCATTCTGTGATTCTGTGATTATGAACCAGGAAGGATACCAAAATGTGCTGTTGAAGGAGTGTATGAAGATGTTTGCAAGTGGAATTTTTTACTTCTGTTGCTCTTTCTTACACCTTACATTCTTGCTCTTTCTATGTACTGCTTAGTGTTATACAGCAACAACAGATATTTCAGCTTTTCATCTTTGAGACTACTCTTGTTTTTGGTGGCCTAATGTACCACTGCAGTAAATTTCAGGTTGGAGCTTAGCATTGCTCCAGATAGATCAGTTCATCTGATTGAATGAATGCTGAAGGGGAAAAACCAGATACAGGCGATAGTTTTCCACAATAAGTAAAGAAAGAATATGTATGTGTGTATATATATGTTTTAGTTTTTTGTTCTACAATCTTATTTGCCAGCAATCCACATCATACAAATTTAGAGAATATAACTGACTAAGGCAACAGTCACAAAGAAAGAATATTTTTTAGAGGGCTCTCTTTTTTCTTTTTTTTTTTTTTTTTAACATAGTATGAAAATTTAGAAATATCTGGGGTATTGTGCTTGGAAACAATAATATTTGAATGCACTTCAAATGGATCATGGAAATATTAACTGATACAGGTTGGTTTGCTTAGCAATAGAAATTAGTATATTAGTTTAAAAAAAATACATTAGTTTAGCAAAAGGAATTCATAAGTGATAGTTCTAAAACTTTCCATTTCAGCTTTAGTGGGTGAACAGTCTTGTTTTTCCTCAGTAATTTTGTACTGGGAACATAATAGAATGCTTTTATCTTCTGCCTCAATGATTTTGCCTCATGAGAAGTACTGGAGTCACAGTAGAATGCTTTTATCTTTTATCTCAAGAAGTGCAAGGACATTTTCCTTGGGTTCCACATACATTGTTTTAAAAAGTGATTCAGTATGGCCTAATAAGCAATGGAAATCTTCCAAACTGGGAAAAAGTGAATGAAAGTGAGTCAAAGGGTTCAGTGATTAAGCTGATGGTGAAAAAAAGGGAAGTTGACCACCCTAAATACCACTGAGCGTGCCCAAAGGGACATTAGCACATATCTATGAGACCTTGAAGAAAAGTGGATATGTATGCAAAGTACTGCATATGTATGTCTTAACTGTATAAATGTAGAACCTGTACTCTGAGAGCGTGGGTTGCTTGTCAAGTTGCCTGATGTGCATCATGAGGAATTAAGGAATGCCACTTTGTAACACCACATTGGAGTTAGAGAGTTTTCTACCCGGATTTTGGATGACATAACAGTGCACTCAGAAATGCATTCAGGAGAAGTTAATATTGGTGCAAAGTGATATCAACTGGAAAATGTAATAAAAAAAATTTAATCCACACTCTTGTTCTCTTCAAGTGTGCATTCAAATAGCTTTGCACTGATGAAATACTATTTCTTTATTTGTCTGTGGTGTTGATGGCAGTTTCCTGCAGCAGAAAATACTTCATAGTAGAGAAGTAGAATTTCATATATGTAAAAGAAACTTTTATTTCTATGCTCTTCCTTCCTGTACTTATACACTGTGATGTATACACACGCACATTGTTATGTTTTGAATCTCTTCCCTAGTAATAACAACAAAACAATTACTGCAGTTTTTAGGCAACTAAATGAAGTTTTTATTTGCTCTAACTGGTTACTTCAGACCTACCATTGCATGCAATATAGACTGAAGTGTACATCTTTTCTAGAGTTCCTTAGGCCTCAGATTGGAAGGAAGATATTTAGTAAATGAGGACAGATTACGAGAAAAAAAGTGCTACCATGATTTAAGACAGGAGCAAGAATGTGATCTATCATCCATACAGGAAATGCTCTGAGCCATTTTCAGGACAGCGTAGTGAAACTTTCAGGTTTGGCTACTAATATTTATAAAATTGAGAGCTAAAAGAGAGAAACATGGTTTGTGATTTAAGGTTATTTGTGCAGTTTTGGAGACTAGGGACAAAAAGGAATCAAAGAATCTTGGAGATAGGCATGCATTGTCACAATCCAACGTACCATCATGTTATATAAAGCATATGTTCATTATTTCAGCAGGAGCACTAGGATTTCCTGTCATAGAAACTACAAGCAACAAAGTGTAGGGAGATTTAAGAACCAGATTAAAAAAAAAAAAAAAAAAAAAAAAAAGAAATGAACCTTGTCCACAGCTTGAGCACAGTGTAAGCATTCTTTTAACTTCATCATTCAGTCATCATGACATAACTCCCTGAAGCAGTAGGGAGGTTTGCATCAGTGACTGTAATATATTCATTTCTGACACACCAACCCTACAGGAAAAGAAAATAACAAGTTGAGAAAAAAAGCCAAAATATTTGTTGATTATTAATGGTTCTCTCCTTTTTCATCTTGTTTTCTCCTTGCCCTTGTTTTCTGATGCATTTCTAATTCTTGCTACAGACAATTAAAAAAAAAAGTCGGCTTCTAAGAATTTTCTCTACATATTTATAACATTTTTTTTTAAATGATTTTTCTTAATAAGCATGTCTAACAGGCTTCCTTCATGTCACAGAGGTGTTGCAGAAATTATTTAACAACTGTGAAGCAATTTTAGTGGTGAGTGTTAAAGAAAAGCCCACAAGGAAACACTGTAGTTGAAGCAGAGCTGCAACTATAGTCAGTAAATAAAACATAAGATCAGATCACATTTTAAACCACAAAGCAATCATAAAAATATAACAGTGGAGAACAGTAAGACGTCCCACTGGCAGAAACACAGGGTCGGGTAATTGAGGAAAAAAATAAATCAAGCCTGCTAGAACTAAAAAGAGCACACAGTCATGAAGTTATAAAGAGTCTTACTGAATCAAGGCTGGAAGTGCAAACTGTATTAAGTAATTACCTTGAAATTTTAGTTTATGGTTTGCAGCACGTTATTACCCTTTTATACTTTCTTGGCCTACAGAATGCACTTTCACTGAATAAGAAAACAATTGGTTTTGTGCAATATTGGTAACAACAGCAGTTTAAGTTTTGATGGTGCTGCCTTTGCTGAACAAGTAAAAATGTACTCTCTGTTGTTTCTCCTCTTTCAGGCTTTCCTGATAGACAAATAGCATCAGAATGACTAGAATGACAAAAAATCTGACTCAAAAGAACAACTAAATATTCTGGCATAATTCATGAAAGATGATAAAGTCCTAAGCAGAACCTGGTGGCAAGAAGACTTACTGTGTATTTTAATATATTCCATTATTCATGAAACCTCATCAATTTAACTGAAAAGATGAAAAGTTAATAAAAATAGAATGGCTTTGGATTGTATTAACTTCCCAGGTGCTTACATGGCTCCAGTTGCCATCGAAGAGAATCATCTCTCATTATGTATATTTTGAAATTAAGAGTTAAGAGGCTATGATCCTTGTATCCTTACCATTAAGCAAATGGACCCAAGGACTGAGATGTGATTGACAAACAGCAGACTGGGAATGAAAAGACAGCTTTTCTTTACCCTAATGACCATCTTAATCTGTTCATCTTGGAGGATAAAATGTATTTCAAGGTAGCAAAGAATTTATAAACACTTTTCGAATCAGCTTAATTTCTAAAATCATGATTTGTCAGAGGAGCTAAAGCTAATGCTATTATGCTAATAATTGCAAATTGTTATTTTTTAACCTGAGAATTTTCTGATACTTATTCTGATAAATTAAAAATGTAATTTTTCTATTTTAACATGATCCTTCATTATTTAAATTATGTTGCTTCTTCGACTGAAGAAAGGAAATAATTTGAATCCCGCTAGAAGTGTGATTGTCACAGCAGCTAATATCTTACAGTATGTGAAATATTGATGTTGCAGCTGAAGCTGGCACCAAGCAATTGTAAATAAATGTACAAATAAGCAGTAAAAGATGTTTCACAATGACTTCTGCAGTAGATTTGCAGAACAAGTAAATTTTACCAAAACAGTCTGACCAAAGTTGAATAAATCAAGTGCAATTGAAAAGATTTATCTTTCATTCCAGTTACCTGAAAATTGAGTTTTGGGGCATGTGGCATCATATACACCTTTCCCCTAAGTTACAATGTGGAAAGCCATCATTTAATTTTCATTTGTTTATTATTATTATTATTATTATTATTTACTTTTGTTGTTTGTTTGTTTGTTTGTTTGTTTGTTAATTTTCTTTTGGGAAGAACACTAACTAGTACTATTTCATTTGAAATTTAAGCTCTAAACATTATCTTTCCACACTGCGGGCTGCACTTCTTCCTATGGTTCATTTACCCTGCAGTGCTATTTCCATTCATGCTGCTGTAGTCTAGGCTGAGACTGTCAGCTGCACTTTCCTTTCACTGACAAAGAGAAAAATCCCATGGTTGCCACTGTCAAGAATATTTCTCTGCCTTCATTCCACAGGGACATCAACAAGATGTTTGATCCCTCTCTGTGTACTCCTCTGTCATAGGGGTGATCACCTAAGCTTGGGCTGCCTTTACTTCCTCCTTCCATTGACAGCCACTGCTTGACATGTTATCATCATGCATGCAGAATCCTGCTCTTCTCATGTATAAAGGTTTAACTGAACAATGCAAACCTTCAGTCAGTCCATCCGCTTCACAGACACTGGGAAAAAATAAATAACTGAGCAATAGCCAATGTCTCAGAAGCAAACTCTGACATGATTTCTAGTTCTTGACGAGAAGGAAATATAAAGTTTAGAAAGATAATGTAGAAGAAACTATAATATATTATGTTACTTATTTATATATGACCCAGTGCATCCTATTTGTTATTTCCAGGAGAGAGACAATGGTTTTTAGTGAACATAGAGTCCCCATACAACATTGCACAAAAACTTTGCCCTACTAAAATTGAAAAATATAAACTGACAATGTCAAATTCACCACAGACAAGATAGCTCCTCCCCTCTAGTATATGTTCAAGGAATTCTTTTATGATCAGTCAGTCTGCAACAGAACCCAGCAGTTAACACACCTTTTACATTCTAATACCAACTAATTCTGCCTCATCTTCCATCCCTGCACCCTTGTCCTTTTTTCCTTCTTTCTTCCCCCTCAGACAAGAAGTTGTGTCCTACAAGTTCATTGCCAAAGTAATCTGTCTTATCCACTTTTATTTCGCTGGGTATTTAATATTCTATATGATCAGAACCAGTTTTTGAGGGACCTCAGCAATACGCTCGGCTCGAAGTCAAGGACCTCACAAAATGAAAACTTTGCCATCAGCCTCCTCCTGTTTGTTTATTACCACAAAGAGTGCTTTTAACTGAAGTACTCCAGGTGACCTCAGCTCTGTAGGAGACAGAAAACAAGGCGATATTTTTAGCCTAGCTGATACCTGATAAATTATTTTAAACATGGTTTAAAATGTTAAAACAAACTGCTCTGCATAAAATGCTAATAAGTGATCTGGCATGTTCTACCCTACTTACAAATTTTAAGTTTGAAGGTGTGACCCATGTAGATAAAACTGCAATAATCTCCACTCGAGGTAATGAAGGAGGAATGTGTAGAGAACCACAGACTTTAGATTCACAGAAAAAAAGGGACAGTCTCCTAGACAAATATAAAAGTAAACCTCTTTGACAGCCACTGTTGCAGAATCCAGTACAACCAGGTAATTAAGTGTTGTGCTCTAAGCTTCGCAACCGTGCCTGAAAAAGCACTATACATTGTTTCAGCACACAGATCAACATACCTGTACAAATATTACAGTTTTGTTTCTTTTTGGACAATTTCCATCATGATTACATAAGCAGAACTAAACCCTATAACTGTTTCCATGTCATTATCTTTCTATTAATCTTGCATGAATTTATACTTGGACTTCTCATTCAAATGAATCTTTTCAATCTTTTCCTTGGTGTTTTCCAAATGATTCTCATGAAGCCTAGTTTATTGTCTCTTTTCATGTTCCACTTTATCTTTAGGTTTTGTATTTTTTTTCTTTCTTACTAACTTATTATTCTGTACACTTCCTTTCTTTTACTTTCTCGATTTCATTTTTTGTAATTTAGTTTAATCTTTCTTACATTCCCATGCATTTCTTTCTCTTTGCTATCTACTAAAATGTATGCTTTAATAGTTCTGCTCCCACTCTACTTCATTGATAATGAATAATGCATTCCTTTGCAATTTCAAATCTTATGAATTGTAGTTTACTCTCATGTAGCTGAGACAAAACTAGAAAAAAGAAAAAAAAAAAAAAAACAACTACATCCTACTGGGATCAGAATACAAGCAATCTGAGAAAAAATTGGAAGTGAAAAAGTAGCAAAATGAAACGAAATTAAATGATGTGAGATGGACCAGAAAGTAGTTGTGAGTAAAACTGAGCACAAATTTGTAGGAAAGGACAGCACAAATACTTAGAAAGTGGTTGAACTGGAACGACTAAGGCATTAAGTTCAATGAACTACAAATGGAAAAGAGCAAATGTGGCCCAAATTCAAACTGAGACAAGAAAAATATCTCTGAGGAGAGGGACCTTCCCTGGTGAGATGAACAACAACAACAAAAAAATAATAAGAGGCTTTAATATCTTCCATTCCCAATGTGAGCAATGGTTTTGTTTTCTACTTAGCGCGTGATAGTTCAGCAGTTCAGTAGAGAGAAAATTCTTTATTAGAAATGCACTTGTTGTGTAATTAGAGCATCAGCACATTTACTGGTAACATAAGCATCAGCCTATATGAGGGACAGTTGTACTGCTGCTAAAGAATGAAATATGAGAATGACTAATATTACAGTTTAGTACGGAGAAGACTCTTGAGCATCTGATTATACTTTGGTCTTGTTCCTACCAATGAAATTTGGCTTTCCTTCAAACTACAGATAATTTGACTGTCATAAACTCGCAGTGTAGTTTGGATTACATTGTTGCAATGAAAATGTACTTAAATTGGTTTCAGTGGAATCCTGACACCTGTTTGTTAAATACTGTTAAATATCTGCACTGAGTCAAAAATTTAACAATTACTGCAAATGAAGCTGACTCTGGAAATCTGGAAAAAAAAAGTAGAGTTGATACTCTTCCAGCATTAAGCATATGGACTATACTGTTGTAAGGTGCTCTGTGTATGTACAAGTGTAAATGGGAAACTCAAGAAAGGAGAGGTGAAAAAGTGACCCGGAAGTATCCTTACAGTGCTCAATTTAGTAACCCACTGAAATATTCAGGGCATTAACATCTAAACAACTAAGCAGCTGGTTCAGACATCAGGCTATTTGAAAGCCACCTGGACTTGATGTTGGGCAAGAGAATCAATGTTGCCCAGGTTGTACCAGGTAACATCCAGAGGTTTCTTCCAATTCCTTCCAACTACAATCATTCTAAGATTCTGTAATTCTCTGATAAGTTGTGTCAGTCTCTGATCAGTAGTGTTGGAGACATGAGCTCAACACGGCACTGTTAACTTGCTGTTATAAGGCAAGAAATCAGCCTGGAATTCTCACGTTTTAAGCATCACAAAAAGAAAAATAATTTTCTTTCTTCCTATTAGATGCTTGCTTTTCATGGTAAATCTTCTAAAGATCTGCTGTCCATCTTTTTTTTTTTAATTAACATAACTGGTATTTGTGCAGGGTAAAATACATGAAAGGTGATAAAATCCTGTCTATTGTGCTAGTAATAATTTTAATTCTATTTTGAATATAAATATAAAATATATAAATATATTTTGATGTAAAAATAGCATTCTTTTGTTTATTGCAAAATCCAAGTAATTTCACAAAATTAACTTAAAAAATTTAAAAATAGATAATTTTTTTTAATTTCATTTTATTGTCTTCTTGTTCTATACTGATAAAGTTTCTGAGTTGTCAATAAACAAACTAATATTTATACAAAACTAAGAATTTCAATATTGATACATATTAACACTTTTTATCTATAAAAGGATACCTGTATCTATCAGCTCAAAAGCTGCTCTCTGGCTTGTAGCAATCTGACAGCTTATCCCTTAGTCACAGACCAGTAAAGAGTGGAAGAAGAGAGGAAGTCTGAAAATATAAATAATCATGCCCATAATGGCTTGTGTATGTGAAATGAAGTATTGAAATACTGCTATACTAACTCCTATGTTGTGTACTGCTTAGGTGTAATGGTTTCTACAGAATCATGATAAATTTTTCATAGAAAGACCTGAAACTTGTTCCAGATTTTCCAAGATTTTCAAACAGCATTGTTTGAGGTTTCAGGTAAACTTAGGTAAGTTTCAAACTGAAACTGAATTTGGGAGTATATAAAACAAAACTCCAAGTATGTGCTGTGGTCTCGGATTCAGAGCTGTTCCTGAATTGACTGAGAGGAGAAAGGATTCTGTACGTTTGCTTCTTTTTTTCTTAGACAAAAGATTAATCATCTTCTTCTTATCTATTTCTATATTACCTTGGTAAAAAAAAAAAAAAAAAAAAAAAAAAAAAAAGGAGAATACAGACTTGTCAAATCCTCCAATCCTCCTCCTCACTCCCACAAAGAAGTAGTCTAGTTAAATTTGAGTACTTTTCAAACAGATAAAAAAGCCAACAAGGAGACACCATTCCTATGTTTTTCTCTAATGGGTAGTCACAAATTTTATTAGAGAAATGGTATATTACTGGGGAGAGAATCTACTGGTAAGATGCTGCAAAACAGTGACAATATGTATAAAATGCTGTGATTTCTAACTAGCGGAATAGTGGGTGAACAGCTGTGGTGGTGTGATGATTTTGGAGGCAGGGATTTAATCCAATGTAAGAAGCAAGAATGCCTGAATGTTGAGCTCATTTGACTACAGTCATTTTTTTTTCTGTGGCTGTACTTTAGAGAAGAGTTTAGTTTTGTTCCCAATAACTGCACTTCAGCACCACAGAATTGGAAACTGAAAGAAAAAACTCATACGGAATAAATACCATTTAAATGAACTTACAGGCATGTTCTCCAGCCACAAGAATGGCAGAGAAGGCCAAATTCCTCATAACTCAGGAAAGAAGAAGGAGTAATTTATGAAGTATACAGTGAAGAATGCCCCACTGGACCTCTGAAAGGTGCTCATATAGTCGGGGATCTGTTGTAATGGTCCCATGGAAGCATAGGGAGATCCTTGTGCTCAGCACCAGCCAGTTGCCTACAGGCCTGTGTGAGAGAAATCCCACCATCCTCAGTAGAGTTGCTAGGCAACAGCAGATCTTAAAATTATGAATAGGTGTCTGTGTTTTCTTCTGTTACTCTTACACAGGTAAAGCACTGCATTTTGCTAAGGTGACATTATAGCTCCAAGATTGAGAGTTATTTTCAGCTGTGCAGTTGAAATAACCATGAAATAAGCTTAAGGAAGGTGAAAATATACTTTTATATGTAAGCTCTGAAGAATATAACTTCACATTCAATATATTTGTTTGCTGCTGTGTACTCCTAAAACAGTATTATGTATAGTATGCAAAAGGACTCTGGTGTGGCAATTATGAAATCTGGAGGACTTTTTCAAAAAAATTAATGATCATTAGATTATTTTATAAAGAGAATACATTTTGTAATGATTTTTGCAAATTTCATGTTTCCTGTGAAGTTCATTTACTACTGCTTTGTCCTTCACAAGGTCCTCTAAGGTATTTTGCTCAGGTGCTGGAAAAATGAGTTTCTCTCAGGTAAGGAAGCACACTCCTCCCTGCTTCCAGCTCTGAATTTAGAGTCACTGACCCCTTATCCTCCTCCCAGACTTTTGGAGATCTAATGTGATGCTAGCATTTGTTCTATGGCTCTTAAATACATATATTTTTTCTTTTGTATCTGTGATCAGCTTGCTTTCAGAAAAGTGTTATTTATTTAAATGTGAAAAAAGACACAGTAGAAGAGTGTATCACATAGTAATTTCTTTGCAGTTATTACATATCCAATGCACATAGTACAGGCAAAAAGAACTCTTTTTTTTCCCTAGTCTGTGTTGCCAACTTTCTGTGCTTTGCCTCAGATGTAGGTTTTCATCAACTTTTGTGTGATGCCTTTTAAACTGCAGCAAACTGTTTCCATAGGCTGTGGTAAGGATAGGCTGCTGTATCCTTCACCTTCCCCTAGTAACGCAGGAAATCAAAAATACATCACACACACTTGTAGCACTGATGCATTTGGGAAAATCATACATATAATCCAAGCATAATTCAGAACAATAATCTCCAAAGTGTTCATATTTTCAAGGTATCATCTGCCAAAAACATCAAAGATGGCTTCTAAAGGAAGAATTAGCATCGAAATTTGGGAATTCCAGCACTGAAGGGATGAATAAGTTTAACAGCATACAGCAGGAGAAATGACAGCATCTCTTTCTGTAAGATGAGCTGAGAACACCAGACAAAATATTTAGTCCAGCTGATTACCTTGCATTGCAAGAATGTTAGCTGTATGCTCCTATCTAGCAGCAGAACTCAAGGGTTAGAAGTGTGTTCAGGCTTAACTTCCTGATTTAATTTCTATGCAAATATCACACATACAATCTGCTCTATGTTTGTCTTTCTTAAACACCGTAGAGATCTTCCAGAGGTGCTCTTCCCTCCACTGAATAAGATGAATTCAGGCTCTAAGTGCTTACGTAATTCACAGAAAGTATTTTGGTCAAGGTTGTGAGTTATTCATCAGTTGGGTTACAATGTGGCCCAAAAATATCACTTGCTATGACAGTTGGTAGAGCAGTAGCTTCCACATATAGCACTGTTTCAAACTGTGACAGAAATCTTCTCTACTGAAACTGAAAAGTTTCATTTCACCTTTCAGGGAAAAAAAAAAAAAAAAGAAAGAAAAGGCATTTATATCCTCCCTGCTGTAAGAGCTAATAATAGGTTCTTGCCTTCTACTTGCTGACAAACCCGATTTGCAAGTTGCAAGACAGCTCTTTCCACATGAGTTTCCCTAAATCATCTTCTTACCCTGAATACTAACTGCAGTGATTTTACCACTGTAGGGCAACAAAGGGGAAATGACATGATAGCTTTCCACTGAATGAGGGCATAGCTGAGGAAGACTCAAAACATTTTTATAATACCAAAATTAAATAAAAGTAATTTTGTTTTGCCAGTAACCTGGTAGCAGTTATGGTGTTGTTGCAGCTGTGGTTTGCAGTATGCCTATCACAATCAGTTCTAATTACATTATCTGTTCATTCCCTTTGGGAAACTTGCCTTATCCAAATATTAATCTTCATTTTACATATATAATGTTTCAGCATTCAAAATTATATTACCTTCCCACTCAATCCCTGTAAAGACACTATAGTCTGAGGGTGGAATTCATTACTGTCTTACTGCTATCTTACCTTCCACTTATGCAAGTTTTCAACTGAATTTACTTCTGTCAATGAGTCAGGAGAGATTCTAATATTTTCTTTTTATTTATAATAGACTGTACCAGATTAAAGATGGTTTCTTTTATAATGAGGTAAACAAGGATAGTTTCATTTAGTACAAGATTAAAGAAAAGCATTAAGTGAAACAAATTCACATCTCTTAAAGTGTCTGATTACCATTTTAAAAAATAAATAAATATTAAGTATTTGTCAGTGGCTAAATTGATAGCACTGAGATATCTCACTTGTTTTGCTTAAATAAGTGCTTAACACTGAAGTGAATAAATAAATGAGAGTTATATCCATACCAAATGTCTACAATATATCGATATATATATCAGAACAATATATATGTGAGAAACTTCCTCTTCCATTTAGTCTGCAGTGCAATTTCTTAAAAAATAATCAAACAAACAAAAATAGAAGCATCCTACCTCCTTGCCATTTTTATGTCTTCTGCACACTCAAGGAGTTCAAACTATCCTGCATAATTGTTATTATTCTTTCACAATAGTTGCATAATATGTACTACAGTTTTCTCCTAGGAATTATTTGCCCAGGTGTGAAGCATGGCAACAAACATATAACTTTTCAGCAGCTGCTGTGTGACAAAGTACTTAAATCAAAATTGTTTGGTTGCTCAAATCCCAATCTGCTGATTTGGATGCTTTATTTAGAATTTAAATTGTTGATTCATAGCAGAAACTACCTCAGTCTCTCTCTTCGGTAGATGAAAAAGGAAAAAATAACAAAATCAAATAAATGGGAAAACCACAAGCAGATAAAATAACCATGATTTCCAGACCCCCTGATGTTTATGTAAGTAAATTTAAGGAGATACTGCAGAACAGTACTCTTCAGATCAACAGGTCAGAGCTGTGATGACATTCTTTGTTGTATACCCCCAAATATATTTAAAGAGCTTTAGGAATAATGACATAATGAAAATATTTAGTCTAAAAATAGAATGACAGAATGAGTTGGGTTGGTAGGGACCTTAAAGATCACATACTTCTAACCTCTGCCATAGATAGCAACATCTCTCACTAAATGAGGTTTCCCAAGGTCAAGGTCATGTTCAAGGCCAGGTTGGATGAGGCCATGGGCAACCTGACTAGTGGGTGGTAAACCTGCTCATGGCAGAGGCATTGTTTTTGCCAGATGAAGAATTGAACTACAGATGAGAGCAGTGACTATTTCAAGGTCAAAAAATGAGAACAAAAACTTTCCATTACAGTGTGTCAGATTAGTATTTATAGTTTAAATAACATCCTTCCTCTCTTTCCCAGTTTGTTGAATTTTCAGCTTCATTTAATTTCTCAGTAGTGAGAGAGACACAATGAAAACTTGTATTCAAACAGAGCAGTATTTGGAAATTCATTCCTGTACATAACATTCTGGGAACACATATATTTTTCTATGAGACACAGAACATTCCTAGAATTGCTAGGCAAAACAGATAGAAGTTATAGGTGTCTATATATGTACCCATATATCCACACCAGTATATATATGCAACATATATATTGCAGATTTATTATATGTTATATGTTATAAGATAATAAGAAATATATGTATGTATAGATCACCTGCAGAGAATATATGAAACTATACTATATATTTTCATATATGTATATGTTGGTAATTGGATAAGAACAAACATAATTTCTTTGTTGTCTCATTTTTTCATAGCGTATTCTGAAAATGGCAAATAACCCTGTGCAATTTACCATATATTGGACAGCCTGTGATGCTATATGTATTTCAGCTTGACAGTCTGGCATACTGGTAGTAGAAATCATTACCAGCATCAACTGAAACAGTAATGAGTGTAGCTCTGTTTAGTGTATCTATGTAAAACAATGCCACTCTTTCAGTTTAGTTCATTATTTTCTAGGTCCCCCAAAGCTTGCATGAATACAAATAGTGTGGCCTGTCCCCCAGGGCTAAAAAAATCTGGAGATATTTTTTAATCTTTGAACAAATGAAAAGAGTATAATTAAATCAAAATTTCACATTCTGTGCCCCATTGCCCAACAGTGTGTCCACACTGTTGTCCACTTGCAATCAGCTGCTTATAGGAACTAGGAAATAAAGACTATTTGATTAGTTTTGCTTTTGTTATTTTCAAAATGAATCTCAATAGAACACAAAACACATATTGCAGTGCCACGTGCAATGCGCCAAAGCTAATAAAACTCCCAAATAGGGCTCACACTTGCTATTCATTTTATGAAATAATGGGGCATATGCTCACATTTTCTTTGAACAGAAGTGTTTTTTTTTAATATCCTTTGTTAGACACGTATTTACCAACTATCAAGGTAAGGCTATTACTGAACTGCTTTATGCTCCATGTACTTCCAAAAGGTAGTAAGTTACTTTTCTGCCTTTTTTTTTCTTCTCCTTTCTGTTGCTCTAATCCAATTGAGGGGTCTCTGGAGTGTTTCACTGTTCAGTTCTTCTGCTTCAAAATCTAACTACATTTTAGAAAGAAAAGTGTTCATATGTAATACTTCCTAATTCATCTTGCTAGTCTTATCCTCAAAACACATGCTGACTGCTTCACACTCACAGCCATTTGAAATATTTGCTTAAGATCTACCCATTTTATTTATCTTTTAGTTGATTATTTTCATGTTTGAGTAATGCTTCATGAAGCACTTGATGGCATGTATAAAAAATTTGAGGAAAGGCTATATTCATGTACGAAGATCACCTGTAACAGAAAAGGGTTCCTTGAAACAGACCAAGATAATCTCTCAGAATTTCCAGGTAATATGCCTGCATGCTCTTTTCCATATTACTGATGGATTACTATTGGAATTCAATATCCTTTCCTCTCACTCAGAAAGCGGTATTATGGAGTCTTTGTATGCTGTTGTTAAATTGTTATAGGATTTACTGAAAACTGTAATATCACTATTAACATTCCAACATTCCACACAGCAGAATATTCTGAAAATTCTCAGTGTAACATGAGAGGCATGCCGATAATTATTAATAACGTTTATGGATACAACTTAATTTCAAAGATGTTCTGTTCTGTAAGTAAATTTAGAAAATTCCCGACTGGAGGACAAGAGATTTCTGAAAGGATCTGCAATTATTTTGGCAAGTTGTGATGCTCTGAGCTGACAACCATGATGAAATCAGAGAAAACAATGATGCATTATTGAAATGGCAGTCATCCCTTAATAACTCTACATCCTAAATAATTAAATCAGTTACAGTTACTTATTAACATTAATTAGTTTTGTGTATAATGGGAAATAAAAGCTCCGGTATATCAGGCTAACATATTTCTCCTTAAAAGATTTGGATAGCTCAGGGTTCTTTTTAAATTTGTTTTGATTTTTACTCCTTTGATCAGATCAAGCAATGAGTGAATTATGTCACTTGTTCCAAAAGCTACTAGACCTTTTCCCAATGTATATTCTGCTTAAGCAACATTCTGAACAGAAGTCTGGCTTTACAAGTCGTTTGGGGTTTCATTATAACTGTTTTTCATATCTCTCCCGCTATGTTCATTTCTCTAAGAAATACTTACAGAGTAGTAAAAGAAAAATATAAAAAAAGAAAATGTCTGAAAATTACCAGCATTATTTTTCTATTGCATCCCCTTCCTTGTCTCTCTCTCTCAAAAGAAAACAACGCACCAAAGAAAACACCAAAAAAACTAAAATCACCCCGAAAAAATCAATAAAAAATCCTAATTGAGAATTGAGAACATAATGAAGTTCAACATAGCAAAGTGCAAGGTTTTGCACTTGAGTCAAATTAATCCCAGATATGTACACAAACTGGGAGAAGAAATCCTTGAGAGTAAGCTGAGAAGGACTCAGAGGTCCTGGCTGATGAACAACTGAACATGAGACATCAGTGTGCATTTGCAGCCCAGAAGGCCAACCATATCATAGAATCATTGAATCACAGAGTCATAGAATGGCTTGGGTTGGAAAGGACTTCAAGGAACATGAAGTTCCAACCCCCCGGTGCAGGGCCACCAACCTCCATATCCAATACTAGGCCATGCTGCCCAAGACCCCATCCAATCTGGCCTTGAACACATCCAGGGACGGGGCATCCGCAACTTCTCTGGGCAGCCTGTTCCAGCATCTCACCACTCTCTTGGTGAAGAATGTTTCCCTGATATCCAACCAAATCTTCCCTCCCTCAACTTAAAACCATTTCTCCTTCTTCTGCCATTATCTAGCCTTGTAAAGAGTTGACTCCCCTCCTGTTTGTAGGTTGCAATAAGGTGGCCCCGCAGCCTTCTCTTCTCCAGACTGAACAAGCCCAGTTCCCTCAGCCTGTCTTCGTATAGGAGGTGCTCCAGCCCTCTGATCATCTTTGTGGCCCTCCTCTGGACCCTCTCTAATAGCTCCCTGTCTTTCTTGTATCCTGGGTTCCAATAGAAGCAGAGTGGTCAGCAGGGATAGGGAAGCGATTATCCTCCTCTTCTCTGCCCTCTGCCCCTACCTTGTCCAAGTCTGGAGCCACCAATCCAGACAGGAAGGATGGAGAGGGCTTTTGGAGAGGGTCCAGAGGGGTGCCAAAAAGATTATCCCAGGGCTGGAGCACCTATTCCATGAAGACAAGCTGAGGGAGCTGGGTTGTTCAGCCTGGAAAATAGAATACTCCAGGGAGACATCATTGCAGCATTCCAGTGTTTAAAGGAAGTTTATAAACACGAGGGAAATCAACTTTTTACATGGGTAGATGGTGGTAGGACAAGGAGGAATGGTTTTAAGCTAAAGGAAGGGAGATTTAGATTAGATTGGACGTCAGGAGGAGGTACTGGAACAGGCTGCCAAGAGAGGTTGTACATGCCCCATAAGTGAGATATTTAAGGTCGGACTGTATGGGGCCCTGGGCAATGCAATCTAGTATTTGATCTAGTAGATGGCAATGCTGACAGTGGCAGGGGAGTTGCAACTTGATGATACTCGATGTCCCTTCCATCTCAAGCCATTCTATGAATTAAAAACATTAGATAAAAGACAACAATGTAGGAGATAAGCTTTGAAAACAACCACAGAATTCCATTTTACTGGAATCACTTCAGGGGAGTGACTTGGGTTTAGAAAGGTTGAAGTTGGAGGGAAATAAAAAAAATTCTAAGGACAGAGTATAGGAAAGTAGTATTTTTAAAATATAAATTTGCAAGAACCAGACCTGCTGTCATGGGTTTGTAAAATTAGCAATTCCATTTGGGATGTAGTTGCTTGTAAAATTAGCCATTCCATCCGGGATGCAAGTATCAAAACTCACATCATGCCACATCACATATAGGTACCAATATAGGTACCATACAGGCGTCTCCATCAGTGCCCTTATGTAGTTATATATGAACACAATTCCACAACAAGTAATTATGGCATTGATGGTTGGCCAGTAGGTCACGAGTAACACCATGGCGTTTAATCCCTTACTCAGCGCTCCCACGAAAAAGAGTGGGTTCATCGCTGGTTTCTGCTCAAAAAGGGTTAATGAATTGAAACTAACAAGAGAGGGGGGGGAAAGGAAAAAGGCACTACCCAGACTAAGCAGTGCTCAAAAAGTTTACAAATATCCCAGAATACTGGCACTACACCTGGTCTTTCAAGGTCAAGTTTTCCAGCACAAAAACCTGAACTACTGATAATGCTCCCTAACGAAGCTCTCTAAGAGCAGAGAGCAAGATTCGTTCTAAGAGCCAAAAAGTAAAAAAAAAAAAAAAGCAGCTATGCCCGCATTCTCCACCAAAAGCTGTCACGGAATTAACTAGATCAGTTTATGCCCGTGACAGGGGGCAATAGGCCCCTGCCCTCCCCACCCCCCGCCTGGCCCCACGGAGGGAGGAAGGGGGAAAAAGAAGAAAAACAGCGGCAACAATCTATGGAGGTAAACTTATTTTACTAACTATGATATCGGAATGCAAGATAATACAATATAATACAACCTAATTAAAATTGAGACTAATAAATCAAATAAGATATGAGAGAGAGTTCCCGAGACCGAGTCAAACCTGAAAAAAGCTTGGAACGGCTAGGAAAGCACCCTCCAGCACCCACTGCCAGGCAGTAAGAGACCGCCCCCCCCGGAAGGGTCAGATCCCATGACTTCCGTAATGTATAGGGATAGGTGCGTAGAAATGAGAGCATTAACACCTTAATTCCAGTACATGATGTTTTGATGTGGAATATTGAAAATCAAAAAAAAACAAACCCATGACACCTGCTAAAGCTATAAATGTTTTTCCTGGTTTCACAGCAATGTAATTGCTAAAAAACAAGTCCTACTGTGCACAGCAAAAGGGAAAAAAGTTTAACCATGACTTTTAAAGCATTTCTGTAAGATCAGCAACAGTCAGCATACTAACAGGTAATAGAATTTTAAATAGAAGTCAAATACCAATATATCTGATTGGTATGAGAGAGAATGGCAAAGCACAGCTTCCAGGTTATTCCTTTCTGAAAACTAAGGCAAGGCTAAATATGAGACAAATATAGTGACCTAATTTGCATTTGTTGGTGATTGTCTCCTCAGAAATGTCATTTTCTCAAGTTCAACCATATTCAAAGTTAGTTCCATTTTTCTTTGTTTGCTTAACAAGTTGCTGAAATTTGATAGGAAAATGCTAACAAAATCAGAATCTTCACAATGCAATAGTCCAGTGCAGGTTGAAAGGATGATATCCAGCTTTTTCTAGGGAAAGAAAAGGACATTCTGCAGTAGCTCTGTCCAAGTAGGAAAAGAAAACGTATTCACAAGCTGTCTGAAAAAATAAACTATATTTTGTACACTTAATTCATCTAGGTTGTTAAAAAAAATTAAACTTTAAAATTTAGGAACAAGCTGAAAATAAGATTAGAATAATGCCTGTTGAAGTGTTACTCCACTGCCTAGTAATGAGACCATGAAACACTTCCGAGAATACATTAATGAAAATCAAGTCTATAGAAAAAAAAATTTACAGGGAGACTCAAAGGGCTAATACTGTAATTCTCAATGCACAGACAGTGTTAAGAAGATGAGTCCAATATATTTATCTTTTTTTAGTCTTTTAATTTCTCTTTAACACATTGGTCTTCTCCTTGTTACCTCACTTACAAGGGCCTATATGTAAATTGGTAATTCAGGTAGAAATTCTAAGTCTCTGCAACTGGATATCTCAGCATTCTAATCCCACAGCAGAATGAAGTCCTTTCATTCAGCAGATTCACCCACACTTTTTTGTATGTATATTTTTTGTGAAGCAAGGAAACTTCAGTGCAGTCTTGTCCACATTTCTGATCTTCGTGATGAGAAAACTGGTATCCTGGGACCCACAATGAGATATGCTAAGAACTGGGAGGAGTGGGGCAGTGGCAAAAGGCCCCTGCTTGGCAATGCAGGATCTCCCTTCCAGAGATTCCCCTGCCTCCCCAACTGCCCCTGTGGAATGGGTACAGTGCTTTGCAGGGTCCACTGGAAAATGGTGGTGATGATGGTTCTCCCCACTTGGTGGTGTTACCAAAGTCTAACCAGACCTCACTTAGAATCAAAACCTTGTTGGCAAAGAAAAAACGATGGGCCATTGCAACTGGTGACTCTCTGCTGAAGGGAGCAGAAGGGCCAATAGACCAGACCCTCTACACAGGGAGGTCTGTTGCCTCCCAGGAGTTCGGGTCAAAGACATAAGGAAGAAACTTCCTCCCCTAGTTTGGCCCTCAGATTACTATCCCCTATTGTTTGGGTTATGCAGAGATGATACAGGAAGAACTTCCCTAAAGACTTAGAAAAAGGACTTCAGAGCCTTGGGACAACAGGTCAAGGGTTCGGGAGCACAACATGTATTCTCCTCTATCCCTCCAGTTATAAGAAATGATGAAGGACTAAATATGATGGGTCAACAGTTTAATACCTGGCTCCAAGCCTTCTGTGCCTGGCAGGGTTTGGGGTTTTTTGATCTCTGCTCTGCACAAGACCAGGTCTGCTGGCAACCAATAGGAGTAGCTTCTCTCACTGGTGGAAAGGGATCTTAAGACAGGAGATGGGAAGGTTCATTGATAGGGTTTTAAACTAGGTACAAAGGGGGGTGTAACTGGGGTCATCAGTATGGAGCTTGTATGTAACATGCCAGTGCTTGTAGGAGAGGGATGCTCTTGTAAGACCCCACAGTCTTGTGTCTTGGTGAAGGAGGAGGACGACTCACACTTTTGTAGAGAGAACATGAGGGTTGGTGAGATGGTGGTGGCTGTGGAAACCCCTGAGTATGGCTATGAGGGTATTAGGACTACTACCACTCAAAAGGAGGCCCAGCTCAGGTGCTTTTACACTTATGCACATAGCATGGGTAATAAACAGGAGGAGCTGAAGGCCATTGTGCAGTCGGAAAGCTATGATATAGTCACCATCACAGAAACATGGTAGAATGACTCTCACAATTAGAATACTGTGATGGATGGCTACTGACTTTTCAAAAGAGATAGGCAAGGAACGAAGGGTGGTGGTGTAGCCCTCTATGTTAAGAAAGACTGTGAATGTATGGAAATTAATGATGGTGATGATAGGGTTGAGAACTTATGGGTCAGAATAAAAGCGAAGGCCAATAAGACTAATATTACTGTGGGAGCCTGCTACAGGCCACCCAACCAGGATGAAGAGCTGGACAAGACATTTTATAGACAGTTGAGTGATGTCTCAGGGTCTCTTCCCTTTGTTTTGTGGGGGATTTCAACTTTCCAGACATCTGCTGGATTTATAACACAGCAGATAGGGAACAGTCCCAGCGGTTCCTAGAGTGTGTGGGAGATAACTTCCTGACACAGTTGGTGAAGTAGCCAACAAGGGGAAGAAAATCTGGACCTGCTGTTGGTTAACAGAGAAGGTCTAATGGGGGATGAAAAAGTTGGAGGCCATGTGGGGCATAGTGATCATGAGATGCTAGATTTCTTGATCCCTGTTGAACCACGGAGAGAAGTCAGCAGAACTGCCACCTTGAGCTCCTGGAGGGCAGACTTTAACCTCTTTAGGACCATGGTTGAGAGGGTCCCTTGGGAAGTAGTTTAGGAGAGAATGGGAACCCAGGAAGGCTGGAAATACTTTAAGGAAATAATTTTAAAGGTGCAGTAGCTAACCATCCCCAAGTCATGGAAGACGACTCAATGGGCAAGGAAGCCGGATTGGCTGAACAGAGACCTTTGGCTGGAACTCAAGAGCAAAAGGAAAGTTTATGGTCTCTGGAAGAGTGGGCAAGCTACTTATGATTAAAGGTACATAGTGAAGCTGTGCAGGGAGAAAATTAGAAAAGCCAAAGACCAGCTAGAACTGAACTTGGCCACTAAGGTAAAGAAAACAACAAATATTTCTTTAAGTACATCAACAGCAAGAGGAGGGCTAGGGAGAATCTCCATCCATTGTTGGATGCTGAGGGCAATTTGGTGACCAAGGATCAGGATAAGGCTGAGGTACTTAATGCCTTCTTTGCCTCAGTCTTTAATAGTAAGGTTTTTTACTTCCTGGGAACATAGCTCCCTGTGCTGGTAGATAGGGATGGGGAACAGAATAGGCCCTGCATAATCCATGATGAAATAGTTTTGGACCTGCTCCAAAAGCTGGATGCCCACAAGTCCATGTGGCTTGTGAGTGCTGAGGGAGTTGGCAGATGTAGTTGCCAAGCCACTCTCCATCAGGAGATGGCAGTCCTGGCTAACCAGGGATGTCCCAGCAGACTGGAGGTTGACAAATGTGACACTCATCTTCAAAAAGGGCTGGAAAGATGATCCTGGTAGCTACAGACCTATCAGTCTCACCTCGGTACCTGGGAAGGTTATGGAACGGATAATCTTGGGAGCCATCGTGGACCAGGGTATCAGGCTCAGTCAGCATGGGTTTATGAACGGTAGATCCTGTTTGGCAAACCTGATTTCATTCTATGACAAGGTGAGCTGCTTAGTGGATGAAGGTAAGGTTGTCATTGTGGTTTACCTGGACTTCAGTAAGGCCTTTGACACATGTTCCCCACAACATCCTCGCGGAGAAGCTGGCTGCCCACAGTTTGGATGAGTGAATGCTCCGCCGGGTGAAACACTGGCTGGATGGCAGGGCCCAAAGAGTTGTGGTCGAAGGAGTTAAATCCAGTTGGCAGCTGATCACGAGTGGTGTCCCTCAGGCCACTTCTATTTAACATCTTTATTAACTATCTTGACAAAGGGATTGAGTGCACCCTCAGTATGTTGTTTGCAGATGACACCAAGTTGGGAGAGAGGTCTGCCTGAGGGGACAAAGGCACCACAGAGGGACCTGGATAGACTGGGTCAATGGGCCAAGGTTAACGGCATGAGTTTCAATAGGGCCAAGTGTCAGGTCCTGCATTTTGGTCACAACAACCTCAGGCAACCCTACAGGCTTGGGGAGGAGTGGCTGGAAAGCTGCCTGACAGAAAGGGACCTTGGTGTACTGATAGACAGTTGGCTGAATATGAGCCAGCAGTGTGCCCAGGTGGCCAAGAAGGCAAATGGCATCCTGGCTCATATCAGGAATGGTATGGTAAGCAGAGCTAGAGAAGTAATCCTGCCTCTGTATTCAGCATTGGTGAGGCCCCACCTCAAAAACTGTGTTCAGTTTTGGGCACTTCAGTACAGAAAGGACATTGAGGTGCTGGAGCAGGTCCAGAGAAGGGCAACAAGGCTGGAGAAGGGCTTGGAGAATATGCCATATGAGGAGCAACTGAAGGAACTGGGGCTGTTTAGTCTGGGGAAAAGGAGTCTGAGAGGAGACCTTACTGCTCTCTTCCAATATCTGAAAGGTGCTTCCAGCGAGAGCAGGGTTGGTCTCTTCTCACTGGTGAAAAGTGACAGGCGAGGGGAAACAGCCTTAAGTTGCACCAGGGTAAGTTTAGGCTGGACATTAGGAAAAACTTCTTTACTGGGATTGTTAAGCACTGGAATAGGCTCCCCAGAGAGGTGGTTGAACCACCATCCATGGATGTGTTTAAAAACTGTTTGGATGTAGTGCTCAGGGACATGATTTAGCGGTGGGTTGTTAGAGTTAGGGTAGTATGGCTAGGTTGCGCTTGAACTCGATGATCTTTAAGGTCTTTTCCAACTCGAGTAATTCTATGAATGTATGATAAAGGTGAGCACTGTGAGCATATATTTGTCAGAATCAGCCATGTTATTAAGATCAGGTAATAAATTTGTTAACAAAGTCTCCAAATATATACAAGCCCTTAGGGGAAGATGGGGAAAAAGGTACTTAGCTCATCCACGAGATAGCTCTTTTCTGCTTCTACCCTCATTCATTTCTCAGCAGGCTACCAGCTCTGTGCATACATCAGTCCTTTCGGTTCTTTGTGAATCCATTCTATTCTACTGCAGCACAATGAAGTACAGCATGGATTTGTCAGCCTCTGTATGACTCCGAAACTGCTTTGCGATCAGAATACTATAATATCTGTTATCTTTAGGAGGATGTCACATTTGAGAAGCAGCTTGAGATAAGATTCCATATGAAAGGTAAATATCTTCTAGGTAATTTACACTAAAAAAAATTTCCAAATATTTATGCAACGGCAAGTTTTGATAATCGCTAGCCATTTCAATTCTCCTAACTGGTCTTTATAAATACTTTATCAAATTTTTAAACAACTCAGAGATTATTTAAAAGTTTTGGATTACAATCATAACAGCAAGATATCTGCTTGCATATATTGGATTTTTATTAAACCAGGTATTAATGCATTTTCCCACAATTTCTTTTTAAAAAAAGTTAATTATTTGATTAGTCTCCAAATTATTTCTTTTTCTAAGTTTACTCTCTGTTGGCTACATACTTCTTTCATAGTTGAGTGCTTCATTCAAGGACATGATAGTGCACTACTCAACAATACTTATTCCATTATTTTTTTCATTAAATGCTAATTTAGGATATGCAGTGGGAAGGAGTACGTCTTTCAGCCTTTAACAGTTTCCTCTCAGCTACTTTATTTTGTTGTTCACCGTTCATTTCAGTATGATGACTGCAAAATTGTTTTCAAGCTATATTCCTTTGGAGGAGATTTTTCAAGGTACAGAAGTTCAGACTCCTTTCTTGATTACGTGTGCTACTTACTGTCCTGAAGACCCTCATATTCATCTTGAGGCATGTCCCCTTAAGGTCTCACTTCCCAGCAAAGTGAACAGCAGGCATACTTTTTTCTGTAATTTCTGTTGTCAATAAAAATGGGAAGAAACTCTTGCCACTAATAAAAAATAATCCTGAGACCAGCTCTTGGTTCTCAGAGGAAGTGAAATTGCCTGTAAATTCTTTGAAATGCCAGGCAAAGTATCATTAGGAATACCAATAATCATAAGTAGGAAAAAGTTGACTCACTCAGCTGGTGATAGGTTCTCTAGCCTTTAAATGAGCCAGGGTCCACCCCTGGATCCACCTTTTCTGGTTACATGGGAAGAACAGGTGAACTGCTCGTACCTTTGCTTCCTGGGCCAGCCACCCTGTTCACCAGGTTCTCTATCATCAGGCCATGATATAACAGCTCCTTTATATCAGCGCCTTTGCCAAGTAGCAAAGACCAAGTATTTAAGGTCAGGTAGTACTCCTAGGTATGTCTGTCCCTGCCTGTCCCCTTGGAGCTACCAACTTTATTCAGGCTTTAGCAATCCACACCACCCCTAGGGCTGTCTTTCTCTGCTTCAGTGAGGCCACAGCAGGGCTGGGTATCTCCCCACTGTTCTGCATTACCCCTTCCTGTGGCTTTCTTTCCCAGCCTCAGCCCTTTTTCCCAAGGAGGTGCCTGGGCTGGGGATGCATCAATGGCCCTGGCCTCTTGTGGAAGGGGTGGTGGGACAGGCCCTTGCTGCTGGACCCTGTCCTAGGTATCCCCACTGCCCCTATGCTCTAGATGCCCTCCTGCTCCCTAGAAACTACTACTTTCTCTGGTGATTTCACCTTTCTATATTTTGAATGTAACTCCTTTGTGCGTCTCCTTTTATCTTATTTGAACCAAAAATACTACAGTAATCAGCAAAGCAGGCAATATGGCAGCATCACTGCTGCCTTAGCCTGCTTACTGTGCATATTTATAATTTATACCTGCATATCTTGCTGTTGGATGCGCTCTCCATTTCATTTAGCACTTTCTCTTTGAGAAGTAAGAAGTGTGTGCTCTGTATTTGTGTGTGCTAGGCAGGAGTTCTTTTATCCTGTTTACATATTTTCCCTAGTCAGGGAGCTCATTTGCCTCACCGCTGAAGACCACTGCGTTAACTGCTGCTTTGCTCTCCACCCATTGAATAACTAATATAAAAATAGTAATGCAAATATTTACTACACAGGGATTCATCCTGAACAACGAAGTTCTCTGCAAATTATAGGCTTTGTGTTGCTGCGCTTTCCCATAACTCCTTAAGTTTTGTGGTTCCTCAATACAATCCCACGAAAAAGCTTTATATTTATTTATACATTTAGTCTGCTTTAAAATGGCTCTCCATACAACTGTAAATAGATTGGAACTCCTTGCTAAATGAGAAAATCTGTATCTACTTCAAGAAATTTATTAATAAATTAATGTGTGGCAAGTCAACTGGGAAAAAATATGGCTTTTGCTTGCAATCAAGACGTTTAATATGTAGTTGAGTTTAAAAGTTATTTTAGCCCTTAAATACAAAATACACAGTGTCTTCAGAGCATTAATTAAAAGCAGCTGAAGAAATATATAAAGCCACGGAGTCCTATCAAAAAAGAGTTTTATACTAACTGAACATGAACAGCCTATTTTGTTTTCTGCTTAAAAAGGCTCTTATGTCTGAACAACCAGATCAAAAGCCAACTGAGAGAGTGCCAGTTCAACAGCTTTAGAGGCTTCTGCCATCTGTGGATGAGAGGCTGTCAGGTTTTTTAATCGCAGCATAAAGACTGGAAATGCAATCTATATCCTAATGGCAGCTAAGTGGAAAGACTTGTGGTTTCCTCCTACAAGAGCAAAGGGGGATTATGGCTCTGAACAACAGGCCATAAAGCATTTTATTATGTGGTCATAAGTATCACTTTCAGTGAGAAACAGACTGATAATTTACTAGTTTAAATTATTACTTTGCGAAATCACATATACCAATGAGCTCTGAACTTTAACTGAAACAATCTCAAATTACACAGTTCTTTACCATAAACTTGTTTGTGTATATACACACATTAGCAAAATATAAATGTTTATAATGTTCATATCAGGACAGTAAGGAAACCTTGTTATTGTTTGTGCTAATGGAGCCGGAGTTTCTACTTGGTTCCTGGGGGAAAAAAAAAAAAAAAAAAAGATGAAGAAAATAAAGAACAGATCCTTGTATTAAGACCTTCTTAAAAGAGTAAGAAATTAATGAAATCTAAGGAACAAGAAATAATAATCCATCACTGAAACACCTAGAATTTCATCTAGAAAAGTACAAAAGGATCTTAAAAAATTTTTACATGTCGAAAAATCTATCTCAATAATTAGTATACTTGAGTTTTGAGGATAAGATAAAAATCAAAACCGAGACATTTTTTCATAAACAAGAATTGCTATATTTTTTTCTGTGTAAACATAAATATTTATATACACCATCTTCAGCTTTTCATCTGTTGAGGACTGCAATGTTAGTACTTTTTTTTTTCCATGTTTGGATTTCTTTTAAGTTTGTTTTTCTTTTGTTAAAACTACTTTTTTTTTTTTTAAATATGTAGCAGCATTTTTTAATGAGTTCTTAGATTTATGCATAATTATTACTCCCTTTTTGTTAGTTGATTGCTAGCTTTCCAGTTCATCATCCAGACATGGATACATTAGTAGAGATTGGAGTTATGCAAGGATATGGATAATAAAAATATGATGTTCTCAGGTTTTCATACTTTTTACAAAGTTAAAATACTTTATCAAGCTTTTGCAGCTAAATGCAGTTAAAATGCACTATCTTGACTTCTGCTGCATTTGTTATAAACAGAACTCTTATCCCCCAGTGGAAGAATTTAGGACATGAATGTTTGTCTCAAGTCTCTTTGTCAGCTGAATATTTAGACAACAAAGCTTTCGTAACTCCATTTCCTTATCAGTGCTCTCAGCTAACACCCGTAGCAACCCACAGACGTTTATTTTCAGCACTGCCAATTATTGTCTTTCATTCTGTAGTATTACATTGTGATAAACAAACAAATACATGGACTCAGATAAATTTAAATTTTGAGAGAGGGAAGGTTGCCATATGGCCTTTTACCTGTTTGAAACTAAGTTTTTAGCCACAGGTGAAAATGTAAATGTCTCTTGATTACAAGATTTTTCCTCCTGTAAGATCACCAAGCCTACTTGGCTCATTGCTGTTATAATAGAGTGCAGCAATGGGAATAGCAGATCATGCTCAAAAGGTCCTTGAAGGGATGTCTGGTGAAGAATTTTACTGATATCTCCATTTCTGTTTAAGTCCTCAGAGCTTGAACCTTTGCGCCACTTTATACTTCCTCTTACAAGCTGTGGAAAGAATTCTTTTCTGTTTCCATAAAATCATAAATGCTGTAAGAGCTTTAAATCATCTAGTTAAGAACTCTGAGAAAAGTATCTCACAGTAGTAAATGACATAATTTATCTCATGAGTTGAACTGTGTGAGTAGACAACTCAGGAGACTGCTGACTGCCCAAAGAAAGAGGTGTTCTTGACTGCTGCCTCCTTGTCAGGTAGTGGAGTCATCTAGTTTGATCTTGGTACTTTCCTGACCATCTCAGAGACACCAAGGACCTTTGTTATTCCTACATCAGAAGCATGTTTCTGAGTTCCCAGTTTTTGCTTCAGTACTACTGTTAGTGAATTCAGCTTTTCTTTTACTGTTCTGGACTGTCTGCTCATTAGTATTGCCCATTAATTTATCCTGGTATTAATTACGATTGCAATCTCAAACATTCTATTTTCATTCCATCCCACAATTTTCAAGAATTTCCAAGTACTGAAGTTGTGCTATGCCTGTTAAAGCATCTGTCACTTCTTTCTCCTCAATCCTGTTTTGTTGACAAAGACCTACTAGATAAGAAAGGCTATCAGGAGGCAATCCTAGATTCTACTTTAGATACAGCTGCAGTTGTAAGGTTGCAAGAGAGTTGTTCCTGAGTTGTCTCATATTTTTGACAGTGATAGTGTCTATGACCAAAAGTATTGCATATTCAATCTTACTGTTCCCCTAAACTTTCCTGAAATAATTTTATGGATAGTCAGTTCTGCCCGTACCTATGTACTTGTATTCACCCTGTCTACTCTGAGAATATATTTCAGAAAATAGATTTCCAGACTTTTCCAAAAGGTTTCCAGAATACAAACCTTGCTATGAAGTTTGTGAATTCTCATAGAGGGCTTCTAAATATATTTGTATTATTTTATCAAGCTCCCTTGAGTAGCTTGAAAGGAAATCCTAACAAACTTTTCAATACTATTGCTTGTCCAAGACTTCTAACCAGACATATTTAAATATTTTAAATTAGGGCATGGAAATAAAGTGACCATAGAAATGCCAAAGTTATAATATATCCTCTTCTTCATTTTTCCTCTTTTTCAACAGCAGTTAGTTCTCTGTATAATCACTAAATGGTTAGAATTTCAAGAGGCATTTGCTATTTTTTGTCAAGTCCTCTGAGAATAAATATCTGTCTTTCTAAAATTAATGTGATCACACTTGTTAGCTAAAAGAGTATTGGTGATCACAACATGATATTTAGAATATGGATGAGACATTTATTCTTAGACTATGTTCAGTTTTCATACAGTTTTAAAAAAGGCAATCAAGTAGCAAGAACTTACCTAAAATTTCTCTTATTTTTTTTTTTTTTCCAGTTGTCTAGTGGTTACTTGTATGCACAACAACAAATGCACATGCTTATGCATTTATTAATTGAACAGGATTTTTCATAACTACTGAAAACAATCTTAATTTTTTTTAATGATTTCTAGAGCTATTCTGAGTCTCAACTTTTCATTTCATACTCTTTGGAGTGGAAATGAAATCATAAATTTTGTTCTATCATAAATAAATACATGCAAACTTTAGTTGTGGAAGTGGAAAACATGTTTACAATTACTATATACAGAATTTATGAACTGCGTGTACTGTAAATATTATTCCTAGAAATATGTTGCATATATTGTATTCACACTATCATTCACTTCTCCCTTACTCTGGCTTTAAAACCCACCACAATTTTGGTAGGAAGGAACAGAAAATATGCATGAATATTTGCCCACATGAGATGTATGGGTAGACTTGACATTGAAATGTGCCTTGAAGAACAAATACTAACAACAAGAAGACCCTACTTTAAGATAACTGCAACTTCCACATGATCTTTCAAGGAATATTGGAAAATTAAAGGATTATGAAGACTGCTGGGCTGTGTAGGGATGGGGTCAGGAAAACCAAGGCCCAGCTTGAACTAAGGTTGGCAGGGGATGCCAAGAACAAGAAAGGTTTCTATACGTCCCTCAACTAGAAAAGGAAAATCCTAGGGGGCAAACTCCTCCCTAGTGAGTGACACAGGCAAGCTGGTAACAATAGACAAGGAAAAGGCTGAAGTACTCCACAAGATTTTTGCCTCTATCTTCTCAGACAAATACTCCTTGCACAGATCTCAAATGTTTGGTTTGGTTGAGAGGGGACTGGGGATGGAACATCCCTCCCACTGCAAGTGCTGATGAAGTTTGTGACCACCCAAGAAACCTCATATCTACTAGTCTATGGGTTCTGATGAGATGTATTCCAAAGTCCTGAGGGAATTAGCTGATGTGGTTGCTAAGCCACTCTCAATAATACTTGAAAAGCTGTGGCAATCAGGTAAAGTCCCTGGTGACTAGAAAAAAGGCAACATCACAACCATTTTGAAGAAGAGTAAAAAGGATGACCCCAGGAACTACTGACCTATTGGCCTCACCTATGTGTTGGGAAAGATTATGGAGCAGATCATCTTGGCACATGGAAGACAGGGAGGTGATACAGGAGAGCCAGTATGGCTTTGCCAAGGGCAAATCCTGTTTGACATACCCAGTGGCATTTTATGATGGAGTCACTGCATCAATGGACAAGGGAAGAATCACTGATGTCATCTATCTTGACTTCAGTAAGGCATTTGACAGGGTATCCCACAACATCCTTCTCTTCAGATAGGAAAGATATGGATTTGATGGGTAGACTGTTCAGTGGATGAAGAACTGGCTGCAGGATTGAGTCCACTGAGTGGTGGTCAATGGCTCAATGTCTGGATAGACATCAGTGACAAGCAGTGACTCACAGAGGTCAGGGCTGGGACCAATACTCTTTAATAACTTCATCAATTGACAGTGTGGGAGTCAAGTACGTTTGCTGATTACACCAAGCTGTGCAATGTGGTTGACATACTAGAGGGACGGGATGCCATCCAGAGGGACCTCGACAGGCCTGAGCAGTCAGCCTAGAAGAACCTCATGAGGTTCAACAAATCCAAATGCAAACTCCTGCATCTCGGTCAAGGCAACTCTCACTACCAATACAAGCTGGGGAATGAAAGGATTCAGTGCAGCCCTGCTGAAAAAGACCTGGGGGTACTGGTGGATGGGAAGCTGGATGTGAGCCAGCAGTGTGTGTTCCTGGCCCAGAAAGCCAACTGTATCCTGGACTGCATCAAAAGAATGGCCAGCAGGTTGAGGGAGGTGATCCTGCCCCTCTGCTCTGCGTTGGTGAGGCCTCACCTGGGGTACTACATCCAGATGTGGACTGTTCAGTACAGGAGAGACATAGACCTGTTGGTGTGCGTCCAGAGGAGGGCCACAAAAATGATCCAAGGGATGAAACACCTCTGCAGTGAGGACAGAATGAGAGAGCTCAGGTGTTCAGCCTGGAGAAGAGAAGGCTGCAAGGTGACCTGACAGCAGACTTTCAGTGTCTAAAGAGGAGTTACAGGAAAGAAGGGGACAGACTTTTTATCAGGGACTGTGGTGATAGAACAAGGGGAAATGGCTTCGATCTTAAAGAAGGTAGGTTTGGGTTAGATATAAGGAAAAAGTCCTTTGCAGTGACGGTAGTGAAGCACTGGAACAGGTTGCCAAGAGGTGTTGGAAGGCCTGTCCCTGGAGGCTTTCAAGGTAAGGCTAGATAAGGCCCTGGGCAACCAGTTATAGATGTGCATGACCCTGTTCATTGCAGGTGAGTTGAACTATATGACCTTTACAGGTCCTTCCCAACTCCAAGTGTTCTATGATTCTATGAAGTTATATCACAAATTAGGCCATAGTATAAGCAAATGTAATATCAACTGCTTCTTGTATTAAATCACTTGAATCATTTTATGTTGTTTTTAAATCATGTCTTTAAAAACCTCAGAATGCCACTGAATGCTTGCTCTTCTTTCTACTTTATTGGTCTGATCCGGTATGAAACCACTTTTCTTTGAATATTTTTTTTTTTATAGCATGTACTCAGGGCTTTTTTTTTTCTGCCATACTTGATTCCCAATATCTCAATACACAAATATGTTTACGTGAATAACATATGGGTGCTGAACTATATTCTCTGGAATGTATTTCTCCCTCATCTTTTCCTCAGTATGATTTATGCCTTATGACAATGGCTGCAATTCTTTTTTCTTTCTTTCTTTTAACCATCCCTCTACCAAAGCTCTGTACCATGTTCTGTCGAAGTATACACATAAAACTGTGTGCTTCAAAGAGTATTAGTAATAAAAATACTCATAATCCATCACAAGAGATGAACTAAGAAGTGTATATACCAAAATAGCTTGGAAACAAGTTTTCTATATTATTTTGAATATAAAACCCCACAGAGTCAAGGAGTAGCTGAGGCTGAAATGCATCTCTGGAGACTAATTCAAACCCCCTGCTTAGAACTGGGTAATCTATGAAAAACTCCAAAGATTCTACAACCTCTCTGGAGAATCAGTTGGAGTACTTGATTACTCTTACAGTTAAAAAGCCTGTCCCTGTCTTTAAAGGAAATTCCCTGCTTTTCAGTTTGTACACGCTTCACTCAGAAGTCTGGCTTTGTCTTCTTCACTCCCTTCTACCAGATACTTATGTATATGAATATGATTCTACCAATATCTCACAACTTTTCACCTTGAGGCTAAATAGTTCGGGCTCTCTCAGTCTCAGTTTACATGCCAGATTTCCCAGAACCTTAATCATCTTCATGACCCTTCACTGGACTTGCTTGAATTGAATATGTCCATGTCCTGTGTAAATGGAAATAGAACTGGATTGGCCACTGTATATTTGTTTCACCAGTGCTTAGAAGAGGACAAGGATCATCTTCAATTTCCTGGTAGTGTTCCTCTCAATGTAGGAACAGCCCAGGAAGATTTGTGCTAAAATATTTTCTCCTTAGATAGGTTGAAAAACAGAAGCTTTGTTACAATATTCAAAAAGATTCATTTTGATGCACTTATATTTTTCTTTCATATATGCATTCAGAATGGAAGTACAAGAATTTTCCCTATCTGATTGATATTTATTTTCATAGCAAGTTTTCTTCACAGTCTTTGGAAATAATTCAGATTTCAGGAGACAAAGTTATTATAGCACAAAAGGCATTTCAAAGTTATGATACAGATGTTCTTTGCAAGATTATAGACCAGGGGATAAGTCCTCCCCATTTTCTAGAAAAAAAAAAAAAAAAAGATTTCTAATTAATAATCACTTGGAATTTGGATCAAAATATCTCTGATTTAGAAAACTCAAAATTATTTAGGTTTCAATATAAAAATATTCATCTTGTTAAAGCTTTACATTATATTAGAATTGTGAGATCCCCTGTTAACCTTTATTACATCAAAATAACATATATTATTTGATTGCTGGAAAATGAATAGTTAATCACATCAGTCTGAAATTTTACAGTAACATATTTATAAAACATTTTCCATTGAAAAAAAATTGTCATCAACTATAGATTTGAAACACTTCATAATCTAATATTGAAGAGCTGTTTTAACATATTATTTTTTTACCTGTTTTACTCATCAGTAAATATTTAGTTGGCCATTATTTGTTAAACATTGTTTTGAAGAGGTTTATAATTTACACTCAGAATTTTGTCTGTGTGTGACTTCTCACAGAGGTGATATAAAATGATTAGGTAAAAAAATTTTGGAACATAAAAAAAGAGAAATTATTTATTTTATGATGTATTTAATATTTTATTATTTTATTTTAATGATATATTTTTAATTTATTTAACTTATCACCCCTACATGCACAAATATGTGCCAAAATATCAGTCGTGATACATGAACTACTTGGGGATCTCTGTCATTCAAATTGGGTCTCACTATTACTAGTTTTAACCTGCCAAAACTTTTATGATACTTGTCATAGGGAACTGATCAGAAAAGAAAAAAGGCAGCTATTTTCTCCCAGCTTTGGATACACTTAATGCATCACTTATGACTTGAAGCTAGTCAGTATTGCAGGATTGTCTGGGCCACACTGAGTGAATAGAAATTGTCTTGGGATGCATACAATATATAATCTAGTTAATGTATATAAATAACAAAACCTCTTTTAATATATTTTTCATTAATACATTAAAAAAAAAAAGAAGGCAATGAAAACATAAAACTAGCAGACTGAACACGAAAACTAAGAAAATTGATAACCTGATGATTAGAAATAACTTACAGTCTACCCTAGTGTTGTAGCATGTTTCTCATTTAAAAATAACTAAAGTGCCATGCTCTTGACTCTCCTTGAGGATAGCTAATATATCTGTGTGCCACATATGGTCATCCTGACCATGGCCAAATATTGCTGTGATACACGTAGATCATCATTTATGAAATGACCAACCTCAATAACTTGTGTAGGGCAAGTACCTATATCATCAACTCACGTATATCTTTGCTCTCAGTCCTACTGAAGTATTATGTGCAACCAAATTGCTTTGTCCTCTTTCCACTCCCAAATTAAAATATTTGGGCAGTGTGATTTTAGCCCTGTGGTTTAAGAGAGGAATCATATTGCTGTTCTCTCAGTCCTTTTAAAAAGAGCTATTAAGAGGAATTGTGTGTAGCTCTTAAACACCGCCCTATTTGAGAGGAAAAAAATCACATGGGATGTAAAAGCACATTGCCCACGTCATACAAGCCAGCTGCAATGTTTCATCTCCAGAGAAGAATGGGATTTGAATACTTTCAGATTTCCACCCTTAGCAAGTTTGCTGATGATACAAAGCTGGCAGGAATGGCTGACACACCAGAAGGCTGTGCTGCCATTCAGTGGACCTGAACAGGGTTGAGAGTTGGGCAGAGAGGAACCAGATGAGGTTCAACAAATGTGAGTGTAGAATCTCCCCTTCCTAGGGAGGAATAACCGCATGCACCAGTAAAAGCTGGGGGATGACCTACCGGAGAGGAGCTCTGCAAAGAGGGACCTGGGTGTCCTGGTGGACAGCAGTTCAGCCATGAGCCAGCAGTGTGCCCTTGTGGCCAAGGGCAATGGCATTCTGGGGTGCACTAAAAAAAGCATGGCCAGCAGGTCAAGGCAGGTGATCCTCCCCCTCTACTTTGCCCTGATGAGGCCTCACTTGGTATATTGTGTCAATTTCTGGGCTCCCCAGTACAAAAAAAGACCGGAATTTCCAGGAGTCCAGCAGAGGGACAAAAAGATAATAAAGGGCTTGGAGCACCTCTGTGATGAGGAAAGGCTGAGTGACCTGGTTTGGTTCGGCCTTGAGAAAAGAAGATTTAGAGGGGATCTGATCAATATAAGTACCTGTGGTGTGGGAGGCAAAGGGACAAGGCCAGATTCTTTTCAGTGGTGTGCGGTGAGGGGGAAACAGCCATAAAATGAAGCCTAGGAATTTCCACACAAATGTGCATAAAAACTTCTTCACAGTAAGGGTGATGGAGCACTGGAACAGGCTGCCAAGAGAGACTGAGGAGCCTCCTTCTCTGGATAGGTTAAAGACCCACCTAGACGCCTACCTTTGCATCCTGGTTTAGGGACCCTGCTTTGCAGGGGGGTTGGAGTAGATGATCTCTAGAGGTCATTTCCAGCCTCTAAAATTCTTTGAAGTAGAGAAGTAACAAATCCTAAGCCCATGGAAGAGTTGTTCTGTTGCTAGGAATGAAAGGAGAAGTTGAAATAGTGTAAGCAGAAGTTGCAGTGCTGGGCTTGCAACCTTGACAGCAGGTTTTATGGTGGAACATGGAAAAAACAAAAGGATTTCATGAACCCTGAAAAAACAACAACACAAAAGAACCTGAGCACAATGGGTGGAGGAAACATAGCTACTGAGTTCTGGTGACCATAAATTCTGCTAAGAAACAGTAAGCAACCAACATAAGTAAATTAAATTGAAGCAAATGGATGCACGCTACAGATGGGGCAATTTGTGCAAGAGGCGTTTGAAGAATATTTATGAAGATTTTCTGGAGGGTAAGCTAGTATAATTGTTCTGCAATGTGTATTGATTACACAGGAGAAGAAATCTGAAATAAGATTTGTGTTGATGATATCTTGTCAAGAAGGGGTAAATGCTGTTTCTTGGACTATTTATATTGAAATTTGAAATACTACTGCCATTTTTTAAGCTTCTTATCTTATTTTCCATTATGAATTTGGGGCAGTAGTTAGATATAATCTCTAAACATCATCTACATTGTTGATTGATTTTACAAACAAAGTGATATGTCACTGTCAAGACACAGTCTTCATAGCTGCAGAGAGAAACTTAAGCACTGTAAAATGACTTCAAAGATAAATGAAGATTATACTCCTCCACCTTCTAAAAATATCTACTCAAAGCAAGTTAAGAAAATCAGTATTTGGTTTAATAAAGTTCTAAAATAGAGCTTATAATTATTCTGAATTATTATTATCTTTTGTTTGCTTGAAGATAGTTCTTTTCTGTTGAAATCTACTTCTGTGTCATGCAGTAAGAAAAAGAAGGGAATGACTGAGCCTAACTTCACTGTTTAGAATAAAGATGCTTGTGATCAGTGTTCTGTAAAGTGGTTAACTACCATTGCATATGCCCTCGATCAAGATGCAAGATTTTCACAAAGATCAGTCTGAAAATAATGTCTCCTATTTATTTCTGTGGAAACTACAACACCTACAAAGAGATCAGTAACATAGAAGAGATGATTGTCACAGCCCACTATGATCCAGAAGAGCTCAAAGGGTCTCACTTAGAATTGCTATTTATAGGATATGAGATAACTGACTTTTGTCAGAACTTTTCCATCCCAGACCCTTTGGATATCAAAATATTCTAGTACTTTCCACCAGTTGCAGGAGATGATCTTTCCCAGATGATGAAAGAAGAATCAGGAGTCATATAAAATATAATGCTCTGATCTGTTGCTTTTCACAGCATATGGGAAAGCAGGGGCTACGCATGAGGAGTACCTTCACATACTGGTTCTCCACTATTCAAAATTTATGTTAGGATTGGCATGTGGTCCAAGGAGAAGAATCACACTTAGTACTGAGAGGCCTAACAGAAGAGGGAAAAAGAAGGAGGTGAAGTGAGAGTGACCACTACAAATATGACAGAGCACAGATGCAGAGATAGAGTAGGCTGGAGGAAAAAAAAATAGTGGTAGAGACTGTGAGAGAAAAGGGAATATTGTAGCAGCTAAACAACCACATTTGAGGCAGAGGAAAATTTGAAATGAAAAAAAATAAATAAATAAAAAGAAGGCAGAAAGGTGATCCAAACATTTGCTTCAGCATTTCCAAGACAGCTCCAAACACTCAACTCAGCTAAACTGTGCTATCTCCCAGCAATTCTGACAGAAGCATTCTGACAGCATACATATTTACAGGACGGAGCAGCTGCTTGGATTGCCTAATCACACAATAGTATAAGAATCTCAGTATCCCTCGGTCTCATAAATTAAAGCATGTATTGCATCTGTGTCCATTCATGAAGCATCACTGAGATGATTAGCAAGTTTAATTTAGGCATGATAATACGAAATGAAAACAGTTACAAGTGGTTTTAAAATAAGTCACATGGAAGAAAGAAATTTAAGAATTAGGGTTTTTTTAGTACAAAGCCCAATAAAAAAAAAAAACAGCCTGAATTAGAATTATAGAATTGTAGAATTGCCAAGGTTGGAAAAGACCTCCAAGATCATCCAGTCTAACCACCCACCTACCACCAATATTTCCCCAACCTCACCACAACCTCCTTTCAGGTAGTTCTGGAGAGTGATAAGATCTCCCCTGAATCTTCAGTTCTCCCAGTTCCCTCAGCCATTCCTCATAAAACTTGTGTTCCAGATCCCTTAACAACTTTGTTGTCCTTCTCTGGACACACTCCAGGGCCTCAGTGTCTCTCTTGCCCAAAATTGAACACAATAGTTGATGCACAGCCTCACCAGAGCTGAGTACAGGGGGACAACCACCTCCCTGCTCCAGATGGCAACACTCTTTCTGATACAAGCCAAGATGCCATTGGCCTTCTTGGCCATCTGGGCACAGTGCTGACTGCTTGAGGTGAATGTCAAGCAACAGCTCCCATGTCTATTTCTTCCACACAGTCTTCCAGCCGCTCAGCCTGTAGTGTTGCTTGGAGATGGTGTGGCCAAAGTTCAGGACTTTGGTCTTGTTGAACTTCATCTCATTGGCCTCAGCCCATCTATCCAGCCTGTCCAGATCCCTCTGTAGGGCCTTCCTATCACCAGGCAGATTGACACTTCCTCCCAACATGGTGTCATCTGCAAACTTACTGAGAATGCACTCAATCCCCTCAACCAGCTCATCAATAAAGATATTGAACAAGACAGGCACCAGTATCAACCCCTAGAGAACAGCATTCATAGCCAGTTGCCAGATGGATTTAACTCTATTCACCACCAAATTGAACTGTATGAACAAGATACGGAGAATTTAATTTTGTTTCTGAGTGATTTATTAATTTTATGAAATTTATGAAATAATTGTATGAACTAATAATAGTTTTTTAAAAATGCCATTATAATTTCAGTGCAGAATCTAGAATATCTGGATATTTTGAGGTTTGGTGACGGTTAGATTTTAGGTTAGGACTCATAAACTTATTAGTAGATTATCATGTAGACTTGGTATCATGGAATCACAGAATCACAGAATTACAGATGGAAGTTGTTGGATCTCAAGAGATCATGATTCTATGATTCTACGATCATCAAGTCTAACCCTCCTGCTAAAGCAGGTACTCTATAGTAGGTCACACAGGCAGGTGTTCAGAGAAGTCTTGAATATCTCCATAGAAGGAGATCCCACAACATTTCTGGGCAACCTGTTCCAATGGTCCATTACCCTTACTGTAAAGAAGTTCTTCTGCAAGTTAGCATGCAGCTTGCTCTGTTCAAGTTTTAGGCCATTACTTCTTGTTCTACCACTACACACCAGCAAGAAGTGCCTGGCTTCATCCATTTTCCTCCCACCCTTCTTCAAATGTGTATAAACATTTATCAGATCCCCTCTCAGTCTTCTTTTCCCAAGGCTGGACAGACACAGGCTATTCAGCCTTTTCCCATATGGAAGATTCTCTGGCCCTTAATCATATTCGTGGCCCACCTTCTAGGAGTCTTTTTTGAACTGTCCAGAATTCTGTCCAGAATTGAATGCAGTAGTCCAAATGTGGACTCACCAGGGCAGAGTAGAGGGGCAAGATAACCTCCCTTGACCTGCTGGCCATGCTCTTCTTAATGCATCCCAGGATACCAGTGGCTTTCTTGGCCACAAAGTCACACTGCTGGCTCATGGCCAACCTGTTGTTTACCGGGATCCCCAGGTCTTTCTCGGTAGAGCTTTTCTCCAGTAGCTCATCCCCTAACCTGTACTGATGCATGCTGCTACTCCTCTCCAGGTGCAAGAGTCTTGCTCTTGTTAAATCTCATCAGGTTCCTCTCTGCCCATCTCTCCAGCCTGTCCAGGTCTCACTGAATGGTAGCACAGCCTTCAGGTGTGTCAGCCACTCTTCTCAGCTATGTATCATCAACAAACTTGCTGAGTGTCAACTCTATGACTTCATCCAGGTCATTGATGAAGATGTTGAATAAGATCGGACCCAGCACCAACCCATGGGGAACACTGCTAGTGGCCTCCAACCAGACTCTGTACTACTAATGGCAACCTTCTTATCTTTGTCAATCAGCCAGTTCTCAATCCACCTCACCATTCACTTACCTATCTTACATAGAAAATGTGAATTTCATAACAAGGGTGTTGTAGGAGACAATCTAAAATGTCTTGCTGAAGTCAAGGTACATAACATCCGCTGCTTTCCCCCCATCTACCCAGCCACTGATGACATCATAGAAGGCTACCAGGTTGGTCAAGCATGATTTCCCCTTGGTGAATCTACTTTACTTTGACTACTCCTGATAACCTCCTTGTCTTTCAATTGCTTGGAGATAGCATCTGAACTTTCAAGTCTGCTTCTTCTGCTTCAGACCTAGAAAGTTGTCAGTGCTCAGTCAAGTTAGAGAGCTCTCACAGTTTCTTGAAGGATCAGAATAGTTCTACTTTATTGTGTTCAACATATATCTTATACACCATTCACTTACAAACAAGAAGTTCCTGTCCCTCTAACAGTTCCTCTAATCAGTTAATTGGCCCTAGCTTCTCCCAAACAACGGTGATAAAGGATGAAAGCCAAACCTTATCCCGAAATTACGGATCCGGCTTGCCAACTTCCCTTACCTACATTGGTCCAACATGCCAGAGGCTGTTCACCTTGTAGACCTGTGATAAGATTAACAACGCATACTGAAGAACCTCCTGTTTACCCTTAGACACAAACAGACATTGTTTGCTCTCTGTCTTACACTCCAGTCTCCCAAGGTCTACCAAATAGTCTGATAAGGTCTACCAAAGAGTCTGATAAGCTCTTTGGTGACTTTCTCACAGTTACATCTTCCCCCACAGGAAGTGCATGCCCAAATGCTTGGTTTGTTCTATATAACATATTATCAACTTACACATTTGTCTTCTTTTATCTTTGAAAACATGTAAATGATACTTATTAAAATAGAAGATCAAATCCCTTTTAACTATTATGTCATATTTCATGTGTGGCTTTTTTTAGGTGTACTACCTCTTATTTACCCGATTCATCTCAGACGTTTATTACCTGCTGTTTGGTAAAAGTATATTGATCATATTATGCACTGGACAACTACAGAACACCATTATAGAGCTCTAGAAATACAAAAGTTTTGCAGTAACTAAGATGACTTCCTGTAAAGAAATGGCAAAGTGCACTGCCATCTCATTTCTGCAAAACAAAACGATTTTTTTGAGTTATAGTACATATTGGGGTAGATGTCTAGTGATGACTTTGTACTTTGAATGTGAGATTTACTTCATCTAGCTAAAATTGCTTAAAAATTAGGCAAATAATCTAGATTAGTCACGTAAGGTCCTCTCTGCCTCTGTATTCACTTGTCTTACGTACTTCTTCAGAGAGTGATTCATTCCATTCTAAAATAAATGCTGTAGGCAGTTAAGACAGATTGCTCCCGCAAGACCACCTCCCTTGGCAACCTCCGTCCTTGATTATGACCTCACATTACAAACAGTTCACTGTATTAGTAATGTGAATATTTTAATGTCAGACTTCAACATTTATGTCAGCCTTTTAGCAGCATAACTTCAAAAATATATATATATTGGGAAGATATTTCTATGTAATATGCTTGTAATACTAATGATTTTATTTTGTTGAACTCCATGCCTTTGTTATTTTTGGGTAGATCAGCAGTACTATGTAGTTGTCTGGAAACTGGTGTTACTCTGTCACTTAAAAGATGAGTTCATAGATTCAAAAAAGCAATCAATTTTCTTTATTAAAAATGATGAGCAAATGGGTATATTCTTTCAAACCTTTTGAACTATTTGTACAACCTTTGGTAAATTGCAACTTGGAAAAAAAAAAAGAAAAGAAAAGAAATCCCCTTCATTCCCTTTATTAAATAATAGATTTATTCTTGCTGTTTTCTAGTCCTTGTAGATCTCATTGAATCAGTGGAAGTTTGTACAACACTTCATCCTGCTTGGAAGTATGTTGTGGGGTCCTCATCAATTAGCTGCTTCTAGCATTTTGAATGATCATTCCTGCTTTACTCTGTAGACTTCCTACTTCCTCATGCTATAAAATTGATATTGGCAAATATCCATTTTACTCATTTATTGGAATAGAGGATGAATAATTGTTTAACCTCTGCTATGAGTCACATTTTTTGTTATCATTCTCAATAAATGAGCTGCTATACCGATGATCAGTCTACTTTCATACCCTAGGGAAAAAATTGTATTTTGTTAAAGCTACTGACTTATACTAACCAATTCTGATGCTTTGCCTCCTAACAAAATGGAACAAGAAATAGTCTCACTTATGCAGTCATTACAGCTGTACAGAATGGATTTTATACACAAAAGTTATTCAGAATGAGCGATTAATTTTCTGCAGCAGAATTCTTGATTTGCACCACTTCAAAACTTCTCCTCTAGACTTGGAGCTCAGGATACATGTTGCAGTAAATGCTATAACAAATTATGGAATATCCTGAATTGCAAGGGACATACAAGAATCACCTAGTTCAACTCCTGGCTCCACACAGCAGTGCCCAAAAATCAAATCTTATGTCTGAGAGTACTGTTGAAATACTTCTTGAATTAGGCACCATAACCTGATATATATTGTTCTTTATTATTTTCTCTTTGTATTTCATGCTCATCTAACTTCTTCTTTTTTTTTTTTTTTTTTTAATTATTATTTTTTTCCCCTTTAAAAAATTGACAGAGTGGAAAAGAATCTGAGACAAAGGCCTGCTACTAACTGATCAGAATGCCTGGGCATTTTGTCATAGCAGATCAAAATGCTCTTTCTATTTGTCCTTTTTTGTATGTGCGTGCTTTCCTCAGAAAAAATATTAATAATCAATACATAATTTTGCTACAGTTCTATAATGAGTGATTGCAAAATGTGCATATGTTTGTGTACAGATCTTCTTGTTAAAATAAGTGGAATTAGATGATTATAACTAATGAGAGTGTTACACATTTAGTAATTTAACTGCTTCCCAGAGTGCCATCTGCATCTCTCTTTTTATCAATAAAATATATACCAGATTTTTTTTGGTTGATAACCTTCCAGCTAGAAGCATTTAGCTAAAACAGCAAGGCTGCCAAGCCGCCTCTATTCTTTCCTGGTGTTCACTCTTGGCTGCAGCTGTAATTCTTGTAACTTGTGGGCTGCTACTCTTTATAGGATCGAGTTCAAGTATACAGTCAATTCTTCCCTTCCATTCTTTGAATGTAACACAAGCAGAATATTTTGGGGGCAGTGTGGAGTAACTTAAGGGAACAAACTGAGCTGTTGATAGTTCTGAGTACCTGCCTCAGAAGAGAAAGAATAAACTATAACTCCCAGAAGACTTCATTATTCTGCTTCTGTTTTCTGTTCAGAGAGAAAGATAAAACTGACTGGGAGTCATGATAGTCTCTTGCATGCCTTGGCTCTGGACACTCACTGGTCATCTCACCTTCAGCATTCAGTTTTCAAACACACTCTTTCTTATTTATTTGGTTTATTAGCTTCAGTCTCAATTGTATTATATTGTGTTATCTCACATTCTGTTATCATATTTAGTAAATTAGTTTAAATTAGTTTAATTAGTTTAATTTAATTTTAAATTTAGTTTTCTTCTTTAGCTCATTGCCGCTGTTTTTTTTTTTTTTTTCAGTCCCATCTCCCTGCCTTTCCTTTCCCCCTCCCCCTTTTCCCAGTGCATGCGTCCCTGTGTCCCTCTGTTCCATTAGTCACAGAACTAGACCCAACTGGGCCAGAAGTGTGACAGATACAATTATAACAATGTGACTTCTTTAATTTCACTCTTTACCTTAATTTCCATATCCACTCAAATATTAACTTAATTATTAACTCTAAATTCCTAAGATTATTAAAACAGTAGAAATTAAGAGTAGATTGCCATTATAATTTACCACTCATAAATTAATATTATAGAGCTGTGGTGTAAGAAGCTTACCTAAAGGCTACATGTAGGATTAGCATCTTTGATATTGTGGGTCCTCACAGCTGAATGGATTCCAGTCATTCCATTACAAAAGAAACACATAATAGGGTTTTGATGCCTTTATTGCGCAATGGATACAAGCACAGTGGTGATTCAGCTGCTGTTTGTTTGCGAATCTGATGTGGCTGCATAACCTTCAATGTTTGCAGACTTGGATGATGTATAATAATAGGCAGGACCTAGATAACACATTCCTTTGCATGATAGTGCCTGCCTTGTCTTCAGGAATTCAACTGTTCACTATCACTTAGCAGCTCCTGTTTCTTACACAGGGCAGCTAGATACCTGCACAATATCAAGGCTATGATGTAATCAACTGCCTAAGTAATTGCCTTTATTAAGGCATAACTCCTAACTTGTGCCACAGCATGTGCAGATATCCACCAGTAACTCCCAATTTGAACCAGATCCTCACCTGTAGGAGCTTCTGCAAGCATTGCCATTATGGACTAACAGCAAGACACAGCTGTACCATGTGATACTTGGCATTCTGATGTGACAGCACCTCCCAGTGCCCTGGTCTGTGACAGGCCTGCTTCTTGAATATCTTCACAGTCTCAGAAGGGCTCTCATCTCTCCTGATGCATCTGTGTAGCCTCCATTACTCCTCTATTCATTCATTCATAGCACCTCTGTTTTATTAGCGTTCAAGCTTACCTGTGCTCCAAGAGAATGTCCATGCAGGTATTTAAGACCTTCTTATATTTATATGTGAACTCTGGTGTGCTTTGAGGCTTGAAAAATATGGAGCAGAGCAGAGCAGGGTGGGGGGAAAAGGGCTCTTACCAGAAAGCTGAACACATGCTTGAGCCTGCACAGCTGTAAAGCGCAGTCCCTTAGATAGGATTCAGTGTGCTGCTGTGAGTGTTTAATTCAGGACAGAGTGTGGCCAATAAATCTGAAGTATGAAAGTCTTTGTGCTCACTTGTTAGATTTTTGTTCCCAAAGGGATGAGAGGTACCTACAAGATCAGATTTAGCATAGAGATGTTACCAGAAATTCTTGTTCCTCTCAGTAATCTTTCAGAGCAAACCCAGTAATTCATTGCACTGGTAAATCTAGATTCGTTTCTTCTTCTACTGAAGTCTTTTTCTTCAGTATATCATCTTCTAGCAGATTAATGGTCTAGAGACTGATAGTTTAGCTGTATAATTTCATATTATTTTATGCTATTTATATTGAATAGATAGTGAAGTATTCTGTTCATTCTTGTAACTTTTCACCCTGTCTCAAGCTGTGTCCTGGGATTCAGTTACACTGCACTGATAGCCTTTGTGAAAGGGCTAATTAACTTTCTCTGGGATCTACTGCCTCTTTTATTCAGGTTAGCTGCTCCTGAGCTCTGCTGGGTATTGTACCTGAGTCTATCAGACCAGTTATACTACTCAAGGCTGGGAGAACCTGTGCTGCCGGGATGTGAAGCATTGTTTATTTCTTTGTTTGTTTCCCTGTTCGTTTGTTTCTCCTGATTAAAAATAAAGGTCAGCTGAGTTCTCACAAGCCTTCCTTTTTTAATCAAGGGGAATAAAACAGGAACTCTCCTGTCAGGGAGAGAGAAAGATCATGCAGGCATGATCGATAGTGTTATTTCAGCTGGGCTATATTTCTCTTTTCTGAACAGATATATTCCTTGCATTTCTGCTGATTCCATGAGACTAGTGTCTATCTTTTGCTTTGAAGCAATGGCTAGTTTTCTTAATGTTACTAGTTTGAGTAAAATAGCACAATAAAATTGAGTTCCTATGAATGCCAATGAAAGCCATGTCTCCTTGTCCTTGTGAACCTCAGGGAGAAAAAAACTGAAAAGTAACAGGTATAGGTTGCATGTGCAAGTGTAAATGTTTGGTAAGTAAGAGTTGAAGAGTAGGTATAATTACATGGAAAACGTTCAAGTTGAGCAACTGCAGCATGAGTGTTGCTATGAATAGAATAAGGAACAGTAAAGAAGCACAAAATTACGGTAGGTCTCACCATGGAAAGGGAGACCTAGATTTACTTCTTTCAAGAGGATAAATAAGCTGATACTCTTCAAAGCCGGAACCCTGTATATGGATCAAGGTGCACATTTTAATTATCAGCCAGAGGCCTATTCCTCTAATCAGGTTTTCTTCCATTTTCAGTTCATGTAACAGCTTTGTTGACGCCAGAGAAAGGCTAATGGACGTTTTGGAAATAAAAGAAAACAATAAAAGGGGAAGAACAGGGAATGAGCTAATCAGGCACTCACTAAGAAAGTTGCTGTGCTTTCATCCAGGAAACAAACATCTGAAAGGGTGTTTTCTTCATGTCACTCGGGAAGAGCATCTGAAGATATTTAACCTCTGACTCAGGATAAAGCATGTCCCAAAGTCAGATGAGATATGTACTGAAACTACTCTGTTGTTAAAATATATTCATGCTTTGTGTTTCAGTTGTGCAACTGAATCACTTCAAAAGTGATTGAAGAGAAAGGAAAGAATTACTCTGATGAACACCTCTATAACAGAGACGTCGATTAGAATTTTAGTCCCCTCCTGATTAGTGGATAAGAAGGTACAGATCTGAGGTAAACAACACAGATGAAAAGGAATATCTGAAATTGTTGTCTAGTAATATGATTAAAGAAAGTATTAGCTGAGGTGAGCAAAACTCAAAGGCTTTGTAGAGCCTGCCTTCTTTTGACTGCAGTCTTCTGCCCTCCTGCTCTCAGATGAAAAGCAGGTGGAAGAGCAGTAATTGATCAGCCTGTTTTTGAAGCACATGTTTCGCAGTGATCAACAGTTCACATTTAATTAAACATATGTAAAATGGAAAGATCAGTGAAAGAATTTTTGGCCGTACTTCTATCTAAATCCTATTGAAGTCACTGTAATAGTTTGTATATTTGTATCTGCATATTTTGAAATATAGCTAACACCCAACGTATTCATAGAAATATAACTACAATTGTAATTTCTTAACTTATGTGGCAGTAAGGGGAACTGTATCTTGAAATTCCTCAGAACAGGAGGTAGAAGAATGAGTAATAACTTCTCCTGCTTGAGGCATTTACAGTGGCATGCTGCTTGTTATTAACAAAGACACAAGGCACAGCAGCAAGTAAAGTTCACAAACTTCCATTAGAAGCTAGTATTTCTGAGAGATTTATTGGAGTTCACTTGTTTCCATTCACATTGATTCTTAGATTGATCAATCACTTTTACTGTTAATAAATCTTACTGCCTGTATTTTACTCATGTTAGCTAAACGGTCTTAGATATGCTGCAACTTCTTTAAAAAGTAGTTTTAAAATGTATGTGAATAGGAAAACAGATGGATATGCTGGTAATATTAAGCAAGTTCTCACAGCCAGATACAGAGTTTGGAAGAGATTAATTATATGTGGACCCTTACCTAAATTTGACAGAGAAGTAGACCAGTAGGCTTTAAAATTGGTGGGGTAAATGAGAGTAACAGGCAAAATGATAATGTAAATATTTTTTCTGAGTAATCAGGGGAAAAAAAACATCTGCCAATGAAGGTATTGAAGTGATAGATAAATTTGAAAGTTACTCATAGCCTTCAAAAGGGGCATTATTGGGGTTCTTAGGCTAATGAACATTGTTCTTGATGAATATAATGCAGTTTGCCGTTTTAGTCATCTTATTTAAAAGATAGCTCTTTAGTTTAACTGGATAACTGCTTGTGAGATGCAAAAAGTATCTCTCTTGGGATAATTGGACAGTGGTATAAAACAAACTATAAGACTTGCTATAGCTTTCTATTGCTAAGGTAGCACTGCTAATTACAAGCAGATGTATCTGTGCTCAGTGCAGTGCTGGTCTTCATCAGCATACAAAGAGAAAAAAGCATCTCTTGATTCTCCTCTGTCACAAATAAGGCATGTGGTATTTGCCTGCTGTGCCAGTCAGTAACATGAACTTTACTTTTTTTTTTTTTTTTTTTAATGAAAAGGGAAGCTTATTCTGCATCACTAATTTCTTGTGTACTAGTTGCTAAAATTCTGGGAGTTGGTTAAAAACCTGCAATGTGTAAAGAAAAGTCTAAGGAAAAATAAAAAAAGAAAAAGCAAAAGGAAAGAAAAGCTGTAACTCATGCTAGTTATTGAAACACCAAAAAACCATTCCTTCAGTGCAATTGCCAGATTTCAGTTCTTTGTTGCACTTTGGGTTTTTAACTTTCTCCTTCAAATCCCAGCAACAAGTCTAATGTCTTATTTCTTGCTGTCTTTTGTAAAGGTAAATCTTCCTGCAGGGCAAAGTGCAACCTACTAGTCAGCTTAATCTCCTCTCCTTTTGCGTATTTCTTTGCTGATCCAAGCTTCTGTGACTGAAAATATAGCCTCATTATTGTATTCTTTTCAGGTAACACATTTCTCTCTGCTTTAGGATCCTTGAGTGGGAAAACACAGTAAAGGTAATAACAAGGCTCTATTTTCCATCCTGATTTATGCAACAGAATCTGCATGTAAAACACATGGGCAGTTATGCTGTGAACATTCAAATTTTTACTAATAGAAAACAATTTTCTGGAATGAGGGAATGTGGCTGAATTGAATAACTTGAGAGGATGTGAGGACTGCTTGAAAATTTTAGGTGATAAGTTGCAAAAGCATGTCCCTCTTCAGGTTACTAGATCCGTTGACCTTAACATCTTCTTATGATGGTTTCCTATTTCTATTTAACCATGATTTTTGTCCTGAAGAAAGATATTATATATGCCACGGCATGTGTTGAATGTTTCCTTGGTGCCATTCTGTGGTATTTGCAGCCGTCTTTGACATTATCAAATGGATTGACATTTCAAATATTTGTGGTGCTCAGCGGGTACTAATTCAGTGAAGGTGAACCATGAGCTGCTCACATAGTGGCACAGCAAGTGGTGTGTGTCTATTTAATCACAGCTGCCGAAATGAGATCAAAAGGCAATGTGTTGTTAAATCCTTAAAGCTGCTGCCACAGCAGAGAGATCAGGAGGGTCCCACTGCAGGAAGCAGAGTAAAGAACAAACCTGGACTAGCAACAAATGTGATTCCACTGTCAGCTGTTTCTTTGCTTCTTTAAGTGGGTATAACTAAAGGAGGACGGATATCCATGAGTCTGTGCAGATGTGCCATACCTGACTGGACCTGTCTCCCACATGGATTTTTTGAGTGATAAGAGAACCAAGAGTAACTTCTTTGGATGAATTTTTGTAATAAATCTTTTTCCTAAATAAATTATATTTAACCTCTCTTTCGACAGTATATAATTTTGTTATCTTTCTCTCTGAAACAGTTATTGCTCAGCTGTATTCTGCAATGCACTGAGGTTTTCTAGAATCTTAGTGTTAAACCACAGCACATACTTGTCCTGAACTGAGATCTTCCTAGGTGATTCTGCTCAACCTGCATGCAGAGCATGCAGTTATTGCACAGCTGCACTGCACAGTTTCTAGCCAGGAGAGGGCAACAGCATCCACCAGCTGGTGTTCTTGAGCAGAAGATGGAGTAAGTGGGGTGCACAATGGCAGAGAGAGTGGGGAAATAAGCGATTCAATACGTGATGCAGACAGATTGCCCGTCTACCTCAACAATTCTCTGGTCATTCATATTTTGGAAGCACTAAGCCTGCCATCTTTTCTGAGGATTATGCTTTAAATCAACACTACTTTACTGTCTAATCTTGCTTTAATTATTATTAATGGGGAGTTTGAGATTTCAGATTGGAACACTTGCAGTTCTCTTCGTGTGTCTCCTCTTTGCTGTTGTCGCTTCCATTCACTGGGTCTTGCTGTCCCATCCTCAAAATGTTAGTTACAGATCATGCAGCTACAAGTCTCTTTTTTTGAGCCAATAGAACTGACTTTTTCATCAGCAGATCCAGTAGTCAGAAGCACCATTTTTGTACTGAACGTGTTTTCTCTTTGCAAAGACCACAGAACTAAAACACAGCAGGCAGGAAAAATGTGATTGGGAAAAGTCAAGCTTGTACATTTAATAACTATATGAATACACACTGCTCTATCAGGCTGAAATACCAAGTCTTCTGTAGTTTCCCAAAATATTGATTATAAATTAGGTACAATCAAAGAAAATTCTAAAATTCTGAATGGGGTAGCAAAATATTCTACAAAACAATTATTTCACTCTTGCTCCCCTGAGGAATGCAGCAAATACCTTTTTCCTTATTCTTATTTACTTAGAATTGAACTTGCTTGCAATTATTCATAAGTATAACTAATTGCTCAGATGGAATATTATGTTATTATTTACAACAGAAAAACAAACACACTAGTTTCCAGTAGGAATATTTTTTATTTGAATCAAGAAATATAACTGTCACCTTAGTATTCCTTTTTTTTCATTGGCATTGTTTTTACTTGAACTTGATACCTGCCATGTTCTAATTTCAAAGCCAACTGAAAAAGTACAGTTAACCTTCTCATCCACTAATTATTAAACAATGGAAAGGAAATATGAAAAACTGGGTTCAAGCTATTACTTTTCTTTCTCAGCTCTATGCCACTTTATTACTTCACTTTATGACAAGAAACAGATTCCTAAAATTACAAAGTTCTCTTCTCATTTATAGTGTCACACTTTAGGATTGTGTTGTCTGAAATCATTCATTGTATATGAAGGTAGATGCAAAAGAAGAATACGTTTCTTCACCTGTCTTCAACTATCTGTATGACAATAGCAATTTGGATATTTTATTAGGAATTTTAAACCTGTTTTTATCTGTTTCTTTCATGAGTGCCCCTTTTTCATTCTTCTGTGTACCTCTATGCCTAAGTCTGCTCTCTCAGCCTGAGATTGTAACATTATTCTGTACTAATTTGACTTATGTATCTGGAAAGGATGAATAAATAGGAAATGTAAACTCCCAACCACTTTCAGACTGAAAATTTGAATTCTAATCAAATTTTAATGAATGACTGAATCAGTGCTTATTTTCTGTGAGTTTATTCACATAGAGGTAACTTTCTTATTTTTAATTACCCAGTGTATCATCAGTGTACATAAAAATCCCATGTGGAGATCACTTTTGCTCTACTGTGTTCAGATCCAACATTCTCTAATGTATTCAGATTCATCATTATATTTAAAACATTTTATCTAAAATAAGTCACATATGGGGAATTTTGGATTAGAGTCTCTCCTCTATATCTGATCTACCTAGAGACATCAATCCACAAAACAAAACAAAACAAACAACACACACACACACACACACAAACAAAAAACCAAAAAAAAACATAATTAAAAAAAAAAAAAAACGCTTCTCCAAAAGGAACTTAACCTTTTCTGTACGAACAGCATGAGTCTTGACTCTGTCAGAGGCTTTTAAAGTCCTGGAGGGTACCAAGTAACAGTATCAAATGAAAGCTTTTGGTAAGTGTGTTAGGAGGATGGAAATTTTATCAAAAGCATTCACTTACATGGGTACTTCAGGGGAAAAAAATCATAATCTTTTGAAGCCCACATTAAATTTTCTCATTTCCACTATGCAGCTGAACCTCCCTCTTTTATTTTGTGGAATGAATTGACACTGACCTATATTTCTCTTTCTCTATCGGAAGCAGATACAGGTGATAAAAACTGATACACACATTCACTTCCAGCCTGCAGGGGTTTCCTACTCATAATAGTTCCTCCCAGATCTGAAGAAATGTTTGCATGCTTCATGGGGAGAGATGAGAAAGTAATTTGCACAACTGGCTAATAACTTTGGCAGATTTCTGCAGGGTCTGAAGAAGGAACAAGCTTTCTTTGAGGAAAGAGCTTTTTATGCTTTAAATAAGCATACTAACATTGAACCTGCTGTTCTACAGCCACCTGATTATGTCCTTAATAATAAGCACTAAGATGAGTAAAACTTGCAACTGAATATGAAAAAGAAAATACAGATAATATAAAAATTTGAGGAGAAAACAGGGTGCCTTTACACTCTACAGCATCTGATTGTCAGTGCTGTGATGTCCAGATGGGAAGCTGGGACTGACAGACACAATCACCCCTGAAGCATCTATGATAGCTCGTAGTTCTACTTGTATGTTCAGTCAGGATGTTGTTACTGCCCCAACCTGTGTCTTAATTGTTCCTTATATAGTATTTAGAGACCCTACCTGTTAACAGTTGTGTTAATATCAGCAAACTGAAGCTCTACTAGGTGAACTTAACACAGAGCTCTACACTGAATTGTATTATTTCAAATAATCTCATTCTTTAATTTTTGCTGAAACAAGTGGGAGCAGTACTACAGAAAATGAGGTAAGGATTTCTATTTATCTAAAGCCAGATCTCTTTCAACAGTATATCTTGTTTTTAAGATGAAATATTGAAGACAAAACCTGACAGTGAAACTCCTATGACTTACGACTCTGCACAGGTTATTGGGCTCAGTGCAACATTGTCTGCATGATATTTTATGACTGTGCTACTCAGAAGGTCAGAAGAGATGATCTAATAGTCTCCTCTGGCTTTAAATTCTTGGAACAGGAATCTAAACTAGACTGCAATGGGACCATTTCTCTGTGTGTATAAAATTCAATGTGCAAAATGTTAACAGGTTCTAGGCCTGTGTCTACTCAAAAACTCTTATTTCATTCTTAACAGTAGCAACCATCAGCATCCCCTTTATCCCTCTGAGAAGAGATTCTCAAGCGTGGCCATGCTGTGTTTTTATATCTTCCTTTTTCCTTCCCCTTTTGGACTTTATGTTCAGCCATGCAAACTTTCTCATTACTCAGTTGTACTCTGCCTTCAACTCGAAACCGAAGCTGTTTATTTAAGCGATTTGTTGAAAACCACTTTTGTGTTGATAGGAACCATATGAAACTTCAAAGAACTCCCTTCTTTTTTTCCAATACACTAGAAATTACTCCTTCTTCATCACCTTCCCCCATTCAGAATGCTGAATTCAGTGACTGAGTTATTCAATGCGAAGTACTTTCTCTTTTGTTTCAATTTCATTTTTATATCAAGACAAATCCTATCAAAGGTCAGATCATGCTATGAAATATCCAAAACCATTCTGGAGAGAAAAAGGTAACTACTCACACTGAACACAGCCCTGTGTTCTTCCCAATCCCAACAAGTTCACAGAGTTTTTGTTCTTTTGGTATTTTTTTTGTAGAAAACTGTCTCACTGAGAGCATGCTGTTTGCTCTAAGTCTCTTGGGTTTTCTTTTTCATATTCCTGGAAAATATAGCTGTATAGGTAACAACTTGGTTGTTTTTCATTGTTTCCTCTGGGATGTTTCTGCATCTTTTTAGTCTCCGGTGACAAACACTACCATGTTGTGTAAAGTATTTATTGTAGAATTAAATGAAGCATGTGTTGCAGCACCTGAGAACAAATAAAAATAATTGAAATGATATGTAAAGATTTGTTACTCTCATTAAAGCTTATTTTTCATAAGAAATGCTACTAGAGAATTTGATGCGAACCCTACTGGTTCTTCATTTTTAAGGCTAGCACAAAAACAGTGCACAAAACATTGGAATAAAACTAGGAAAGAAATGGTTGATGTATTGTATAATAGAAGGCACACTGGCAAAGGAGTAGGAACTACAGAGGATCTGAGGAAGAAACATTGTTTATGTCTTTACACGACGGGAGGAGACTGAGTCCTCCACTCTCTGCCTTCGCATCAGCTGCATTATGAATTAATAAAGAGACACTTCCATGAGTATGAACATGAGGTACTATCATTAATAATTCATAATGCCGTCAATCAAGTAGCTACATATTCAATACAGGAAATTGAGGTTAGTCCTATTTTTCTCTGCTCTTTGAATTACAACTGGAGATGCAAAGCGGAAAGGTGGAGGAAGAAGAGATAAAGTGTTTATCAGGGAAAAGGTAGAGGGAAATAAGATATTCCTACATTTTCTTCAGAAAGTGACTGAGAAGCAGTGTCTAAAAAATGTTTTGACAATATGGGGGGAAGGAAAATGGTAATTCAACACAAAATACTATTGCTGTCATACACTCTTTGTCATATAGCATGTCGCTGAGATGATGTAATGATTAGTGATGGAAATCTACTCTGATTCTCTGATAGCAAGTACACATCGTACTAGTTGCATCTAGAGGAACTGCTGGGAATGTGGAAGATCATCCATCTCTTCCTAACATGGCATGTTATTGTCCTGGGGGTGAGGGAGGCTAGGAAAAAAAAAAAAAGAAAGTATAGAAAAAAGACAAAAAGACCAACCTAGTCCAAACTGTTCCTCTCAAAACTCGAATCCTCAGTGCTAATGTATGGTGAAAATAATTTTAAAGAAATATTAAAAGACTGTTATGATCATGAATCTCTTTGTGAAATGAGCACATTGAAAGACGAAAGCTTGTAAAAATTAATATGTTGCGCATTTCATATAAAGAACTCTAACACTATGATCTAGATCAACAAACTTCACGTTTCCCAGATAATCAGATTCATAAAGGATGTAGAGGAATTTAAAAAAGTCACAGGGCAATCATCTTAATTTTTATTTATCTTTGAATATCTGTTTTTTTATTTTCATGCCATCATTTTCTGTGTTTCACTCGTTTTGACCGTTTCAGTGACAGGGTGCTATAACTGAATACAATGTGTTTTTCTACATAGAACATATCTTGAAACAAAAACTAAATATTCATCTGCATCTCCTCAATGTCAGTGAAACTCTATGCCATATAAAGCACAGGATATTGTTTGTCAAATATAAGAAATTTAGCTTTGTGGAGCAAAACAAAACAAAAAAAAAGTGTTTTTAGATCTACTTCAAAAGTTGACTTTTAATGGAACAGCTCATATGAATTCCTGTGGGCTTGATTCTTCTACCTAGAAGAACATTTCTAACAACTAAGGTCATTAACTATTGAAGATAGTTACCTACTGAAAAAGGAATCTTCTGAATTTTGAGATATTCTAGAAATTTTCAATATAAAGTTCTTGAAGGTTGTAAATTTTATTATGCACAAATGTATCTGGCTGAAATTCAAGGCTTGGCATTAAAAGAAACTGTATGATCTTATCTTCTTCTCTGGCCTCCAAGATTCAAGCCTTCTATAATTTTGCATTATGTAATTTTGACACATTCTTCCATTTGCAAAATTTCTGTGTGAGGATACTACTTTGAATACAAATTGTTAGTCTGCCATTATTGTTGCTATGATGATGATGAAATGGTAGGTATTCAAGGTAGGCAGTGACTGTGTATCTGACAAATAATTATGAGTGCTTTGGATGAGTAAATTTTTGGATGACATGAAGAATTGCATCATAAGGAAAGTTGGTTGCATTCCACTAAAGAGGAAGTATCTTTCAACACTTATGAAAGTAATTATAATTTTGTCCTTTCTGATAATTATTTTTTAAAAAATACATTCATTGGGTATATGAGTAATGGGTGATGAAGTTTCTGACTGCACTGTGTAGAGAATAACTTTTTACCCTTTGCGCTGTTCGGGAATTATATGCAGATTTTTAAAAAAGAAGAATTTGTCTACTTCATGAAATAGTTCAGTTGCTTCCCTATCCTGTGACTTTGACAAATTATCCTTTACACTCCCAGTTTGAAGTAAACAACCAAAACAGGAAGGTGAGAATGTGAACTGTCTGTAACTTTTTCAGATTTTTTTCTATGGACACGGTCTCAGGAAACACAAAAAGCAAGCAATTCATAAGAATGATTGGGAAGTTCCACTTACCTTGATTTCTTCAGTCTTACTTCCAAATAAAAAGGAAAGCAGCTGGAATTGGTGCTTTTTGCCCATTGGGAACAGAGAGGTAAAAGCGACTTTTTATTTCTAAAGCACTTACAATAAATAAGTAAATGAAATCACATACGAAATAAGATAGCAGAAAAAAAAATCTTCTCAGAATGTTTCATTTGACTTGGCTTTTGATTTGGTGGAAGAGGAGATGCAAGCAGGTTAATAAGATCAGTTCAGCTTTCTTTTATGGTACTTGTAGTAAGGACTATATTATAACATATTGCACACACATCAGGACTTTTCTCCCTTTCCTTATGTACTTCAGCCCTTCTGGCTCCTTCCAGCCACTTTTCTTACTCTACAGCTGTCTTTCTGTAACATGGCCACAGCTACTTCAGGAGCTTGGACTTCTCTTCCTTTTTTTCTTTTTCAAGTTTTCTGCTGTACTCTTCTCAACAACACAAACAGATCCTTCACTGCCTGGATGGATTATAGCATTTAAACCTTCTGTATATAGATAAAATAAATTACACTTATATGTTTTTCAAGAAGTAAATTGAATTGCGCCCATATCACTACTGATAACATTCAAATTAAACTAATACAGAAGTTACCAATATGTCTAGGTCAATGGCCCATTTCTGATGCTTTCCCAAAATTTCCTGATCTCCCAGGTGGTCACCAAAGAAAGTTTTCAATCTATACGCATAAACCAACAACTATTTAAAATGTGTCTTGACTACAAAAATATAGGATGTGTCTTCCCAGTATTTTAGTTGTTATAATGGCAATTGATTGTCTTTCATCCACACTTGTTTGGTAGTCAGGAAAATATTCTTTGTCACATTTGCTACTTTCAGAAATGTCTGTCCAAGGTATGCAGTTCTTTTCTTTCCACAGGACATCCTTCTAAACAAAGTCCATAGAGTCATCATCATTTTTGAGGGAGAAGAGCTGGAGTAGAGCTGCGCTCCCTCTCTGAATATCTCTGACATATAAAGCTGCTGGAAGCAAAATTTCCCCACTAAACAACCTTACATGGTTCAGTAACAGTTTGCTGCAGGAATCACTGACATGGATGACTGCTCTTTGACTTTTAACCTCCAGGTAACAGAGATTAAGTGTTACTTGAATGGAGTCAATATTTTCTAACATGGAGATATTAATAATGACACTATATTACATCACAAAAATAATAGAGTTTACAATAGAAAGCTACTGCTTCTTTCCACCCCCCTATTTACAAACAGGATTTGCTTCTGAAAGAACTTAATATATTCAAGTGCAATTTTCAGTCTTCATATTTGTGTGTCTTGTGGTCACACATACAACAAAAGATCAATTAATACTCATGAAGCAAAACAGTAACTACCAAACCCCATTTAAATCTCTCTTCTAAGTAGAAGCCAAAAATCTTACTAAGACTAGATTGCAATTAAATTAATGTTCACATTTCCTGTGAGGAAAATATAAAAACCAAAGCTGATAAATAAGTCATTTAAGTTTGTTGTTCACAGTGGTGCTCTGGAAGGATTCACTCTATACAGAGGGAGTGAATTTACCCTTTCAGACTGATTAGTTCTTTCCTTTTATATGAGAAAGGTAGACAAACACTTTTCCTCTTAGTTTGTGGACTGAAATCTGCGCAGTCCATTCTGAATTGATACAGCCTCCTTATATTATACAGGCCAGGACAGCCTTCAGGAACCACTGTAAGTTTATTTAAGATCCATGATGCATATTTCTTTTTGTTACACTTTACCGACCTCATGCATTCTGGTAGACAGAAATAGGCTATACATGACTGTGCATCCTCATGCTGTTGTGCAGTATATTGAGGACCCTCATGCAGGACGTTTTACATCACATGCAAGATGAGTTTCACTGTAACATATTACTGATGTAAGACCAGGGACTGATGCCTGCTGAGAAAGCTCCACTTGACTGACTGACTGATTAGCTGGCCTGCACTGGAAATCCCCTTCAGCTTCCATAGATGAGAAGAGGACAGAATTGCATTAATTGAGCAGCAATTCCTAGAGAACACTCTCTGCTGTAGGGAGAAGAAAAGCCTTGTACGCTGAATGTGCAGATGTGCTGATCACTACCTCTGTTTAATGAAAATTCACTCTACCTTAAGTATAATTATCTGTCACAAGCTGAGTGTTCTTTAAACAGCACCAATCAAAAAGCTGTTCTTTCTGCATGGGACAGAAAAATAACATCACCCATTAGCTTAGATGACCTGGTAAGCCTGGGGGAAAAGGCACCAAAAGACATTAATCAATAGCGTAAACTAAGTGGAATCAGGCTATGAAGCAAGCACTCACCCCTGACTGTAATCCAGAATAGCACAAATGCTGTGTCAGAAGAAATGCAATCACTCTTTTTTCTTCTAAAGTGGAAGGAAGAAGCATACTTTTTAAAAACTTGAATATTTAGTAATAGTCAGTGACTTCTAAGCAACAACCTCAAATTATAGGTTTATGTGCAAGGCAAACACAGATTTGTGTCAGTGTAAATATTTCTGAGTTCATCCAAGTTGATGCATTTTTTAGGGATGATCTTAATATTGCACCCTGGAGAGAAGGCTCTTTAATATTTATATGGAATGTAAATACCAGTAAATATAATAAAATTTTCACTGCAGTAATGTCAGATGACATCACAACTACCAATCTGTGCAGAAGGTAGAGAATCAAGAGGAAATCTAATAATTATTGAGAGGGACCAGATGAAATGAAATGCGATGAAAATTCACATAATATCCCAATTAAATATTTTTTTTGTGCCTTTCTTCTTTATTTCTTTATTTTATTTCTAACACACTTACAAATGAATAATTATACAGAAATTTTATCTTCAGGTTCGATACTGAAATAAGAGATATCAGGAAGGTTTGGATCAGGTGCTAAAGTAATGACAAAATTTAAGCTCAAGTAGAATTAATTTTTCTTGTTCGGAATCACTAGATTCCAACAAGGTTTAAGTAGATCTATCTCATTATGGTAATTATTGTATTATTAGCAAAACAATGAAATGGACATATATAATATTAGCACTTGATATTTAACATATCAGATGTGTTTTTTTGGTAAAACAACTTTCTGTCCAATTTTATTCTGATTTCAATGACTTTAAATAAGGGAAAATAATAGGAAAAGCTATACCATTAACATATAATGTAATTATTTGAGATGATTATGAAGATATGAGAACCTCCCCTATCATAGCACCATGCCATTCTCTTGGGCCCTGTGCAATCACCAGAGCACAGAGATCAACGCTACCCCTTCACTCCCCGTGAGGATCTGTAGGCTGCCATGAGGCTTCCCTGCATCCTCTGCTTCTCCAGGATAAACAAACTAAGGGACCTCAACTGCTCTTAGCATGATGATCATGAAAAAATACAAAAAAAAAAAAAAAAAAAAAAAAAAAAACCTCCAACAAAAAAAAAGGAGTAAAGAGATAATTCTTAACAATAAACATTGCAGGCCTTAAGGAGCAGGATGGATGGTTTTAAGGTCAGATAAGAAGGTAAACATCCATCATTTTAATTTTTTTTAACTTGGTTCTGCAAAATTAGAAGAAAAGCATTCAGAATAAGCTCATTATCTCTTCCTTACAGCTCTCTTCTCTTCCTCCACCAAAATAACACAGTATCTCATTGAGAAGATAACATTCACCCTTGACTCTTCTGTCATTTCTAATGACTTAAGCCCATATTCATTAATTTTTTTGGTACAAACGATATTCTCCCCAAATCCCAACAGTAAAAAAGTTAATTGTTTTCCCTACATTTTCTGCTATCATTTCACCTTTCCTTCTGCTATGAGGGACAGTGTATTGCTTCAGTCTGGTAAATGGTTACTTAATATGTGAGTAGAAATATCTTAAGAAAGGTAATATACTGTGGAAAAGTAGATCAAGCTGCTGCACACTCCCTATGGAATAAAAGACTTCTTTTATATTACACAGAAAACGATGGTGCCTACATTCAGTAGTAAAGTAATGATACATCAGTAAGTGGAACAGTTAAGTTAAGCTGGAAAGAGCTGTTGTTGTCTACAGGGAATTTAAACATTTGCTTTACAATTCAAATCAAATGGACAAATAAAATTTAAGAATCCACTGGACATAGGGAATGATTCTATCTTCTCTTGAGCATTGATAATATGCCTGAAGATGGAGGATACAGAGAGGACACAACTCCAGCCCTCTAACTCATATGAGACTTGTGTAAGATACAGCATACAATCTGACAAAAAAAAACCTTACATTTTCAAGACAGAAAATATCTGTGTGAGAAACCTGGCAGGTAAGGGAATATGAATCTTCAATTCATACATGCAATACGAACACTTTACAGCCCTAGATATTTTTTATTTAGTAGTGAATATCACTCCTGACAGTGGAGAAAGACTGTTCCAACTTCTAGCATCATTCATTTTACCCACACATTAATAAAAATCATTGCATATTTTGTATAATCAGACATATTTTGTATAATCAGATAATTTCGAGTGCATATACTGTTTTTAAACAAAAAGAGAATATAGGGAAGAATATAGCATAAAAGTGTCATTGCATATCTGTGCACTACATAATTATTATAGTTTTAATAATTAATTTTATACTTTCCCTATTTTTTTTCATTTGATTCTCCATTTCTCTCTAAATGATTTGTGTGCAGGACAGTCAGTGAGATGGGGAGAAATCACTGTCTTCATCTTTTCTGATGGACACTGGGTCCCTAGTCATCAGAACCAGATAGTCAATCTATACTGAATAGATTGTGAATGAGATGATTGCAATGAATACAGTTTATCCTGACTTTAATTAGGCCTTTGACACTTCCTTCCATGATAGCCTCATAGGCCAGCCAACAGAGTGGACAGTGAAACAGACTGCAAAATAGATCTGCTGCTGGGATCACCTCACCCAGTGACTACTCACATACCCCAGGGGTTTGTAATAAGAGAAACTACAAAGTTCTGCAGCTGAGTAGGAGAAAAAAAACAAAACATACATCTGAATGGAATGGAGGTAGATTATCTGGAAAGCAGCTTTGCAGAAAAGGCCCTGGGGTGCCAAGGGACACTAAATTGAACATAAGCCAGAATGGTACCCTTTCAACAGACTCTTGGGATGCATTTGGAGAACTACTGGCAGCATGCTAGAGGGAGTTTTACCTTCCCTGGGAATAGGCTGCTCAGGCGGTTGTGGACCCTTTCCTTGGAGATATTCAAAACAAGACTTCACAGGATCCTGAGCAACCTGCTTTAACGGGGGACCTGGATACGGGCATTCCCACCTCAACTACACATTGATTCTGTGGTTCTGGGATTCCTAATTTCCAATATTTTCCTTTATAAGCATAGCCGGAGGAAAGTACTCAAAAGAACAGGAAGTTTAATTGGGTCACTCTCATTGTTGATCTTAAAGCTGATCCTGTACCAAATGAATGCAAGACACATAGCCATAGAAAGAATAAATATGAATTAGCACTGCTTTGTCTCATTCAGTAAAGATGGCTATCAAGATTAGAAATAATAATGATTTAATTCTTAGAAGCTTGAAAAGATATAATTTGTTGTATATTTACCCCGACACTGTTTAATAATACAAAACATAAATCTGATAATTACAAAGAATTTCTTAGAGAAATGTCTAAAGGCAAGAAATAGTAAAGTAACAGTTTCTGAAGTACAGCATAAAAAAAAAAAAAAAAGTGTTTTCAAATTGATATAACTCATGATATACCAGTTTAAAGTTATATATAAAGTCATTGTTAGGGAGCATGAGGAAACATCTGAAATTCCTTTAATTATGGCATATGAGCTCAGTAGAAATCAAGACAGTTATAAAACTTAGTGTGCATTGTATGATGTCTGTTTCTGAGCAAGCATAATCCTGTATGTAGAGCCAAGTATCAAAAGGAAAGCAAAAACTGAGTAGAACAATATTTTCAGCAGCTAACACTAGTTCAGTGGATAGAAAAGATGCCAGGATTTGAAATGGCAGCTGTGCATTCTCTATGCTAAACTATAACACTTTTATCTTCATGGCACTGAAGGCAGATCATTTGTGACTACATTTTTAAGTCTCAGTTTTCTTATTGCTGAAATTATTTTTTTTTTCAGTGATGACCTGATTTATTTTACACCTTTCATTTTCAGTCCTATGTTGTGTTTTAAAACAAGTACATTTGATAGCTAAAAACTCTTCATCTGGCTTATCGTTAGCTGTTTGTGTTGTACTTTTCCAAGGTTATCAGATAGAACGCATCCTAGTAATTAATATGTTTACATAAATGTAAACCTGTAAGGCACCAATCTTATTAACTCCTAGTATTAAGAAAGACTTTGGCTAAAAAGCTGATGATGAGAATTCCTGAAGCATCTCCTGTATGAGGAAAGGCTGAGAAACCTGGGATTCTTCAGTCTGAGGAATCACAGAGTCACGGAATCACAGAATCGCAGAATGGCCAGGGTTGGAAGGGACCACAAGGAAACTCCAACCCCCCTGCCACATGCAGGGCCACCAATCTTCTCATTTAATGCTAGACCAGGCTGCCCAGGGCCCCATCCAATCTGGCCTTGAACTCTTCCAGGGATAGGGCATCCACAACCTCTCTGGGCAGCCTGTTCCAGCACCCCACCACTCTCTCTGTAAAGAACTTCCCCCTGACGTCCAACCTAAATCTCCCCTCCCTCTACTTAAAACCATTTCCCCTCATCCTGCAGTTATCCACCCTTTCAAAGAGTTGACTCCCCTCCTGCTTGTAGGCTCCCTTTAGGTACTGAAAGGCTGCAATGAGGTCACCCCGCAGCCTTCTTTTCTCCAGGCTGAACAAGCCCAGTTCCCTCAGCCTGTCTTCATAGGGGAGGTGTTCCAGTCCCCTGATCATCTTCATGGCTCTCCTCTGGACCCTCTCCAACAGCTCCCTGTCTTTTTTGTACTGGGGTTCCACACTTGGACGCAGTACTCCAGATGGGGCCTCACAAGAGCAGAGTAGAGGGGAACTATCACCTCCCTGTCCCTGCTGGCTACCCCTCTCTTGATGGAGTCCGGATACCATTTGCCTTCTGAGCCGCAAGGGCACACTGCTGGCTCATATTAAGTTTTTCTTCTATCAAGACCCCCAGGTCCTTCTCCACAGGGCTGCTCTCAAGGACCGCTCCTTCCAGTCTGTATGGATGCCTGGGATTCCTCCAGCCCAAGTGCAAAATTCTGCACTTTGTCATGTTGAACTTCATCAGGTTTACCCGGGCCCACCTTTCTAGCCTCTCGAGGTCCCTCTGAATGGCATCCCTTCCTTCAAAGGAAGAGAAGATTGAAAGGGAACCTAATCAATGTTTATAAATAGCTAAAATGCGGGAGCTGTTGGATGAGGTCAGATGTTTTCAGTGGTGTGAAGTGGTAGGATAAGGAGCAATGGTCAAAAACTGGAACACGGGAAGTTCCATACAAGAATTTCTTTACAATTAAGGTGACAGAACACTGGAACAGGTTGCCCAGAGAGACTGTGGAATCTCCTTTTCTGGAGATACTCAAGACCAATCCAAATGCCTGCTTGCGTGACCTGCTGTAAGGAACCTACTTTAGCAAAGGGGCTCTACTCAATGATCTCTGGAGGTCTCCTCCTATTCCTGCAATTCTGTGATTCTGTGTGTGTGATTAATAGTTATTAATAGAATGCATACATTTCAGAAACTGACTGGAAAGAAAAATTTGAAAGCAGGTTTTTGGAAAATAGTTGGATTTCTGGGAGCATGTCTGAAAACAATGGTGCTTTGTGTGTTAATACAGTCTCCATTTCTCAAGCCTGCACCCAGGGAGCAGGTTCACTCTGTTCAATTTCCTTGAGTCCTTTCTTCCTTCTATATTGCCTGTGGACAGACACTAGAACAGTAATGGGTTTTTTGAATGCATTGATATTTCCATGATACTTTAACATTATATTTTTCTCTGTCTTTTTTTTTTTTTTTTTAATGACTTTTTTAAAGCTTGTATATATAAAAAATGCATGCTTAGCTGGAGGCAATTCCAGCCAAAAATTAGCTCCTTATGCCTCATTATCCTACCACTTCATGCATCTCTGAAACTCCACATTATACTCTGAACAGCTTCCTACAGGAAATTTGTTGCCATAAGGCATCAATCAACATATCTTGTGATTAACCTCATACTACAGAATAAAAATATGTCAAAATCTTCTTATGAAAATGGCTTGATGTGTACAGCATAGACTTTCAGACATTTACTATGTCAGATTCAATGCATATTTATATTGATCTATGATCTGTCCTGGCACTGTGGAAAAAAAATCAACATGAAAATAAATTTCCTCAAATACAGTAAGACAGCCAGCAGTAAGTGTGAAAAACCAAACTACAATATCTTAGTGTGCAAATTTCATGCTGCCTGGAGTCATTATACTTCTTCATCATTATATTGCTGGGTTTGGACATGTCTGGACAGCTGGCTTTCAGAGAAATGGAAAATTACAGTGCAGAACAGCTTTAGGAGAGGACACCAAATGCAGGTGAGCAGATGACTACATAGAGAAATGTGAAATGTGATTCCTCCCAAACAGCCAACAGAAAAAGAAAAAAAATCCCAAAGACCATACAAAATGCATGAAAGAGAAAATCAACAGGTAGACTAGGACTACAGTAAATCATTTTCCAGAGCCTCAGAATAAATAAAACAATCCTTCTTCATTTAATACCAAATGAGCATAATTTGTAGACAAACAGAACAGTTTGCTTAAGGCATTTTAGAGAGCTTTTCAGTATCAGCAATGTTTAGATGCCCTTTAAATTGTGCATTTCCTATAACTGGTTTGATAAGGCCTCACAAGAGACTGTGAAGAAAAGGTAATAGTTCTAGGATAAAGGGGAAACTAGTTTTTTGTTTGTTTGTTTGGTTGGTTGGTTGGTTGGTTGGTTTTTTGTTTGTTTTTTAAATGGGTGAGAGAAAAAAAGAAGAAATGTGGAGTTTCAGAGGGATAATACATTGTTGCTTAAGGAACTAGTTTTAAGTGTGAACAGAACTCAGTGAGCTAGAGGCTTTGTAATGGAACTGCTGTATGTATTAAAGCACTCTTTGAAGCTCAGGAGTGACTAACATCTCTCAGTAACTCTCAGGCACAGCTACTGGCTTACTGAAGCCACACAGATTCCAACTTGTAACATTCTCTCACAGGTGATGTTCTCAGCTCAAGTAGAACTTACCAGTTATCCAGTGCCTGTATGGAGAATATGGCACAGATCTATCCCCAGAGCTAATACCTGTCTCTGTATCAGGTTTCCAGTTGTGAAATATGATAAGGTACCATCCAACTTTATCTGTTTTGTCTAAATAGAGACTTAGAAGAGCAACTTCAGTATTCTGTGTATTCGCGCAATCTTTAGCATAGCAGAGCTAAATGTTAAGAGAAAAAATGCCACAAAGCTGTTTCTCGCCTTAGATAGAAAGTGTATTTCTATTTCCATCAAATATATATTTAAATGCAAACAGCAACCAGAAGTTCATCAGGCCATAGAGCATAAACAGATCCCAGGAAATATACTCTGTTCCTACATCTATCTGTTTTATATTCACATATTCATACAAAGCACAAGGCATGCCACTGTAATCAACTTGTGATATGAAGGATAGAAGCAGTATTTTGCACACGTCTGCAAAGCCAGAACACTCAGAGGAGGCACTACACTTATTATGATGGGGACATATTTAATGTGTGCTTATAGTGCATATCTTCTTAACTGGGTATTAGTTCTCAGTGTTATTAACCATTCTATTTTGTGTACATGCTCACCACTCAGGTAGCTGTTCTTAATGAAGGCCTGAGTATCACAGCCTATAAAACTTGAATATCTAGAACTTTTTCACAGCAGATACTTGAAATAAAGTCCCCCAACTCAATTGCTAGGTTCATTTCATGACCACACTAGTGCATGCTTGTTGTGTGCATATTCGTATACATGTCATTCTAAAGTAAGCATAGAAAGATTTTTTTTTTTCTTTATTAATGGTTACCTCTTTCCCTCTTCCCTAAATGAACCTTGGAATTTATCAGCAGTGTTAAAAACTATCTAGCATTTCTCTCCATTCACAAAAGACAATGCGCTGCTTTATGCATGCAGAACATAATGATAACGCATAAACCTCTGACTAGCTCTTCAGAAATACGATTGCCAACAGCTGTTATAACTGTTGATTCCTGTTCAAAGTGCAAAAAATAATTCAAGGATATAAAACAAAGTTATTCACATGTCTATATGGAACATTAATAAGTAAATCTTGATTTCAGAATCAAAAATCACAGACAAGTCTTTTTCCATAAACTTGAATTTAAATGAAATCTTTACCAAAACAAATTTATGAATCTGTTAAGCAAGAAATTCTAGACCTCCCCTATAATCTTACATTTTTTCTTATAGAAGCATTACTTTTTTTCATCAAATCAGAATGAGAGCCTGATATTACTTCCACATTTTATTAATTTTATTTCTACATTCTAACAAGTGAAATATTTTAGCCTCAATTTTATCACAAGCAGTCTCCCTTCTGTGTAATTCTACTTGCAACAATCTCGGAATGAAGCATTAAATTGCACAAATTAGATCTGATGAGACATATTTACGAAATTTGATGTAATGTGCACATTAGAGGTGTTGCACAAAATGGACATCTCAGCTCTCTGGAGATTATTCTGTCTGCACAGTAACCTGAGTGAGAGAGAATGAATGTTTTAGAACTGACAGTCATTAATCCCAAAAACTCTGCTGACTTCCCTGGCCATTAAACCCTGACAAGGAAAACATTTGCATATATTTTTGTAAGGGCTGCAGCCATAACAGCTTTATAGTCAACAGCATCTCATGAAAAAAAAAAAAAAAAAAAAAAAAAAAAAAAAAAACCAACAATGGTACAACCAACAAAGGTACTTTTGTTTCAAACATTTTCATTTTGTGATTTTGGAAAACACTTTGAAGATGACAATTAGCCAGGAGAAGGTTAAAATATGGTTTCAAGTAATAATTGTTATCTTGCTTTCTCATCTCTTTTTATGCACTTCTCTGCAATATTTTTTTGCTCTTCTCCACAGAGAAAGTAGTAGTATTTCAGTTCATTTAATTCAGATGCATTTTTGTTGACAATGAACTTTGCATTTCATGCAGGTTACATACAGAACTGGGAGACAATATAATGTCTGGTACTGCAGGGTGTGAGAATGTGATCTCTGGTTGGATGCAATATTTTTTAGTTTAATTTATTGTGTATATGCTAATTAACAGTGGAAGAAGCAAACTGTCAGAAATGAACTTCCTGAAAAGCTTTGCTGTCTCTGACATGTTGGAAGCAGTGGCACTGGCAGACTGGATAGTCTGCAAAAATACTACATCTGGAAGCTCTCAGGCATTTCAGGGGTGCAAGCTAGAGTTTCTACGAGTAGACAGCTCCAGCACTCAACAGTGTTTCATCCACATCTAGTCACAATTAAACCCAGGCTTCCTATGTCCTAGTACCATCGACATTTATATTTAGAGAGATCCTGGTAAGCAGTGTTGTTCTGCTTTGGGAAAGGAATTTTTCTGTCCTTGATGAGGAATTTGGCTGCAATGAATGCATGAACTTGGGGTTCAAGAGATGGAAGCTGAAGACTACTTGTATTTTAGTGTACAGATGCAATTCTCTGACTTCTGAAAGTAAATGAGGTTGAAATTCCCACTAAACTAATCAGCACACAGAACTGTTGTAGCCCTTTGAAAATGCAGTATTACTTTCAGCTCTGTTGTTGCTGTGTGTCTGGAGTTTTTTGATCTTTTTGTTTTTTCATTGTAACGCTGTTCTCTATTGACTTCACAAAGAAATCAACAGAAGGCTCTCAGATTTAATTTGAAATGTTTCTCATTTTGAGCTTCATCGTTCAAATCCTCTGAACTGATTTCTTCATCCCTTATGACTCTTCAAAGTTTCAGAGGAAAGCTGCTCCCAGGCCAAAGGACTACATCTATAAATCTTCAAAATCCTGTATCTAGGCCTTTTTCATCTGCTGTAAACCTTCAACTTTGCAAGGTGAGTAATCATCCTTGCCCTAATAAAGTTGGTAATGTAACTTGAAATGAAATTTCATTCATCTCTTTTTCAAAGGAGCAATACTATTTGAAAATGAAATAGCAAGCATTTGTTTGACAGCTACTCCATTATATTAAAGTCATCCTTCCCGCAGTCATACAAACAGCAAAATGTGAAACAGTGATATCTTTTGCCCAAAACTGCCACTTGGTAATTGCAGAAGAAAATGGCAAATCTTTTTTTTTTTTTTTTTTTTTTAGGTGATTTGATTTAGGTGATTACTAAAGTAAGCAACATCTCAAGATTCCTCTTGAGATTCTTCTTTCTCAACAAAATCAAATTCTACTCTTGCATTTTATATGACTTCTAAGGAGATAGTTCTATAAGCTTAAAGGTGATAACATAATTAATGCTTCAGCTGAAGGTGATAGTACACAATACAGACCCTTATAAATGAACTGTTATTCATGGAACAGTAGGTAAGTGCATAATGAAATCATAAATACACCTACATTTATCCAAGTTGCCTTTAATACAAGCATTAACTAGCAAGTTTTCACAGTTTCAAAATTAAATGACTATAACACAAAGAGTTTAGAAAAACAATCCTTTCTTAGTACACAGAAGAAAATTGTTGTGCATCAGCCGTGAAACCCACCAGTTTACGTCTTGGGCTAGTGCAAATCACCAGAATGATACAGCTAGTGACTTCAGTCTTATTTGCCCTGCCTGGTGTGAGCATACTCCAGCCACAATGCATTCCTCTACAAAAGTTTATGACAACAAATATTCTGATTCTCTTTGTTTCTGTTATTCTTATTGACAGTGAAGATTTGCCGCTTTTTACAAATTTAGGCTTCAAAATTATTTAAATGCAGCACTGTTTCTGTTTTCATGATTGACATGATTTGATTTCCTACACTCTAATACTATTTTCAAACAACTTGAAAGTATTCCCCACCCTGTTTTTATCATGTATTTCTTGTATTTGCTTGTAACAATTTCCACAATTGACTTATTTAAAAATAAGTATATTCATTTGTTTAGCATTGGCCACTGCCTGAAAGTTCTAAGCACTAGCTCCCACTACCTGTGTTTCAATCCTAGTAAGCAGCTATTAAGCCAGACAGAAATATGATTGCTCTTTCAGTTTTCAAGCATTGTGGAAGCTGGAAAACATATGACATTTCTGCCAGTGACTTTGGCAAAATAAATAAAAAAAAATTAAATTGCACACTAAGTGAATTAATTTTTAGGGTTTTTGTTTGTTTGTTTGCATTGTAGAAATATGCCTATCCAAGTATTCTGTACCAGAGAAAGAAATAATTTATTGCCCTTACAGACAATGAATAAAAGCTGAGAACAAAATTTTCTAAATAACAAATCTGAGTAAGTATAAAAGTTAATCATGGAAAATAGCCCAAATATTTTGAGTATGCTATTTGCTTACTGGGTTAGTTGCTCAGCACTAGTTACAAAAGCAAGCAGATGGCCTCTCTCATCATAGCCAAAACACTTGTTTATGTTATAAAAGATTATTCCAACAGTACTAAATGTGTGGTTTTCCTTCAACAAATATATAATATCTTTAATCTGCATTCTTAAAATGTATTAATATTAATCACACTTAGAGGTACATTGCCAGAAAACAAGGTTCATTTCATTTTTAAGAATCCTTCAGTATCTGCTAGAATATATATTCAGAGTTGCCCTAGTTAAATAATATAAATGCCCTAAGACATGCAGGAAGGTTTTTGAATACTGTAACATCTGATTAATATTTAAGATCTAAAGAAAATTGTTAAGGTAGCTGAAAAAAAAAATCAAATACACAGAAGCATTTCTTTCCTTGGAGAGCTTTGAAACAATGGAATTTTGGGTTCTATCTTACCAAATGTGAATATATCAGGGTCCTTTAAGGTGCACAAATATTAAACATTAAGCTGTGTGTGATTTGGAACTGTTGTAACCAAAAGAAAAACTTCAATTTCATCATATTTTCTTAACATTTATAAATTTATGTTACAGTAGAGGTTGAATGTTCCCACCAATATTCTGTTCCTTTTTGTTGCTGTGTGACAGATGGCAGCAGAGGGACAGTCTGACAAAAATGGCGTCTGATATGGAAGTGCATATGAAGGAAAGGTGTGTTACTGAATTCACTGATGTGGAAAAAATGGTGCCTCTTGATATACACCAACGCACTGTTTGAGACCAAACACTGGATGTGAGCACAACAAGGTGGTTGGTGGTGCGTATCATTAACAACACCATCACAGTAGCCTTTGAAACAGTGGATCACCTCCACTGGTGCAGATTTTTAGGACCATGGCATGCATGCTCTTGTTCATTACTGGCAAAAATGCACAAAAATGGTGACTAGTTTAAAAAGTTTGTTTTGTGTCTGAAAATTTGCTCTATAAAACAGTGTTATTGTGTTCTTTGTAGCTGTTGTCATTTCCATGGAAATAAATAGGAGGCACTGCTTTCAGATTGGGCTGGATAGCAGTTACTATTTCATTATCTAAATATTTTTTTAACAGCTGTTCATACAAGGAGTAACACAACAAGCTGTAGAGATGTGGAATGTTACTGGTCTTTTTTTTTTTTTTTTTTATGTGAATATATGTTTACAATTGTTAGTTAATTGTTAATTTGTTAACTAGTGCTTTCTATACTTTCTCTTCCTTTTTTTTTTTTATTAGTGGCATCCTGGAAAATTATTTCAGCTTTCCTTGAATATATTCTTTATTTTTAATGAAGAGTTTTTCATTTACATTATATAAACAGTTAAAAGTATCTGCCTTCTGAGGGTATGTAGGCCAGGCAAGTTCTTTGGAATAGTGTCTGCCTTCCTACTGGATTTCTGTAGTGCTTTTGCTGTAATGCAACTAGAAGCTGAAGAGCCTGTATTAATGAATCATCCTCACTTGTAAAGGAACCTGAATAGGTGAGATGAATCACTCCCTGGAGATCCCTCCTCAGAAGATGAGAGCTAGAGGGGTGACAGCATGGATCAGACAGCTAACTTTCAGAATACTAATGCTAAATGACAAATTCAAACCAAATAGCATTAAATATTTGAATAAAAGCTCACAATATTTTATATTTTCTGTGCAACTGGTTATTTGAGAGTTTTTTCTTTCAATGATACCTTTGCATAGAAAATAATCTTTAGTATCTCAGAATTATTTACCTTAAAATTAAGGAAATTATTAATATCATTTTTTATTTTATACTAATGGGCAAAATATTTCCATTTGAAGTCATAAATTCATCTGACCTGACAAACTTTTCACTGAGATCACCTGTAGACAATAGGAAGAGAAAGGCAACTCACAGACACAATTAATCCCAGTGTGAGTTAAACAAGAGGTGAAACTGGGTGTTGTGAGCCCCCAAATTAATCATTCTAAATCATCTCAACCAACCTCTCTTTTAATTAAGGATTATGAAAACAGCCTAGAATAAGCAAGATGCTTCAAGTAATTCTTTTAAATTAAGCATTTAAAGTTCATGCGTAGATGATCATTTTATGATCTGATTATCAAACATGAAGTTTGCAACTGAGATATTTGGAGAGCAGAAGAATTTCATCAGTATATCCAAGCAGTCATTCATTCCCCTTCATTGTGAAGGTTCCTTGCCTTTGATACTCTGACACTTGCATGGCAGCTTCTTTTCCTGGGAAATGATGTTCTGTGTAGTTATTTTGTAGAATGTAATTATTCTCACAGAATTTTGTTAGGAGATAACATGCCAGAGACTTCTGAAATGTGCAGTAAGACAGTTAAGTGAAGTCACTATGTTAAGTACCATCTAAGTAAATTTATTGTCATTGACATTTTGATATTTGTACATTGCTGCTTGAGTCATTTGTTTGCATATGTGGAAATGACGTGGTAAAATTATACTGCTGAGAAAGATCAACACATGAATAGATCACTGACTACCTGCAGGATCCTTGTCCGTTTGGTATTTAGGATATGGAGCACATGCATTCCCCTGAAATCAGACAGCTTTGGATATAATATTCAGTGTCCTTTGCTTATAAAACTATCCACTAACCCTAGGACAAGAGAAAACAAAACTTAGTCTGTTTTAAACATCCTAAAAATCGGTGTTGTTTCCTACAAGGCTATGCTTCCTGCAATGAAAACAGGATGTTTAAGATATTGAATATTTAAGAATGATTCTAACATTGTCTTTAGCAGATATGTCCCAAATTCTTGGTGTTCAATATACGCTCTTTCTATATGCTCATGGAGTATGAGAAGAGCCTGCGTAGGTAAAATTAGTGTTTAATAGACATTTTAACACCTAAAACAGTTAAACCACTAGAGAAGTGCATCATAAAATAGTGCAGTTCCACTGAAGGCACTGGACAGATGCTGAGTTAAATCATTACAGATTTTGGCCTTGATTCTTTGAAAAGATTTTTGTTTTCATTATCCACATATAACAAGAATTTGTCTCAGCTCTGAAATATAGTACTGACAGCTCGAAACACTTACTCTCAGTAAATATATATGTATTTTTCCAAATGCTTTTGCAGAAAGAGATGAAAGTACATGCTGTCAAAGGGATAGGTATGCAGATCTTGTAGGAACTTGTCCCAAAACACGCAAACCAGGCTCTGCAGTGGGGAAAGGGCTATGGTTAGTGGACCGTATCAAAGGCTGGGGACAGCTTACATAACTGTAGGTCTACAACAGAGTATGCATAGGGACAAGGTCAAATAAAGATCAGGCACCCTATGGGGTGCTCTGCATTGGTAACCATCTGTGAACCCCAAGAATATCCCCTGCCCATTTTGAAGTAGTTCTTGGACCTAAGTAGCACATGTGTGAACAGTGACAACACCCCTTAAGAACAGAAGTTGCTCAATAAAAGTACCTCTTTTCAGAGGCTCCAGGTTGACTCTCCATCCTTGGACCAAAGGACTGAAGACTTACATATTGCTGGATCCCTGGGTACTGAATATACATATCTTTCTAATTCTTTTACTTTTTCTTTGTTTTCCCTTCTATTTCTTTATCTCAGGATCGTTACTACCAGATAGATACGTGCCAAGTCCTGTTAGGTGTGACTTATGCTGTTATCATATTTGTCTGTCTTTTTTGTTTCATGTGGTTTTATTTCTGTTTTTGCTGAGTCATGGTGACGATACCATTGTGTAGTCTTGAATACCAGAGAACTCCCTCATGCAGAGTAAGTAAAAAAGACTCCCTCCCCTGCAACCCACTGAGCAGGACAAGACACATGCCTACAATAGCAGGAAGGAGGCTGGCTATCAAGCACAGCTGTGATACAAATGTCAGTGCTGAAAACATATGGCACCTCCTTAAAGTACTTCCTTCATTGCTTTCATTATTAATACAACTGATTGTAGCTAATTTCCAAGATTTAGATTATGAAAGGACAAAATATGACCATTTTAAGGAATGTTAAATTTTCAGGTGGATACCTTTTATGCTTCTCTATCGGATCTAAACTCTTAATTTTCCTTTCAGCTATTTTATAAAGGCAAAAGAATAATATAAAGTAAACTCAAATCCACTAACCCAACCTTTTTATGAGTAACTCTTTTAATGATATGTTTAGCTAATATTGATTTACAGAGGAAGTCCACCATATGTACGTAGGATGTCTGCATTAATATCAAGTTAATATATAATGATTATTGCTGTTGTCATGAAAACTAGACAAATTAATTAAAATAGTCACTTAAAGTGTTTCTTCATTTACACAGCTTTTTAACTCTATCTAAGTATTAATTCTTCCTTTTCTTGTTTTCAGAGGGCTCATTATTTCCACTCAACTGTGCTACCCAAAGAGGAACGTGAAGTGTAGCATACTGTGATAACAAGGAACATTCTAGATGATGTTCCCCCCAAAATCAAAAGTCAGTATTATTAGTCACTATTAGAGATAGTGAAATAAAGTGGATGATCATAAATGTTCTGCAAAAATGGAAATCAAGCTACATCATATTTTCAAAATAATGTCTAATAGCCAAAGATAGTTAACTGTTGATGACAGTTGTCTTTTTAATGTCAATACTTAGTTTGGTTTGATTTCTTTAGATTTAGAAAGACTAATCTACCTTGAAAACAACTGCAGGACTTATCACTTCCTCTCTGAAACCTGTAACGTTCATACTGGAATAATACTTACAACAGACCACGGAGCATGTGGTCACACATGAGTTGGGCAGAAATTATCTGTAAAGAGCTCTGAAGCTAACTATCTCTGAGAATGTCTAGCACGCTTTCAACATTGCTGCTCTACAGAATTCATGTTACGTTAGTCACCAAAATGCAGTGAATAATACTGATAATATAGGCCACAGGCATCAAGTTCCAGATCTGAGTGCCCCTAATTCAACAGATAAAGGCCTTAAACATAGAAGTATCTCAGGTCAGTGCTAATCAGGAATAGAATGTGTGAGGAAAAAAAATAAAGAGATACAGGGTTCAAATCCTTCTGAGGGAGGTTTTATTAAAAACTGATAAGTCTCTGTGAAGTGTTTCAGCATTAACTAAGCAATGTTTTAGTGAGATGGTTTCAGCTGTGAAGTTTTCAAGCTCTGACTCATTTCAGTTAAAACTGAAATACTGCCTGAAGTGTTTCAGGCAGATATATTTACTATGTAATATTTGCGCTTGATTTCCAAAAAAAAAGGGTAATCATTAGATCCCTATAAAGTAGTTGCAGTCTTTGACAAATATGCTTAATATCTCATTGTCTACTGAAGTTATGATAACCCACTCATTAGGCTAAAGCGCTGTTGTGAAATAACATTTTTTATTTTCCTTGGCAAACTGCTAGTTACATGGATATGACTTAAATTTCCTCCTGTAGTAAAATATTATTATAAATTATAATGAATGTATGAACAGATCTGTAAAGCAAATTAATATATGTATAGCATAGCTAAGCTATCTATTTTTTTTAAATTGTTTTAAGCATACATTTAAGCACAAGTATTATGAGCTGCAATAAGTATAATTCCAGGCTTTCCTAAATATATCATTAAACTGTTTTTGTGGGAGGAAATTATATTTACTTGGTTCATTTCTCAAGTAGAAGGTTCTTGGGCTCCTGTACTCCTCTGGTCATACGGGAATACAGAAATCATCCAAAGGCTCCTGAAGTTGCCCTAGGAGGAATAATAACTTCATCACAGATTATAGCTTAAACTCAATTTTCCACAACATGATAGTTTATAAAGTAATAGTATGTGCCCTAACATTTGTTGTTGATTCACGCTCAGCCTGAGGCAGAAAGTCTGCTGCCTTACGGGAGAAAATGATGTTTCCTTGAATGAGAATAGTATTTGACAAATATAAATGTGGGTTCTACTACTTCAGTTTTTTTTTAAATTGTTTGCTGTTATCCAAATAATCTGCAGATTCTGTTGTACCTTTACAGGAAGCGGTATCATCATCATATTATTTGCTGCACTATGTGCCCAAACGATAAATATTGGATTACATGCTGGTTTCATATACGACAGTATTATTCCAGAATAATGGTTCAAATCAGTGAAGTAATTTTCCTGAAATTAATCAGGTTGAATTCATTTGTGAGGCCAGAGAATGTGGCTGTATCTTGGCCATTTTTAGGTGTTCTTTTAGATTCCAGAACTCTGTTAAATTGTTTTATAGAGGGAGAAAAGGCCATTAAATGAAAGTATGAACATAGCATTAACACTTAAATAAAGTTAAGGAGTGGTTGATTTCATATTGGCTATATCTAGTAGAGACTAAGAAGACTTTAGAAAGCTATTCACACTTTTTGTATGTGAGAAAGAATATAATATGGAATGTTTAAGCTTCTTCTGATCACATTGCTTTCTAATTGACAAATTGAGACTAATCTACACAACATAGAATTTCTAAAGTAGAGTATGTGAATCCCATCTTAAGACTTAAGTTGAAATATGAATGTCTGAAAGAACTAAGGGTAGTTTAGGGGTCTGTCCTACAATTAGTTTAGAATCCAGAACAGGGATTCAACCTGAGCTAGGGTGAAGAAATCTCTTCAGATGCTGGGTATCAGGGGTATGTCAAAGGGCTGGTAGCTGTGATATGGGACCTATGAAAGATGCATGCTGCTGTAAATAATCAGCTGAGAAAAAAGAATAATATCCTTGGGTATCTAAACTGCTCTTCATTGCTGCCTGTATAGACAGGTAAATGAAATACTACCACTATTGAGTGAGTTTTAGACATTTGTTATTTTGAATCACAGTTAACTTTGATTTGATTTTTGGCATTATAATGGTTGAAAGGAAGTCTGGTTTTACTGAAAACAATTTATCCCTATGTCAAGATAATGTTCTAGGGTAATTACTTGTAAGGCATTACAAAAAATAATATTATGTTTTCTAACTAGTTAAAGGTGATATTTCACTTTGTACATTATATCCAAAGGTATTTGAAAAAGCTCAGATTTTCTAACTGAAAGACTGTATTTGTTCTCATATTTTTCATAGCTTTGTACATATAAGCTATATGACAGCCTGGGTGCTAATAAGCTGGAAATTGTCCAGGAAACTCAGAAACTCAAATTTCTAGAGTGATTCTAAACTCAGTTTTTTATCTAAATTTAACCTTGTGGCTTTCCACGCTTTTCACTCCATGTTTAGTTCTTCTCTAAATGATAAAGCAACATTACTCCGTCATACAATTTGAACTATAATTTTGAATAAATTTGAATATTTTACACTCCTGCATCCACCATTGAATAATGCCTGACTTAACACTACAGGATGGGAAATTAAATTGACTACACAATACATACCTTCATATTTTGAATCTCCTGACTTCTATGTGCTTGATTACTGATGAAATGTTACACTAATTTTTATTTCTATTTAATATTAAAATGCATGTCCTACAAATCCTGTAATGGTGTCTTTATAGCCAAATTCAGATTGACAAATACTGTTCAGTATATTAATGCAAATATAAGTAGATTTTTGAAGATATGTAGAAAATTCCATATGCTGGAAATAAATACCAGAGTGCACCTCTGCATGCTCAAAGAATTTTTTCTGAATTAAATGTCTTATGTAGAAACTTAGAAAGAACAAACTGGTAATTAATATGATCAAGGAAAAATAGCATTAAGAGGTAGCTCGATTGGGATTTTTCTGATTTCTTCCCGTATGCATGAGAGACTCATGTATCTGACTTTATAAACTCTTAGGGCAAACTTCAAACATTGTTTGAGTATTTGTAAGCCTTTATAGTGTAGGTTCAAGGTCTATTTTAGGGCATTTTCAGGAGTTTTCAGTGTTGAGAATAAGAAGTATAGATTTTCTTTAAGCCTTCTTTTTCTCTTTGCATTTGTTGTAGTCTCTTAGAAGTTTGAGATTGTGATACGAAACCTTATCTGAAGAATGAAAAATAAAGAAGGATGGATCTTTCTAATTACAAAAGAAGAAGTATATGTAGCTGAGCACATAGTGATCACTCTCATGAAAATTAAATATATCAAGTGAAATGATCAGAAAACATTTTGAATCAAGAAAAAAAAAAAGAAAAAAAGTAGGGAATTGCTAACAAGGTTCTGGGGAGGAGAGTCTGTTTTGTGAGAACACTAAAATATCTTGGTTTATCTAGCCTAGAAAAAGGCTTAAAGGAGATAAAACTGATATTAGACCTCATTTTAAAGAAAATACTGTGGAGGAGAAATGCTTAAGCAAAAATATAATTGTTATGCAAAATGGAATGCACTTAAATTATTCTGAATATACTTAAGCTAAAAGATTGAAGCAGGTTTTTAGCTGTAGGATGAATGAAATTCTTCATGTTGCAGTAGCAACTAAAAGAGTATGCGCATTTGCAGACAAACAATAATAGCCATAGAAGAAGATAAGTGTTTAGGGCAATACTTATTGTTAAAGGTGAAGTAAATACAGGTGTTGTAATTTGCTCCTTATCTCTATGTAAGTAAATCAGTAAATAAACCTCTCAAAATTGCAGCTAAAAAATTTTCTTTGTCCTCTGCTTCCAGCTGTTAGAGTGTGAAATCAACTTCTATCAACATCTTCCCTTTAAAAAAATACAAAAAACTTTGCTATTATTTACGTCTTGAAGGACATCACAAGGCAGTACAGAGTAATCTGCAGGATAGTAAATTACCAGCATGAGTTGTTCACATAGTAAAGGGATACATTTCTACAGTCACAGCACCATTAAGCAACCATTGGCTTTCCAGATGGAGGCCAAGTATTGTGTGGCTAGCCCAGGTCTGTCCATAAATGTCCCCAGGGTTGACACTTCACATTTTCACATCTGAGGAGTGAAACAGTGGAGCCCAGGCCATGCAATGGAGCTGCTGCAGAAAAGGATTCCAGCAAGGTCAGGGAAGAGCTGACGGAGTTCCTTTCCTCAAAAATTTCTTGGCTCTGTTCCTTGGTCATCAGTCATTCACACCATGTCAATACAGCCTGTTGTAACATTTATACCCCAGGAATCAAAAAAAGACAAAATCTTCAAACAGAGAAAGGTCTTAGTATCAGAAAAAAACGTCACATTGGAAGCTTTCAGGTTAAGGTAAGGTGCCCTTTTAGGATTCCAAAAAACAATACTGAAGGTTTGACTGTTATGGTGATACAAGTTTTGACCTTCCACTCATCATTCCAGATCTCCAGGCAGCAGAGAACAGATCTTCACACACTAAGAGTGGGGAAAACGGGGCATTCTAAGAAAGCAGCAGTTTCATGTGTAAAAGGGAGAAATAAAGTGATCTCTTTCATATATTTGTGTTACATGTTTTGTGTAACTTATCTCTGTTACATTTATATGGCAGCACAGCCTTAGTTTTCAAACACAGTATTTTTATGTTTTCATAATAAAACTGAGTTTAAGGTCTCTTTCTCCTGAAATGAGAACTCCCAACTTTATCAGTGAAAAAAGAAGGCAATTTTAATCACAAATTCTGCTGTGTAAAACTCTTTTCAATACAAGCCCAGAAGTCAACAACATATCTGAAATGTTTGATTAAGTTTAACTGAGAATTAAGCATAAACTTATGAACAGAAGTTTCCTTATGCAGTACCACTGTAAAGATGTTGAATGCTGATATGGTTTTTTTTGTCTTTTTCCCAAAGACTTTTATGTCTCTCAGGTTTCCTATGCTAAAAAATAAATTATTTTTCATGTCAAAAGACTAAAGCTGTCATAAGAAGCTGCTGAAAACAAGTTACTGCAAGAAAACAAACCAACCAACAAACCAAAAATGCAGGAGAAAAAAAAAAAAAAACTATTAGAAAAATCCAGAAGAATTTTGATTTTTGGGAGCAGAATGATAAACAGATATTCTAGAAGATTAGGAATGACAAAGTGTCAGCCAACATTTAAAGCCTTTACAGATCGAAAACTAGTAGAGTGCTTATGTGTATTACAAGATTCATAAAGATGAGTAGGGAACACGAAGATGAACAGATAAGCACAAACCTCATACAAATTCTGAACCACAATGAAACTCTACTCATTTTTGAAAAAGGTTCTTTAATATTTCATGTTTTAAAGGAAAATGTCAAGCGACACTGTCAATCAATAACAAGTCAATATGGAAGCTTAGCTTAGAGAAATGAATTTTTCATTTTCTCCTTTGAAAATACAGAATTGTGTGTAAAATGTAGATATTTTGATTGTTTGGGCTCTCGTGCCTGTTTTCGAATGCATCTCTCAATCTGTGGAGCCAGGGGGAGGTCATGCAGCAAGATACTGTAACAGCTAGTTCTCATTAATATTTAAGGACTCACAGCATCATTCCTGTTGTGTACAGAATCCCTTACATATGTGCTTCAAAAGAAGAGAGGTTTAGCTGTCTGGTATTTACAGTATGCATATACGTGCATGCTGTATTTATAGATAAAGGCTATTTGTGGTTGGTTGGTTGGTTTGTCTTTATTTTTCCTTCAGTTTTGCAGTCATAAATTGATATGTGGTCATTATTTGCAACCATTCTAGATAGTTCATTAATCTTTCCTTGCTATCAATTGATATTACATGTGGCCAGTATATACAAGTTTGAGATTCAAATGCCAAAAAGCTAAATTCTGAACTCAAAAATTGTGAAAATACATCTTGCTTTTTTATATATGTATTTCTAACAACAGTGTTTATTGTTGTTTTGCCTTTTCCTTTTCAAATTGCCACTTGGAAATTTAGTATGCCCCTAACATTTAATGAACCATGAACACTTGATACAGGCAGCAGGACTATTCACTTCCTTGTTCTAACTTTACTTTACCCTTAAGGGATGGTAAGCACAGGAGCTAGTCTCCTAGCACAGCTGTATGAGAAGAGCAATACAATTCAGAAACCCCCAGATTTCCTGTGAAGGAAAACTGTAAATTTGTATGATTGGTTTACTTGGACAAAAAGTCAATTTAGTGAGGTTTTGGGGTTTTCTCATAGGCAGTAATAATGTTTGTATTTTACATGATAATAGCTGTCTAAAGATTTATAAATTATTCAGGCAGCATTATTATCTCCTGGTGGTTAAATGAGAATAATATCAGTTCTTTTTAGAGATGAGTTTACATTTTGCCAAAATTATATTTAATATTCATTTTTAAAGGCTAAATGAACTGTCAAAAAATGTCATATAGAAAGTAATTTTCATGGAACACATTTATGAAGAGATTCATTCCCACCACAATATCTAGCATAAAGCAGCTTCATCCTTTTACTGATACTTTTTGAAAACTTATTTGGACATGGAATAAAACAATGCAGAAAGAAACCAAAGTTCCTACAAGCTTCTCACAGTTTCTATTACGCTAATAATTGAAGCAGTCATCTGTCTCTACCTGATTAAAGCAGCTGCTTCTGCACTGTAGGTGACTTTTGGCTTGTAGAACATCCCTAAACAAATCTGGCAAACAGAGCCACCAATTCAGAGAGGCTATAGGCCTTCTCATTTTGAAACTGACAGGAACCTACATCTATGGCCATAACAGGGAATCTTAAATTTAAGTTCACAGCAACAAAGTCATTTATTTGCAAAGTTTTGGCTGTGTGACTGAGCCAAGTTCCTTGCAGCATTGTACTGTACTCCTCCCTTTTCTGCATGCAGAACGGAAGACCCTCTTCAAAGGGTTATTTGCACACAATAATATCTTTGTGCAAAACCACTTGATGTCTCTGAGATCCTTTGATCATTCTAGCCTTACCACCAAGCCAAGGCTGTGACAATTATTTGTGTTCAATACGACAAAATTCCACAGGACTTTTTGGGTTTACTTTTTTGCAAGCTTGGTAGAAACCTGTGGTATATGAACAACTCAATTTAATGACTAAAAAAAAAAAAAAAAATTAATGCCTATGAAACCCTTTCACTTAATGTGGGAAAATATTTGGGAAAAAATAGAATCAAAGATATTTCAGTTTTTAAATCTAGTTTAAGCCACATAACTCCTGTGTTTGTTGTGTCCTTTAAAGCTCTCCTAACTTCTACTGTGACTCCAGAAACACTGGTTATTTCATAGGTTAATAAGCTGTTTCTTATCAGCAATTGCAGTTATGCCACCTAGCCAAAATACTAATCTCCTGATATTCAGCCTAAGCTTTGTATCTGAAATCAATCATATGTGCAGGCAGCCTGATATATACATGCTGCAATCTAATATTAAATACCCTCTAATACCTTTTCTTTTGATTCCAAGGACTCTGTCATGTTCAGTACTATCTCACTCCTGAAGAACCCCTTGCTTTCCACAGATGTATCGCTAGCAGCAATTCTCTCTTTGAGCTCTACACTATCTCTCACAGCACAAGCAGTACAGTATTTTCGGCATGTGTTAGCTGTATGGGCAGCTCATTACATCCACAGAGGATTGTGCTGCTGTGACTTTAACTAGTATTTCATGTGAAGGAGGGACAGTCAAGCTAAAGTTGATACTCATGTTCAAGCTTTATACTTAACATTGACGCTGACTTGCTCTTTTTTACTGCTTCCCTTCAAGTGTGTCTGTAGTGGTAGAAGTTTAAATCTATTGCTACTTCCACAGTAGGATTTAGATTATCTGGAATAAAATCTGAATAAATACCAATGTAAGTAACACAATGGACTCCGTATGTGTGTTTTGTTGGTGTAACATTTTTCTGTTTTATTTTCTCATTTTGTTAGCAATTTAAAAAAATGGCAATTACTCTGTTTGTTCAGTGAGATCTGTTCTTGTTTGCTTTAATTTCCTTTCTAAACAGCTGTGTTTATAGGAAAACCCTCTGCCCAGAGGTACAGAGTGAAAAAATCTCAGAGATGCTTTTTGGATTCTAGAGAGAAACAAAGAACTGCAATTACTCAAAGCATTGCTTCCAAAGCTTTTGTGTGGAAAAAATCATGGACCTTGCTGAATCTCACAGCAAAACTTGCTTTCTCAGCAACAACTACTGTAGATGCACTTACAAACTGACACCACTGATAATGTCAATGAGCAGCTGGGATCTTAAACGGAACCTGCTGTTTCGCATATATTCAGGCAATCATGGGCAGGGAATAAGTAGGTAAAGGGGCAGAGAAGATGTGGCTGTATATGTGTTTGTATTTTTTACATTTATATCTCGGTGTATACATATGTATATAGAGAGAGATAGAGATAGAATTTGCAATCAAAAAGAAAAAGAAAAAGATGCAGAGTCGTGCATTTAGAAAAGAAATGTAGGAAAGGTGAGTAGGGTGAAAGGATACCACCTGGCACTCAGCATGAGAACCAAGGCATCAGGAGAGCAGTGCAGAGATGCCAGCAGGTGAACAGGGCAGTGGGAGGCTGGTAAATGTCAGCCAACATGTGGCCAGGCTAGCAGGCAGCAAACACCTGGCAGTCTCTTTGTGAACCAGTCAGCATGAGGCCAGCATGGAGCAGAAAGAGCAGGTGGAGAGGGCAGCAGCCAGGATGGATACCTGGCAGCTGCTCTGGGGTCAGCTAGTGGAGAGAGCTTTCTGCACAGAGCCATAGACAGAGCTGCTTGCACTCACTCTGTTGCCTTAGGGTACTTCATGTAGTTTAAAAGGAAAGATGAAATTCAGCTTCTCTGAAGCGTGTTAGGTGGGGAAGTCTGATAAATAAAGAGTACATGATGGTGATCAGTGCCAAAGAGCTGTCTTAATTTCAGCATCTCTTGAGATAAACTGGAGGGAAATTTCTTTTCTTACACTAATTCTGTTTTGTTAGTACTGTGGTTTGTATTTAGATCTCAGGATAAAAAGTGTCATAACAGTTGTAACATTTCAATCTTCCTTCAGGGAGCACTACAGCAATGAGATATTTTTTCTAATTTCCAGAGGAACAAAATAAAGATTTTAGAACGCCTGATAGCATTCGTTGCAGCCCCACACACTTGAAGGCACTACACTAATTAGCACTATCTAGAACCTGGTTTTTTATGTCCACCGTATCTTTGATGAGCTTTGTTGAGTAGGCAGATGGAGGACAAGACAATGCCCTCAGGCATTACTGCTGCAGAATCAGCACTCCTGTTGTGAAGGGGTCTAGGCAGAACCAGTGGGCAAAAGAAATGTTAAGGTCTGAGGCACAATTAATGCAAGCTCTTTTAATGAAAACAATATTGTATTTTCTATCTATTTTAAAAAGCACGATGTTTCCCCAAAGAGTTAAGCATACAGATGACCTATTCAATTAAAAATCTTTCACTGAATTGAATCATCTGGGATAAAAGTTAATATACATTAAATCAGACCTCTTTCTTTGGACAGAAGAGACAAAATTTCTATACTCATCAGAACATGTTTTTGTGTTTTTATTCTTTCTTCTTTTCATTGCTGATACATTATTCCGAAGAGTATATTTGCTGCAAATGAATAACATTTCTCTCAGGCAATGGCATGCAATAGGGACTAGAATGATCCTTAGGTGTATAAACAGAAGGATATTATGTAGGAAAAAAGAAGTGGTACTACCTCTGTACATTACGTAGATGGCATTCCATGACTAGGACTGCTTATTGTATTTCAAATAAAGATTTTTTGGAAAAAAAAGTTTTATGAATATAAACCAGTTCAGCACTTCAACGGAAATACATCCAGTATTTAGAGGAAGAAATCTGAAGGCAAATCACAGGAGAAACAAAGAAACAAAATAAGTACATTTAATAAACAAACAGAAGAAATACACACACACACACACACAAAGGAAGAAATACACCAAAAAAGGGAAGAAATACACTAAAAAAAAAAAAAAAAAAAAAAAAGAGAAAAAAGAAAAAAGAAAACCAAACTAGCTACACTGAAAGGAAAGTGGTAACAATGACAGTGGTAATGATACTTATTCCAGAAGCAACTGTTGAAATGTTAAAACCATGCATTCCTGTCAGAGTAAAGTTGTATAAATAACGACAAAAAAAAACAACCTTGCTCAATGGATAGTACCTTGTCACTGAAGAAGACTAAAATACACAATAGAGAGAAAAGTGTTCAATACACTAAGAAATAATTTGCAGGTAAGAACTGTAATATATATTCATAAAAGGCAACACTTAAGATTGTGCAAGCAATCTTGGCTGTTAATTTCTTGACTGGAGTTCTTAGGTTTGCAACTTTTGCATTTTCTTCATTAAGATATTCTAAGTAATTGATCATTTTTTATGGTTTTTCAGAAGCTCAGATGACATGGAAACAGTCTAAAACTGTGGGAGTGGTGGTAGTAGAACAATCAGCAGTAAACTGTAGAACAAAGTTGCTGATCAGTGCTTATCCCTTCCAGTTTACAAATGCACAGTGCAGCTCTGCATTATTTGTGGTGTGATTTTGTCCGCATTCTCACATAAACCTGTACAAGTTCCCATCTGCCAGTGTGTACCCATACATTTTAGCACGCAGTATAATAAACACATCCTCTCAGAAATCACATTCTCTAATGTACATGTACTCATTGTCAGTCTCTGTAAATTAAATTGCCAATTAACTGTTCCTCATTAGAAACATTAGGTTTGCTTTGTTCTAGAAGAAATTCAGTAGTTACATGCATTTGTTTATCAGCATAGTTTCTCCTTTTTGATGTAATAGTTAATTGTATAACGCAATCTAAATGTTCCAAATCTGCAACTCAACAACATGATACAGTACTAATGAGATACTTTCCTCCCCGTGTGAGTTCTCTGGAAAACTGAGAAATTATGTTTGCTGGAAATTTTAGAGGAGGAGGCAGGAAAGTTTCAGTATGAATTGTCAGGAGTTTGCTGTTCTGGAAATCCTAAAGTTTCAGTTGAGGTGAGAAAATCAACCAATTATACATGATTCACGAATATTCAAATGTTATTCGGTGTTGCTATGAACAAGATATGTAGAGCAAATCAATGCAGAAAGCCTCCCTTTATTATTATTATTGTAATGGCAAAGGCTCAGAAATTCTGTTTAGAATCTAGGTGGGAAGAAAATAATTATTATTTTTACATCCAAATATTACTGTAATTATATACATCAAAATAATATATAACAATGCTATAAAAATTAATCTGAAATATTTTAAAGCTCAGGTTTCTAATGGAATTTGAACTGTAATTAATGCAGAGGAAGCAGATCTAACATTTTTGTTGTCAACAGTGTAACTGACAATTGAGTGCAAAAATGCTTTTCTACGATACAAAACACTTTTAACAATAGATACTTGTTTTTCTACTGAGATCTTTTACACCATTTCATATATCTTGCATTGCAAAACATATTCCTACTGAAAATATTCCCACAGGAATTCATCTGAGTTGACTGATCTAACCTTAAGGCCTTCTCTAAGCTTGGCAGTTAATGAAAATGATTCATAGTCATAATGGTTGAGGGGAATTATGTACTGTAAGAATCTGGAGAAGAAACTGAGACTGCTTTCTGTTCTTTTAATATAAAACTCAGCAAACTGTAGTACATTTAAAGAAAATGGGACTTCTTTCTAGAGCATATCTGTGCTCAGTTACACACATAAATGCATACTCTGTGATGGAAGGGCACTCTGCTGTTTTTTGTTTGTTTGGTTGGTTGGTTTGGTTTGTTTTAATGAAATTTCTGGCAGTTTAGCAATAGGAAAAAAGCCACACTTCTGAGTAATTACTTCCTGAGCATCCTAACCATCAACAGGAATGCACTACAGATTGCAATATGGCATCTCTGTGGACAATTCCTTCCTTCTACCATGGGAGTAGGTAACATGAAAAAATATGAAGTGAGCCAAAAGCCAAATGGATAGCAGTGATTTTTCTTGAAACTTTCCAGGTAAACATATAGATAGGCATTTGTCTGAGGAGAGAAAGAGGTAGTTTGCTTTGTCTTGTTAAAAACACTTCAGTCTCAGTATTTCTTTCTGTATGGAAAGCCCAAATTTACTTATTATGTAAGAAAAATGTAAGTCAGACACATCCATACTGGAGTATCATGAATACAAAGTTAATCTTTGTGTTAGGAAGATAAGTGAGCAAGTCCTTTTAAGATATAAGGCCAGCTTGGAGCAACATACATTAACAGCAACCTTGAACAGGGTGAAACAGAACCCAGTGGTGTAAAATATCATTCTAAGGTTTTCCAGGTATCAGAATGACAGTTTTTTCTCAACATTGAATATTCATGATGTATCATAAAACTAATGATAAACATAAAAACTGATTTGAACGTTTGACTAATTTGTTCTTATTTGTTTGGAAGAGCTGTAGTAATTGCCTGGTTTGTAAATTAAACATCTGCTATGGGAATAAACAAAAACATAACTGAGAATATTCAAATAAATCAAATTCACCATCCTTCCATAAGTTTTATTATACGGTTTCATCAATTTTATTACACCTGAATTCCTCATCACCATAGAAGCCAATGCTAATTTTCTTTTAGATATCCTATTTGTAACACTAAATGTTTTCTGAATCTTATAAACTATTGTTCTTATTTGAGCAATTTTGCTTGTTTGTTGTTTGCTTGTTTTCTGTCTGAAAGACAGTTAATAAAACAGACAATTGCAGTAAATTTGGCTACTATGCTTGTTTATTGATAAACTGTTACCCAGGAACACCAGAATGTTGAAAGTAGACCCTATTTGTGCACCAGCCAATTTTCAACATGACAATTGCTGATCTGTGTGGTACACATAAGAAATTCATTTGGCATTTAGAGTAGTTCTGCCGTACTACTTGACAAGTTTCAAGAGGTAAATTACCAGGACAAAGGTGAAACTGAAATACATTTACAAAAAGAAGAAAAATAAAAGGAGAATATAAAGGATTTTTTTTCCGTTTGTTTGTTTGTTTGTTTGTTTTGTTTAGTTATATATATGTGTATATTTATATAATGTAAAAAGGGAAGAAAATATACCAGCTTTTCAATATTAAGATGTGAAAAATAGCATCAGATGAGGAGTTAGTTTTGGATTGCAACCAAAAATCAGTGCATGGACACCAGATATAGAAGACCTGCATTCTTGGTTCTTCCTCATGCTACCAATGCCAGAGCAGAGAGCCATACTGCCTATTGTGTGGCATAGACACACTGATCAAATAGAGCATCTTACCACACTAACCAATAGAGCTGAGGCACAAAGGTTGGAAGCACCCCTACACATAGACAGAAAAAATGCAGTGTTGAAAGTTCCTTTGAGACTTCTAAGTCACAGCTATATCCCCATGAAGGAGAAGATCGGGAAAAGAGTAAATATCTGATGTTTTGATTCTTACATTGCGTAAGTTATGAAAAGCTTCATGCTTATGCAAACCTTCAAAACCAGAATACATTCTGGTTCTCTGCTTCAGAAGTATTTTTCACATTGCTTGTAATTGTATTTGAGTGTCATGTATCTTTGATGTGAGATAATTCTGGAGCACCAATATCTTCACCTTTCAGTTTTCAGTGAGGGAAATCTTATCAAATTTGATATACAGAAAAGAGATGTCAGAAGAATTCTCCAAAAGTACCTTGAGTAAGCAGAATTTGAAATGGGGGATGGAAGTTAATAAATACAGGCTAATATCTGAAAAGAAGTTTGTGTGAGGGAATGTTAGTGGGAACACTCATAATTCTAGGCCCTCTCCGTCACTAGTTTAATATCCTGGAGGCAAGTGTAGTAAAGTTTTGGTCAAAAAAGTTCAGACTTTCCTTCTGTTATTTCCTTCTGTTATATATGTAGGTCTTTCTCTGTAGGTCTCTGCCCTATGCCACATGCTATAATATGGTGTGGAACTGTGTCACTCAGTTCAGGAAGGCACAAAATGTTTACAAATGTAGCAATAAAAAAGACACACCTCTTAGCAAATTAACAGAAAAACTGTTATTGGCTTGAGAATCTAATCTCCTGCATCATGCATTTTTAGTATTTTATCAATATGTCTGCCACATGAAAAACCTTAATCTATTGGCTCCAAATAATAATAAATTTTACATTTTCACATGCATTTGTACTCTAATCAGCCATCACTTGCTCCTCTCTTGCTTTTTTTTTTTTTTTAAGAAACAGATTCCAAACTCCAGCAAAAGAATCTTTATTGAGACTGAAAAATTAATTTAACCACAGTTTGCATCAGAAATATCATAATAATGCAGCTGCCTGTGAACACTATAAACATTGACGAATTTTGACATTTTGACGAATGTCACAAAACTTAATGGCAGAATTTCAAATCACTGTATGACTAGTCCTTTTGTACATGAACCATACTACACTCTAGAAAACAAGACCTCATCACAAGTAATATGCCTACCGTTACATCTCCACTCCATGTGTGTACAGTCTCATTTCTGAAGTACCAAGTCAGTAAATATCCTTACTCTTTTTTATTCTTTTCTATATAAGGTGTTTCTTTCCTTGATTATATCTGTCATAGCTTTGGGAATGAGGAAGAAACAGGCAGGCAAGATAAATCTGTGCAGCATTCTGTTACTTAAAATAGACATTATACCTAACCAGGTGCAACTGAATCCCTCTCACAGATTTTAAGGAGACAAAAGTAAGAGGCTTGGCCATTAAGGTATGCAGTTGTCAAAAGCATCATCATATGTCAGATACTGAATGAAATCAGGACTTGCTTGAAGAAATGAAGATCACACTGCAGCCATTATGAGAAAGATAGCAATCATATTACATGATCGTCATCACTCTGTGATTTTACATTTAATAGCAAGTATCAGTGCAGGCTAGAGATTGACCTGCTGGAAAGAAGCTCTGCAAAGTAAAACCTGGGTGTCATGATGAACAGCAGGTTGGCCATGAGCCAGAAGCATGCACTTGTGGCCAAGAAGGCCAGTGGTATCCTGGGGTGCACTAAAAAGAGCGAGGCCAGTAGGTCAAGGCAGGTGATCCTTTTCCTCTACTCTGATCTGGTGAGACTGTATCTGAAGTATTATGTCCAGTTCCGGAATTTCCAGTACAAGAAAGACAGTGGTCTCCTAGAAAAAGTCCGGCAGAAGGTGACAAAGATGATGAGGGACCTGGAAAATCTCCTGTACAAGAAAAGGCTGAGAGACCTGGAACTGTTCAGTCTGGAGAAGAGAATTCTGAGAGGGGAACTTATAACTGTTTATAAATATCGAAAGTTCAGTAGTCAAGTTAATGTGGGCAGACTCTTTTAGATGGTCAGCAACAGTAGAACAGTAGAACAGTAGAACAAAAAAAAAGGGCAATGGGCAGAAACTGGAACACCTGAAGTTCCATGCTAATAACAGGAATAACTTATTTACTATTAGAGTAACACAACACTGGAACAAACTGACCAGAGAGTCTGTGGAGTCTTCTTCTCTGGAGATATTCAAGACCCATCTGTATGGCTACATGTGCAACCCGCTGTAGTGAACCAGCAGTGGGTAGGAATAGAAAAAAATAGGAAAAAAAAAATAGAAAAAAAATAGAAAAAAAAAAAAGTGTGACTGGGTTGGTATGGAGTGAAGATTTCCAGCATAGTTTATTAGCTCTGACTTGATTCAGTTGCTTAGTCATGCCGCTTTGGTGTAAAGCGTGCTCAAGCATGCCTACCAAGTGCACCTGTAAATACACCCTTAAGTGTGCCTTGTACTGCTGCAGGCTCTGCTCACCTAGGAACCTGAAACTACATAGTGTGTAAGTGCAGGCTCAAAGGTAGCATATTTTGTGTTATAATTCTCTGCAGTTTTTCTACATTGTTGATTGCCCTCTCTGGTTTCTATTATTATTCATGCAAACATAGTGTCCTGAATACTGATGACAGAAAACCTGGCAGTCCCCTAGGCTGTAATTCTGTGGTAGAAAATGCTGGAGTTGGTCTGTAATTTGTGATATACAATAACTGCGGTAATGGTAAAATGCCTGAGGGTAAAAGATGGAGCTAACATAATGCAGCTAATAACTATCATTCCATTTCTTTTTATTTTTTATTTTCAATTTTTTATTTTTGAATGTGTACTGTATATAGTATTTTAACTGTTTCACAACATTCTTGTGAATATATTTTTTTTAATTATAAATTTATATTGTCTTCTGTGCTTGGCTCCCTAAAAGACAGACATAAATTTCCAAATTTTTTACTTCTTTTCTTTTTTTCCTACAAATAAACATTTGCTGTTTGAGGCATATTTTATGCACGTACACTTTTAACCAGACTAGCTCTTTGATGTTTTAAAATGAGTTACTTAAAAACAACGCTGTTTCTTTCAACAGTTTTTTACAAGTCTTCAGTACTCATAGTTTATATGAGGAAGTCTACAGCTGTCCTCTATATAGCTATGATGTCTCTTATGTTCTATTAGAGGGCTGTAATAGCCCAGAGAATATTAACCAGAGAGGAGGAAAAAATTTCTTAAAGTCTTTGCTTGAACTCTCATCTGCAACTAATAGTACAGGACAGTAGGAACTCCCTTAACAGTCCTGTGCTTCTGGGACTAAAACAATTGCATGACATAGAATGATAATTTATGTCAGTGAATGGCCACTGGGATGTATCTAGCGTATAAATGATGGACAGCAATAATTGTGGGTTTGTACCTAGAGTATTACCAGATCGTCACGGTTTGAAGGATTTCAGGTGTTTTATAAAGCCCGTCAGGGAAAAGTGATGTAAAGTAGGTCAGGCACTGGGAGGAGGGAAGTGAGATGGGAACACAGCAAAGAAATCATCAGTTGGTACAGACATTAGCACATTGTGATCTCATCAGCTGCTGTGAAGCTGTGACACAGACTTGATAAAGGCTGCTGAAAATATTTTTGTTCGTGTACCTGTCAGCACCTCAGTCTTCTCTGTACAGTTGTTATGTCTGACTGCAACTTGTTATAAATAAGAATAAGCCACGAGGGAAAGTGGAGTGTAATCTCAGTATGAATAATAAGTAAAACATTTTACATTGTCAACAGTTTACGGGCTGGTTTGGCCCAGTTCCGTGACTAGCAGGGCAGAGGAATCCACGGATCCTCCAGAAAAGGGAAACAGGGGACTCCAAAATAGTTAAAAACAGCAGCAACAATCTGAGGTGGAACAAACTAATTTACTAAATATATTATCGGAATGCAAGATAACACACCATAATACAATATAATTAAATTTGAAGCTAATAAATCAAATATAATGAGAGAGGGTGTCCAAAAGGTGGATAGGCCTCACCATAACATGAGGTGAGATGCGCAGTCTGGTTGAGCAGCAGGGAGACAAAGAAGAGCTGACGAAGAAGAAAACATCAGGTGACTTTGCCAGGGGTTATATCTCCTCTCTGACTGCAAAGCCCCCTGGGGTGTAGTTCTTCTTCTCTTCTGGACAGGTACCCAGAACTTGAGCATTAGCACTTTAAGTCCCAGTGCACTACATGATATTATGATGTGGAATACTGATAACCAAAAATCATAAAACCATGACATACTTGCATTTTGGTATAAAATCATATATTAATAAACATGACATGGCACAATCTTCCTGTTTTGCCACGAAGCTTGTAAAGATGGCCAGAGACCAAGTAAATTATAAAATACAAATTCTCTGTCCCCTAAAGTTATCTATTGAGCAAGCAAATCTGCCCAATTTCTTTTTTGCCATGTAATTTTATACAGTTCACAAGATCATTTTGCTGGCTCTCAGTACTCTTTCTGAATTCTTAATAAAGATGAGACATAGATTCTTCTGTCTCTGTATCTTTCTGTCGTTTGCTCCAAAAGTAAAGTCTTCTATGTATTTCCATGGAAACCACAACAGATACAAAGAATACCATGGCATTACTTGATAGAGTAAATTCTCAGCTACAAAACACTTTTTTTTTCAGCAGAGTCACCACTATTATCTCTGCATTTTTGCCAGTGATGTATATGAGTCTGCATGCTGTTCTCACGAAAAATCTGTACCAGTGGAAACCCATAGTTTCACAGCTGCTATGATGGCATCATTGCTGAAATGCTTCACCCATCACCTCACTGTGCTCACATCCACTGTTTGGTCTCTGTCAATACTCAGCAAGCATCAGTGAATATCAACAGGTACAATTTTTTCCATATTATATTATATTACATACTTCTATGTATTGAGGAATTCAGTGACACACCTTTGATTCATATGCACTTCCATATCAGATGCCATTTTGTCAGACTGCCCCTCTGCTGCCATCTGTTGCACAGTAACAATACACAATAGAATACTGGTGAGAAGGTTCAGCCTCTACTGCCATATCAGCAACATCTGCTTCTGATGTCATGGGCTGACATGATAAGATAGGAGGCATTGCTTTCAGAACTGCCTTTGTATATATGCAACTGAGTCCTCAATGTTTGCTTTCAGTTCTCTTTAGAAATCTCAGTATATTTATACAAATACACATACGGCAGTATGCATTCATCTTTGAATACAAATTCTACACAGTGAGTATAGGCAATGTTTCCTATAAGGAATAAAGAATTGTGGAAAATAAGTTGATAAATGCAATTCAACACAGAACTCCTTTACAATCAGTACGTAAACATCTCCTACCCCAGTTGTTTAAAAACTCTCTTCATCAAACTTTACCTCACAGTTCAAATTGTCTTTGTTTAGCTACTGATGTTTTAACATTATTTTTGTTCCTTTTAACTCATTTTAAAAATAAATAAATAAACAAACAAAAACTTCATTAAAGTGTTCTAGGATCTTATTAGTTTAATGTGAGAGTGTGGAATTTTGAGTATAAAGACAAATATCTCCTTGGCATGTCCTTGCTTCTAAGTGTTTTTGGCATCAATGGAGGCTCATGGAGAAAAAATAAGTCTTTATAATAATGACCATAAAATGTATCTATCTCACTTTTGAGATAAATGTTGTTAGTACTTGTCATTTTTTGCAAGATTATCCAAAATAGTCAGTTGCTGACCTAAAGGTAGTCTATCTTGCTTGAAATCTTATTTCCTTCTGTTACACACTTTATGAAATTTTACTGATAACTGTAGTCTATATTTATATACACCAGGTTGTATATGTATCATAAAAAAAAAAAAAAGTTAATGGGTAAAAAAGCACCTTTACCTTCAGGACAACTTTAGTTTCAGATATACAGCTGACTTGAATTTAAGAAATTTTACAGTTTTAAAATTAATTGCCCTTCCATCTTGATCCTTTCAAGCTCCGCTGCCAGAGAAGGATATTCCTTGTAAAAGATAAAAGAGTTATTTTATACAGAGACAGATGCTTTCCAGATGAGTAAACGCATCTACTGCAATGAAAAGAACATACACTAATTTGGGTAGCAATGAAGGTATCAGAGAACAGTCTAGAAACAACTCCTGAAGCTGCTGAAAAATGTCCTCCAGGGAAAAAGAAAAAAAAAAAAGATAGAAACTGGAAATAAAAATGTATTCATCTGTACATGCATCCAATACCAACTTACATACAAAAAACTGAAATATTATTTGAATACTATTCTGTTCCATTGTCAAATTCACAGACCAACAGGCCACTAATATCAGATGGCCCCTATTTAAAACACAGGCATATGTGACATAAGAAACATCCTAGTTTCATACTGCACCACTCTTGGGCATTCTACTGAATATGTGAATTCATGCTTGCCATCTCTCGTCCTGTCCTCTTGCTTGCAAGGTTTTATTGCCAGATTCACTAAATAGGGAGAAGAACACTGTGTCCAACAAAGGTTGACAACAAAATTGGCTTTTAACAGATGGGTGATACAAACCACACCTCTCTGATCATGTTAATATCCAAACTCTTGTATGTCTGCTACATAAAAGGAGCCATCACTTCTTCTACTCTGGAATTTTTAAACAAAATTTAGGTCTGCTCTGTTTTATGTAAGAAAGTCTATCAATCTTTCTGTATGGCAACATCCCAGGGCAAAAGGACATTTTCATAGCTTGCTTTAGAGCTCCAAAATCATATAAGTGCATGAGATTTCAACAATTCTTGTTTACTTGATGGGATCCCTTTTTAAAGCTTCAAAGTTAGCCTATTGTTGACCTACTGCCAACCTCAGGTAACCTGCACTTTAATACAGTCGCTCCTAGGGAAGCAGATGGTGTTGCTGTGTTCTCCCCTGCGCTCATGGTGAGGAGGTGCTGAACACAGTGGTCCAGATCCATTCAAATACAACACAGGCAGCTACTGGAAATGTGCAAGCTGTTATTTTGATCCAAATCACTGAGCCAGTGGTTTTACCATTTGTTCCTGACTGAGAAGGATTTCATGTATTTAACATCCAGAAGGCAGTGTTGAAGCACAAGACATCCTGCTTTATACTTATAGCCCTGATACAAAGTCATCCAGAGCAAGGAGCTGTGTGATATAATCTTCAATTAGAAATGCCAAAACAACGGTGCCAATAATTGCCTATAGCCAAATTAATCTCTAAAATGCCATTTATAATAGTTCCTTCGATACAAGGTGTGAAATATCATTTGCTCTGCTAATCTGGGTATCCCACTGATCCGTCAATTTCATTAAATGCTTAATAATCCTTTGAAATGAGCTATGATTAATCTATTCATTTTTAAGTCTTGTTGTTGAACACAGTGATAGACATCAAATTCTTTTACTGTTAACAAGTGTTAATTTTTGGGCACCGTGACAAGTTTAATTTGTCAGTATTTCTGAGTTACTACTCATTCCATCAGCATTTCTGCATTTGGACTAAGTAATGTTGTCAAAGAAATCCCACACAGTTTTTCACAGCTTCATAATCAAAATAGCCTGTGTTGATACTTTGTGCTATCAAGGTGTATACATGATGTACACGATTCAGCCTTTTGTTTGGAAAGAAGAGAGAGGTAAGCAGATTTCTAGATGAATTTCTCTTTTGGCTGCCTAGCTAATAGCATGTGTCAATTGTTTGGAAAGCTATTACAATTTTTTCCTGAAACAAAATTATGATTTGTTGAAACAGAGAAGAAAACTGCTTGTTTGGGAAAATAATTCAACAAGACATTATTATTTTCATGAATAAATTCTGCAAAGTAATTCTACAAAGTAGTGAAATTAGACAAAAGATTTAAAGAAAGAATATTCATTTCCCTCTCCCCAGCCACCTATCTACCTTAAGGCACAATCTTATCTAAAGATAGATGTGCTATTGATTCTATTTTTCATATGTCATTCATGTAACAGAATGTAACAAAAATGAAGTAAAAATAAGATCTCAGCACAAAACAAAGCAAAAAACAAAGAAAAAAAAACAAACAGCAACAATGACAAAAAAAAATCAAAACAATTAAAAAAACAAACAAAACAAGGACTATTTTCTGGACTAAAAACACTGTCTCTCAGCTGTCTCTCCCTGTGCTTTGGCTTTACTTCCAGCAATGGCATTGGCTGCTTCAACACTTGCAGATGAATTGCAGGCTGCTGTTCTCTGATTCATCTGCACTCTTGTAGTCCATAGTATTCAGTTGTAGAAGTCACTCTAGCCTGGTGAAATGAACAAACCAGCAATAGAAGACTGCTGCAGTCATGTTAGTAGGTCTATAACAGTCAGTCTAGTAGAGTAGAAAAAGAAGATATTACTCCCAGTGATTTTTCTTTAACAGGTAATTCAGTAAGTTTTCTATAAAGCAGAATAGAAAAGTAAGAAGCCACATGGCTGGGCGAAATCCTAACTCTTGAAAGGTAAAGAAACAGCAGCACATGTGAAATATATAATAAAGTTCTTGCTGTATTTCAAATATTTCATAGCTTCACATTTTAAATCAAAACAATTGAAACAAACCAATCCCAAAACAATCAAAGAGATTAAATGTGTTTGAAAGGAGGAAATTCAAGAGAGGAAGTTAATATGATTTTAAAAATATATTGTTTAGGAAACTGTCTTAACCTCTAGGTGCTGCTATGGAAGCTCTCTCAGATCTCACATTGGCATTATGCCTTGATTCTTGTATCAAAATGAAGAGACAATAAGGGGGGGGATGTGCTTTCCTACATAGTTCTTTAGATATCTTCATGTAGCTTGTAGCTCGTGCAGCCCATTGATGTAATGTGAAATGTCTTGTGACAAACAATGTGTGTTCTTCTGTCTCTCCTCATGTCTTAAGTTCAGCTCTTGGGGATTAATTGTAACTGCTGCTTCCCTGATTGTTTCTGTAACTTTAGTGGGACCATGCTAATTTCTCAGGTTTGGTGAACTGAAGAAGTCTCTCAGTCACACACAAGAGTTTCTTTCTACCTAGCTACCTCTTTTCATGAAATATTTCATTTTCTCAGAAATCTCCACTCCAGAATGACATTGGCTAGGAGATTTAAAGGTCAAAGGAGGACAGATAGATCCATATAAGTACAGATACTGATGAAAGGTATGATTGTATGAGCCTGGATTTCCTGATGAATCAGATTAAAAGTCACATAATGGCAGGGAATCTGAGTTTATGAATTATCATTACATTTGTTAACATTTATAGTTTTTAAATGTCTTTAATTTCTGACTTGCCATATCCCAGATGTGTCATGCAAAATCCTTACTTTGATACTGTTTTCTGAAACCAAATATCAACATTTCTCCTGACACCAAGTGGTTAGATACTGTACTTCTTCATGAGCAGTCTGTTGCTGATATGATTTACAGGTATGTGCCATTGGTGTTTTGTCCTGTAATAACTTCATTTCTAATTCTCAAAGTGCTTTATTTATTCTGCTGCAAACTATCACAATTAGAAGTTGTAATGACATAAGACGGAGCACAATCTGACAGTTATTAAAGTAACTGTTTAGTTATCCTTGCATTTCACTGTGAATGATGCAAAGTTCAAGTTGCATTGTGATCCAGGTAGTCTTGCTGATTAATGCTATTCTGTGCACATAATATCGCTGATTAACTGGGAGGACTCCTGAGTAAGATCCTATTCAATATAAGTAAAAAAGCAGAATTTAACCTTTTTCCACAAGAAGTATTGTTTTTAAAGAGCTCATTGGAGCATCATCTTCAGGAATAATAAGTTTATGCTGGCCTGCTATTCAGTCATGCAGGCCATATTAAAGGAATATAACTTTGTATCATGTTTTTGTTCAATTTGAAGTGTGAACTTTAGAGAAACTACAAATAAATCAAGTACTTGTGAGCATTTCAAGAAAGTAAACATACACTCAATATAGAGACCAATGAGTACTATATGCTAAAATAATAGAACTCAGTATAATTCAGAAAAATAAAGTTAATGATTTCAGTAAAAAGTTTCTAAAGGAAATAAAAGCTTTTTTTTTTTATATATATATATATATATATATTAGCTAGGTACATAAAGTAAAAAGAACATCTATTACTAAAAAGCTGATTTTATTTACAGGTTTTGTTCCACAGTGTCCTGACTTCAGCTAAGGCAACATTAATAACATAACCAATGTGTTGGCTGTTTCTGAGTACTGAAAGCACAGCCAGGTCAGGCCACTTAGCAAGGAAGAGCGGATGTCTTCACAGCACAGCAGCAGTGCTTGAGGTGGAGCCAGGACAGGTGCATGAATTAGGCTTGAGATTATTCCATATCATGTGACAGTGTGCAGAAAGCCATATACGTGTGGGGAGTTGGCTGGTGGCAGCTTTCACTCTGGAGTTACTGGCTGGTGAGTGATCACTGTGTTGCAGTTGTGTGTATGCATACATACTCTTACAAATAGTTACTCTTGCTTTTTTTTTTTGTGTGTGTGTGTGTTAGTAAATAGTTTTTATCTCAACCTAGAAGCCCTATTTTGTTTCCAGTTCTTTCCTTCATCCTGTCTGGGGAGAAAATGAGTAAACAGCTGGGTCTGTCGAGTTAAACCACAACATGCAGTATGAATGTTCACTGAGCACTTAATGTTATACTTTAGACAACTGTTCTTTTTCTGTATTGACTTCTAAGTGAAAATCTAAGAAACATAGTGAAATATTTATTTAAAACACTAATTTATTTGCTGTGTAAGGTTTCGTGTGCTTATCTAAGTCTAATTATTCATCTCCTGAAGTTGCTGAATTATCATAATAGAAAACCCATTAGTTACTTGCACGGAATCATCTTCCTGTAATTTTTCTTCTCCTCAGTTGCTGTATATGCTATGCTTTATTTATCTCCTGCAATTTCAGTAGGTTTTTTCTGCAGTACTTCATAGTCTGGGGATACATAACAGTATTTTTAAAAATATTATTGTACTTTGGCTAAGCATAACAAGGCAGTATCTAGGCTTCTAATTGAATGTCAGCTTGAGCTTTTCTTTGTATGCTGTCATGCTATCACATGCCTTTCTCTGACTGAGCTGTAAGGCTTTTCCTGGAGCAAGGTTGTGACATTCACAGGCTGTGCTGGAGCAGGGCTCCATTACTGTTGTTTCTTCTCTGATACAGGTTTTTGGACATGTTATTCAGATTTCTTCTGGGACCACAGTGTTTTAGATCACGACTTTGTAAACTGTTCTCTTCTTTTGCCTTTCTCCCTGGTATCAAGATAAAGCTTGGAAACAGGAAATAATGAAGATCAGCGTGTTTAAACAAGTGTTGAAGACTAATAACACGCACTGTCAGTGAAACTCAGAAGACCTGCAGATTGATATTTAATGGTATGAGATCCACACTGTTCATACAAGTAGCAGGCTCAAAGAGAGATCTTGTCTACTTTATCTAGGTGTCAACCTCTCCCACTAAAATGTGGGAACAAACCAAGGACCTTTGTGTGGTGATTTCCCACCAATGGCCAGCTGAGTTGGATCATGCTACTCTCTTGCTTGCCATCCTCAAAAGAACAGGAGGAGAAAATATAGTGAAAAATGTTCATACCATCACATGCAGAAAAGAATCAGCATAGGGAAATCAATTTATTGCTTATTACTAACAGACTGGTGCAGTGAGAACTAAAAGCAAACAAAAAAATATATTCCTACTACCATCCACCTTCTTTTACTTGCTTCTTCCAAATGATGCAGGGAAATATGAGGAGGTCTATAATGCTTCATTTATGTTGCACCTTGATGGTCACTCTGCCACTGCAGATCCCCATGTTGCATCCCTCTCTTGGGATGGATACATCCACTGCTGCACTGCATACTCCTCTATGGTTGCATATGGACATGTGCTCTGTGTGGTGCCTATGGGCTGCAGAGGATAGCCTGCTCCACCCTGAGGCTCTCCTGGGCTGCAGGGGCCTTTTGCTCTGTGCCTGGAGCTCCTCCAGCCCTCCTTCTGCACTGAACTTGGTACCTGAAGGTCTCTTTTTATCTCATTTCTCAGTTCCTTCTCCCAGCTGTTGTTGCACAGCAATTTTTCCCTTTTGTCAATCTGCTCTCAGAGGCATACTCAGCATTGCTCATAGTTCTGCTCTGGCTTTGACGTGGAGCAGTGTTGTCCTTTGCTTGCAGAAGCCAACCCTGCAGCCATATAAGTCCAATACACTTTCTCCACTTTGGGTTCTAGTTCACATTGCACCATCCTCACTTCAGGAGTACACAGATGTGAAGCGTGCTCATGAATCTAGAATGCATCTATCTACAATGTCTCAAAGTTCTCTTGAGAATGTCTTTTATCAGTAAGATTCTATTGTTGTTTTAGAGAGACAGATTTAAAAATAGAGTTGGCAAGTAACTTGTATTATGCTGTAGTTTTCCACCAAAGGAGGGATAGGTCTTTACAGCTTCACCAAGCTGATGTACCAAGTCAGTGACTGAATCAACGCTAGCTCTCTCTTATTTGGCTAAGAATTCTGTCTCTTCATAGGATTAATACTAAACTACAAAGTATAGTATAAAGTGAAGTATGAAGGATGAAAAAAGTATAAAGGATAAAAAAATATATAAAGGATAAAAAAAAAGTATGAAGAATAAAAGGATAAAGGATGAGAAAGTATAAAGTATAAAAGATGATTATTTTGCCCTCTCAAACATTAAAATGTCTTAAAATGAAATTATTTTAAAGGGGGGGAAATATCCTGTATGCTAGACATACACAGTCATTGAAGAAGTTTTGATATCATCTGAACTAAGATGATATCACATTAGAGATCTTTGGAAAGATGAGGCATTCAAAATCATGAGTAATTAACAGTACAACTATCTTCACTTAAAGTCAGCCACTCTGACTGGAGAAGCAGTTATGTATTTAGAAGACTGAAATATTATTCTTTTCCACAGTTCCTTCCCACTTGGAATGATGTGGCAATGGGATGCAAAACCTGAAATATCCATCTACAGTGCCCGTATAGAGCTGTATAGGATGGTCATGGAAATTTCATAGCATTTTGTCAATGCAAAGATCTGGTTTCTGCTTAAACTACCTTTGGACGAGAATAAAATAAAAACTCCTCTGTGATTATCTGATTTTTTTCATATAAATGTTCATTTTTTATAGTACTGTATTAACTGAAATCATGGCCAGATATAACATTTCAGACAAAATTATATATTTTAATTACTACTGAATTAACATCCTGTACTTCTTAACACAGTTTACCTTGGAAAACATGCCTAGAATATTTACAAAAATATTAGAGTTTGACATCTCCACTGCAATCTTAAGTTAAGTGTAGGATTCCTAGGACTGGTCTAGAAAAATTTCCTCAGATTCTAATTCAAATACTAATTCAAATGAATCATGTTTTTATTTCTTTAAATATTATTATGTAGCTTAAATTAAGACTGCTAATGAAAGGACTATTCTTGAAACTGATCTTAAGAAAAAAACACTGGTAGAAAGAAATGCTAATCAAAAGGAAAGCACTGTCCTTACCATTAGAGCTATATAGTCACTAAATACATATTTAGGAATGTAGTTTAAAAAAATCTGAGCACTTAAATCTTAACTTTTGAACAGATTTCTAACCTCTCATATTTCTGAAAAAAGCAAGGTATTTGTTTATTTGTTTAAATATTTATTGAAGAATTTTACTTTTATAAGTTAGCTTTAGCATGTTACAATCTAAAGCCTTGATTTTCAGCTCATGTTTCTGTTTTCCAGACTTCTGTTTCATCTCCTTACCCTTTAGCAATGGAAGTATTAGGAAATCATGCTGAGGTGTGTTTTTGCATGAGATGGCTACACTGGTGGAAAATGAGAAACTGGAAAGTAAGGGAAAAATATAGGCACACTCTGCAAACTGAAGTATAGAGATAGATGCCCCTCTTGGGGATTCCCATAGCTGGAATAGGGAATCCACTGAAGTTTAATTCAACTAGGGATTCACTGTCATTAAAAAAGTAAATAGAGAAAGATTAAAAAAAAAAAAAAAAGACAAAAACAGATAACAACAAATTGATTAAATAGAGCTATTGCCAGCCCTGGCAACACAGTCCTGCACTTCAGGATCATGGTAAATCTTGGAAGGGAACAGATGCTATAAATAGCAAGCACGTTATAGGCATACAGTTCTGACTGCTGATTTTCCTTGAAACCCTTGCAAAACTTTGCAACCTTGACTATGACATCCTTCTTAAAAATGGTTTATATTTTTTAGGTTGTCAGAAATTAATTATTTTGACTAAAGAGTATTTACTCATTCCAGAAGAGGACTTGCAATAGCAAGATCAAATTCCACACTGAGCAATCTGAATTCAGTAGTGTCTGAGCTACTGGTCTAACTTGCTTTAATTAATTAACCCCCCCAAAATTGCAGCACTGAATATCCAGTTGAGAGAGCGGGTAATGTCTAATACAAATTATGTCAATATTCTGTTATGTTTTCTTCATATACAACTTCATATAATGTAATTAGGAATTAAGGGCATCTACTTCTGCCATTATTTACACCCTGCATGTTGCACATTTCACTGACTTGACTTGAACCTAAAAGAATTAAAGATATAAGACTTATTTCAGTTAGCTGAATATGATGTTCTTTGCATCCTTCCAGTGGGAAGAAGTGTCAGAAATGCTGTGGCAAGGTATGGCACGTTGAATGATAATCAGAGAAAGCTAAGGGAAGGTTAAATTGCAGTAAAGTAGTAACATAACAATCTCTATAAACTGGAAATTTTCTAAGAAAAAAAAAATCACAGAATCACAGAATCAGAGAATCACAGAATTGTAGGGGTTGGAAGGGACCTCCAGAGATCATCGAGTCCAACCCCCCTGCCAAAGCAGGCTCCCTACACCAGGTCGCACAGGTAGGCGTCCAGGCGAGTCTTGAATATCTCCAGAGAAGGAGACTCCACAACCTCCCTGGGCAGCCTGTTCCAGTGCTCCGTCACCCTCACCATAAAGAAGTTCTTGCGCACATTGGTGCGGAACTTCCTATGCTCCAGCTTCTGCCCATTTCCCCTTGTCCTGTCTCCGCACACTGCTGAAAAGAGTCTGGCCTCGCCACTTTGCCCCCCACACCTTAGATATTTATAGACCTGGATCAGGTCCCCTCTCAGTCTTCTCTTCTCAAGGCTGAACAGACCCAGTTCTCTTAGCCTTTCTTCATAGGGGAGATGTTCCAGGCCCTTTTAAAATGGAATTATGATATGTAATTCAGATTTCTGAATTCATTTAACATTGAAATCTTTGTCATTTGAACCCAATCACTGAATTGATTGTTTTATGCAATTTCCATGTAAGTAGCCAAAACAGAGATTTCGTCTGACAGCTTGACATTTTTTACCATCTCTTTAACTACTGTTGACAATTCATGATTGGTAATAATCATTATTAGTATGGATATAAAGCAGATCCTTTGACTTTCATCCAAAATCTCCATTACAGTAAGAACTGAAACAGTACAATGCCAAACCCCAAACTTTTCTCAAGGGCTTGGTAAGTTGTGTTTCTGTAATGACAAATACATTTTTAATGGTTATCATTTTTTTCCCCAACGATTATATTATTTAACATTTATCTTGATTGCTTAGGTGAAAAATAGCATGTTTAATAATGGTAGCATTTCTCCTGAGAATGAGTCATATTTGTGAAGTACCCTAGCTATCAACATTAAAAATTCTGATTTGGTTTGCATTTGCATTTCTGGTTTTTGTGATTTTTACTAAGTATGATGAATGAGCACCAGCCAATCAATACAAGAATATTTAAAATCTATATTTGAGATGGAAAAGTACAGTTCATTATATGCATTATGAATAAGGCTATTTTTAATATGGTAAAAAAAAAATAATTTTTGTTTTTTATGGACATATAAGAATGACAAATCTCACATATGATTCTTGTCTGTTTTCAGATGTTTCCAACTTATTTTAATCCTAATGATGATATGAATTGGCACATATATTTGTTTAGTCCAGCATTTAACATCTACTTGATTGTCATTGCATTAATGCAAGCGTTCGTAAACCAGTAATTGTGTTTTCTGTCTAATATAATCCTGGTACTACTACACTGTCATATTAGTACTATAGTGAGATATACTACAGATAGCCCTTCTACTTATTATTTTTCTCTATTGAAAATGTTATTCATTCTCTGAGTTTAGTCAAGCTCAAAGAATTCTTCTAGGGCATTAGCACTGGAGATACCACCTATACTTATTATGAATTACTTGGGAATTCCGTAATCTATTCTCCAATAGTAAAGCTGAAAATAGGTCAGTATGACAATCTGTAGTATGAATATTATGATATCTTTGTTAGAAAAATTTCTGCACTGCTTTTTGACCTCTCTCACCATTGTATCACAAATTGACAAGCTAAGGAGGAAAGAATGGAAAAGGGGTTATTAATCATATGATGAAAAGGAGCAGATGTGGAACTCCAAAATCAAATATATAGAGAATCTTTAAACTGTGGAGCCAACAAAGCCTTGGCTTCTGAGAAATTGCACCTTAATTTGGATTTTCTAGTATCTAATTAAAGGCAATTCCTACTCAGTCACTGAGTTAGAACTTCTGTAATATTGTGCTCTGGTATATATTGCATTGTCTCTACGGACTGGAGCTCATGTGACACCCTTTCTGTTAATAGGTCCTTCAATAGTTTCTTTCTTCTGTACTCAAATGGTTAGTTATAAAACCACTGTGTATTTGAGAAATGTGCTTTCTTTTAAATGTGAATTTAAAAACTCAAATATAGTATCAGGAAAGAAATAGACAATTATTCATAAGTAAAAATTCAGACTAATAACAGAAACTGTATCATCTTAATTTTTTTTGAAGTGCAACAAGTATGTCAAGAAAAAAACAGATATGGTTAAACATCAGTTTTAATTCAGAACAGTCATATAGTATCTGCCTTAAATTTTAATAGTAAATTACAGGTTTTGCCAATTTATTCTTAGCACTATTCCTATACTCTTCCAGTATGGAAAATAGAAATAGCAAATGGAAAATCTTTTTATAAGTATCTTTTTATAATTCCAGGACCTGCTTCTATATAAATCAGTAAATAATTAAATCCTAGAAATAAGTTGGATTCTGCTGACCAGCATACTCCTGGCGTGTTCCATTAAAATTACACGCAGTTATATTATGAACATTCAAAATTATTATATCAAAAGCTGCTGTAACAGATGTAATGGGCACTTGTTAACTGTTCTCCAGAAAATGGTATAATGTGTACCTCAAATATACAAGAAATTGAAACTAAGGGCTAAGAGTTCTAATAAGAATATTGTGAGAAACTTAATGTCCTGTAAATAGACGTGAAAAAACTCTAGCTTTACTTCTCTATTTTTATTCCCTGTGTTTAAAGCTTTCATTTTTTGTTTTCTCAAGACTATTAGTAATCTCTTTTACAAATTGAAATTAAATTTTCTCCCACCCTTTGTTAAAAAAGACTTAATCTTTCTATACACTTTCAAAGACACATGATAGTTCTAAAATAATTGAAATTCACAATTCTGTTGTTGAAATGAGAGAAAAAATATTCTACTGTGCTTTGAAGCCTTACTTGGCATTTCTGCTCCATAAATCAACAATCTGGACTTGTATGATTTGATCTGTATTTCTAAATTTCACTGACTCTCCTACATTGTAAGGAGTGGTCCTTGAGAGCAGCCCTGTGGAGAAGGACCTGGGGGTCTTGATAGAAGAAAAACTTAATATGAGCCAGCAGTGTGCCCTTGTGGCTCAAAAGGCAAATGGTATCCTGGGCTCTATCAAGAGAGGGGGAGCCAGCAGGGACAGGGAGGTGATTGTTCCCCTCTACTCTGCTCTTGTGAGGCCCCATCTGGAGTACTGCGTCCACGTGTGGAGCCCGCAGTACAAGAAAGACAGGGAGCTGTTGGAGAGGGTCCAGAGGAGGGCCACAAAGATGATCAGGGGACTGGAGCACCTCCCCTATGAAGACAGGCTGAAGGAGCTGGGCTTGTTCAGCCTGGAGAAAAGAAGGCTGCGGGGTGACCTCGTTGCAGCCTTTCAGTACCTAAAGGGAGCCTACAAGCAGGAGGGGAATCAACTCTTTGAAAGGGTAGATAAGAGCAGGATGAGGGAAAATGGTTTTAAGTAGAGGGAGGGGAGATTTAGGTTGGACGTCAGGGGGAAGTTCTTTACAGAGAGAGTGGTGGGGTACTGGAACAGGCTGCCCAGGGAGGTTATGAATGCCCCATCCCTGGAAGAGTTCAAGGCCAGATTGGATGGGGCCCTGGGCAGCCTGGTCTAGCATTAAATGGGGAGGCTGGTTGCCCTGCACATGGCAGGGGGGTTAGAGATTCATGATCCTTGAGGTCCCTTCCAATCCTGGCCATTCTGTGATTCTGTGATTCTATGACTGCTGGATAATAAATAAATAAATAAACGGAATATAATTTTTTACTGCAATTTTCAGATCTGCAGAGATTGAGATAGGAGTGTTTGGGAGATTCTAAAATGTACCTGGAATCAAAGACATTCTGTGCATAAAAGCTTGGATCAAAGAAAAAAATGCATTTGCTTCCTTTTTCTTGTCATTTATTTATTAGTGTCCTCCTTGTAGAATGCGAGACATTCTACAAAGACAAAGGACAACAGTAATACTTAAGCAATCCGTATCTTGGATATACTTTTCCTTATATCATTTTAAGTCAGTCTGTTCTATAGGAGAAAATATAGTTTACATTTTCCGTCTTTACATGAAGGATTTTTCTTCCAGTTAAATAAGTAATATAGAATTATTTAGATTTTTAGATAATTTAGAAACCTTTCTTATTGTGTTTCTTCTTTTTCTCAGATTACTGAAATCTATACTTGTTTTTTTTCACATTCATAACGTCCACTTTATTTTTTAGATACGCTGTTTATTCTTGATAATATAATTTGTTTATTAACTTATTTGATTGTTGATTACCATCCAAGTTATCTGCCAGCCTCTTCAGTATGAATTTTGTTCTGTTTCATCTTAAGAAAAATCTACAGACTGAATGACAGAATCTCCTCTCAAGTTTTTTTTTAATACAAATTTTAATAGAATTTGTATGCCATGGAAATAAACAGGTGAAAATTTCTCTGTTCAACATCTCAGGACTGATTTAATAGTTTGCTGGTAGAGTGCTGTAGAGTAATGACATCCTGTGTTATTTTCAATTCTATACAAACACTCTTTCTCCTTAAATTAATTCAAAAGATCCATGGCCATCAAGAGTCTGCACTGTGAGCCTAATATGTGAGGAAATTATGGAAATATGCGCTAAAAATGAGAACTGTTTGATTCATGCAATTATGTTCACCACATATCAGCTATTCATCCTGTTTATAGACTTTATATGAGGGAGGAAATTTAGCTAGAGATTTGAAGGTGATTAACATAGTAGCATAGAACAAGCTTAGAAGGAGTTGCTCAAGTGTGTCAGTTGTGTCATGGAAGAAAGCACACAGATATTTGAAGGTAAAATGACTTGATGTGTGATGCAGACTGACATTTTCTGGCGCATTTGAACTGACAACTTGGTGGCAAATAAAAGATGAGATACAGGATGGATTTATTGTTATAATACTTTAAGAGAGGAAATTAGTAGTTTATAATTATGTGTTTGAATGTGTCATTTGTTTCTTCTGAATGGAACTCCAAAATTTGCTTTCTACAAACAGGCTAATGTAATTCCACTTCCCAAATGTTTGCAGGATGCAAACAAATAAACAGTATAAGTATGGCCAAAGCAACTTTATGAAAATTGTGTTTTTCACAGAAAATATACTTTTAAGCCTTCATTTGTACTTGTACTTTCTGTAGCCATGTTTGAATCTATTACAGTTTAATAATTATTTCCTGGCTTTGCAGACTATTTTTGTGCAAGCATGAAAAATAGAAGATTCTGGAACAACCAATAATCTATCACCTCCTTTCAGCAGCCAGAAGTGTCTATACCATATAATGTATTCCTTTTAGAATGCTATAAAGTAAATATTCTCTTCATGACATCTTATTCAGTAGCCCAGTACAATACAAAGGTTCAGATTTCTCTCTACTCTTATTCGTATCTGGGTTTGACATGAAACAAAGGTATTTTTTTATTATTTCCAGTGCAAAACTGCAGTGGAAATAGGCTATTGTTTGATATTTTTTGGACAATTGGTCATCCTGGGTATCATGGGTGACCCTTTTCTCCTCAGCATCATTTTTGCTGCACCTATTAGTATTCTCTTGTGTCTCCCACTTGCAATCCAGCTCTTCCAGTGCCTGTGCTTATGGTAGATCTTTGTTGCATGTTTTCTTCATCTATGTAAGATGTTACTATCCAGAAGAAGATTACTGTGGTTTTATCATGGAGATAAATACAGTGGTGCAAGAAACCCTGTTAAATATGTGAGCTTTTGGTAAATATTTAATGAAAACTGTGGGCAAAAAAACATCAGCATTGCTAACTATGAGTTTAGCACTTCTTAAGATGGTAGATGATCTGATTTTTCCCCACAAAAAATTCAAAATTAAATCTCCAACCTTCTGTCAAACAGAACTTAGTCTTTAGAGTGACTTTCAAAGCTGCAGGGTAGTCTTTGTAAATGAATTTCCTTGTTACATGATAAAAATTACAGTGCAGTTCAAAAACCTAATTTAAGGTGTATGGACTTTCAGCTCCATAAATCATCCGCTTGTCCTTCAGCTGAAGTGCACTCACCATCCTCACAGACGGTAATATATTACATAACTATATAAAATATAAGGTGGAGTAACAGACTATTAAAAATCCAATTCAAGACAGGGCTTATATATACATATAGAAGCATATTTTATTAGGATAACACTATGATGTAGAACTTGAAATTGTATTAAAATTACTTTCAGATTCTCCTTAGAGGTTGAGTTCAGTTAAAATTAGAGAGACTTTTTAACATATATAAATGCCTCAGCACATGAAATTAGGTTATTTTATTCTTGCTGATTACAAAGACTTACTTGTTCCTAGTATACCTCATTATCCCTGTTCAAAACTAGGCTACGGTAGAACAAAACGTGCTGATCTCTTCTCTTGATTTATAAATACTGAAATCCTCTGCAGGATTTCTTTAATGGGGGAGAAGAAAAGCTGTCTTTGGAGAATTCCTTTTCTTCAAAGCCAACCACCAGACCAGGCTGCCCAGAGCCACATCCAGCCTGGCCTTGAATTCCTCCAGGGATAGGGCATCCACACTCTCCTTGGACAACCTGTTCCACCACCCTCTCTGTGAAAAACTTCCTCCCAGTATCTAACCTAAACCTCCCCTGTCTTAGTTTAAAATCATTCCCCCTTGTCCTATCACTATCCACCCTTGTAAACAGCCATTCCCCCTCCTGTTCATATGTTCACTTCAAGTACTGGAAGGCCGCAATGAAGTCTCCCCGGAGCCTTCTCTTCTCCAAGTTAAACAATCCCAGTTCCCTCAACCTTTCCTCATAGGAGAGGTGCTCCAGCCCTCTGATCATCTTAGTGGCCCTCCTCTGGACCCGCTCCAAGAGCTCCACGTCCTTTCTGTACTGGGCTGCTCTGAAAGAGATCTTCCCCCAGTTTGTGTAAATATCTGGGATTGCCTAGACCCAAGTGCAGCACCCTGCACTTGGCCTTATTGAACCTCATTAGGTTTTCACAGGCCCATTTCTCCAGCCTGTCTAGGTCCCTCTGGATGGCTTCCCTTTCTTCCATTGTATCAACCGGACCGCTCAGCTTGGTGTCATCCGCAAACTTGCTGAAGTTGCACTCAATGCCATCGCTTATGTCATTGATTAAGGTGTTGAAGAGCACTGGACCCAAGACGGATCCCTGCAAGACACCGCTTGTGACCAGCCTACACCCTGACATGATATTTCAGCTACGTCCAAGGCATAGGTGAGATGAATCCAGACCTTTGTGCTTCTCCATCTTTGGCTTGTATTTGCTGACTTTTATCTATTTAATTACTTGTCTCCCATTATTTTGAGCACATATTCAATTACTATGCTATTGAATTTTTGTTATCATAATAGAAGTTCCAAAATTATAGGTGTTTCTAATAATTTACTTACCAGTTTCTTTTCTGTCTATGAATCTAGTTGTATGGAAACTGTTAAGTCATGGCCTGAACCAGTGATTGAACACTTGGTGAAAGGGCATAGCCAGCTCTATGAGCAATTCACCTGTGCAACTGGACAAGCTAAGCAGTGATCATTGTGATCCTTTTCAACCCTGGCCATTCTATGATTCTATGAAAAACTGTGAGTAATAAAACTGTTCTCTTTCTCTTTGCTTCCTGGCTGCTTTGCCTACAGCATTAGAGTAAGAAATTTAGTTTCAGAAACTCTCTCAGTTTATTAGCTTCAATTCCAACCATATTGTATTATCTCACAGTCTACTATTACATTCAGTACTCTAAGTTTTTCCTGTAGTTCACTGCCTCTGTTTTCCTCATCTAGGTCCATCTCCATAACTTATCTGTTCCCCCCAGCCCTTCCTAGCATTTGGAACTGTAGGCCACTTTGCACCCTCGTCATGGACTCTAGGCTGAACCAGGTTGAACTGTGACAAGCTTGTAAACAGTGAAATGAAAACCAGCCCATCCAGTAATGGATCACCTAATGCAAGGGGAGAAGGGTATTTGGCGCCAGGGGGAAAATGTGTTTTATTGCAGCAGCTCTGTTTTATGTTACAGCCCCATCTGCCTGTGCTGGACTTTGGATGGCATCTGACAGTGCAGGCTAAAACAATGATCATTCCGAAAACACTTCAACAGATCAGCTAAATAATCAGGCCCAAAACAGATGGCACTGCACAAAAAAAAAAAAAAAAAAAAAAAGTATGTGTATATATATATATATATATACAAACACACACACACATACAATCCTTCTCTCTATCAGGATAACTACTCTTTTAATGATGACCAAAAAAAAAAAAAAAAAGAAAGAAAAAAGATAGAAAGAAAAAACAACAACAGAGAACTGCTCACAAATACTTTGTAGTAATAGATGCTAAATCTTCCACTTCCAAGAGAGGAAGGCTTTAGTTGGTTTTATTTATCTATCTATTTATTTATTTATTTTTAGATTAAATGTGGTCACTTCAGACTGCATTCATTAAATTACTTCACTGTGGCATGGTATTTTAATATAATAATGTGAGCACTAGGAAAGCTTTCCTATATTTCCTTGTATAAGATCATCCATGTGGAAGAGCATTCTATTTGCCCAAATACATACCTCTGCAATTTTGATAACCAACAAGGATTTTTTGTTTTGTGTATACAGAAACTGCTACAGTGTTCATTTTTTTGAGGTATAAATAATTCAGTTTCTTTCTATGAAGTATTTAATTGGTTCTTCAGTGTAGTCATGATAAGTTAATTTGTTTCCCCAAGTGTACAGTAACTACATAACCACCTGCATTGAGTAACTGTGGGTTGATTTGATGGCCTGTTGTTTTTGCTGTCTTTCATAAAATTTGAATTTTGTTGAATTCTCAGTACCTTCACTTTTAACTGTCACTCAACTTTTCGGAAAAATATAGAAAAACAATAGCTAATCAGTTCCAAAAATATTTAGTCTATTTACGTATAGATTCATATACTCTTGGTAAAACAATGGGAAAGACATCCTGCCCAAATTCTTGTGATAAATCAATCCAATAAACATATTTAAAAAAAAAAAAAAAAAAGACATACTTATGCTTTTTTACTGTTAAGTAATGGAAAATTTCATAAGGTTCAGTTATGCGCTATTATTTGATCATTTTTAAGTATTATTCCTTTTTGATTTAGCAAATTGACAGTGCTATACTATGATGATAATTTCCAGACTTGTTGCCAGGATTGTGAGACAGGTATGAAATTTAAGATTTTTTTTTTCCCTCATTGTATGATGATGTTCAGGAAGAATGCTATTTCATTCAGTGGAGATGCTTCAGTGTAAAATTATATGTTGATCCAGCTATCAATTGTTGCTTCAAAAACACAATGATCTTATTTAATTGTTATTGTTGCAATTGATAATGGTATTTTTGTATTTCCCAAAAAGCACAGGAAGTACTGAAGTAGCACTATAGAAACCATGTGCTGGCAGTCTATTAGTACCCTAACCTTGTGGAAAACGTGTTGACTCATGTTAGTTATCTACAGGACAGTTATCTACCTTGCCAACCTATGGTTCCAGATCTGTGGGATAGCTCACGTGCAGTACATTATTGGAATAAATAACTCCCCATGTTTACATACCACCAGTCTCTATCTGTCCTCTACTTGCTTTTCTAATTTCTAGAAGGGACACTTACTTCTTTCCTTTTCCTTTTTCCAAAAGGAAAGCAAAGAAGAGAAAAGCAAAGAAGAGAAAAGAGAAGAAGAGAAAAGAGAAGAAAAGAAAAGAGAAGAAAAGAAAAGAAAAAAGAAAAGAAAAGAAAAAAAAGAAAAGAAGAGAAAAGCAAAGAAAAGCAAAGAAAAGCAAAGAAAAGAAAAAAAGAAAAGAAAAGAAAGAAAAGAAAAGAAAGAAAAGAAGAAAAAAGAAAAGGAAAAGAAAAGAAAAGAAAAGAAAAGAAAAGAAAAGAAAAAAGAGAAGAAAGAAATTTACTAGCACACTGTTATTATTTTCTTATATTGCTATTTCTTATACTGCTATTATATTCTTAATTGCTAGAATGTGGATGTTCATGTTTTACTGTTGTATTTTAATTTTCTTTCTTCAGTCCTCTCTTCTTCAGCAGGCTGGAAGATCTTTAATGTAATTCTGGCCTTTGCATGCAAAACTGTGAACAGATTGGTGTTGTCAGGGAATTATATCCAATCTGTGTTGAGCTTTGAAGAGGAATTGTTTATGATTAGGCGATTTACACTTCAAGTGGGCAGAAGATGGCAAGGCCTATAATTAGAAGGAGGGAAATTTATCTCCCAACAGCATGTTCCTCCCTCTGAGCAGAGCCCTAGAGTCAAAGAAGGGCAGATGTAAACACACTTCTCCTCCAAGCTGGCTGATTCTGCACCTGCGTTTGATTGAGTCTGGGTTGTTGCTGCCAGGAACAACAGTTGGACTTGAGCCTGGTTAGAAAAGGCAAATTCTGTCACCACTGTCTTTGCTTAGCTTTTCTGATGTGTTTTCTAAAATATTCTATGGAAGTACATCTGCTTCTTTTGACTTAGTTGGCCAAAAGTGCATGAACAAACAACAGCACATTACCTGCTTTTGATTTTGAGTGGTTATGGGTCACGCGCAGAATAAAAAAGAAATCAAATAACCCTAGAATAATGCTAAATGATGTATGTCTGAAACTGAACAGAGACATTGTTGATGCCCCAAACCTTTTCCTTAAATCTGTGCAGCTGTATCACACCCCTATTCTTTGCCTCCAACTCTACTGTGCATCAGCACTGTTTCTGGGAGGGAACATCAATAAGCAAATTAGATGTAAAAATCCCTGTTCAGCAATCCAGAAAATTCCAGTGATGATGGGGTGCCTCCGAGAACATGAAATGTAATCTAAAAAATCTTTTCTATAAACAGGGACACTGGGCAGTTCAAATGTTTTTTTCAAATGTTTCTAATTATTCAGTGCTTAACAACATTTCTTAATGGAGGAGTGCAACTAATCCACAGATTAAATTATTGTGCATTTGAAAAAAGCTCTAAGCACTTAATAAGCTCAGAATTTATCTCAGCTAAGCTTCTGAAGTGATAGAATTGTCTCTTGACTCAATTTGAAAGTAATAACAAATGTAATCATACATTTAGGTGGACATAAAAAATTGAAAAACATAAAAGCATAAATGGCAAATAAGAAGGCTTTCTCATGGGCACAAGTTATTTTGTTTTCTTCTTGCCATGCAAGAAGCTGATTCTTGTTGAGCTTTTTTCCTGCTCCTTCACTACAACACTGAGAAAAATAAATCCTTTGGAAATCCATTAAGAATTGCATTTATGAATTGAAATAAAAAAGTATGATGCCAGACCAAATCTCTATACCTAAGAAATCTCCACTGATCCCTAGTACTTTTGGTCTATCTTATTTTCATCCAGTTCAAAACTACTGCCATCCAAGATGCTGTTGTGAAAGAAGGAGGGAAGGTTACACCGTTCTTTTCTATTACTGTAATTATTACGTTATATATTTTTAAACAAAATCATTATGTTTATTTTAATGTAGTAAACAGTTTTTGCAACAAACACTTGCAAAGGTTTGTAGAACCTTTCTAAACAATTTTTTCAGCTTCTCCCTCCCCCCCCTCAACAGTTCCTCACCTAATAAATGTACTGTAATTAGTTTCTATTGTTCACAAAGGATTTTCTACACGATGTGTTATAGCCATAAAAGGGTCTGATTATTTGGAACTCTTATAGAGGACAGCACAACTGTTCAGAATGTCTTCGACTTCCATGGTGCTCTGCACTAGGACATAGCTTTAGGGATTTAGTTAATCTCTCTGTCAATTGTTGTCCAGGAATAGTATGTTCATTGAGTTTAAAGATGCAAAAGAATCTGTTTTACAAAGGCTCTGAGCCTTGACAGGAAAGGACAGGTAATTTCCTAAACATATACCTATAGGGAAGAAACTGCATGTTGCTGATATTCTTTTTACATAAACAGTGAGATAGGGACTGAACAAGGAAGCAGTGTAGTTAAAATAGTGATGCTTCCATAAGGATTGAAGATTTTTTTTTCTCCTTAATATCTGTACTTCAGAAACACAGGTGAGAAGAAAACAAATAGGAAATAGTAGTACGATTGTTTTTATAGAATCCTTAGAATTAGAAGGAAGCTTTAGGGGTTATCTAGTGCAACTACCCTGCAGTGTGCTGGGACACCTACAGCTAGATCAGGTTGCTCAGAGCCCTGGCCCAGCCTGGCCTTGAATATCTCCAGGGATGAGACTTCCACACCTCTCCGGGCAACCTGTTCCAGTTTTGTCAAAGACTGCACTGAGTACTTGAATTTCTTTTCAAAACTCTTTTACCAGAGGAAATAAATGAAGTCAAAGTTTTAAAATGTGCCATGGAAATCTTACTTAACATAGCAATATAAAATTCATTTAAATGATAATGTGTCTAAGTTTGAAAAAAAAAAGCCAAACAACTTTTCTTTAGATTTCTCCCAAAACAGATGTTTTTAAACATATTTTCTTTGTGGTGAGAGTGACAGAGCACTGGAATGGACTGCCCAGAGAGTTGTGAAGTCTCCTTTTCTGGTGATATTCAAGACTTGTCTGGATGCCTACCTGTGCAACCTGATGTAGGGAGTCTGCTTTGCAGAGGGATTCAGTGCGATCTCTGGATGTCTCTTCCAACCCCTGTTCTGTGATATCTGTACCATGTGAGCATGAAAAGATGTTTCAAAGACTTTTCATGTTTAATAACAGAATTAGATTACAAGGGAAAAAAATTTGCCAGTTCTGTTGATCATAATTTAAGTGATACATTGCCTTTCCTACTTCAATTAGTTGTCAAAATCTATCAGCAAGGCCACCATTTTCAAAGTTTAGGTTTCTTCTGTCAGCAAAACTGACTAAAGCATATTGACTCCTGCTACTGGATTAAGAAACATTACAGACATTTTCAAAGCCAGGTTTTTCATGGTAGTTAAGGACAGGAATTTAAAAAGCAGAACATTCCTACCTCCCACTAGAAGTTCATCTTCAGATCATTATCTTTGAAAATAGTGATATCTAGTGACTTCCTATCAGCATATTGTTGTTCCTGTTAACACACTGCAAATGAGGATAAAAATTCTGATTTTTATTTTTATTTTTTTAAAATTTCATTGACAGGTGACAAATATTGGACAAATATCGGAGTAAAAAGCTGGAAATGTATGTAATAGAGCTGCTGGTCAATCCTGAAATAATGCAGAGTAGGAATTTCTGAATGTCACTAGTGTGTTTTCATGACTTTATGGTTGCAATTTCACTTCTGTGGCATTCTGTGTTTGGCTGATTTGTGTTGTGCTGCAGCAAGCAGCACAGAAGCTAGTAGTCAAGCTCCTAATCACTATATACTCCAACATGAAAATTAGTTCTCTGATATTAAATTCTGTAGGAATTAATGTTGTAATAGGAAGGTTGGATACAGACATGTTATAAATAGTCACTAGTCACTAGAACCACTGTATGTACTGTACCCTATTTTTTCCTCCTCCTCTGGAGCACAGACTCTACCTCATTACACTGGCTGTAGTAGGGCTACATTTTCTGTGGGGAATTAGCTTGTATCTGGCAGAGGCATAGTACCCGTAGCCCCTTGGCTTTGAGGATGCTTTGACTTGATCTCCTGTCACAGTAATGGCAACATTTTGACTCTCAGTGCAGCACCAGAGCTTCTCTGTGAAGCCAGAAGCTGGAGGGTTGTGCCGAGCAAACTGTGTGATGCCAGCACCACAGCAGGAGGGACAGGACTAGCATAGAAGAAAAAAACATTCAAGATTTTCCCTGCAAATCTGTGCTTGGCATTATATACTCAGCATTCAAACGCATATCAGGTCACGTTCATTAACTTAGGCTTCACTTCAACTAGCTGATTAAACACATAAAACAAATGAATATTGCCCTTGATTTCAATTAGATCATTCAATATAAACCTAGGCAAATGCTATTCATTGCTGCACTAGGGCCATTGCTGTTTCATAATAACATCTAAGCCTTCATCTGAAGGGATAGAAAAGGGTAGATAAGTCTGTCTGCTAAAGCATACAAGAAAAGACACACTCAAATTCAGGATTCATCTCTTGTGTTTATTCTCTGTAGGCTGCAAACACAACCTAAGCTGCTAAAATGATGAAAGAAATACAATGTTTGTAAGGGTAAGATATTGAACTGACTTCTGGTTCATTGTTACTCTTCCCCTGAGAATAGAGGCAAAATCACACTGGCAAAAATGATGAATCAAGTGGTCATTCTGGATGTATCACTGATCTGTGAATGATCCGTTGAATGTGTTTGCTTTGGCATTTGCCAGCATCCCCAACTGTGGATGACCTGCAGCAGCCAAACACAGTGGGATGCTACACATTCTGTTCTTCAAAAATTCAGGGAAGCGTTTTATCCTGACCATTCAAAGGCAGCAGATTTCTAAGAAGAAATTGACTTCAGTGAGCTTATCTTGAACTCTAATGCCTACTTAAAAATGGAGTGTCTAAGTTTCATTCATTTGTATGGTTGCCGTTAGAATAGATTAATCAGATCTTGTGGAGTGCATGCTATACTACTGAGCACTATAAAAATGCCTGTAGATAATTTTTTTTAAAGTAATTGTCATCATTGTCTTCACATTTGCTCAGAAAGCTCTTAAAAGCCCTTCCTGACCCTTTCATATTCAGTCATTTGTCTTGCAAAATCATCTGCTTACTGCGTGTTTGTGTAGTGCCATGAAAGTCTGTGAAAAAGTGAAGGCTGAGGTTTTAAGAACTCTGAAGACCAGATGTCATGATCTGATTTTCTTTCAGAACTGAAACAAAAATGATATGGGGGAGATTGGAATGAGAAATGGTTATAAAGAAGGTGCAGTGATGCGTGGGAAAAAATATGTTTTAAGCTGAATGGTAAGAAAAAGAATGATATGAATAACAGAGTCTATTTTATAAGCAAGAATGAACATACCAGAGATGGACTTGGCAAAAAAAAATCCAACAGAGTTCAACTCATGATGAAAAAACCATGTTAATAGGAAAGGTAGAAATGTTACTTGTACAGGTAATATCTACACAAACAGCAGCCTGGAAGCTGGACATACTGGCTAACAGATGAAAGCAAAATGAAAATTATTTTTAAAATTATTGGATCTGTAATCCTGAAGACTAAAAGCTTTTTAAATAGATATGTCTCCTTTCTGCAGGGTGAGGGACTACATAATATTGGCTATTTCTCACAAAGAACAGTGAATTCTTGAATACAGCTGGGGAACGGAAGAGTACATTTACAATAATTAAATACACTTTTCAGAGCTCTTTGCAACAGCACACTAAATCCATAAATAAAAAAGTGCAATAATAACAATAAACAATGTAAAATAATATTCAAAACGACAGACAAAAGAAAATGGGTAAGGTGCTAAGTAGAATTAACACTGAGTTTTAAAATGCCACTGAAGCTTATAGACTACTTAGTTAAGAAAAAATAAAAGGGCTTATTTTCTAGAAGTTGCTGAGTGTGTTGCTATCTGTATAAAATGCCTACATATAGCAGCATGATGCCTAGCTAAATCCAAAGAGTTTTACTTGGAAGTGTAGGTTTAAAAAATGAAGAAGTGTGATGTGAAATGTGGAGAAATTACGTATGTGTGGAGTATGCCATGCCAGGTGCCTAGCAGTGATGATGTATATTTGAATAACAAAATATATATCTTCAACATTTATATAATCCAGAAGAAATGCTATTCTTACCAAGTGTATTTTGGAGCCTCTGATCAAACACTGGGAATTTTTGTGTTTGGTGGGTCTGGTTTTTTGTCTGTTTTACCTCATAGCAAAAGAAGCAAAATATAATTGAGGTTTCCATAGAATAGGTATCTCATCTGAGACCCTGAACTTAATACAGGAACAAGTAAATACAATACACTTTTTGTGCATGCTGTTGATCAATTTTGGAAGCTTATTAATTCAGTGAAAATAGTTATTTACTAAGTAGAAGGCAAAAAATATGGTGGTTTAAAATGCCATCTAAAAAATGAATATCTTCTTGGATCTCTCTTTGCTTGTGAAAACAACAACAACAACAAAGATAACTGTTGATACAACGGGGGGGAGGGGGGGGGGGGAAACACTTTGGAAGCTGAGAGACGTTGTTAGTACTGTTGGGAGATTTTTAATACTTTTTCCTATGAAGAAAGGTTGAGGGAACTGGGCTTGTTTGGCTTAGAGAAGAGAAGGTTCTGGGGAGACCTCATTGCGGCCCCAGAAGGGACTTGAAGGGAGCATATAAACAGGAGGGGGAATGGTTATTTACGAGGGTGGGTAGTGATGCAACAAGGGGGTATGGTTTTCAATTAAGACAGGGGAGGTTTCGTTTAGACATTAGGAGGAAGTTTTTCACAGAGAGGGTGGTGAAACACTGGAACAGTTTGCCCAAGGAGGTTGTGGAAGCCCCATCCCTGGAGGAATTCAAGGCCAGTCTTCATGGGCTCTGGGCAGCCTGGTCTAGCGGTTGGCAACCCTGCACATAGCAGGGGGGTGGAAACTAGATGATCACTGTGTTCTTTTCAACCCAGGTCATTCTATGATTCTATGATTTAATTATAATAAATGCCAGGGTCTGAGCTTAGACTAACAGTTCTGTAGTTTCCTGAGTCCTCATGCCCTTTTTGTAGATGGACATAACACTGGCTAGCTTTCAGTCAGCAGGGATCTCCACAGACTCCAACAACATTTGATAAATCATGGATAGAGATTCAGCTAAAACATCATCAGATTCCTTCAACGTTCTGAGGTGAATCCCAACAGGCCCCATGGATTTATGAACGTTGAGCCAATACAACTGTTCCCTTACAACTCTGCTGACCACAGATGGAAAGTCACTGCTTCCCAACTTTGAGGACTGGGCAGCTCAAGATCTGTCATCACTAATAGATACTGAGACAAAAAAAGGCATTTAATGCCTTTGCCTTTTTTTTCCTCCATGATTGTTAGATGGCCATTCACTTCAAATATTAGTACAATTTTGTTTTCCCTTTGAATCCTCTTACCATTGAAGAAGACTTTCTAATTTTTCTGACACCACACACGCCAGAGTCAACTCAATAAGTTATCTAACTTTAATGACCTTTCTTGACATTTCTTTGGAAAGGAAAAGGTGATATTTTTTTCTTTTGCAAAGCATATACAAGAAATACAGAATGAATAAGTGAATTTTGACTTTCCCAGTTTCATTTTTTGCTAAAACTCAAGAAAACTAATTTGTCACATTTTTACCCATGCTGATTTTTTATTATTATTATTTTTTTCCTTCTATTAAGTCAGTTCTCACAGCTTCTTTGTAATCGTATCCATGATTGGCTTTCCCTAAGGAATAATGTCAGCTTCTTTCTGGTAAATGTTAACTAGCGCAATTATATTCTTAAATACCCTAAATTTCTATTTAATTCACTAAATTGTCAATAATTGTGAAGGATAAGTGAAAAGAAAAATGTTTGCCATCATGGATTATTTAGAATGCAAGCTTTTATTATCAAAGGCTATCTGTGTATATTTGAGTAGTGCTTGGCACAATAGATCTGTGGTGTTCATAGCATGCTATACACATAATAATACCATGACCATTTCATTTCCGAAACCTGATACATTTTTGAGTGCACAAGATCTTACCAGTGATAATCTTAAGATTCAACTTTGGGAAATTGCAGTCTGGTGCACAAAAACAAACAGCCTGAAATCATTGACATCTTTTCATAACCAGAAGATAAACTTGTATTGTGAAAGGAAATCATAATTTCTTTTTTTTCTTCAAACTATTTCTTCAGAATTTTTTATAGAGATGTTCGATTTGGATATGTTTCATGGCTGAAATGCTCAGTTTTCAATGATTGCTTCATGAATAATATGGTTTTCATTTTTGCAAGTTCACTGCAATGTTGAGCTATATAACACATGAAAACATTGACAGTGGTTATAAAAGTATTTTCAAAAGCTAGTGCAAAAATTAGAATTTTCCTGAAAGGTTTCATATATAATGTATTATAAAAAAAATACACAGACTTTTCCACAGGAGTAAAGAGATGTAAAGACAGTGGAAACAAAAAATACAATGAGAACTAAAATAAAATATTTTACCCATACTCTGAAAGAAGTTACCTAGTAGGAAACAGGCAGAGAAAATTGAGAGAGAAGTTCTAAATCTTTGGCTTATGTATCCATTTACAAGTTATGCAAACACTCCACTTCTCTAATAAAAGAGTTAAATTTCACTTAATCAGGAATAAATCCTTGCAGATAATGAGATAATTAATTATATATTTATGTCCTGATGATTCTATAATCTTTATATGGACATTATTGCATGTATGGCAAAATCATCCAAGTCTAAATTAACTTCTGAGAAGCCTACGGGAGAAAAAAAATTCATTGCAAAATCACTAGCTTTTAAGGGAAATACCTGATTTGGGCTCACTGTAAAAGTTAACAGTCTAGCCATTTTTAATACATTAGAAAAGTACAGCCTAAGAAATGCAAAGAAAGATATTTTTAAAAATTAAGGTAGCTGAATTTGAGGAAAATATATCTTTGTTTATTCATCTCATCAATAAAGTAAAAATTATCCTGAGCAAAAAATATCTTTCAGTGTTACCACTGACATTCATTAAAAAGGCTTTTTTTGCCTGGAATAGATTTTAATTATTCAATACTAAAGACAAATTGAGTAATTGAGAAAGAAAAGGATATTATTACTTCATATTTACAGTGCAGTTTCACTCCCTAAATATCCTAAGTGCTTTACTTTGGATAAAAGCAGAGATTCTTATGTCCTGAAATCAAATTATATCTATATATACTCTTGTCACATTTTAAATTAAAATTATCAACCACAGAAATTGAGCTAAAAAAAAAAAAAAAAAAAAAAAAGCTTTCAAATAGACTGATAGGAAATATTTTCCTTTCTACCTTACATTTTGAAATGTCATTACTCTCGGTGCTTTCAATGAATGTTTCTTTTTGGATTAGCATATTACAAATGTCTGTTCACAAAATATTTGAATTGTTCTACATAAAAACATGTTTCTGAAACTAACAGAAAAAAAAAAAAAAAACAGCAGTTGTGCCTGCCCAGGGAGATGGTGAAGTCACTGTCCCTGGCAGTGTTCAAGAGTTTATAAAAAGTTTGTAAAATTGACTGTACATACACTAATTGTAGCAACTATATAGACAAAACTCAAGTCAGGAACCAGACTGAGAGTCTGGAGTAATGGATGAAAAACCATGTATTCATTTAGAAAGGGATAGCCTAACATTCTTGTTTAAGTGCCATGAGAATATGACTTTGTCTGTAGCTGAATACTATAGAGACACTGTGGCAGTTGCTGGCATACTTTACTTTTTTTCTCCATCTTTCTCCTTCAAGAGTTGGCATATATTAAGAGATCTGATATATATGTGCGTGTGTGTATATATATAAACAGATAAATACATACGTATATACACACATTTGTATGTATGCATAACATATTTATTCATATTTTCATATATATATATAATTCTGTTAATAGGATAACAATTTGGGTAAGATAATCTGGTTGTAGGACAGAATGGTGAGGAAAAGATCTGATGAAAAGAAGGTATTTACCTATCTTGAGTATTTGTTTATTGGCTGAAGTCAAGAATGGGAAAGATCAATGTAGATCTGAAGTAAATGGAGTACACTACCAAAAAAAGCTATTTTAAAATAAGGTGAAAAGCAAAGCTAAAAACAAACAAGAAAGCGAGACTCTAAATCTTAATTTTCAATCCACAGAGTGGACTGAAAAAGATTTCAACATAAATGAAGTGGGAAAAATTAGATTTGTTTGATTACATCTGGATCCAAATTAGATTTAAATTAGATTTGTGCTGAAAAACACAGCTTGCACAGGTAACTGATGTATTTGCAGTTTTCAAATTCACATTTTTTAACAGCTGGGGTAGTGAATTAGTGAAGTACTTAATTATATGCCAAATTACATTGGTTTTATCTTTACTTTGCTAAAGGAGTGAAACTCAAACTGTTCTATCACATTCATTCAACTAAAGTGAAGAACTCTTGTAGTGGTTTGCTTTCATGTAAGAAAAATATGCATTTAAATTACCTGAAGATATTGCAGGGTAACTAATTACATGCGAATAGAATATGTATGGATTTCTCACCAGTATAGCAGCAGAATTTCTCTGTGAAAGAGAATGAGTGATAGAAATATAGCAAGTTATCCTTTACCCTGATTAGATGGTATGTTATTGTGGAGTTTCACTCTTCCAACAAATGCAACTGTATTTTACGCCTCAAAAATCATAGAATGGGTTGGGTTGGAAGAGATGTCCAAGACCATTTAATTCCAAACGTCCTGTTGTAGGCAGAGATACCTCCCTCTAGACCAGGTTGCTCAAAGACCCATTCAGCCTGGCATTGAATGCCTCCAGGGAGGGGGCATCCACAACCTCATTGGGCAACCTGTTCTTCACCCTCACAGTCAAGAATTTCTTCCTAATATCTAGTCTAAATCTACCCTCTTCCAATTTAAAGCCATTTACCCTTTTCCTGTTGCTACACGTCTTTATAAAAAGTACCTTCCCAGCTTTTCTGTAGACTACATTCAAGTACTGAAAGGCTACTATAAGGTCCCCTCAGAGCCTTCTCTTCTCCAGGCTGAAGAGCCCCAGCTCTCAGCCCATCCTCATAGAGAAGGTACTCCAACCCTCTGGTTGTCTTTGTGACCCTCCTCTGGACCTGTGCCAACAATGCCATGTCCTCCCCAAAACTGAACACAGTACTCCAGGAAGGAGATCTCAAAAGAGAAGTGTTGCGGGATGGAATCACCTCGCTTGACCTGCTGATCACGCTTCTCTTGATCCAACCCAGGGTGCAGTTGGCCTTCTGAGCTGCAAAGGCACATTACTGGCTCATATTTAGTTTTTCATCAACTGACATATTTACTGTTTTCTTTATTAATGAACAGTACATTGTTTTTATCCTTTTTAAAAAAGGAACTTAAAAATTTCCAAAACTTCAGATGACTTATGGAAAAGCTGATGGTAATGTAATAGGCAATAAGTGATACCATGATAGATCTGTGATCGTTGTATTATGACATATATGATGTTTTTTTCACATAATGATGTACTCTGTACTGAATGACCATTTCAGATCTTGGGCTTTAGTAAAAATTAGTGTTAAGTATAGGTTTGGACACTCATTCTTATTCTAGGACATTAATAAAACCATTTAGATTTTCCCATTTTTGTCCAAACCAGGATACTGAGTATTGCAATATCTTTTTTTCTATTACTATATGAAAAACACACTTGTTTTCTTTATGTTTGAAAATGTAAGCAGAAGTGTTCCAGGTACAGAGGTTATATTAACTCACAAAGGTCATAGAATAAATTATAAAAAACTAAATATTATTTCAGGAATGTACTTCTAAGATTAACAGTACTCTCTATGGTGTCTCGCTCCAATTTACAGGAGGGAGAGGAGGTTCTTTTAATATACGTATACCCAGCATGAGATTAAAAAACAACAGTTCAAATGTTGGTCTGACCACTTTATTATAAATCTTAATCAGGGAGACAGGGAAGGGAAGGATGGCAACTATTACGAATTAGGGTGACAGGGAAGGAAAGGAGGGCGAAAGAAAAGATAAGAAAGAAGCAAGAATTGTGTAAAGCAGGGATAGTTACCACCAGGATCCAGCAGCGGTCCCGTTGGACACCGTTTCAAAGGTCTGAGGCAAAATCACAGCAGGGGGAGAGCAGCAGCAGTGTGGCTGGCCTTGGGCAGCAAGCAGATAGCAGGAAGAAGTCACAGAGCCAATGCGGGAGGAAGCAGCAGGACTCAAGTAGCAGGCCCAGGAGAGTCTGTCAGCATGCAGGAATTCCATAGTGAGGAATCAGACACCTTTGTTCTTCTTCAGCATGCTGATAGAGCACAGAGCAAGTCCAGGAGGGAGAAAGGCAGGTTGTGAGGCTTCTCATGTCAGAAACCTCTTCTTCTTCATGAAGAATCTGTTGCCAGAAAACCTCACCTCATTGTTATAGGTCCCCTTTTTATCCTTCTTCTTCTGCCAGCGTGGCATTCCTGGGCGCTTGGGTGAGTCATGTGCAGCACCTCCTGAGATAGCCATCTTCCTCAAGATAAGCCCACACAAAAGACTGCTTCCCGGCCATTAATCTGTGACTTATCTCTCTCTCGTTGCCTCTGGCCTTGTCCATCTGTGTCCCTCAGACAAAGGATTTTGCAACCCTTGCCCAGGAGTTGCTTGGACTTGTTCTTCTGCGTCCCCAGCAAGCTTTGAGACAATGATGTAAAAGAATAATCTCTTACACATGGAAAGAAAAGTTAAAAAAATAAATAACAAAGCAATACAACAATTTAAGTATACAAGTGGAAGTAGGAAGACAAATGGAAATAAGAAAGAATATAGATTTGATCAAAGGATTTCTATATTCATAAATGAATATAGTCCAGAACAGGCTTCAAGACAGCTTGAAAACTGGTCTTTGGAAGAGGGATATTCTGGAGTTTAAAATTTCTAATGTACTGTGAAGGAATGATAATTCTGAAAATAAAGTAAAACCTGGCAACTTCTACAAACTAAGTCTCAGAACAATTGGAAAATATCTCCTAATGGATTAGTTTGGTGACTCTAATAATTTTCTTTTTTAAATAACAAGTTATGCACAAGTAATTACTCACCACCCCCCGAACAATACCCAGCTAGCCCCTCAAGCAACAGAAGGGAGTGAGATGCCCTTGTACCCCCTTCAAAACTCCTTCCCCTTGATGTCATGTACGGAATATCCCTTTGGGAGTTTAAGTCAGTTTTCCTATTTTTGTTCCCTCCCAACTTCTTGGACCCTTTGCTGTGAATGGCCTTTGCTCTGTACAACACTGCTTAGCAACAGCTATAAACACTGCTGTGTTATCAACATTGTTTTTCTCCTAGAACCAAACTCAAAGCATCATGCCAGACACTCTGAAGAAAACAATTCCATTTCAGCTGAAATAAGACGAAAACTTTTAATTTCACTTTGTAGTATCAAAAATAGCTACACATTATTTCCCCTTTTCTTGCCTGCAGTTAGTGATATATTCATTCAATACAAGAATTTGCATGACGGATTTATGATATGTCAACTTCCCTTTTCAGCTTTCCCTCCCAGTGTTGACTGCAGGAGAAATGTATGTTATTTAAAAGAAATACATCAGTCATGGAAATGGACTGACTGTAAGTCCTGGTCAATATGTTACAGCTTATTAAACAGAAGAAAAGAAGGCAAGTTTGCTTAGGTTCATTATGATATATCATGAAAATGCATAATAATAATGTATGCCTATAATCTTAGGCTGCCAATATTAACATGTAAAATTATCAATCATTAATCCATCAAAGAATGCTGAGTTTCTGAGTCTCAATTATTATTGAATTTCTCTGTTTGAGAAATAGGGAATATAATGAAATAGGCTTAGTGATTGAGTTTAATAGAGCTTCTTATTGGGCAGTTCTACCAAAAAACCTGTCTTCATCACCAATAAGCCTGAAGATGAAAAAGAAATATTTCATACTAGATCACAAAAGTAATGAAAGATACCACAACAAATTGACCTCCAGTAATCTGATTATGGAAATCTAATCATAATCCTCATTGTTCTGGAAACAAATAAATCTTGTGCAATTCCGGAAAAAAAAAGAAAATGTTTTTCAGCCTTGAACAGCCTCAGATTCTTAGCTAATGAACTCCTGATCATTAAACAGAAGCACTGTAAATCGCTAGGGCAAACCACAATACCAAAACTATTTGTTTTAGATTCTTAATCCAAATCCACTAGAATCATCCTTTAGTTCCCCTTAACTAAAATGGGCTTTGAATCATTCCTGCTGTTTTCAGGGTAATAGATCACACAGAGAAGCAAAAGTTTGAAATTAATGATCTGAAATAGATAATTTACAGCAGGAATAAAGCTTCTATGATGTTAATAGCAAGGCAGATTGCTCTGCTGAACGAGCCTATATTATTAAAGCTGGTCCATCTGTTCCATTACTCACATCTTTCATATTTCTCTTTGTGTGTGTGTAAGAGAGAGTGTGTTTGTTGTTTGTGAGTTTTTATGACATTATGTGTTGCATTTCATTCTTAAAAGAACAAAAACTTTTTTTTTTTCTGGCACTGAATTCATAAAAGCTAGAGGATTATTTTCTAACTTTGAGAACTACTGTTTACAGTAAGTTGAGAAATAGTTTTTCTGGATATATGGACATGTATATATTACTAGTAACAGCTACAGAGCAAAGTATTTCCAAACTTGATTTAGCACAGAAAATAGATATATGCATGACACTGAGTGCAGGAAGAACCTACTGTCTGTCACATAGTTTTACTGGGGTAAGTGCTGTGTAGCTTTAGTCCTCTCGTTACCTTCTCCATACCCTCAACTCATGTGGTGCACTGCTGTATGGCATCACTCTGGAACATAGAACTCACTTTCGTATTTCAAATGATGTGTTTAGGTGCTTAGATAATCCTGCACTGACATGCTTTAATAATTTATGGCTAGAAGAACAGATAGAAATCTGTTCAGACATGTTTGGCAAAGTGTAGATTGATGAATTCAAGAATTCTGGTGGCTTTCTGTAGAGAAGGTGCTGTTAATAAGCCTTTCTCAAAAATCAGAGCATTTCTAATATGCAGCTAATATTTTACTGTCTCTATATAAATGTGAATACACGGTTTTTTTAATCCACCATAATGTGTTCCAGCTTAATTCCAACCTGGATCTGAGGAACCTGGCTAAACTTTCTGGGCAGGATCCAATTGAAAACATGAAGATTAATTTATTTGACAGCCTGTGGTAAATACAGCAAAACATATTTTAAAAATTGTTTTTGCATTGGCTTCCAAAGCATTTCGGCGTGATCTTTGAGGTTATATTTTAGTTAGTAATGCTCTTTATTAAACTTCTATTGACAGTAGTGTGGCATTTGCAGATTTGATTAGAGCAGTTTGTTGTGGTGGTTGTTGTTGTTTTTGAATCAGAAAAAAAAAAAACCAGCTAGAATTGTTCTCTATCTCACAAAACACTATGGAAGAAAAGTGAAATGTATTTCTTAGACTGTAACAATGTAACATGAAAATGACAAGCAATGTCTTTAAAGTGTCTTCAAGGTTGAAAGCATATTAGAGTAATAGCCATTAGCCTGCCTCTATGTGCCTTTACAGGAATTCTGCAATACAGTATTATATTTGATTACTCAAGTAAAAACAGTCATCCATTAACCCCCAGAGACACAGACCCCCCCTCAGTATGCCTAAGGCCATGCCACTTAGCGTGTCCCCATTATTTTAAAAGATGCAGAAAGAACACTAGGAAATACAGAAACATCCTAAGGTCACTCTTTGTAATTTCAATAAAAGTTATGGAAAAAAAATATATCTCCTTTGCAGTCAGCAGCAGAGTGACATGAAGCAGGAATCTGGCAAATGTATTCAAGGGCATTCATGGGTTAAGCATTAATAATACTAGAAGCAAGGCTATGGGAAAACAGATAACATTGCGTATTTCCACTTCTCTGTAAATATGAAGGGATTTCACCCCTCCCTATTCAAAAGTTCCAGATGTGCAAATGATTCCAGTATCGTTAATGGTTATTGCTAGTCCTTCTAATCCCTATTTTCACTGTATTTTAACTCAAAACTTCTAATATGGGTAATGTGTTGTTGGTTTAAAAGGATACATTTAAACTTCTCTTTTGTTTTAAGGAAATTATTAAAAATAAAAAAAAATCAGTGCCCTAACACATGTAATACACAGAGATATCGGAGAGACTCAAATATAGATGTAAAAGTTGCTTAAAAAGCTTTAAAATATTCAGTAAATAACGAAGTATGTTTCATAACTATCTTTCTAGTGTGAGTTGTTGTTTTCCATTTGTTTGTTTTTCTGTTCTTTTCCTATATTTTTTCCTCCTTGTGCTAGAAAAGAGTTTTAAAGAAAGGATTTCCAGGTTAGTGATGGTGTAGTCCATCATCATCACTGCCACCAGCATCATCATGCTGTCAGAGTACTGTCAGGAGCAAGTCCTACTGTAAAAGCCATCTTGGCATCACAAAGGGGGTGACAACAGGGGCTACAAAATTCTTTCATTTTAAGAGCCCAGTACTGTTGCTTATTAAAAATACTCAATTAGCATTTATGCAAATACATATGTAAAATAAAAAATGCTACCCAAGAATCTTTCCTTGTTTCCAATATAGTCAATATAGTCTTTTTTTTTTTTTTTTTCAGTGTATTTATTATTGTTCCATTTTCCTGTCCTGTTAACTTTCCTTGAACTAGGTATTATTCTGTGCAAAAATCACAAGGTCAAGGGTCTCCATCTATTTACATAAATTGCAATTTTGGTTTCATATTGTCACAACAGAGATTAAGTTTGAGAACATAAAAGTACTAGTTCTTCAGATATGATATAAGCTTTGAAAGAAGCACTTTGTGTTAGTTCTAGTCAATAAAAATTTTGAGAAAAATTGCCAGTATTTTCACATAAAATAAAAGTTTCATTAACTCTTCACAACAATAAAGAAATTTAACTTCATGTAACATGTACTATATATTTCAAATTTAATTTGCAGTTGATTATTACTATGACTCATAGTAATAAATCAGCAGTTTTCCCAAAGATCTTATTTTTTTTTCTGCCGCTATATTAACAAAAAAAGAAATAAGTTGCAGCAAAGTGAATCTCTAAGGGCATATCCAAACTGAAACAGATACTGCATTGATTTTAAAATAGTTGTTAAAACCTATGGGTATAATTTTAATCATGGTTCCACTTTATCTATATTACAGAGACATTACTGAAATGTTTAATTAATTCTTGATTGTAAAACACTTAGGGATCTTTTGAAAAAAAAATGCCATGCAAATCCAAAGCATTATTGTTTACTGAGGTTACATATACAGGTCCTAATATTTTACTTGGTAAAAGCATTAACCATTTTCTTTTTCCTTTGTGAATTTTAGTGGGCCTTTTATTTTATTTTATTTATTTATTTTAATATTGGGTTCAAATTCAGATGAAATGAGCTCTCTTGGGCAAATCAGGGCAGCTGGACATAAAAATCTATATGCATTCTGTCTTTCCACTCAACCATACAATGCAAAGCTTTGCTATCTCCATTAAAAGACTTACTTTGTACCATATCATGCATTTCATAATATTTCCATCTAAATGCAGATTTTTCTGTTCCATGTGTAGCAACTAGTCACGTTTTCCATAAAAATAGCAGCAGGAGAGAACATTGAAATTCATTTTGCATATTAAAGAAATCTCTCCAAGATTCCTTTTATTTGTTTTATCAACTCAAGCAATAAGCAAGAAAATTAGAGTTTCGGCAATGATGGAGAAACGTTTATGATTTTATCATACTTGCTTTTTTTTCCCCTGCTTAGACAGTTTCCAGAATCGTATGAGTATGCAATTTTACAGTGTTCCACTGATAAATGAAATAAGTCTGTTGTATCATTAAAGTCAGGTACAGTAGAAATATACATTGACAAACGAGAACTTCACTTTGAGTAACATACATGTTTTTCTTCCCAATATTCACAAAACATTTAATATCTGTCCCACAGGAATTTCTTTCTCTTGAAAGCATTATTGCAAATGTCATAATATTTTCTGGTATAGCTGTCTGGTATGCCTAGGTTAAAAAAAAAAAAGAAAAGAAAAAGAAAAGAAAAGAAACTAAAATTGGTTAGACAGCAGAGATGTCAGTGCAAATATCCAATTCTAAAAGGAGAAGACAATCAAAACTGTCATTGCCAAACTGTATAAATGCTGTTGGAGTAGATTTATACTGTAATAAGTTGTTTATTGGCAATTTTTATATTGCACATTAATCAAAAAAAAGGTGAGAGAGTGCAGTTCAACTTAAAAAAAAGAGCAGAGAATGATTATTAGTTCCTACTATATGTGTGTTTACACAAAACTAATATTGTAATTCTAAAAATATGGAAGTTATTTGAGTTTTACATACTGATTTTCTCGATTATCTGGTATCTCCTGTATGAAAAAATAGTGGTTTAGTAAAGGAATATTTTTAGGCATTGTACAGAAACTAGAGTATGATAATGAAGAAAAATATCCTACACTTATGTCCATGACCGAATTAAAGATACTCAAAATTTTACTGAAGTAGGCAATGCATCTTAGAACAACTGTAGTTCATCCACACACAAATAAACATGATGGTTCCTGCCTATTATTTGCAAAAAGTCTGCAGATCTCTCCTCCATTATTGCAGTTAAGCCAACAGAGCAACAGAATCATCTGCAATCACTGCAGAGCCCTTATTCTGCAAGACCTGCAGTCTGAATTTAACTCAGAATCGGACCAAGATGTGAAGTGCTTTTGTTTCCTGGACAAGAAAAACTAGGAGCTTGGAGGCAGGCAACCTTGGTCAAGTAAGGCTGGCTTGGCCATCCTTCAGCTTGAAATTTAACAATGAATTCCCCAACCATGAAAGGCGTAGAGAAGTATTTTGCTGTTCTTGGGGCATTTGTTGTCACCCCAAATGCTGGCAGTTATCAATAAAATCACATAAGTAAACTAAAAAGAAATAACTTTATATTTTCCAGTATTTTGCAGATTTTTCCAAACCTAAATAAATTTGCAGTTCATTAGCTGAGTAGTATTTTTCTCAGTATAATTACATTGGTTTGTATGGTATGTTTTGTTTATGGGAGGATATTATTTACATGCCTTAATCTCCATATTAGTTTGATGAAAAGAATATCCTATTTAAATGTGCCATGATATTAAAGTAATATGCAATTTTGTGTAATAGAGGAAAAGAACAGTTTCTGGATCAAAGCACATTTGGTTTGCAAAGCTCTCATCTTAAATATCAAAATAAGTATTAAAATCCTTAGAATGTACAAATTTTATAAGATTGCTTTAAAATTAGTCAAAATAATAAACATACTTAAGATTAAAATTATTCTGCTTTTATTCAAGCACAGAAGAGAAGAACCAAGACTCTGTCTTCATTTCACAGGAGATCTGTGCTGTTGGAATGTTTGTTCCTGTGGCACAGCAATTGTTTGAGATTTAGATGGATCATCAGAATAGCAATTTCAGAGATGTGAGTAAACAGGCAGAACTTCACTGGGGCTCTGAGTTAGTTGGGGCTGGAGCAGTGGGCTTGTAAGGAGAAACTGAGGGCCCAGCTTGGAGGAGGTGAACATGGAGAGAGAACCAGGTTCCTCACTGCACTGAAATTGAAAGATTTGTACAAGACACGTGGAGGAGGCCTTTCATCATGGGAATGGCAGCTCTACCCTTGGAGTAGGAGATTCAGCTCACGATGGGATAGCCCTGAGCAGCCCTACCTGGTCTCAGCATGGAGCCTGATGCAGGAGAGCTGGGCCAGGGATCCCCTAAGCACCTGACTGATAGTACAAAATGTTCTGGCTGAAATAGAACAGAGCCATTTTCAGTTTATGAACCAAAGGTTCCTAAGGAGTTCATACTGACACGTCATTTCCCTAATTTGTCTCTGAAAATAATATAGGAATTGTCAGCTGTAACAGAAAATATTATAAGAGAAGACTTGAATTGAAGGAGTACATTGATCACTTGAATTTTAAGGATTGTTGTTTACATTTGACTCCATTGGCACTGTCAGCATTTTCATAGGACAACCATCTGGCTGCATGACGGTAAGAAATATCGAGTAACAGCAGGGCTCAGTGATGTCTTCTGCATTCCTTTCTGCAGAGAAGGAGTTCTACTTTTTGCTAACAACAGATTAAGGGAAAATCTGTTAATCTCACAGGAATAACAGTTCACATTCAGTGCACACTGTAGCTGAAACATTTTCCTGATACCAGGACTTCTTCCTCAATAGCCATTTGGGTGAGGTCTGCAATGATTAACTGAGTATTCTGGGGCTATGGAAGGAGGGGTGACTCACAGAGAAAATGGCCTGAGAAATCTTAAGATGTCACAATATGTCCTGGGAAGGAATGGCTTCACTTTATTTCTTCCAGTGTATTTAGTTTTAATAGCACAGTATAGGCAATATAAAGAAAAAAGAAGAACAAATATCTTCTATTAATTTTTACTTTCTAAATGATTATGTTAAAAATGAATTATTTACTTCACACTGCCTTTTATGTGCATGGCTTTTTTTCCCTCCTTATTGTTTTGTATTTGGAAAAAAAAGAAAGATAATACATGATTGTTATTACATATTCTGAAACATACTGTAGTCCATTATTTTCTGTCATTACCACCAATGACTTGTTTCTTCTTCACTTGATTTTTTTTTTGCACATTTTCATGTCAGAAAAAGGCAATGTTTATTCTATATAAAGTATTACAAAACACTGTTCTTTCCCTTATTTAAATTTGGATTTCTTCAGTATATTTAAAAGAGATATTTTAAATAAAGGTAAAGCAATGTAAACACCATCTTCAGTTGTCATATCAATACACATTCTACTTTTTTTCTTTAAATTAAGCTTTAGACTGTTCTTTAAACTGACAGCTACTAAAGCATTTATTAAGCTTCACTTCCCCTAGGCTTTGCTTAGATAGTTTTGCATGAGAGCCTTATGCAAAACTGTCTCATGTATGGACGTACATTCTATACTATCTGATTCTTGTAGTATCACTTCTTTACCTATTATTTACTTGCTAACATATTCCTTTTTTAAATAAAGATATCTTGTTACATCTGTTATTCATTCCTATATAATTTGGGGCATTTCATCTGCTAATTCTAATAGTGATTTGGAATTAAAGATAAGTGATACTTTTTAATATTTCCAGTAAGGGCAATTTATTGTACTTCCTTAATCCCTGTGCAACCATTTTATTTACATTTTGATGGCACCACTTATGCACGGGTGGTCAAACAGAATTATTTTTAATTACTAACCATTTTTGTATACTTCTCCCAGGCAATCTCAGGCTGATATTTTGGTTTTCACACACATACACAAAATCATTCAACCATATTTCAACGTTGAATTTTGAAAAACAAACAAACAAACAAACATGTAGGGAGACAGATTCTCACTTCTTTTTTTTTTTTTTTTAAACTTTGCTTAAAGCAATTTTCATAACAATTTCATTACCATGGTTTAGAGCATCTTATTTTCATTCATCTGTTGTTTGCAAAGAATTTGAATTCATCTGTATGTTTGTTACTTCTGATGAGCAAACTGAAAATAAAGAAAATAAAAAGAGTCAATTCAAAGAAGAGTCAATTCAAGCTATTTTTTAATGGTCTTTGATCAGAATCTCTGATTTTGAAAATTTCTTCTCTGATTTTGCCTTGTTCTAAAGGCAAAGGGCTCACTGGTCTCTGCTAGAAATCACTTGTCATTTTGAATGCTGAGCTACTTGTTCCTATACACTGTATTACATGCAGAATTCCTGAGCAAAAGCCCTGACCCACCTTTTCACTCACTCCATGCAGGTGATGAACTTCAATCCCACAATGATAGGATGATTTCTGTGTGGATGAAAGGATTTCTGTGTGGATGCAAGTGCAGTGCTAGCAAGGACTCAATACAGGTCTCAATGGTGAAATAATGTGAAAATACATGATTTTCTTTTCTTTGTTCTCAACACCATTTCAACCAAAAGTAACATCGCAATCAGAGTCCTCACATCAAAGGAGAGGATGCTCCTTGAAGAGAGAACACCCTGCAGAGAAGGACCTGGGGGTTCTGTCAGATGAAAAACTAAACACGAGCCAGCAGCATGCTCTTGCAGCTTGGAAGATCAATGGTATCTTGGGCTCCATCAAAGAGGGGTGTTCAGCAGGGTCAGGGAGGTGATTGTCCCTCTCTGTTCTGCTCTCGCAAAGTCCCATCTGAAGTAATGTGTCCAGGTCTGGGGACCCCAATACAGGAAAGATGTGGAGCTGTCGGAGAGGGTCCAGATGACCACAAAGATGATCAGAGGCTCAGGAAATTGTTCATGGAAACTTTAGCAAATTTGTGAATTTTGTTCATTCCACTTCCTCAAAAATTTTAAAATCCAGATCCATTCTCTTATGTTTTCTTTCCTTTCTTCTTTCCTGATCTTCAATGTGCCCAAGTCTGAGAATTTTCAGTATTTAAAACCAAGAATTTGGATGTTAGAAAATAGTTTATTAATTATTCTTCACTAATTAATTTTTAATAAGTATATTGTGAAAAAAGAAACTGAGAAACTGGCTATTTGGTCTTTTTAAAATCACTTTGATGTTAGTTATTCTGAACTCTTTTTATGAAAATATGTAGGGGTGTAAACTCCTCAAACGTATTTTAATTGTTGGCTTATTTTGATTCCCTCATTGCGTTATCTGCCTTGTGTAGGTACACTGTTCTTCACTCAGGCACAACTAGACATCATTCACTGTCTGTTACTGGCCAACATTTGACTCCATCTTACTGCCTCTGGTGAAGATAGGCATGATGACAGCTGTGTAGTTTCCATACTAAGTTTGTGGTGATTACAGCATTTCTAGGATATGCCTGTAGATGTTAAATATGTTTAAAGGTGGAAATATTTAGTCAGCTGATACATATGACATTTCCTATCATCTTATTAGATTTTTATATGCTCAAATACTAAAACATTTTGATAAATTCATTATGCAGCCTTGACATTTTCTTCAGTAATCTCTCATGATCAATATTTGTGTGAAAAGAGGTCAAAGAACATAAGAAGTGATGTCCCTTCTTTTAGCAACATCAAGAAATCATCAGTTTCATTAAGTTCCACATTCTGGTCTGCATCCAGATTGTATGAGGCTTGAACACTCACTGTAGCCTGGTTATTTCTTGCCCTCAGTAGTCTGTCATTGCCATAAGAATCACAGTAAATATCAGGAATGTGGACCACTCTGCTCTGGAGCTGCAGTTACTGAATCTAAAGGATCAGTGGAAGTGAATGAAGCTGATTTCTGATTTCTTTCTTTTCATTAGCTATAGATGGAAATGCATGGTGGAAAATTTCCCTGTGTCTGTCAATATGAAGAGAATTTATGGAAAACCAGAAATAGGAATCTAGGAGAGCTTTACTTTAGGACAGTTTGAGGATGAGGTGAAATGATAATTTGTCCAGTAGGTAGCTGGTCAGTATACAGAAAATACTACCTTCATTTGTGGACTATGTCAACTGTAGATATATTACCAGGCAAAATAGAGGTTCCGTTTCATAAGACAAGCTCTATGGAGGGAAGTTTTTAGGTCTGAGTCTTCTCTTCAGGCTATCATGGGAATGGCAGAATGTAAAAAAGTTCTACTTAAATTTTCGAAGAAACAATGACTGATTTTTGCACAAATTCCATTGTTAGAGAAATATTGGCAGATACTGAGAAAATTTAATAATTCACTTTAAATTTATTTCTGGAATTTTGCTCAAAGAACCAATTAACATCATCCTTCTTAAAAAGTAAGATTTCCTTCCCAAGAAAAAAGACAATAAAGAAGAAAAAAGTAAACAGAACAGCTGAGAACAGATTGTCAGTAGGCCATGTACAAGTAAAAGGACAGTATAACTATTTGCAAAACATAGCTGCTGATTGTACTTGTGTACAATATGCGTTCCATACTCCACACCATGACTTCTTCTTCCATTCTCGTTTGAATTGTTCATTAATTCTTGGTCAGTATGAGATTATGATGCCCCTATGTCAAAGAACACTCTGCAAAACACTTGAAATAAAATATCTGTTAGCTAAAAAGTGTTGTGAAATATAGAAAGTGTCTCTCTTGGAATGAGAGAATGCCTAATTTACTGATGTTTTTATTTTCCTTGTAGAACTGGGAATTATTAAGACACTGCTTCACATACTTAAGTGTAAATTTTAGACACATGGCATTTAGATGGAAATGGACAAACACATCTGGACACCCAAGTTCTCTTTAGAGTGCAGAGCGACAGCTGGGTGTCAGAAAATATGATTCACAGCTATAGGTGTGTGTAGAGAGACAGCGGTGCACATGGAATTTACTCGGAAAGTCAACACGAACATGCAGAGGTCTAACACAGAACACTTCTATGAGGATTGGTGTTGTGTTAAGGCTCTTGAAAACTGTTGGATGATAAATATTTAATATTTAATATTTAATGACTTCAAGTCATCTCATTCTCCTATGAAGCTGTAATCTAACTTTACTCAGCTTTGAGAACTGTCATGCATTTTATGTGTTTTTCTGAGACTATTCTTAAATGAAGAGCAGAAATTACACATGGTTCTCTGGAAAAAACTTGGAAAATTAACTAACATTCAGATCATTTTAACCCCTTATCTGTGTTTTGGTAATCTAAAATGTGTCCTCACACACATTTACCCCACCCCCATTTTTTCACTGTTTTTTTTTCAAAAAGGAGAATTGTATTGCTTTAAAACCCCTACCCAAACTGATACAAGATGTGTATCAAGTCATATAATAGCTAAAAGGAAGTTGAATTTTCTGTCAAGAGATGGAAATAACAGGACGAAAGGAAGGATACAATTAAATCAAATACTTTTCTAGCTATTAAACGACAGAAGGCTGACTCTCAGGATCAAGGAGCTAAGGTCCCTGTTCAGCAGTTTAACTTCATGAAGTAATGCTAACTACTGAAATCATCACTGGATTTTTTCAGTCCTGTGTCTTGCATGTGTTCTTACATCATTCAGCTAAAGGTTAGTCTGTTATTGTAAACTTAAGCACAAAATTTACTTAGCAGTGAAGGAGCTTTGTTTTATCAAGGTTTACCTCACAGATGACATAAATAGAGGTACACATATAGATACTCATTAAAGTTCAGTTGATAATCAAGAATTTATGATGTAGTCATGTTCAATACCATAGCAAAACTTAATCTGAAAACTTAAAAGAAATACATGCACAATTGTATTTTACTTCAAGCCACATGCATTCACTGTTGAGCTACAGTACAAATGGTAGAAAAATATCTTACAAAAAATCTTTTCAACTGATGATTTTTTCCAATACTAGTTTTTGGCTAACCAAGGTTCTAGGGTTTCTATTGTACTTTGTAATGCACTGTACAGGCTAAAAATGTATGAATTTAAAAATAAGTACACAAATTCTAAAGTTAATGCTTTAAAATGCATCTGAACCTACTTCTTTTTTTTTTTTTTTTTTTTTTCTTTTCATCTGGAAATCTTCTAAAAATGCCTAATTTCCATCACAAAAGTAGAGACTGAAGATATTTAAATAACAATACTACCATTTAGACATTGTCTGAGTGAAAAGAATTTTCAAGCTTTTGAGGTTTATCTTTCACTAGTTAAAATGTAGCTTCTGGCATATTGCATGCACACTGCCAGATTAAATGATAATGTTCTTTCATGTAAGTGTGATTTAGGAGAGAACAATTAAAGCTTTGGAATTAGATTCCCACTACTCCTAGTGTCCTTTTATGACAGTTTAATGGCCAGTAAAATGGGCTAAAACAGAAATCACCCAATCTTAGAGATGAAGAAATTTAATCAACCTCTTGTTCATCAGTCCTGGAGAATTTGCCTGAAGGTCTGCAGGTTATTTGTTTTGCTACCAGAATTATGCTTCTAGTGGCTCTGGACACTGGGGACAGAAAATGACAAAGATATCTGCAGTGAGTTGGAGAAGCGATACCTTTTCTGGAATTTTCACACATCAGAATCAGATGGATCTGTGTTGTTTTGTTGTGGGTTTTTTTAGCTAATCAGTGTCTTTTGTCTTTTTCCATTCATTCAGCAACAAGCACTGCAGTCAAGAACAGCAGATAGAGCTCAGATTTAGATACACAAACTGAACTGAGATGGTTCTTGTCTCCTAGATGAAATAGAAATGAACACAGCAGGATCCTGTTGGATTCCAGACTTCTGCAAACTTAGGCTCTGCTTGGCAAACCAGCTGCCACCTGCCCTAGCCAAGGCACAAGTGACTAATCCAGGTACAAAAACCAAGCGGAAACTATAGCAAGAAGGCTAAGCTTCTCCCTTCATGACATTGGCTATTTTTGTACTTTCACATGAGCACCAAGGACGTGTTCCAGGAGTTCAGGGGAACTTTGGGCAACAAGAGATAGAAAGTAGTGAAGGAAAAGATAGGGCAAGTTCCAAGACTCACTCGAAGATCTGTGCCTGAGTTTTGTTCATTGAAAATCCAAGAATTGATTGTTTACTGTGTAGCATGGGCTGCAACAGTACTCCAATTAGTTCTCATTTCATGACAGCATCTATTGGATAAGATCCACTGTGGAGACTACACTCAGAAATGTTAAGCCTTCCACCTAAAGCTAAACTATCCATAGTTTAGTCTGTCAGTAGGGGGCGTTCAATTGACAACTACATATGTTAGATTTTGGTTTTGCCATGGGATGTTCAGCAACTAAGATAAGGAAGTCAAATGACTACATTTGACATGTGACAAACAAAACAATTCTCCCCGTAATGTTCTGCATTACATTTAAATTTGAGGGCAAATGATTTTCTCAGGAGGAACAAAGTTACGCTCCTCTTGCTTAGAGGTGAAAGGGAAAGCAGAAATTTCCTTAACAGAAGAGGAGCAATAAACTCTGGATAACCAAGTTTTAAGGTCTTTGCACTGGATCAATAATTCAACATTTATTTCACTTGCTTAACAAATAATCAGTAGTCAGCTTGCCAACTTGAGCCTGCTCCAGTTGGTGCAGATGGGTTTTACCTTATAAATTATCTTAAGGAATTAATTCTATAAAAACCCAGAGAGTATATAGCAATGTTAAAACAAGAAGATGAAGAAATGAAACTCCATTATTTTTCATAACTTACAAAATAAAATATTTAGCACCTTTTAATATAGCAAATCCAAAGGAAATTAAATCTATGTGCTTTCTTGTTTTGTTTTCTTTACATTGTTTATGAAGAAGTACACGGGAATCGGGCTTAAATAAGTGATATGAAGTCCTGTAATTTCATAGGTAGCTTTCTTATTACAGTTTGCCAATTTAATCTAGTTAGAGAATCATAACTTGTGGTGAACTCATACCATACGAGAAAGAATTTTGCAATTTTTTATATCTGCATGGATCTAGCTATGTTAATCTTTAAAAGTAAGAAAAAGCAATTGCTTTTGTGATACTGCTAGGATTGGCTTCTTTTCAAATAACAAATGGCATTTTGCTAATGTGAAGCAAAGGAATTGCATTTTGCAATGCTTAAAATGAAAATACTTATTAAACCAAATGAAAATGCCTTCCTAAATAGGTTGATGGAAAAGTTGTTTTTGTAGAGAAATAAAAGTTGCATTAGAAACAACACAGATGGAAAATGCATGAGATTTGAATTTTCTCTTTTTTAGAAAAACAGACACTCTCTTCTACCATATACTAACTTTTAGAGCTTATATTTGTTCGAAAAGACGTGTATAAATGTGCTTGTGGTACGTCTTTTAAAAAGCCCAAGTTAAATGTTGTGTTACATATCCTCCAGTGAATTAAAATAATGTTGTTGTCTTTATAAGACAATATATGATGAATGATCATCAAGGACTTGTCTTTAGGCTTGATGCAAACAATAACATGATTTTATAACTGCCTGGTTAAACCTAAATGAGGCGTGTTACAACTGCAATTTTAAGAAATATATGTTTCTGATTGGTTGTCTCTGATTTAAATGTAGAAAAATATCTCCTTGTGTGTCAGCTTCTCAGAATTATGTTAGATTCTTCATGATCAACTTTGGAAACCATACTCTTTTCTCCCTCAATCAGATTTCCATGTAATTATTTAACAAGAAGATAGACTTCTCTTCATCTATTTGAGATTAAAATTGATATTTTGAAACTCTATATCGCATCCTACAATACTAATTTCTACTTAATGGTAGCATGCTCTATCTACTTTTTTTTTTAGGTCTACCTGCATATTGTGAATTTCTACAGACAAGAGAATGAGCAACAAAATTAATTATTAATATATATACCTTTGCAGCCTGGAATTCAAAACTTGCAAATATTTATAGAGGATAATGGAAACTGTGGTTAATTTCTGTCACATATCACGATGGATAAAATTTTTATATGTGGTGGAAACATGTTATGCTATACATGTATTTTTTCTATGTAATTATCATTCTACTGTATAAAAATAGACATTATCTGTTCCAAGAGACAGTTCATATATCACCTCTGAGATGGTTTTCCTGTTTGTCATACACTATTTTAATATACACATTTTTGAAGAATTATTAACTGATGCTTATTTCATAACATTAATTTTCACATCTTGACTAACTTGTTTTGGTTTTGTCACTTGGTTAGTTGATTTTTATTGTTTTGTCTTTATTATTAATATTTTTTTTTTTTTCTAGGAATCATCCAGGACTATCCAGGAACATTATTTACTGGGATTATTTTCCTACTGAATATTTCATTAAACTTTAAATAAACTAATAATTAAAAAAAAAAAAAAGCTGAGAAAACAAGTTTTCTGATTTTTCATATTTTTCTTAAATTTAAATAAAAATAAGGGGGTTTTGTTTGTTTGTTTGTTTTATTTGTTTGTTTGTTTGCTTTTTTAAGTAGATTTCATTAGATGGGCTGTTTCCTCAACAGGCTACACTTAATAGGCTTTTCTAGACTTAGCATGGGCATGTATATTTTTGGAATGTGTCAATGGTTGGTAGTGCAGTGAGGGACTTTGTGTGTGTTGTCTGTATGGTTGTAGTTTGGGTTTTGACTTAATGAACACTTTACTTCCTTTGCTAAAAAAAATATGTGGAACATAATTCACCAATCATGTGTTAAAATAGCAATATCATCTACATTTTTTTTTTAATATATAAACAAAAAAGTTAAAAGCACTGATTAATCAGTATGGGCATTTATTTGACATTTGAATACATATGTTGACTGTTCGGATATAAATTAAGTTGTGCACTCCAGATACACTCATACTGTGCATAGATTTGAAACACCTTTACTTTTTCAGATATAAGTTGTTGTATCTGAGGTTCAAAAACTATGAAAAAATGTTTCCGATGTCCACAAGCCTATATTTACCAGAAATGAGTTCTTACCTTTCTATGTATAAATGTATAAGAACTCAACTGAAATGACACACCTAAGCAAAGAGTTTTATCTTGGCTATTCTTTTATTAGTATTCTGAAGATCAGTTTGGGTATGACAAAATTATTGCTCCTCAATCTTTTTATACATGTGTATGACCCTTTTTATTCTTTTTAGTCTGAAGCTACTGTCAGCTGCTGAAGAAAGAATACCACCTGGGTCTTTATTTGATGCATCCGTTCTTACTTTTCCTCTGTAGCGCCAGTGAAGATATGATTGTAACATGTTCAGAAGTACCTGCAGTATCTTCAAATGAAGTACAGAGGAAAAAAGCAGCAATGCAATCCCAGGTCAAGGACTGCAAGTGTTTTTTGTTTCAGATGTTGTCCTATATCAAAGGTGCTGAGCAGTGACTGACAGATATTGCCTGTATTATGGAGCCGCTGCATCCCATTTCCTAAGTCAATGCATCTGCACTGCCAAAAGTGGGGTTACCACAGATCCCTGCTAGACATGATTCAGAGTTGGTGCTCACGGAGGCAGTGTGGAATAGGTATTACTTTTCAAGATAATGAGGCAAATAATTTTTTCTTGGTTTTCCTTTCTTGAACTTCAATATGGGCCACAGGTGCCAAATTGATCCAAAATCTTTTGTCCCTTATTCCTAGATAACATATTACCCTTAAGAATGTATTTGGCTTGAAAAGCAAAAGGAGTTCTATTACCTTGATGAGAACCAGAAAAAAACAATCAAACACCGAAACAAATCACAAAGAAGCCAGGAAGTTGGTAGTTTCTGCAGCAAAAGCAGACAAAGTTGTTCCTAGTCTTTAACTTCTGGTTCCATCTTCTTATTCCTGGTCTTATGCCACAATATTTCAACTTCTTTGTCATGAAAAATATGTAGCTCTGTGAACCAAAACATACGTAGATGAAAAGGGAACAAAACTGGGCTAAAGTCTCTTAAAGCTGTTTCTCAGATGTTTTTCATTTTACCTCCATTTACCAGAAAAAGGTGAATAGCCTGATCCAAACAATCTCTGACTTTCAATTTTGAAGCATTTTTTTCATTCTTTTACTGCAGTACCTCCAAGTAGCACATTAAATAAGTCTCTGGACATTTGTAAAATCATAGTCTATACAGTTACTTTCCATTTGACAAAAGCAGCTTTAAATTATCTGATCATATTCGCCTTTTGAAAGCTGAGTCTTAAAAACAGAAGGATTTACAGTGCATTCTGTTGCTACTTCTTTGTCCCATCATTAAAAATGAAGTTATAAATCAAGCAGCGCGTGGATTTCCCTTTTGACACATTTATCCTCTACAAGTATTTTCTGCGTGGGCAGAAACTGTTGCACTTCAAAGCTATTATCAACCTTCTCTCAGTAGAGTTGCAATTTAGCTCTGTACAAAACTATATTTCATTAAATGTTTATTTCTTACAGCATTTTGTTACCATAAGGATGTATATCAGTTGATAGTGAGAATTTTTTTTTTTTTTTTAAGTTAAAGATGATGTTGGTACAGTCTTTGAAGAAAAAAATTGCAATATTCCCTGTATCAACACGATATTATTTTTATATAAGCTTTGTTTATTTCACTCCAAATATTTCTGAGAATGGAAAAGTCATCACTAACAATCTTAAACTGCAAACAGTTGAAATTAGGAGACGTAACTTTCCATTCTCTGTATGGAAACAGATCACTGAACTGCATGGCTTCTTCTGAAAAAAGACAAAACAATAGGGTTTCTTTCTTGCAGAGTGATCAAGTAATACCTACCTGTGTCCAGTGTGGATGCTTTGGGTGCTGCAGGGGATCTCAAATGCTTCTAGAAAATGTGTGTTTAGGCAATTGAATTTCAGATTTGTTTTCCTGAAGACTGTAGTATCTGGAAAGTTAAAGAGAGGGGAATACTCTATTCTTGTTTAGCCACTAAATTTCTAACGACAAAAAATATCATACTCTAAAAAGAAAAATGAAACATTTTTTAAATGTTCTCAAAACTATGTTGCTGGAATTTTACTGGCATATTTTCATGAAATTATGTCAGTTATGCACTGTATATGTTTTATCACGAATATGCCTCTATCTTCTCATTCCCCTCTCAAAAGGATAACAAAGAACAGTTGTATGATGTGATAAGTACATCTGCCCAAAAATTAAGAATCAGTGCCAGATGCAGCTCCATAAGCCACTTCTTTTTAATGTTCCTGATTTCAGTGGTGCTTAACAATATGAATAATGATACCATTTCTGGGAGAGAAAGAACATAGGCAAACAGGATATAGAGTTTATATTGGTCACAGTAGCACTGGAGGTTTATTCTATAACAACAACAACAAAAGGTGTAAATTAACAGCACATGTACATTGATTTGTACTTCAGTAGAAAATACGTGCTTATTTTAGTTGCAATTTTTCTGTATTTCAACTGATTTCTTTGCATGCCAGTGTGTAATTTGCCTCTTTTTGTCTGATAAGAATTCTCCTTTTACATTTAACTCCAGCCTTACATAACATGTCTGGAAGTAAGTAACTTCAGTGAGAGGTAATTCCCCCAAGAAACACATTTCCTATTTCACACGCGTATTTTATACTAAAATAGATAAATAAATACACATCTCCATACCTATCCCTCCTTATTGACTGTAAGGATGAGAAAGAGATGCACTGATTTAAGACAAAATGTCTGATGAGTGTATTAAACATACTGTGACTCTCAGTGATTTGCTACTCCACGTGCAGCACATATAGCTGCCATAAACCACATCAGACCTCAATCTATCTTTCTCCTACTGACTGGAAATGTAAATATTATTATTATTATTATTATTATTATTATTACAATTATTGTGATTATTATTTTATCATTTTTAATAGACTGAGTATCAATTTCTCACAAAAGAATCGGAAATTAACTTGAGAGAATAATTCTTGATCAAAAATATCTAAAACATAACCAATTTTTCTTTTTGCTGAGCAAGTCACAACAAGATTGTTGCAGCTGTCTTTCTTTGATAAAGTAAATGCATTTACAAAAAAAAATTCTCTAACACTATTTTATAAAATTTTTTTCCTAGTGAGCAGCTTGATATTAAACACTTTAATTAGTTTGTATTAAGAATATTTGTCAATAATTATATTTATGTACCAGACAAGCAATAAAAAATCAAAATTCAGAAAATATATTAAAAACTGCTATTCAGAAAGGAGGCATTCAATTTTTTATAGGTTTGACCTGTTTCGAGAACACAAAGCTAACCTGTAGGCATGCATTTTTCAAATGTCTAGAAGGGTGGGAAATTCATCATTATTGAACATAGCATTAAACATAGAACCTGAAGATAAGTATTTGTTTCCCTTCACTGAATTAAACAAAAATTACCTTTCAACAGTTCAGTAAGTCTTCAAATGCTACAAGAGCCAATGATTTTCATTATTTGATTGATTTAGTCAAAGTGTTTCTCAAAGAAAAAAAAAAAAAAGAAACTGATGTTTTAGTGAACTGCAGCACATAGATCTACGTGCAATAAAAAACAAATCATATCACTCACTATTGTGTCTTTGTTGTAGAATGCAATGCAGTATAGCTACATTGTAGCAAAAAAAAAAAAAATTAGAAAGCATTTAAATCTATTAAGTTAGCTTTTGCACATAAACATGGCCCCTTCACGAGATTACAAATTTAGGTAGTTTGAAACATCACTGGTATGAGCAGTTAAGAGTACCTTTAAAAGGCATTGTTCAGCAAGCAGTCCTTTAGTCTCTCTGTGATTTTCTAGAACAAATTTCCATGCCTTTGTGTAAACTCATGGATGCTGTTTGTAAATAGTTCATTAAACAGATGAAAGCACTGAACCACTTTAGCTATACATACTCAGATATCTTAAGTCATTCTAACGATCAGAAGGAAAATAGCAAATTATATGCTCTTGATTATGAGCTACATTCAATAGTTAGTGAATAACAGAATACTTAGGAAACCTCAGAAACCTTCAGGAGGCTCCTTACCAATCAGCTCAGCTTTTAACTGCTCTCATATCACAAACTTCTGCAGATTGATGCTTTCTTTAGGAGCTGGCATCTTTGCACATTTATGGGATGTATCTTTGACAGATGAGTGCAGTCCATTCATTAGGTTATGAACCCTAGATCTCCTAGGAATAATCTCAAATTCACATGATGCTCTTAATATTTTGTATTTTGCATCTGAATCGACCATTTATTTGAAAGCCATGTAGAACTGTGCGCAAGCAGGAAGCTTTCTATTGGACTGCTACAACAGATAGGGATATTCACGTGTGGTTTATTTCACGACATGTACAGAATGATTTACATTCTAAATAAATGAGTTCTTTATTCCATCACTGGAGATCCTAAGGTATGAGTAAAAATGCTAGTAATGTCTTTTGCATCAATCTGACTACTTGAGAAGGAATCTGCTCACTAAAACTCTGCAGAGATGCAGCCTTATCTGAAAATATCATTAATTCTAGCTAAATCCTTCATTTTTGGACTCAGTCCTGCAACAAGTACCAAGGATATGCTCTACTTTAACTATATAATTTGCTTTCATTCCACAGATAAGATCCATTACTAATTGAAAATCAACAGATAAAGAAAAAATAAAGGAAAAAAAAAGCTCATTCTTTTCTAAGATTTTATTTCATGTTAAAGAAAAGTCAACTAAAAAATGCCTGCTCTCATTCTTCACAAAAATGCTAAAGCCAGCTAGACTGCTATGTTGTGTATAATGCCTGAGATTCTCTCAGTAAAACTGCATTTGGGATTTTTGTTAATCTAGAGGCAAAAAAAGAAATTAAAGCATATCATCTAGGACAGTTAAATTTCCATGAAGTAACCATTCAAACAAAGAGTGCATTATAAGGATTTATTTTTATGTGTATTTCAGAAGGATGTCATGTACATAGCCTTAAAAAAAAAAAAATGTTCCAACCAATGTAACAAGTTTTTTCATCGCTTGAATTTATAAATTAAGAGTTTAAGATTTGGTTGGGTAATTTGTTGTGATAGGAAAAAAGACTATTTAGGCTTCAAAAATAGGATTCTATCAGAATCATTTGAAAAAATATCACATAAATGTTCTGCATTTACACAATCTGATCTGCTGGGATTTATGGAAATAGTGAATGTGTAATGAAGGAATAAAACTACTTTGTAAGCAGTAAATAACTCTGAAAAAGTATTGAGAATGTATTTCTAGTAAATACATTCAGTTCCTGAGTTAAACTATTATTGTTCTGTATTTTTTCCTGTCAACGGGAAAAACCATCATACACTGCCTGTGAAAGAGACAGTGCTTCACATTTTACTCCAAGACCTTACTTAACATTAACTAAACATAAAGCATCCATAACCAGTTGTGAAAAGAAAGAAACCTTCTTGATTACAGAAATTGATCAGAAAATATATATTACATAGAAACTGAGACCTAATATTTAGTACTAAGTATAGGAAGCATTTTATTTGAATAGCTAAAATGTTAGTTCCCATACAACTGCTCTCACTGGACAGATTTCTGAAATCTAAAACATTTAGATTAATGTTTTGTTTGTTTGAAAACATATTGTTTAAGGATAATACAGCAGAATGCTAGATGTTGAAAACTGTTCCACAGTTTCCAGGGTCATTCACAAAAGTAACATTTTTATACTTTCATTTTGTACCAAAATATATATAAAGAATACTATCATTTTCAGCAGAAAAAAAAATTTCTCAATGAATCATTGAAGGTAAATTTCCTTTTGGAACTGTACTAAAATATTAGTAAATATAAGTAAAGTATTTTGTATTACCTAATTTGTATCCAATGTACTTTTGATCTGGTCTGTTTTATATCTGGTATCATTTGCCTGAGATGTGTACGGTCTATTCAACTGACAGCTGAATGGGAACTAGAGTGCAGTCTCTGCCAATTTCACACTGAAAACTTCGCTGCCACAATGGAAGTTGTTGGAAGCAATGCTCAGATCAGGATAAATACTTTTCTAAGGGTAAGAAAGACCTAATTTCCTGATTTTGGTGTAAACGCTCTAACTTTGGTTTCCTTCTGTCTTGCCCTCCAGTTCAGAAAGATTGTTGAGTTGTCACGGCCCTTGAAAGTACTGTTTGACCCAGGCTAAGCAACCAAGGCTTATACAGTGTGATAAATTAGTGTAATTTGCACAGCCTGTGCACCTGTCCTATCTCTGGAAAAGCCAGTTAAGTTGAAATATCTTCCCTGATAGAGACTTCAACTATTTAGATTTAAATGCATAAAAACACAGGAGTGTTTAAGAACGCATAAAAACACAGGAGTTATTCATAGTAGTTCACTGCAATTATTTCCTTTCTGATTTTGCTTATATAGTATACATTCCTATAAATACACAAGGGCAAACATCATCTGTATTCCTTATGTTTTGCATTTATAAACAACAGACATCTGCACTAATATCTGAGAAATAGATACAGACTCTGACTGGACATGAGGAGCATGCTTGTTTTTTTTCTTAAGTGCTCTGATCATAATTGTGTGATTTTTTTTTATAAAAACCAGACTGAACAAGATCTTTTATCAAAGATTTTCTTAATTATGTTAAAATATAAAATTAAAAATGATATAGAAGATGAAAACACAATATTTATTTGTTTGTTTTGGTGATTGGTTGATTTTTTTGTTTGTTTGGTAAAAATTGCATTTCTCTTTGCTACCAGTGATTACAAACTTTAAGGGAGTCAAATGTCATTATCACTGGTATGGTGAAGCTTAAGCTGGTGTCTAACTTTACTTAGGCAGGAAAGATGATCAAATGAGAGATACTCTGCAGTTGATTTATCTTTAGCATATGATGAAATAATGAAGATAGTTTTCATCATTTTCTAGGTACATTCATAAATAATTTTTACTGCTGTCAGTCAAATTAGTCTAACTTGTTTAACAGCACTTGGAAAATATAGTAACATATAATACACATGTAATTTGAAATTCAACCATGAAACATGAAGATTTTTTAATAAAAAAAATTTTTTTTAATCTTCTCTAATTAATTAGGTAGAAATCAGAGTAAAAAAATAAAATACAAATTTTGCATCTGTGGACAAAACAAATTTTATGTGGCCATAGCAACGTGTGTAAAATCTTATTCTTGAAAGCACAAAAGATGAGAAAATATACCATATAGAGAGGTTTAGGGTTTAGTTGGGTTATGGTTCTTCAAAAAAACGTGGGTGCTTTGTAGGAAGAAAGGTTATTGCTTGCCTTCTGCTGGCTAATGAATTATTGAGCAAGGGGGGAACTGAGATGGAAAATCAGAAAGGTATTTATGTAAAAGCAGTTTTCTGGAAAACCGAAGGATGAAACAGGAAGAAAACAGACAGCGATACAAAGCTGTGAAGGCATAATATACTAAAGACATTTGAAAAATGCAAGTCAGACTTCAGAGATGACAAAAAGAGCCAGATTTCCCCTATGTACTTAGAAGGGATTCTCTCAGGTGTATTGGAGTCCAGAATTAATGGAAAGAGAACAAACCTGGTAGACACAATGCAGCAGGAAAGGAGGAGTGGAAAACTGTCATTTCTTTATACATCTTTCGTCTCATTTTTTCCTCTATTCTAAAAAAAAAAAAAAATTACCTAAGACAGAGCTGAAAGTTTTAGCAGTTCTGAAGACTTAGAAACACACGAGAACTATAATATTCATGAATTTCATATTAGTCAATGAAATTGCAGATTTGTACATGTCTCTGTACACAAACACATCCACAATGGTTAAAGGTTAATAAATAAAATGATGTGAACAAATGCACTTATCTCTGAATGAAAGAGCTGGTTTATGTTTGGTTTCATTTTCCGAAATTTTCCACATATTTTCCATATTTATGGTATATTCAAAATAAAATATTTCTGTAAAACTAATAATACAGTTATTGAGTAGCTCATAATGTTAGTGTTTGGAGATAAAAGAATAAATGGAGATTTATGTATAAATGGAAATACCAGTTCATGTTCTACCTCAATCAGTGAGAGTTTCCCTTGTGTATCATACAGAAACCCAAAAATCAGAAGGTTTTAAAATTTCCTGAGATGTAAAGAGTTTTCCAGAAATTTCATTCAAAGGATGTAGGGGTTTGAAAGCAAATGCTCACACTGAAGGCATAAAAACTCAGATATTTTGATATTTCTCAGAACTACTTTAATATAAAAACTTAGAAGCCTTACTGAAATAGAAAATCTTCATTTTCTATGTCTTTTTTTCTATTTGTTTCTTTGTTATTTGTATTTCTCTATCTTTTTTACAAAAGTATAAAAGCAACTTCTTTTACACTTTTCATATGAATAAATATAGCATACATAGCTATAGTGTTTGGAAGGAAGTGTTTTGCTGAGTGACTGATTTGTAGATTTTAAAATTTTGTCAAAATTACAGTTAGAGATATACAGTCTGATTTTTAAATAGCTTTAAATAAATTTAAACAAAGATAACCTGTAATTGAAGATACAATTGGAGACATTTATTCAGTTCTAAATTTGCTTTACCATACAACTAAGCAAACAACACATAATATTGAGGAATAACAATCAAGTCTTGAAGAAAGGTCATTCAATGAGGGAAAGTAAAGTATGGCTTTGTATCTGATGTGTTTTATGGGGTTCTATTTGATTTTTCTTCTTAAATTCTTTTATTGGATATTTCACTGGAAGAATTATTGAGTAGTGTAATCTTTCAGGTAGCCAACTTCAGTGGTTTAAGGCTTTTTCTTTTTTGGCTTTTTAAATATTTTGATGACGTTTATGCAAGAAAGGAAGCATGAGTTTACTGTCACTGGACTTACTTCTCTGCGAATTACTTCTCTTCATATCTTTATCAGACTCCAGGACAGCATCGACAGCAAGTTGAACAGGCAATTTGGAAAAATACATGTTCTTTCTATTCCTTGGGAAAATCTGTCTTGATGAACTAGTTAGATATTACTTTGTCTTTTTCTCTGCTCACTGTTGCATTGTCAATTTTCTTAAGATGTGGGAATATACATACAATGCTCATTAAAAATCCAGTTTGCATAACCAAATGACACAGTAAAGGATATTCCTTTACATATAGGAAATGAATTTGCAATATCAAAAATGGCATTCACCAATTCACTGCAAAATGCAGAACTATATAAGATATAAAGCAAATAAATAATGGCATTAGTTCAAGCTGGTGTCTTTAACTAGGGTAGGAATAATTTGTCTCTGCCTGTTCTTCCTCTGTTATCATCCTTGTAGCGGCCATATCCATCCTTTACACTTCTTCTTAAATCCTTTGTGTTTTCACTATACGTAGGAAGATTAAGATGTGCTGAATATATTTTTCTTCCTTATGCCCTAAAGTCAGATCTACTCTGCACATAAGTTTGCGTACGTATATTGACCAACAATGTGCCTTTTCTTATTTGTACTTATAAACATAGTGCTCTTCCATACTTGAATTTTCAAGCCTGCTGTTGTCATTGTTTAATACAAAATTAAATATATTTTGTTGCAGTGGGCGAAGGAGAGGAACAGAGATTCAGACTACAGCTTTTGAGCTATCTTTTGGCTTCCCCTCTCGGTGCCTTTTAACTTCTTTGATTCGTATGTCCTTTGCTACACTATGAGCCTACTCTACTCAGGGAAGGATAAGTGCTCTCCTCATGAATCTTCATAGCTTGACAGCTAAAAATCTTCTTGACATGCAAGTCATGGATTGAAATTTGGTCAAAATATGAAGAGCTTAGGCAGTTCCCTATATTTCTTCTATATGAACATGTTAATGATAGACACAGAAATGATGGGTATTGTTTCTTCTTGAAGAATTTTTGAGAAAAATTACCATGTACCTTATGCTCTTGGTTCTTCATGTGGTCATCAGATCACGTCCTGGAAGGTCTTATGGAGTAAAATACCTTCACCATGTCATATTAATACTTCAATTCTGTGAAAGTGAATCCCTGAACGTAATCTCCTTAAATTTCAAATATGTCATCTCTGATGTAATACAAAAAAAAAAAAAAAAAAAAAAATTATAATGAGTTGCTATCTTGTTTACATGAATTTAACTTTGTTTATATTCTATTTTGGGCAATATTTATATACCTTCAGTTATGCTGTTGTATACTAATATATAACACTGGCTACTCAGTCTTTTTAGTTGTGCCTGAAGATAGGGCATAACTAAGTACATGCCTTAAGAAAAGAAAAACAAAAAAAGCTACAAAAAAAGAAAGAAAGAAAGAAAGAAAGAAAGAAAGAAAGAAAGAAAGAAAGAAAGAAAGAAAGAAAGAAAGAAAGAAAGAAAGAAAGAAAGAAAGAAAGAAAGAAAGAAAGAAAGGAAAGAAAGAAAGAAAGGAAAGAAAGAAAGAAAGAAAGAAAGAGAGAGAGAGAGAAAGAAAGAGAGAAAGAAAGAGAGAAAGAGAGAAAGAAAGAAAGAGAGAAAGAAAGAAAGGAAGAAAGGAAGAAAGGAAGAAAGAAAGAAAGAGCTACCACTTCTTAAGAATAAGAATATTTTGTAGGGAACATTCAGTTTGTTTTGTAACAAAAAGCAGTATTGTCTGTCTTCTGAAATAACTCCGCTTATTTAGCTTTGAACATTGCTTGATTGAAGGCTAGTATTACTTATTCAAGATTTTCCACTTTCAGAGGTTTAGCTCATGAAAACTGAATACTTGTTAATAATAGGTTCTGAATTTAAAAAAAAAAAAAAAAGGAAACAAAAAACAAAAACAAAAAAACCATAGGAATTAATTGAATTAATTTAGGTAATATAAAACATTGTGCATGCACAAATGTGACATCAAGTTACGTTTCCAAAACGATGAATATGAATCCGTCTATAAATTCAATAGCTTTCAAAAAAAAAAAAAAGGAAATCATTGGTATTCTGAAAAATCTTCAGCCAAAATATCAAACTCAGGAAACAATTGAAAGTTTTAAAACATTTTACATTATTTGATATGAAAATAGCATTTTTTATGTCATAGAAAAAATATTGAATGCTAACACGATATTGGTATACTATAGCATTTTCATTTTCATATTAGCTATTAAATGAAAGTGTGCAAAACTTATACAAATAATAAAAAATACAATAAGGAATTTAATAGTGAGGGTGAACAACTAACTACAAATAGTATGTATTAGACTTACTACTAGCAGTAGATAATGATTCACCTGCATATTACAAAATCATTCTGGTTCTGAAAATAAAATTTTATCTTTTAAACACTGGTTAATATTATCAGCTCTGAGTCTTCCAGGTCTATTAATTTTCAGATTTAAATTAAATGCTTTTTGCCAGCTTTTGTTACTACCCAATTAATTTTCAAATCCAATTAAGATAAAAATCATCCATAATAATATCATTCTTGTTATTAAACCTATAATTTTGCTGATTTCATTTACCATTTTTGACCTACCATTAATAACTCCTTAGAGTTGAGCATGCACTCTAGGGCTGGTTTCTGTGAACTGTTGATGCATTTGGAAAACCATGTCCTCTTGAATAGGATATTAGTTTTTCTAAAGGCAGAGATAAGTGAGTTAAAATGAATAATTCATTTGACATGTGTAACCTATTTTTAGGCTATCATGATATTACCAAGTTCATAGATCATAGTTTATTAAAAATACTAATTGTGTACAAGATAATTCATTTTGCATTTTGATTTCTACAGAAAGGGATAGAGGTAAATGTGATGATGTTTATGGGTTTGTCCAGTAACTTTATTTACTGGGAGTCTGCACAAGAATATTCGCTGTTAATATTTGATTACCCAGTGTTGAAAACATTTTTCTAAGTACTAAATGTTCATAATGCTTTCATTCCATTCCCAATGGAAACAATGTCATTCAGATATATTTATTTGCTGGAAGCCTGCTTTCTGTAAATCATTGCCTGTAAGACTTCAAATGCTTGGAACCAACTAGTAGAGGTTGAGTTGCAACCACAAATAGAATAGAACATAAACATTTTGTATCCTTTGTCCAAACGTAACTAACTAAGCTACTGTTCCACATCTATTCTAATTCCACAGACTTTGTTCTAGTTAAGAACTCAATGTTCATAGTGCTTAAATTCCCATTCATGGGTACTCTTAGCAGACTAACAATCTTCTCTATTAAGATTAGACCCTCATATTTATGCCTGATAAATGAAATTAAACAACATGAACTGAATAACTTACATGATCACTTGTTGTCAACACAGTTCACATAAATACAGATGAAAATCTGCATTTCATAAAATGAAATGTGTTATTTTCAAAGGTTTGAAAGTCAGAAAACAGATAATATGTCATGTCTTTCCACAACCTATTTTGCTTTCCAAATTCTGAGTATTAGATACCTTCCTTACTTTAATTGACATGTCTCCTTTGACTATGGCCGACTAGTCAGTGTTACTTAGTTATGTCTAAAGGTAGAATATAACAAAATACTTGCATTTAAGAAAAGAAAATCTATTAAAAAATCTACACATCATGAAGAATAACCATCAACATATCTGCATAACATTTTTCTCATAAATAGCAATAACATAAATTTATTTAAGAACTGAATTTACAATATATAAATCTACATCATTTTTCAAGCCTGATTCCAGAAACAGTTTAGAGAATTTTGTACCATCCTGATTACAAGCAGTACATGATATACTGATATATCTTTCATAAATGCTTATTCTTGACCAAGATACTGATATTTAACAAAGATTTTTAAATAAAAAGATACAAAATCAAATTAAGACTATGGGTAAATATCAGACTTGAAGTATGTTGAAAAAGATAAAAGGTACATAAAGAAACTGAGTCATCATGACAGACTGTTTATTTTCCTGTTTATTTAAAATTGTTTTCTCCATCTGGAATAGCTTTTTCTATTCTAAAATCATAGGATTTTCACCTTAGACTATTAGGTGAAAAAGCTAGTAGCTTCCTTACTGGATCTATCTTGACTATGATCCATCTCTTCATTAAACTTAAAAATGTACAGCTGGAGAGAATTAAGCCTTAAGAAGGACTGAAGAGGGCTCATCATTCAAATGAATGAATGTTTTGCATTTGGAAGCAGTAGGAAGGACTGAATGAAACGAATGAGTCATCTGTTTTGGAGCTGACACAGAATTTAGAATTCTTTATTGCAGGTATAGATCATAAGTCAGTTGAAAGGAGAAACATAAACATTTGGGGAAAATATGGCATTTTATTTAAAGCTTCTTATTAACCAAGCATAGATTACTTTTTTTGTTGTTGTTCTATATGATACGTTACCTGTTCAAAAAAAAAAAAAAAAAAAAAAATTGTAGTTAAAAAACTTATTTAAAAGCTATATAAGTGTTATTTTTTAAAAAAATATGTGTTTTAAACTGTAGATTTGTGGGGTTTTTAATAGAAATATGTTTCAGTTTGGATTGTTTAGCCTTACTATTTAGAAAAGCAGATGTATTTCCAGTGATTCTTTACTGATTTGCTTTGTTCCTTATGAAACTTCTGGGTTTAACTCTATAGTAAAGAAACCATATGTGTAAGATTTGCAAAACTAAAACCTTTAATGTCAGAGAGGTGAAATAAAATAACAAAACCTTGTCTGTGAGATTCCTGTCACAGCTACAAGATAAGTCTTCAGTTTGGAAGATGACACAATCTTTTCTGTTAAAATATTTGTTACCAATACTGATTGAAAAACAAGAGAATTTTAAAGAACAAGCAGAAAACAGGCTTTATTTTTTAATTTCTAAGCAGTTTCCTTTTCAGTGATAGTTCTTTTAGCTGTCCCCAAGTACTAAGTAATGGACTAATGTTAAGAAATTTAAGAAGCTTGTAATTTATTCAGGTACTGTTTCTTTATATTAAGGTTATTTGAAATACAAAAATAATTGTCAAAACTGCTGGACTAGAGTGGAGCAACACAAGCCCATCAAATGAAAAACAGAACAGCACTTTTTTGAAAAGATAAGTGATGGCACTATTGAAATGCTGGCAATATTTATATAGTCAGACATAGACTGGTTTATTTGATGGAAACTTGAATGACAATATTTCTTCAGCAAACAGTAGATGAAGTCCCAGAGTCACAAGTTGGAGGCAAAAAAAAAAAAAAAGTAGCGCTATAATTTTCATCATGACTTTCTGGATCTCAGCCTATTCCAAGTGAGCCTTTCAAGAAAACTGCTAAAGATTCCCAATAATAAATTGAGATTTACCTGACTGGTTTCAGATATTTTTGTCTAAAACCATAGCAGAGTTGTTGCTCTTCCTGCACTCAGTTTGCAGCCTGTCTTCCAGGTACACTTTCTCACTAGTTACATGATGCATTCTCTCCCTTCTATTCTGGTGTATTTTAGTTACTGCTATTTACCACCCATATTTTCAAGAATAATAAATGTTTGTAAGGAGGAGCCATAAAATGCAAGCCTTCTGTTCTGGAAAGTCCTCATTTGCAAGCTTTAACTAGAAGTATGTGAGTTGAAATAGAATATTCACGTTGCATATATTTGAAATTGCTCTGTATTTCCATTAACAACTTACATGAATTGAACTAGTGAAGCAATTCCCACATTTTTCCTACAGAAAAAAAGTGTGATAATGACCCAAATTTATGTAGGTTTCCAATTCCAATGCATTTTATGGACTGATAATTTCAAGACCTGTATTGAGCTTGAATTCAGTTACATCGGCATTTTACCCTTAATTTATTATTATAGCTTACATTTTCAGATTAATTACAAAATTTCACAATAAGAATGCAATATAACAATTTGTATGAAAAACAGAAATCAAACCAACAGTTATTAAAGTGAGGGAAGGGATATAGGCATAATGAATGTCCCTAATCCCGAAATTTGACCAAGCTAAAAAGGATTAAAAGGTAGAGGTACCAAAGTAACTTTAGCAAGGAGGCACATCTGACAAACAGGCATAATGAAGCCAAATAATACAATTCTTTATCAACTCTCAAAACTGAAGAGTGTGGCTAGAAGAATTATAAGAAGTGATATTTCACTGTGCAGCAGTAGAATGACTGGAATTATGAGGCCAAAGATAAATCACACTCATATTCTTATTTAAACAGCCATGACTGGAAGGGAGGTATAGTTTCTTTCCTCTATGAAAAGAGCAGGCTGATACAAGAAGTAAAACTCTTGTGCTCTGGGAATACTTAAACAATGATTCTTCTAATGAGGGGAACATGCTTTAATTATGAAAGAAGAATTTTTTGGGCAGGTTAGATAAATTATACTTCTTTTTTGTGTTTAAACATGTGCATATCTTGATCTAGTCAAGAAAAGTTAATTGTGAAATTTGCATCTATAAGAATGGATCCTAAGTATAGCTAAATTCTTTTTCATAACTTTGCTCAGTCTCAAGAAAATAAAAAAAAAAAAAAAATCCACTCTAAATGTCAGTTAGTCTTTACTTCATCCTTCTGATTATGCTATTTTTTCATTCAAAAGGAGAAAAAAATAAGAAAGCAAAAGAAAAAATAAGTCATATTATGCATTTTGGAAATAAGATTTAATCATTGAGGGAAAAGGAGTTTGAGTTTCTTGGGGGTTTTAGGTTTGAACTTGATACAGGCTTCTCTTCCCTCTTCCTCCTTTTTTTTTTTTTTTTTTTTTTTTAAGGTTTTAGACTTCTGCAAAAGGTCACCACATAGAGATAAAAGAGTAGATGAAACAAAAAGCAATAAGACAAAACAATAAAACTGTCATTGTTTTATTGACCTTTTTCAAGTTCATTCATCACAGACTATATGGTAAATCTTGTTACAGCTTAGAAGCTAATGTTGCTGCATTTGGAAGGATCTCTAGCATCCACTTACCAATGGCCCTTTCTGGAAAGGTCAGATCATAAGAAGCCTCATTCTGAATCAAAACTATATGTAATCAGTGACTCAAGACAAAGATTATTTTTCAGTCTCTGCAGAATGAAAACAGGCTGGCTAAGACAATTTATGTTCTGCTCTTACTTAATTTTGTGCCAAGTTACCATGATAACAAACAAAAGGGATACATGGTATATTTCTTAACAGTGAGGAATAAAAATGGGCAGAAAACAAGAAAGTAGATTCTTTTTTGAAGATTTTTTCTTTTTCCATTAACTTCAGAAGTCCAGCAAATGCAATGCAAGGGCATTACACCAGGGTATGTTTCATTAGTTAACAAATGTTTAAAAATATTTGTGTTGTCACTGCAGCCTGCTTCTGAACTAAAATATTTGTCTTACTGTCCTGTAAAAGGGAGCTACAACAAGGAACTTATTTTGTTTTCTTTTATTTTCCCCAAACAAGTTAACTCTTCTCAGTAATCATATATTGGTTACATACAAGTTTGGTTCTCAGATCTCACAAAAAAACTGATTTTGTAGTGTTTCTCTTTCATGTATTTGTATTTTAAACAGAAAAAAATAATTCCTTATTGTACATACGAGATGTACTTTTATAATGTAAAATCTAGTGCAGGGCACAAATTCAAAATAATGAACTAATTGCTACATATAGAGAAGTTTTTCAGGACATCTTGGAGTAGAAAAGAGGTGTCATTTTTATAATCTGTACGGAGCTGAAAAATTATGTTTGATACATCTGATGAAAAATATGTTTATTTGCTAATGAATGAATACAAAGCCTGTACTGACAACCTTTCTATAAATTATTCTGTTTAATTTTGTTAATTATTTCTTGTAAATGAACCTTTTCCTTTATTAGAGCATAATAAATGATAAAGAAGTCCTAATTTTGAATTCTCTTCATCTTTCCAAGTAACTGGGTGAGAATGTATTTGAAGTGTGATAAAGTATAGGAAATCACTCTAAGCTCTGAAAATTTCAGAGGCAGATTTCAGTATGCAGCTCCTACTTTTGGCCTATGCTGAATGCTTTTAAGGTTGAAGTAGAAAATTAGGAATTTTCAAGTGTTTGCAGAAGGAATATTGGTAAGAGTATTTCTGTACTCTGGAGATCTTCATCAGATCCTATTTTTAACTAAATTCACATAATTCTTCCTCTTTATTTCTTTCCCTGGCACTTTATGATGTCATGCAAGCACTTTACACTTATCACACATCTATAAGAACCCCTAAGAATACATCTTTATTGATTCAAATTATATCTGTATATCACATGCTCATTGTAATTTTTAGTGAACTAGGAATTTCACTCATAATCTGTTTCCCAAAAATACTCTTGCCTACATTCTGATTTGACACTTTCAGTGCGATTGAAACTGTTAAGATCTGGCATCCTTCTCATCTAGCTTTCTTTCATGTGGGCCATGAAGAACTACAGTCACCAAAAAGAAAGATTTCCACTTCTTAAGAAACTTATTTTTCCAAGAAAGATGTTTCATGTTCTTTGCAAAGGTTTCTAAATCTCTGTACTATCTAGAGAGGAAGGCTTAGTTTTGGTAGAAGAACTTGAGAAAATGTGAATCGTGTTTGTGTCTGTGATACTGACTAATACTTTCTAACCCACTGAGAAGGAGGGAGAAAGATTCAAGAAACATGACACTGAACTTGGCATCTAATCTTACGAAAAACTGGATGCCACATTTGTGAAAATCAGAATGACTATCCAGAATGCAGCTTGTTTTTTGTGCGACTGTTGTCACTACTGAAATGCACCATCCATGGCCTAACTACACTCACATCCCCTGTTTGGTCTCTATAAACATTCAGGAAGAGATTCCATTTTTTCCAAATGGAAGAGTTCAGTGACACACCTTTGTTTATATGCACTTCCATGTCAGATATCATTGTGTCAGATGGTATACATCTAATCAGAGATTTCCTTTCTGCTGCCATCATCACACAGTTTCAATTTCTTTAACCATACTGCCAATATCCACCTCTGACATTGTGGAGTACCATAATAAAACAGGAGGCATTACTTTCAGAGCATCCCTCATACTTCCCAAGCCAAAGAGGAGCTGAAGCTGAGAAGAAACCAAAGTGTGTTCCCACACTATAAATAATTTGAAATAATGAGGAAATAGTGGTCAACCTTTTTGATTTGGGGATCAATATGTCTAATGTTTGGAATTCATTAGAAGAAACCTTTAGTGTGATGTATCAATCTCTCTCTGAATACAAATTAATAGTAACTCCACAAATCAATAAAAGTGCTTTGGTTGCAACATTCCCCACATTTCTTTTATGTTTCTCTCCAGGAAAAAAAAAAAAAAAAAAGTATAATCAGGAATAAATGTGGTTCTATGAATCCACTATGAATCCACTACAAATAAGAGTGTTCTGACAGATTATTAGAAAATTTACTGTTTTATACGCTCTGTATTACAACGATGTTTTGGAGTGATTCCAGCTAAGGAAGTACCACTTGCATCTTTCATTACTTCACTTCCCCCTATTTCTAGTTACCATATTAGAAAATGAAAGATGGATTAGTCATTCAAAATAGCACTTCCATACAAATTACAAGAATGCTTTATAAATGTCTGCTCCTTCTCTTGTCAAGAACAGACTTAATGCTGTATAATATTATTTATTTATTTATTAAACTGCTTGTTGATGTCACAGATTCCTGCACAAATATAGAATCACTGTACATATAAAAAATTAGATTTCTTAAAGCAAGTTGATCTTGAACTGCATTAGCCAGAAACTAGTGTTTTGAGGCATCTCAATTCTCCTTACAGCTACCAGTCACAGAATTTTACGTTAATAACCTAACTCTTTCATCTGATTGTCTTCAGACATGAAATAATGCAGCTTTTCCGTGTAGAGATTCATTAACTAAATTATCTATGACATTTTATAAGGTATAGAATTATGAATACATAATCTTGCTACATTGTTCTTGTGTAAAGAAATGGTAAGTAACCAGTCCAGTACAAAATAAATATATTTATTACATTTAGTTCCTTGTGTTCAGCTCCCTACTAGTCTTGGCAGTATTTCATAGACTGAAACATATGAAATCATATAACTGAAACAGAAATCTCCAGAAAATTATTTGCCATCTGATTTTTCTGATCACAGTCTTTCTCTTTTTCAGTTAAATATTTGTCAGATATATCAGGTTCAAGAGATCAAATACAGACACTCATTACAAAGATGAAATCTTAGCTATGGTTATAGTAAACCATTCAGCATCTGGTCATCATTTCTATTTTTGTATTTAGTATGGAGAAAGTGTCACTGGATCTTTTTCCACTTTCCAGCCCAAGCTGCAATGTTCAGCAACCTGCTAGAGTTTACGGTAATAACTGGCAAATGTCTTTTCTAATAGAATGTATCTCATCATAATGAACTTTGTATAAATACATAGTAGCTTGCTAACTGGCATTTAGCTGTTTGTTAATTTGTATTTGTGTTGCAACCTACCTTCTGACTTTACTACATCATATTTCTTCAGAACAAAGTGCACAGAATTCCCAATTCTTTGTCTGGTTCTCTCATACTTTATTTTGAAAACTCCAGGCTCTTTTGTCCACTTCTACTAACTACCATTTTTTTTCTGGTAAAACTGCATTAGTACCATAACAGTCAATACCCTGACTTTGGAAAATAAAGCTCTCCTGTTTACAGTGGGATAGATTGAAGAGATAAAAGAACCCTCAGAATTCAATAGTAGCACGTTAGTCACCATCAAAATAATACAATACTCAACATATTTTATAAATGACCTGCATCAGTGAAAGCCATTGGTCAAGACTGAGGCAATCACAGTACCAGAATTGAAATATATTTGACACTGGTACAAAAATGATACAACATAAAAAAAGTACGTTTATTACAGAAGTCGTGCTGTTTACACGTGTCGGGAGGTAAGGTAAGAGCTCTGTGATAAATAGGTATGATTCCAATAATGCTCTAATGTTAGAGCATTACCCTATTGCTCTGAAGAATGACGTTTTGCATGATTTGCTCAGAGGTCAGGTACTTGACTGTAGAGGTTAATAGCTTTAGTATTACTGTTGTCAAATAACAAAGGTAAAGGTTTGTGTTTGATGGCCCTGCCAAAATGTGCACAGATCTGTCACTTGTTTTCACTTGAATTGGAAGGAGAAAGACAAGTGCAGTATTTGCAGAGCTGAGGGGGGGGGAAAGAAGGGCAAATATCTATTTCCATGACAGCCAGAATCAGATTCTGGGTACATGAAGTATTCACCAGGCAGAGCCAGCAATAAAGATCTTTTAAGGGATTTAATAACAGCTAAGTAAGCTTCAAACTAATGTAAGACAAGTAACGATATAGAGTTGGTACACAAAGGAAATCAGACTCTTATACAAATGTTGCTGAGATCACCTCATTCGAGAATATAGGTATTGCTTCTCAGGTTTAAAGTTCCTGAAGGAGTCATTTTCCTTAAGAGATTAAATCTGTAAATCCAGAGGCAGTCAGTGGTTGGTTATTCAAAAAACAGATTAAAATTAATGACAGTAAAGGATTTGTGCAGAAAAACACAGGACAATACACACTTTCTTCTTCATGTGTGTTTCAATTTTGCCTTTCTTGATGACTTTTACTTAATTGAGTTACCACCATAACACAGGGAGGAAGGATATGTGACTCGTTAGCCACAGCTGCATGAGGGCTGGCCCTATTTTTCATCAGTACATCTTCTGGTGCTTAAGAGACTTACTCTGCACATTCAATAAGAAAATCTAATTGCCTGACATTTTGATATAGTCTCTTCACAAGGTCTTCCAGAGCCTGTATTGTGATCCATAGTATCAAATCACACAATCTGCTACATCCCATGGGCTAGAAGATATGATATTTGCAAGTACCCAGGGATAACAGACATTTGCCAGCTGCCTCATTGCCACTAGCAAAACCCTAACAAAATAATTCTTAAATTGAAGAAGTGGTGAGATTGAACAGCATGGGACACAGTTACATGCAAAGATACAACTTATTCCCAGCTGAATTCCCTCCTGGGATTTTGCAGAAGCAACTGCCCTGTATTCCATTAAACACTGCAGTGGGTCACCCTGCAGTACACTGCTCAGGTTTCCAAATACTGTAATACTTCAGACAAGCAAAGAAGAGGGAGGTGGTATGCAAACGGCAGTGAATTATTAAATCTGACTTTATTGAAAGGACTGCATTACTGAAATTTCCAAAATGATGAGAATTTCTTCCAGGTGTTTTATGTAATTGCATTTCTGGAATCTATGATCTTTGTTTAAACAAGACATCGATTTGTATTTTCTTAACAACTGCTAATTAAATTTCCACTGTTGCTATAAAAGGAAAAGGAATAACACCCTTAGTGATACAACATTGTTAGAATGTTTGGACTGATAAATCTCAAGATTATATTAAATGAAAAAAAGATTTCTTGCTCTGCTTTTAATTGCAGAATCTTTAGCTGAATTCTTACACCATGAATTTATGCTGTGTGCTCTAGTATTTTCAGTTATGTAATTAAATAATTAGTGAAGTAGAAATGAATAAAAGGAATGAGATGTTTTGGGGAGGGTTAAGTTGGTTTTGGTTTTGGTTTTGGTTTTTTGAGATGTGATTTTTTTTTTTTTTTCTCCTTCACTGGTTAGGTTTTTTTATAGCTTGTTTTGAGAAAATGAAAAGTAAGACTTATTTTGTCTTCTTATTTAAATGGAATGTTAGATAGAGTAGTATTATAAAAGTGAACCGTTTTGTGAAACCTCATTTTTAGCTGTTACAAACTTAATAAGCATAGTACAATTTAGACACCACCTCCAAAACTATAATCTCAGCAAGAAAAGTTAAAACAGAAGAAAACATGAAGATAAGTTCCGAAGACTAACTTTCTAATACTCTGAAGTGAACAATCACATCTATAAGTAACCATTGGAACACACACTAATGCATGTTGGATGGGACCAATACACCTAAGCTGCTGTTCTAACAACTTTGATGAGATTTTTCTGGCCCTTGTTCAGGTGAGTTTTGAATACTTACAAGAGTGCAATGAATAAATATACATGAATACGAATGAATCTTCAGCGTCGTAGTATTTCAAGTTCCTGTCATTTCTTAGCTTTCTTTTACAGTAGCTAGGTACGTCACATCTCACCAAGTACAGTTAATAGCTGCAAGGTCAGCTAACTCAATTCTTTGTTACACTCCTGCCATATCCTTCAACACGGAGAATAAAATAAGGTTCTTAGATACCATTGCTGTGAAGGCAATGCAAATGTTGACATAGGGTCCAAGGCAAATGACCAAACACAAAATCATCAGGACTATTTTTATTCTGTCAAATGCAGATTTGTTAACAAGTGTAAAGGTCTGTGATACTGGCACATTACATTCTCTATGCGGTTTCTCTCTGACTACAAAGACCTACAAGGTGAAGAATCAGATACGTGCTGTGATATGGAGAACATTCGATGCGTGTGGGCTTGCCCTGCCCCATCCTGTGACTTAAAGTAAGTGGTGAAGGGTGACGTTCCTACTGAATTTTATCTGTTTATGTCAGAACATTTTTTATAGCAAACTGTAGATCCATATCAACCCACACCCTCACTTTACATGGAAAGATTTGGAAAAATGAAAAGACACAAAGACCAATTAGACTTGTGGATCTATGTCATATGGTAACACTCAAAATCTTCCATCCACATATTAAAAAAAGAACTCTGTAACTGAGAAGAATACAACAGTACATGACTAGTATTTTAACATATGCATATTTCTTTTATGCCTACCAAAATCCAAAACATCTGTTGCTTTAGATTTAAAAACTAAAATATTTTGAATCAGAAGTGGAGACAGATTTTGTTTTTAGCAAATCTAAATAATCTACTTAGATTTCTGTTGTTCTGTAAAAACTTTGAATGTAAAGCTTTTTCTTCATCCATGCACTTCAGTAATTAATTTTACACAGAATTTGTTTTTTTTAGTCCATTGGACTTGGTTTTTATGTATGTGTTTGTGTTGGATTTTTTAAAGACCATTGAATAAATTTTTTATATACGTTGGTCTATCTATTTTATTTTTTACATCGGACTGAAAGCCATATTTAGTGTCTACTGTGAAAGAAAATGATGTCTTCAATTGTCTTCTGCGGACTAAGGATTGAAAAAGCCATTGCACATAAAAATATTAAAATAGCTAAATAGATTTGGGGCATCAAAATCATTTTCTCTGCTACAGTGCCATGTAGTTGCTCCTTGATCATAGACACTGTTTTTGTGAAAGATACGTTAGATTTCCATTCTAGCAGCCTTGGCTAGATAACAAGCACAAAGGTTATAAGCCTCTTCCCACTGCCTGAGATAAAGAGTTCTTAATTTAACACAGCTTGAAGATCTCATATAAGAGAATTAGAAAACAAGTATAGCAACTATATTTTTCCCAGTTTGTGCTTATTCTGCTCATAATGATCATATATGAGGGCTGCTTCGAAAATAATACCTCCCATCCTGGATTGCATCAAGAGAAGCGTGACCAGAAAGTCGAGTGAGGTGATTCTGCCCCTCTTCTCTGCTCTTGTGAGACCCCACCTGAGTACTGCATCTAATTCTGGAGCCCCCAATGCAAGAAAGACGTGGAGTTGTTGGAGCCAGTCCACAGGAGGGCCACAAAGTTAATCAGAACACTAGAACACCTCCCTTATGAGGATGGGCTGAGAGAGCTGGGGCTCTTCAGCCTGGAAAAGAGAAGGCTCCTGAGGGACCTTACAGAGGTCTTCCAGTACCTGAAGGGGAACTAAAGGAAAGCTGGGGAGGGACATTTTATAAGGGCAGGGAGTGACAAGACAAGGGGAAATGGTTTTAAATTGGAAGAGGGACTAGATATTAGGAAGAAATTCTTTACTATGATGGTGGTGAGACACTGGAACAGGTTGCCCATAGAGGTTGTGAATGCTCCCTTCCTGGAAACATTCAAGGCCAGGTTGGATGGGACTTTGAGCAACCTAGTCTAGTGGGAGGTGTCTCTGCCTATAGCAGGGTGGTTGAAACTACATGATCTTAAAGGTCCCTTCCAACTCAAACTATTCTATAATTCTATGATTCTATGATCTATTTTATTTTGTTGGCCCACAAGGTCAGAGGTAGGTGTTGGTATGGTAGTAAAGGGTGAACTCTCCCACCAACATGCCATTACATTTTGTTGCAATGTGACAGATGGCAGCAAATGGGCAGTCTGACAAAATGTCATCCATCTGTTGTGGAAGTGTGCATGAAGAAAAGGTATATAATTGAATTCCTCCATGTAGAAAAAATGACATCCACTGGCATTCACCGACACTTGGTGAACATTTATGAAGACCAAGCAGTGGATGTGAGCACAGTGAGGTGGTGGGCAGTGTATTGCAACAGTGGCAACAGCAAACTGAAAGACAAACCACATTCCAGACAGCCATTCATATTTTTAAGAGCACAGTGTGCAGGCTCTTGTTCATCATTAGGGAAAATGCATAGCTAACAGTGGTAACTATGTTGAAAATAGTGATTCATAGCTGAGAATTCGCTCTGTCAAAGAGTGTTAGTCTGTTCTTTGTATGTGTTGTAGTTTACATGGATATAAACAGGCAACCTGTTTTGGAGCAACCTACGTACATTGGAGAAGCTGCCTATCCTATTTTTCTTCATACAGCAAATTCCAGTTAAGAGTTTCCTAACATGTTTTAATGTCTTTATTTTTCCAACAGGAATGTATAAAATTAGGAAGCATAGAAAAAAATTAAAGTTTCTTAGAAACAGAATTCATTTCAAATAAAAAGTTCAAAGAAGTCTTTAATCAGTGGCTTAAAAATTACATTGAATGAAAACAGGGAAGCAGTACAGTTTAACATTTACACTTTTTTACAGTTTGGGAAGAAATTTATACTGATGTTGCTCTAACTGAAGGGTCTGAATTCAGTTCAGAATTATCAAGTAAATTGAAGTGTATAAATGAAAGTGTCTACGTGACCATTGGATGTGTAAGAACCCAGTATGATCCGCAGAGGTCTCATTGGTTTTGCCAATGGAGTCTTGTAGTGGAATTCCAAAGTCACAGCCTGAACCAATGATTGAGCTACATGAGTATATGAGTGCCTGGAGCAGGTGGGGGGAGTCCTAGAGCCACCTCTTCTGTCTCTGCAATACTTCCCATGCCACCTGAGTCTGTGCAGGTCCCCCTTTTTCCCCACACTTCTCTGCTGCAGCACAACAGTATGAACGGGGGAGGATCACATTCCTCATCTCATCCCTTTCTCCAAACTTTTACTGGGAGGTGTGAGTTAATTCCTCTTTGATATCTTTTCCTATCATACCTATTTCTCAAATAAAGGCTCTGTCATTGCCTTTGTTTGCTCTACAAATCTGCAATTCAGCTCAAGCTAATAAAGAAATCCATGGCAGGATTCCTCTGCTTAAGTACTGTTTGAGTTGCTTGATGTATCTAATAATGCCATGCAGGCCTGGAAAATCTGTGTACTCTGGGAGGGAGAACTGGAAGCCAGGACACTCCTATGTCATCTAAAACATCTAAAACAATTTTCTTGATTGTTTTAAAGTGAATGCATTGTCCATGGGCATAAGACAAAGGTATCACGTGTTTAACACTGTTAGAAAAGCTGTTGAATCCTCAGAAAGCTGTAGAAGTACCAGACTTCCAAGGAAGATCTACTGATCTACTGAAAATGCCTCAAAGTTCAATGCTCAAATGTAGAAGGGAATTAAGTTCAAGATAACTCTTTTTTAATAGTTCCATAGGAATTCACACGTATAGGCATATATCTGAAGCTGAACTTCATTCTTAGGACATGAATTTTTTTTCATATTTTGAGAAATTTTTCCAGCTCTTTAGAGATCCAGAGTCTAGCTTCTGTATGCATATTAAAAACCACAGTGGGGAAGGAGTCGCTAACTTACAGTTGACAGTGTATTATGTAGGAGAAGTGACTTGCTTTATGAAGATGTTAATTAGAATGAATAAAATATTGTAAAGTACAATTTAAATCAGATTAATACTTTTGTTAATTACCCAGATACTCCTCCCTAGGAGGTTACATCTCACGTTAAAATAAAATAAAATAAGTTAAAAATCACATATTATAATGAATTCAAGTTCTTATAAGTTAAATGGCTGTATTTTTCTCACATTTTGTATTGCACGATTCAAACAGAGGCAAAGTTTACAAATTATCTGGTTTTCAACAGAGCCATTGAATTTTCTGCTGATACTACTTTCTATATTTTGGTAATTGCTTTGGAAGGGCTTTCTGTTTGAGATAAACAATCAATGAGATCCTCTTTTAATGTGAAGATAACAGCATTTTATTTCCTCCTGAAAATAAGTTTAAACTGTGAGGATGTAAAAGACACAGGATGACAGTTATTACTGCTTTTGAGTACTGTCGTTCTTTTTGTAATAGAATGCTTATCAGTTCTGTGCTCTATTTTAAATGAGAGCAGAGCATAACAGTTTTGTGATTACTGCTGAAATTTTTAAAGAACAGAAATATAACAAATATGGAAGACCATTGTAAATTTTGTGTGATATTGATCAAACAAAAATTGAATTAACCAGCCTTTGTTGACTTACAAGAACACATATAGGGACAAAAAATCTGAGTGTTTACTCAAAAATTAAATGAGCTAAAACTGAATGATTTGGGCTTCATTCATTACTACCAGATGAATCTGTGTCATGTGGAGACATACAAACTGGTCATACAAGCATTCAGTATATGACAGCTAATTGCTGTATCAGTTGAAAGTTTTAATCAGAAATTCTAAGCTTTCATGATAGTAGCAATGAACAATCTGGATCTCAAACACTAATCACAGAATTAACAGAATTGCAGGAATTGGAAGGTACCTCTAGACACCATCTAGTCCAACTCACCTGCTAAAGCATGTTCCCTACAGTAGGATGCAGAGGAAAGCATCCGGCTGGGTTTTGAATGTCTCCAGAGAAGGAGATTCCACAGCCTCTTTGGGCAGCTGTTCCAGTGCTCTGTCACCCTCGCAATAAAGAAGACCTTTCTCACGTTAATAAAGAACTTCCAGTGTTCCAATTGGCATCTGTTCTTGTGTCCAGTTGTTGAGCACGACCAAAAAGATTCTGGCTTTCTCAGGATCCAGAACCAGATATAGTATTCAAGATGTGGCCTCATAATGGCAGAGTAGAGAGGGAATATCACCTCCCTCAACTTGCTGGCCACACTCTTTTTAATGCACCTCAGGATACTATTGGCCTTCTTGGTCATAAGGGTGGCTCATGGCCACTGTTGCCCATCAGGACACCCGAGTCCTTCTCCAAAGAGCTCCTTTCCAGCAGGCCAGCCCCTAACCCGGATGATGTGTGTCATTTTTCCTCCTCAGGTGTAGGACTCTTCCTCTCCACTCAACTCTCCAGCCTATCCAGGTCTCACTGAATGGGAGCACAGCATTCTAGTGTGTCAGCCACTCCTTCCAGCTTTGTATCATCAGCAAATTTGCTTAGGATGCATTCTATCCTTTCATCCAGGTCACTGATGAAGATGCTAACATACTCAGTACCTATTCCTTGGGAGCAATGCCACCTAAATGCTTCCAACTTGACTCAGTGTCTCTGATGACAACACCCTGAGCTCTGTCAATCAGACAGTTTTCTATCCACCTCACTGTCCACTCATCTAGCCCACATTTATTCGCTTAACTACCATGATTTTATGGGAGACAGAATTAAAGACCTTGCTAAAATCAAAGTAGACAACACACACTGCACTTCCTTCATCTACTCAGCCAGTCATGCTTTTGCAGAAGACCACTGGACAGGTTAAACATGATTTTCCCTTAGCAAACCCATGTTAACTACTTGTGATAACCTTCTTTTCCTCCACTTGCTTTTAGATGGCATCTGGAATAAATTGTTCCATTACAGTCCGAGGGACGAAGATGACAGCTTTCAGTATCATTCATACCTACATGAAGGAGCAACAGCAGATAATAGTCCTTGCTCCTGACAAGCTGTGGCACCCTCTTGGCAACATCCCAGATCTTAACTTCCAGGAGGCAGCATAAATATCAAGATTTCCTGTCAGAGAAGCAGAGGTGAGCCTCAGTGCCTTTTACAAGGAGTCACCTGTGACAAGCACACAGCATTTCTTTTTATGATATCCACTGCAGGCTACCAGAATAGTTTCTTCTTGCAGATTTTGGTCATGGGTGTCATGGGCATATAGCTGTACAAGGTTTCATGTCTGTTTTCGGTAGTGAAGCTAGAGGGTGAGGACTGAAGTGGACCCCCAGTTTTGTGTACCAACTTTACCATGTAGACCACAACTTTGCAAAATACAGCTAACAAGAATAGTTAAATCCCAACTTGATTTTTCGTTAGAAACACAAAAAGATCATGCACAAGTTTCTAGTATTCTCTCTGTAGGGGAATTGTTAGGCCATGGCTTGAACTGGTGATTAAGCACCTGCTGAAGGGGTGTGTCTAGCCCACAGAGCACAGGCAAATTGTTTGCTCCTGTGCTCCCCATGTGACCAGAATGGGTAAACCCCTAGGCTCATATAAGGACTAGCCACTGAAGGGAAAGCATCTTCTGGATATAGGCTATTTGCTGAGTAGGAGGGCTGTGTGGCTGAAGATCTCTTTCCTCTGTTGCTCAGCTTCTTCATCTCTTCTGTTTGTGTGGTTATTGGCCTACCTGTGAATACTTTCCGAGTATTGCTGATAACCTATTGGAAGCAATTTTGCTTCTTTTTGAGAAGAACACTATCATAACGAGTTTGTTCCATAATTTAAACATAAAATGAACAAAACAACAACAAAAGAGTTGATTACGTTACTGTGTATATCATTGCATTCATGCAATCTTGGTTTTATCATTCTAATAAAAAGTGCAGTAGGAGCACAGAACAACCTAGAAAGAACACAAGTATGATCATGGAATACAGAGTGGCTTCTGAGTAAAAAGAAAATATATTAAAAAGAGCAGGTCACTTGAGGAGTATTTTATAGTATTTTTTTTAAATATGAAATGGAGCTTAAAATAAAAGCACAACTTTTTACTTTAATTCCAAACTAAGAAACTGAAGAGCATCAGGTAATATCTACCAGGATGAACAAGAAGTGAACAGAAGTGCTTTTTTTCCTCCACAGTCTTCCAAAAGTAACTGTGGAACTCACTGCTACAGGATTATATCTGTAGCAAAGGATATAAGTATTCAGAAAGTTACTACAGATATTAATGGTAAAAATCTCATTATAGCTATGAAACTTGTTTAGAAGCAGGTTTTTGTTCAGAATATTCTAGGAACAAATATGTACAGGAGTGTAAGATATTGTTTGTCAACTGTGATCTTTATTTGGTTTTGTATGATATATTAAACAGTTCTCAAGGGATAATCAGGTGATTTTATTACAGAAAAACTGTCTGCGCTAGTCAAGAAACTTCTGTAACTTTCTTTCTAGGGTAAAAAGGTCTTTCTTTTCCTACTCCTCTGTATATAAACAGAATAATACAGTGGGAAAAAAAAAATTGTAAAGTTTAGAAATGTAACTTCTACAATTTTTAAAGCAAAAAATCACTACTCTAGTGTAATTTAAAATATAATTTTGTGAGTTATTAGAATATTATCCTTTTTCTATATTGAGTAAAACATCATGTTATATCTATCATTGAAAAAAAAATTGAATGTGGTGGTAATGCCACTTACCTCTGCTTTCCGCAATCAAGAAATTTTGCTAAGAAAAAGAAATCAATACTTTCATGCATTTGTATGAAACAAGTTTATAAATTTATAATTTTTTTGTCCAAATTAGTAATAAAGGGGATGGAATTTTCAATGTGTTATGCCAATAAAAATATATATATAATCAAAGTCAGACATTTGGTCTGGAATCATTCTTAAACAAATTGCTAGTCATTACTAAGATAAATCTGAATGATTGTGCTTTCTTCTCCTGATTTCTTCATGATGTTTACCATTGAGATCAGTATTAATCATAAGACTTGGATTTAATTTTTTCACGTGGAACATGCACAAAGAGCACTGCTGACTATTCATAAACATCACTAAGTCCTAACAGCTTTTTTTTTCCAATATTTTCAATATTTCTTTCTTTATAATACATATATTTTTTTTTATTTCTTGATTTGAATTGTAATAGGTAACTATCTTGTTCTTAATTCTTAGAAAACAAAATTAGATATATCACTAACTGGTATTTATTATGTAGTCTTACCTAAGTTAAGCAGACTATTATGAAATTAGAAATGTTCCCACTGCACTCTAATATCATTTACAGGCTTCCTGATTTCTCAAGACATAGCAAGCTTGTCTAGAAATGATGGAAGAGGATCATGCTATGATTTCCCTTTAGTAATCAAAATTATTAATGTTTACAGTATTATAACATGACACAAGTAATAAATATGTTGTCTAAGATACCTTTTTGGCACGAGATTGTTACCTGATGAAAGAATCCATCTAATATTTGTTTCCAATGCAAATTTGAAGATAATAATCCATAAACTGTGGATTTACATAAGCAATGTAAAACACATTTCCCCACAGAATTTAATCCTTAATATATTCATATTTGAGAACATAAAAGCTCTGTTATGTTTGAGTAATCCAGCAGATGAAAAATGATTTTGGTAATCACAGCTGCTCCTTGTGCTTTTCTGGAGCACAAGTCTTATGAGGAGCGGCTGAGGGAAGTGGGATTGTTTAGTTTGGAAAAGAGGAGGCTCAGGGAAGACCTCATCGCACTCTACAACTTCCTGAAGGGAGATTGTGGTGAAGAGGGGTTTGGCCTCTTCTCCCAGGAATGAACAGGACCTGGGGAAATGGCCGCAAGTTGTACCAGAAGAGGTTTAGATTAGACATAAGGAAGAACTTTTTCTCTCAGAGAGTGGTCAGGCACTGGAATGGCCTGCCAAGGGAGGTGGTGGAGTCGCCATCTCTGGCAGTGTTCAAGAGGCGTCTGGACGAGGAGCTGCGAGATATGATTTAGTAGCTTGTGGTAGCAGTGGTAGTGTGAAGACGGTTGGACTAGATGATCTTATAGGTCGTTTCCAACCTTGTGATTCTATGATAAGAGTGATTTACAGAATAAGTACACCTCAGACTATCTCTTAATCTTTAATGGAGATTATTGCCACAAGTCCATGGAGTTAGATGGGATCCATCTGAGGGTGCTAAGGGAGCTGGTGGAAGTGATTGCCAAGCCACTTTCCACCATCTATCAGTGTTCCTGGACAACTGGAGAGGCCCCAGAAGGTCTGGGGCTTGCCAATACCACTTCCATCCTCAAGAAGTGTTGTAAAGAGGATCCGAGAAACTACAGGTGCATCAGCCTAACTTTAGTGTCAGGGAAGGTTATGGAACAGATCATCTTTAGTGAGATCACATGACATGTTGACATGTGCAGGACAACTGGGGGTTCAGGCCTAGTCATGGACATGGGTTCATGAAAGACAGGTCCTGCTTAAACAACCTGATTTCCACCTATGCTCGAATAACCTGACTGGTGGATAAGGGGAAGGCAATTGATGTAGTCTACCTACATGTCAGTAAGATCTATGACACTGTCTCCCGTAGCATTCTCCTGGAGAAAATACTGTGCTTATTTTGGTCCCCTCACTACAAAAGAGACATTGAGGCCCCAGAGCGTATCCAGAGAGGGGCAGCAAAGCTGGTGAGGGGTCTGGAGCACAAGTCTTATGAGGAGCAGTTGAGGGAACTGGGATTGTTTAGTCTGGAGAAGGGGATGCTCAGGGGAGTCATTATAGCTCTCCACAATTACCTGAAAGAAGGTTGTGGAAAGATGGGGCTCCAGCCACTTCTCCTGTGTAACTAGTGATAGGACTAGAGGGTTGTTCCAGAGATGTTGCATTTAACTGATGTTTCTTAGAAACACAAAAGTATGATGGAATCACACCCATATCAGTTACTAGAGAAAGACAAAATCTGGTGACAAGCATCACATTTCATAAAATTTATTTGGATCAACTTCCTCCAAGTTCTCACACAGTAAGTCTCTTAGTAGCACAAAAGGACAAGTCTTAATAATCAAGGACTAAAACCTGTGATCAAAAGATGACCAGCATACCATTTTTTCATTTTTTCATATTTCATAAAAAGTACTCTTGCTTACTTCTCTGATTTATTTATTTAGCTAATTAGTTATTGATACTTGGTATTGCATAACCTTTCAAGAAACAAAACACTGTTGTGTATTAGAAATAGTAACGTTTCATATGGATTGTGTTTAGCAATGAGCTACTTATTTCAAGAAAAATGAATAAAATATTCACTGAATATTCCAGTGGGTTATGTGTCTCTGCTTCTGTGTGTTATATGTAAGTGTTCTGTTCTGTACCTACTAGAGAACTATTTTCTAGAAATCTTTTGGATGCCGGAAGCAACTGATGAAGAAAGAAAGTGCAGTTTCTGTCTTGAAGCAGTTTTTGTTCACTCTCACCCAATTGTTATTGAGTAATTCTTTCAGTGAATGAAAAACAAAGAGCTTTTTGTTCTTAGAAAGACCATTCCTAGGAATGACAGACAAGGTAAGAAATTGTAAGAACTTACAGAATGAGCACTCATCAAGTGACCTTAAAATCCTATAAATGTATTCACTCTATACAATGTATTTGTATCATTCCTTTTGTAAGATAAGTTAGAGTTAATTGCAAATCTCCCAGTGACTTTAATGAGACAGAAATAGTCTCCAATTAGACTTTTCACAGGTATGTACATTTTTGCAGGTCTTTATACTTATATTCTTCCTTAGCATTTGCAGCTAAGTATGTAAGTGCTTTGTTTCGGGGCTAATAGATATCTCAAGCTGAATGTATGTTTTGTGTAAATGATCTCTAAATGTGGACATAAAAATTATTATAGCCTAGAGTAGAGGAATTGAAAATTGTAATAATAATTTCCTTAGCTGCACTAGTAACACATACGAATTCATGCTGTATTCATGCTGAAAGTAGTCATCCATTCAACATAAAAGATTTAATTGTATATAATAATAATTTTATGATTAATAATAATTTTCAGAACACCTGCTACAAAGTTTCTTGTATTCCACATCCTCTAATCCTGTTACTCCACACTCCATGTACTTTTTTTTTCCATTACTTCCTTCATTTGTCCATGAAGATTAAGAGAGTAGCTCTAATTTTTATTTTTATTTTTTTTTTATTTTTTATTTTTTGTAATCCAGTTCTTGTCTGGCTCCATTAAATCTAATATATTCCAGCAAAGGAAAATCAAGCAAAAATCTAATCTGCATAAAACATGAGTCTGCATAAGACAGACTTATTCTGATGGGGATTCAGACATATTTTTGACTTTTGCGACTTTAATTATTCTGGTTTGATAACAAATACTTTACCAGTTCACACATAAAAGGTAAGAAGAAGCACAGTCTTGGAAACGGCAAATGATTTTCCATTCTAAGCACTACAGAAACCAGATCTTCCTTCAGATTTGCAGGCACTATACATGTCTTATAAAATCAATGACTGTGCATGCATAGGCAAGGTTTGTAGGATCAGGATTTGGTTTTGTCTTTTATACATTGAGTAGCCAAAAGGCAATTTACAGAGCAATACATTAAGCATTAGCTATTCAGGAAGTCCTAAGTATATGAGAATAATTTGAAATATTCTACAATTTAACTAAATTTCCTGTTTCCTTAGTATATCTACATGTGTTATTATACCTTATTTGTGTCCCACATCTTCAACATAATTTAAAGATTAACAGATGGATGGTTGCACTCCCCTTTAGCTTAAGCTTCTAAGTAGAATCAGTCTAGTCCCTGTGGAGTGGAGATTTAACTAAATTTAACTAAAATGTACCATGTATGTTATAGCTGAATATGAATACCAAATTGACTATTAACAATAACAGATCTAATATCTTTACTTAGACTACTCTTGGTTAGAGAGATCACTGAATTATTCCTGTAGTTTCAGCATAAGTGTTAGAACGTTGGAAATTGAAATACAAATGTAGAGGTATATGAAACATGTAAGACCATTTGTCTGAGGTCAGAAATGGCATCTGGATGGAGCTGTGGAGAAAATGGACATCTAATAGGGTACTATGTGACGGAATATTTAATTGTATTGCAGAACCTGGAAGGGCAAGAATATTTAGCCTTGCAAAAAACAAAACAAAACAAACAAAACAAACAAACAACAACAACAAAAAAAAAACCTCTTTCCTTTTATACAGAAGAACAGGAGAGACTGTTTGTTGGTGATGAATGGAAACATTTGTTGTCTGGGTCAGGAGGATCCATCCAAAAAAGCCCTAATATGTGCCACTTGTACATGACCAAGATAGAAATTAAAAGTGAAAATAAAATTTTCCTTGAAATACTGGAAATCTATAAAAATTTGCCTGAATAAGAAATCTTAGCAAGTCTGAAAAATCAAAGATGAATTACAACATCATTCACATATCATAAAATTAATGATCAAACGAAGGCATGTTTTTATTATTCAGATAGGAATTATATGATTTCATGTTGGAAATACTCAGTGCACAACTACTATGAAGCCCTAAAAAGTCTGGGCTAGATTTTCTTGCTCAGTACCATTTAGCAAGCACAGCTCCTTCTTACAGCTGCCAGCGCTCTGTAACAAAACATCTTATCAATCAATATTCAAGCTTCAAAAGAGTAGAGGACCTCCAGCTCAGGCTGGCCTCCGCACCCAGTTAGACACTTAGAAGTGGCTGTGGTATTACTGGTTCACAATTCACAGTTCTTCATATTCTAACATGGATCCTTTGTAGTGATTTAATTTATATTGTCCACTAACCAAAGACACACGAAGCGCAACTATTGCTGTCACCTCTCGAATCTGCAGAATGGTCTCAGAATGCACACTAAAAAATAGCTCATAACATACAGGATGTTTTTTATTGTTGTTGTTTTGTCAGTTTGTTTTGTGTTTTTTTTTTTTTTCCTTCCTGTTATCATGTTTCTTTTCTGATCTCAAACACATTGCCATTGTACATGTCATTGCTACTTTGGATTTTGCATCTCCACTCCACAGGGACTAGACTGATTCTGCTTAGAAGCTTAAGCTAAAAGGGAGTGCAACCATCCATCTGTTAATCTATGAATTATGTTGAAGATCTAGGACACAAATAAGGTATAACAACACATGTAGATACACTAAGGAAACAGATTCTGTGATTTTTTTTTTTAGAGAATGTAAGTAACTACTAAAATATTTTGCACATGCTTCACTCTTGTTAAGTAAATTTGAAGGTGCAGTGTTTTTTTCTTTTTTTCCCCAGAATAAAGAGCTCAAGAACATAATGCAATCTGAATGCCCAATGTTTGTTTGCTTTTGCTTTATTTTTGATTTCCTATGAAAAGTAACTTTGTAGCAACCATAATTCCCTCTCAGAAAATAAATTGGAAGTTCTGCTTTTAGTGTAGTGCATGACATGGCACAGAGGGTACTCAATAAATTGTGAGACTGAAAAGCCCGAGATTTCATATGATGTTTGAACAAAAAAAAGGGGGATCTGATAGAAGGACAAAAGATGACAATTGATTCAAAGAAGTCACTATTTATTCTTTGTCTAAGTCCTAAATCTGGAGCCGCACAGCAACACTGAATGTTGACAAAATGATAAAATCAGGCATGTTTTTACAAAAGCATAATTAACCTCTCTTATCCCTGGGTAATACCAGTTTTGCTTTAGAAAGGTTGCAGAGGTTGCAGATAAATGTGCATAACATGCACATTCGTTATCAGAGTATAGAGAATGTTCTAAAAAAATAAAAGGATACTAATATTGTATGGAGGCAAGCCACTCATTATTGGCTCTAGATAGGAGAATAAAATACTTCTCTATGTTTGTTTCTTTTTTACTGTATCTGAGTTCAGATCATGGGTCCCTCACTTGCTGAATTCAATGGTAAAAGTAGGCATTTATTGCCTTCAGCAGCTGAGATTTCATTCGGCACATTTAATAAAAAAGAATTGGTTCTGATTTCACAGATCTTCGAGGCAATGTGTCTAGTATCACCTAAATTTAGGGAGCCATTGACTAGACTAAATCAGTGCAAGTGGGCAGATGAAGAAAGAAAAAGAGCACAGATGTAATCTGAGGAGCTGGGAAGTTGATGCTCTTTTTAAATCTTATTATTAAAAAAAAAAAAACAAACAAAAAAACCCCCACAAAACAACAACTCTAAGGCATATGTAAATTTGAGATAAGACAACTCCCTACTCACAATGCCTTGAAGGCATTAACTTCATTAATTCATATCTAATTCCATAATTACTATGCTAAACAGAGTATTTTCAGCATTTGATATTACAAGTGTTTTAGGTGTTTTCAAAGTAATGTTTAATTTAGGCCATTAAAAATAAAGCCTTGATTAAAATCTCTTTGTGTGTTTCCTATTCTGTTTAGTGGTAACTGGATTGGGTATTTTTTTTTTCCCTTTAGTGTTTCAGTAGTTCTGGCCACCTGTCAGCCGATCAAAATTAAAAGCAGAGGCTGAGCAAATGACTCTCTATGGTGCTGTTCAGGCAGCTTCATTAGTGCTTCAGTTTATGGCCACTCAGTGAGCCACAGTGCTGTAACTTCTGACAGTTTATGGAAACCACTTTGGAGGCACAGGATGTGGGGTACAAAATTTTGCACAGTTGCAAAGTTTTCATTCCATGAATTATACATGAATTTCATTTCTGTTGATGTGCATGGCGGCTAGTAGAACCATGAGGGTATAGAACAGCTTTTTCTTTAAAACAAGTTAAAACCTAACCCACCAACTATTAAAAGCAATATCGTGGAAGAAAATACCTCAGGTGACTAGAGTAACAAGAACAAACAAATAAAAATGCAAATATTTTTCTTTATTTTTCTACCCGAGAAAACTAGCTGAGAGCTTTCCTGCTCATTTTGGTGGCTTTCTGGTATTGAGAACTAAAATTACAGGAAGGGGAAAGGTGATATACAGAGAAAGAAACCTTCAAGTCTATGGCTTCGATTACTGCACACATCAAGGGTTTCTCCAGCATGAACGCAGCAAGTATTTTTGAAAACTTTCAATGTCACTTTGCCAAAGATGTCTTTTCTCCTCACTAGCTGTCTGTCTGCTCTGTCACATGTAACACTTTATTAAAGCTTTGGGGCTTTTTTTTTTTTTCTTTTTTTTTCCTTTTCTCTCTGTCTTCCTGCCTCTTCAGATGACAGGAAAGAAATTTCAAAGACAAAAAGATGAGAGGTAACATAGAAGGAGCTCTGATTTTCAGTATTTCCTCTTTCCTCAGGTGACTGGTGACTTGATAAGTCTTCTTTCTTTTTTTGATACTGAAAGGATACATTTATTTTGTCAGTGTTAATTGCTCTGAAAACATTGCTTGGTGCAGAGCTTTATAGAAAATTTTAATCCTAAGCAAGTTATTTATTCACCTGCACAGATGAATCTTATACTGATTTCACAAGTTACATCCATGCAAACTCCTGAAGGGTGGAACTTGTATAAAAAACATGTGAAGCTGATCAGGCCGTGAGAGCTCATCTAGCTTCACACATAGTGGATGTATATTTTTACTTACTTTATCAGTGGCTCATACTCAAGCAGCAGCAAATAAAGCTGCACTGTCATATTCGGGGCCATATTTATTCTTGCTTCCGCTGTAAATTATAGTCACAAATTTGAAGGATTCTTATTACTCATTCCATATGCCTAACATGCCTTTTCTATCTGATGCTAGAAGGGGTGCGCTGCTCATAACTATTCATTGTAATGTCTTAGCAAGACTTCCACAGCCTCACTCAGTGATATTTGTACCTTGAAACACCTGTGATAGGAATAAAAAAAAAGTAACTAATTAGTGTGAGGCAACTGCATAATATCTCAGACATTGAATCAGTGGCTTTTTCAGTATGCTCATTTCTTTGAACACTCCTTGCATGCTGTGTTAGATCAAGCTCCACAGCTCTGTCAACAAAATGTCTTTTGTTGTCAAGTTATTGTGCACAGCATGTATTATGAAACTTCTGAATTAATTTAGCTGTGAACTTCACACAAGGATACAAATTTCTCTTCATTGGAACCACTTTCACACTATAAATGAATCCAGACCTGAGTCTGAGAATTTATGTAACAACATGCCATAAAGATGCTGAACTTCCAGAGTTGCTGTGATCAGATCACAACACTGTTGCATGTCAGTACTAACTTATCTCAGACATAGGTACACAATCCCATTCCTGCAGAATTAGCCAGAATATGATGCAGATTGTCTCTCAGATTATTCTGGCACTATGATTTTTCTACTGTTTTACATCACTTGTATTTTTCAGAAAATGTTTTCTTTGACACAAAGTTAGAAAAGTGTGGAGATAGAGATATTGATCCACAGAAAAAATATAGCCAGAGAAGATAGGCCCACTAAACATTATTGAATAAAGATGAAAAAGAAATTCAGGCTTGTCTTATGCTGTAGCAACACTTCTCTGCAAAATTTCTGCCCTCACACTAAGAGACTTATATCAGTATTTACCATTTCCTATATTTCTACACAGTGGTCTGAGAAGGCTTATAAGCATAGAGGTATATATAAAATATTCTAGAAATTGTGTCTATTAAAATCTCCCTGCTTAAGAAAAATCGTGCTATATCTTCTCACATTAGGCAAGGAAACTTTACATTCTTACCCTTTATTTTTTCCCTACTAATTCTGTAATAAAGACACTATTTGTTTGACATCAGGATTGTTGATATCGGGATTTATAACACAATTGTTGTAGGAAATTATACACAACCATAAATAAACTTACAGAATCTATTGCAACACATGTTCCTCCTTGACTACAATGCATGGTTAAGTTATCTGCAGGTAGCTAATAAAATGCTGAAGCAAAGGTGCTTATTCTGCCATGAGTGGCAGGGTGTGAAGCCTGCACTTCTTAGGGGCTAGTAGATTATTTTATGTGATGAACAGTTGACCAGCCCTTCTCTAAATTAATCCTATGCTTGACATTTGTATTACAGTAGATTGGACTATCATGAGATCAATCACAATAAATCAATTTTGGTGTGACTGTATTTAATCCACAATCATATTCCTCCTGGAAATCTGGCCAGAATCAGTTGTTGATTTGTTGAGGACATTGATGATATTGATTTCCTTTTGCTTTCCTTCTCTTCCCTTCCTCCCCTCTACTATTTTATCCTGGATATAGTCAGATTCTATTTTACACTTCAGAGAAAACAATCTGTATCAAAACTTGTCTCAGGTGCAAATACAAAGCTGCTTACAAGGAAGCAGAGTATCTGATATCCTTCATGTTCTGAGCTAATGACCTGTATTTTTCTCACAGCTGTGAAAATGTCTCCATTGCAAGAACTGTAGGAGAAAATGAATTAGAAAAGTCCTTAATCCAAGGTGAAAATCACCATCCAGGTACAACTTCTGTTTTTAAGGCTTGGAGCAGTAAAATTTGGAGATGACTTTATGAAAGTTCTGTTCTGCATGTGAACAGGAAACCTACACTAATCTCCCTCTCTGATCACAGAAATCTGCCCTCCACAGAAGCCCAGGCTGAAATGGAGCTTTGGAATTTTTGTTAGCCTGGATACCTGAGAAATAGAGCTGCCTCCATTTCTCAGTACAGGCAAGTTCTTCCTTGTTTTTTTTTTTTTTACCAGGTTGTTCTTTAGGCAAAAAGAAAAAAATGTCTCCTTCATCTGAGATGAATTCCATGGAAGAATTATTTCAGTCATCGTTTAGTTCTACACTACCTGATTCTGTTCTTCTGCCTTCAGGACAGGAACACACTGATGGAAAGTAAGGCTAGCAAGAACGTTGACACATCACACAATATTATAGTGATTGCAAGCAAGCAAAAAGAATAGTGATTTCAGTCTCTCAAAACAGTTCTAACATTTATCATGGATCAAGTCAACCTTCAGCAACTGGAAAAAGCTAGAGATTACCAGTAGCATTATCAGTGTCTGTGTACTGAGCAGACTGACTGTGCTAAAGTCATGGTGAAAGAATGTGATTCTGCTTTATCTATTCATCTTTTTTCTGAAATATATGAGGTATCAGGAGAAAGTAAAAAGACTTCTTTCAGTAGGAAAATTGTCATTAGAAAACTGGTTTAATCTACGTACTTTCCATTTACCATTTTTATTTGTATGAAAACACTAATATTTCTTTTTATGCCACAGGATTTCTTTTAATGTCCATGTGTAAATGTTGGGACAAAACAAAAATTCCTCCAAAGCAGTAACAATAATTCCACAAAACAGCTATGCAGTGGCTACAGATCATGTAGATAAAAGTAAGACTCCCTATTACCTAGGAACTATTAGGAGTTTGTCTGTGGCAAGATTTGTTGTGATCTGTTTTGACTGTGCATGCTGAGTTATGAGCTACTGAAGTTGTTCATGTTCAGCCAAGGTAGCCTGAGTGCGCTTTGGTGAACTGAGCCACTGTAATGCGTCTCACCCTTGCATAAGTACAGATGAAGCTGACATCACTGACATCATTATGATGTGGTGTCTAGTAGATTATATTATGGATTTTTTTTCCAATGTGTAGAAACACTCATTAAAAATGAGATCATACTAACGCTTCCAGACAGTTAAAATTTTCAGTAAAAATAGTTGTAGATATTGAGGATGATGTAAGCACAAGACAAGGAGGCCAGCAACACAGTGAATCAGAGAATCAAACCAATATCTTAAGTCTATAAATCTCACTAAGTAAAAAATCTCTAACTTTTTCAAGTGTGATCTTAACTTGGAGAAAGAAGTAGAAGGAGGACTCCTGCACAATGCTGTACTAAAATAGCTTTCACACCTCTAGTGTGCATGAAGAAATTACTAAAGCAAATATTTTTATTTTAAAGAACTCTTCTGTAGCAAGGTGAAAAAAATAAATCTGAAGGTTAGCACATCTTCTGTCTTGCTTTTCTGTGTCTGTCCATGCTTATCCTAGGCAAGCGGAGATTTATTGGAATGATGAACAGACAGAGAGATGCATATATGCTTGCAAATTTTGTATGAAAGTACAAATGATAGTTGATCTTATTTTTATTTCATGCCATTTTAACACCAGTTATTAAATCAAACAATTTATTTTATCTGCTTTCTACAAATTTACTTGATGATATACAATACAGTCAGTCACATATTATTCAGTTTATTTTAAATGAACTCTAAAAAATGGTTTCTCTATGAGTCACAGATTTAGTACCTGGTTCATAGTCCTTTCCCTGTGGCTCTCATCAGATGTTAGTTAATCAGTGGCCTGTACTAGTGGCTTTAAAAAAGTTTAGGTCTGTAAGAACAATGTATTTTCTTCTTTTCTTTCCTTGTCTTTTTCTTCTTTTTTTCTTTTTCTTTTTTCCTACTGGGTGCAAAGTCTTGATGCAGTCTCCTAGATATGGTTTAAGAAATGCCCAGGAAATCAGAAAAATCACATCTCCCAATCTACCAGTTACATTCATGTTAATACAGCACAGAATGATTAAACTGCTTATCTGCCCACGACCATTGCTGGCACTTGTTTAGTTTGCTCGTTTAAACCCTCAGATCCTTCCCCCGGAGCTACTGTTCCTGAATTCCTCTTCTGTAGCCTATTCTTGTTTCGATATCCTGTGTAGGTCTGATTTGCTATGGAGCTCAGTCATGAGTATGCCTCTTTATTCTTACAGTTTCCTGAAAGGTCTGCCTGTTTTCCCGAGATCGAACATAAATAATTTCTGTGCTCAGAGGAGGTTGTTATTAGAGATCTGCAAGTTCTCTTGAGCTCTTCTGCTATCCACAGCTGCTTCTCACAGGATGCTTTCCACCATTTCCTGGCAAGCCAAAGCCTGTTACAGGAAAATTCAGACTCTGTATTCTGCTACTGCTTTCTTCACTTCTCTCAGGATTTTGATTTCTTATTTAATATTAATTATATTACCACAAAGAAAGAGACAATTAGGAAAGCAGAGCACTACATTGTGGAGTTGCCTGCTTTATACTCACTTTGCAAAAAATTTAATATAAGTTTAGTAAAGAAGATGAATAAACCTTGACCAGTTAATGTTTCATTTAGCTGTAACTTGAAGAAACCTTTGGCACAAGAGTTGCTTTCCTTGGAGTATCTGGAGTAAGCATCTAAGGACCATTATTGAAGGATAAACTTGAAAAGATGACATATTATTGAAAACCACAGCATGATTCCTTTTTCATAATATTCTTTTAGTCATTGCTCAAATCTTGTGCTTAAATGTTATTTTGTCTGTTAATCTAAAATATATATTAGAAATATTCAGGTCATTTAATCATCATTTCTTGTGAGGACTATTGAACTTAACCTTACAGGAATTTCCTTCCTTTAAAGCATGATCATAGATGCATAATAGTATTAACCAATTAAACATGAAAGGTGCATATGAGATCATTGGGAGTGTCAATACTGACTTTACTGCAAACTGTAATGAATGAGTTATTCTACCTGACCTAATGATTTTTATCACAATTCTAACAAGCACATTAATAAAAAATGCTAAAGTTAAAATGCCAGACAGAGGTAACCTTTCCAGATAAAATATATGTATTGTTAACTTAATCACAACAAGTTTTTTTCAAAATTTTCTAGAAACTGCGACCAGTGTTGAAAGAAATAATGGATAACAAATGAGAACATTTTCTCATTTTATTTACCAAAATGACTGGAAAAAAAAAATGGAAAACCCAAATCAAGGGATTAATTCAAAGCACTAACTACTAAGTATTGCTTTGCCATAGCAATTAGATTTTTTATTCCTTATCATTTTTTTTTGTTCCTTTCCACAGGCAACACTATATCTTCTCAGTTGTTTCATTGTCCATCCCCTAAATGCTTATTTTTCATTATTATATTTTTCTTAGTCTTACCTGTATTTTTTCAGAATGGCTTATTTCAACAAGTATTACTTCTCCCTCACCACATACTTTTCACTCTCTCTTTGAATACCATATATAATCCTCTGTCCAACCATACCACAGAAATTGGTCATTCTCAACCAGATTGTCTTGGTTACAAGTAACTCTACCAATTTTCACAGGGTTCTAACAGAGACACGGCAAACAAGCCAACCTCTATCAGCTCATGGATTGAGGCTTCAATCAGTTTCTAACTAATCATTATTCTCATTTTATTTTGCTCAAAAATGTGAGTGAGAAATTATCATTGTTCTCTGTTGTGGTTGTTTGTTTGTTTGTTTTAACTGAGGTAATATATTTCTCATTTTGAAGTTAAACTCTTACTCCAAAATTGCCATATATGCTCTCCATGTATACACATACATTATTTCATAATAAAGGCCTTTTTTCTCCTATCACTAACTCACTTCAGTATTATGTCTAGTGAGTTAACTACATTTATTGCTTTTTGACATAATCCATCTTTTTAAAGAAGATAAATTTATCAATATTAAAAGTAGTGTATAAAAATATACAGCTATTACAATGAAACATTCATGATATAACATAGTTACTGCAGAGCATTAATAAACAACTTGAAAATTTTTAAAACATTTTGGTACTGCAAACAAATGTAAAATTCCTAACGTTTGGAGTAGTTTTCAGAATCAGATTAAAACACCTAGATTTAGGCATCTGCATGTCTTCAAGGTTCCTAGACTCCTATTTAAGGTAATGGAACTCTAACTTGTAAGTCTTAAGGGCTCTACTGGGAAATTCAGTTCACCTGAAGGAATATTCCCTTGCATATGTTTAGGTGTGTAGTCTCTTCTGAGATCTTCTTGGATATGAAAGATATCTACAAAGGACTGAGTGTCATGATAGAGCCAAGATAGATCATTCCCCTTCTAGAGCAGCATCTGAAGTGAGTGGGACACTCCAAGTATCTCAAGTGGCAGTAAGCATTTATTTTCTGCCTACCATAATGACTTCAGACATGTTTAAGATATGCTCCATAACAACAAGTTCTTAGAGCATTTCCTGTTATTAACTTGATTCCTTACAACCATTACTACTCTTGGACAATAACTGTCATGATCTAACTATTAAAACATTACAGGAACTATTGCAATAGACATTTTATTTTGAAGATTATGATAGAGGAAACATTTGGCAAAACACATGCCAGACTCTGTTGCCATTAATTCCCACAATCTGTGTAGGCAGATTCAACTTCTTAGTATGAATTGTGCATTAGAGGTTTCTTATCAGGAGAATCTTTGAATGTACTGGATATTCCTGTGTAGAATATAATCCAATCCTAGACACCTGCTTCATGCATTTATACTTTCATATAGACACTTAGTTTATATGTCTTAGTCCGACCAGCTCTACCCGAAGACCTTGATTCCTGCTTCATGTCAAAGTTTAAACAGTTTTCTCAGAATATGTGTGGTCAAGGCACTCTCACTGTCCCACACTTTTTCTTTGACATTTCTAGTGAGTTAACTCTGTTAAATTGCTAAGCCATTCACTCCTCCCTCTCCACCCATTCAGTGGGAAAAGAAGAATAAGAAAGAAAGAGAAGAAATATTTGTGGATAAAGATAAATATTATTTGATAAGTGAAGAAGTAGAAAGAAGCAAAAAAAAAAACAGAAAAAACAACACAAGTGGTGCAAAGCTCTCACAGTTAGACCAAGATCCAGGACCCTGAACAAAAAGAGGACTAACTCCTAAAACATTCCCATTCCCTTTTTATTTCTGAACATGATGCTATATGGAATAGCTCTCTGGTCAGTTTGGGTCATCCTCCTGATTGTGTCCCCTCCCAGCTTCTTGCACAACCTCCAGAGGCAGAGAAACAGCAGGCCTTTATGTTGTACAAAAACTGTTCAGTCATAGCTGAAGCAATCATGTGTTTCTACTTTGGGTCACAAAGCTAAAATATATCACCAGAAAAGGTGTAATGAAGAAAATTAACTCCATCTCAGACAGATCCAGGACAACAAATTATGAAAAATGTAATATAAAGATACACTCTTTTTCACATACAGCCATGTCTGATACATGGCTACATGATCAGGAAGCTACTTTCATATACAAGATGCGTACACACTTGAAAATTGAATAAAATCAGCCTTGTTATGGCAATTTACTCTTTACATTTTACTTCCAAATGGCTATTAATTTTTTACATCTCATACATTTTCATCCCAGCTGTTAAGTGACAATATTGAATATCCATTACTGACCTGTTAGCTTTCGTTGGTTAACTAAGGTATTCATATCTTTGTCCGCTAATCAGATAAATCTGTTTTATCATCTGAGTATGTTTCAGTCTCTCTTCTCCATTTTCAATAGTCAACAAATACAAACAAGAAACAACCCCACAAGAACAAGTTTTGCTTTGCAGTGAACATGTAGGATTGTTCTTCATGCCCTGTGAAACCTAGCAAGCAAAGCTCCGTTACATCCATGAAGTTATTGGTTCCGTGCAAAACTCATGGATTATGAATGCTGCACATTGTTAATCACCTTAAAATTCAGCAATGAGGAGGTAGTGAACCATTCTTATCATCTGCTGTGAACAGTGTTTATGTGCTGTCTAATTATGACATATAATAACATTGCTATGTAAATCAGAAGTCCATAATACTAATGAAAACTCCCAGAACTTATGAATAATAATTAGAAATTGAATTCAAAATACAATGCACCTACTAATATTATTCATATCTGTAATAATTTTAAGCTTTAGCGCTTACATATATTGTTGCTGTAGTGGGTGTCAAACATTCAGCTAAAAAATAGAGCCATTCAAAAAGTGTGGAATTTTTGCCACTCTGTTTATTTGCTTTATTATTTGTTCTAAATAGAATTCTCAAGTAAAATATTTAGAAATTAATTTGTAGGGTTAGCATTTTGATATTATTTGCAAAAATCAAATGTCTCAAGACTAATCAGTAATTTAATTATTTAGAATATATTTTACATTTAATAGAAAAGAAGCAACATGAAGGCTAATGCACTGGAAAAAGACATATGAGTATCATGTTTTAGTTATATGCAATCATAGAATCATAGAATCCTTAGAGCTTTAGCCCCTCTGAGAGTCATCTAGTCCAACTCCCCTGCAATGAACGGGGATACCACAGCTAGGTCAGGTTTCCCCTTACCTTGAAAGTTTCCAGGGACAGGACATCAACCATGTCACTAGGAAACCTGTTCCAGTGCCTCACCACCCTCACTGCAAAATATTTTTTTCCTTATATCTAGCTAAAATAACTTATATATGTATATATAACTATATATATATATATATAAAACTTAAAACCTATATATTAATTCTCAATCATCCTGAACTTAACACATGCAAATCTTAACTTTCAATTCAATTTCAAACACATTTATAAATCACTTCTAATTAGTTCTGTTCTTCTAAATATAAACTGCAATATAAGATAAACCTACCTATTGAGATTTATTTAATCATTTTTTAACTGCAACTTTAGTGATCTTTATTTAAGTGGTCCCCTACAACCACTGACATAATTTCATGCCCAGATTCTTGAGTCTGTATAGCACACAACATTCAGATGGGGCATGAGGATTTAATTCTGGTATTCTGATTCTCCTTCCTTGTCTTTCAGCTTCTATGAGAAACATATCTTCATGAACTGCTTGCTCAGTCTTCTGCATTTATATTGGAAATCTAAGTGATGGTGGAGGTATACATGCCATTTCAAAGGTTCAAACCTTTGTGCAAATTCACAGCTGGATTCAGAGTGAGTAGTGATTGGTACTTCTGCATGCTGCACACCTCTACACAATATCATCAGTTATTATGGTATGTAGCAAAAATATAAGATGGAAGGCACTTCAGGAGGTCTGCTAGTCAATCCCCTGCTCAGAGACATGCCAAATTGTATCAGGTTGCTCATGGCCACATTGAGCATAGCTTTGAATATATCAAAGTAAATAGATCAAAATATAGAGAGAGATTCCGCAGCCTCTCCAGATCAAATTTTTATTCTCTTATCCATATCTTACTAATCTGGATGCAAAAAATTATTGGCCATCCTGTCAAAGACCTTGTCAGAGTCAATTGACAAAATCCACTGATCTCCTGTGGCTCACAAATAGAAAGCAGTCAGACTGTTAAAACATAGCTTGCCCTCTGTAAATTTATATTCAGTCATTTCTTTGCCATTCTAGCATTTGGAAATAAGTCCCCTCAGTCTGTAGACACAGAACACTGTTCCTGGAACACAAATAGTGACAATTGTTCTCAACATTAGTTTGAACTGTGGTTTCTCCCTACAGGAACATTTTACATCTTTTGTCAGGTGAAAGGGCAATACCCTGTTTTACAGACTGGGCTTTACATATGAGTTTCTACTCACAGATTTAAAGAGAATCAAAAAACCTAGAGTCAGTAAAGTTACTGAATGGTTTCTTAGAAAATGAATTAGAATTCATTTACCAGCTCAAAAGACAGTAAGCTACTCTGAAGCCATGAGTGTGCATGGTATTGTCTTAGTGATTACAAACCTATAAAATCTCTTAATCCTTCCATTATAAGTCCTTTTGTATTTTCTATACATATTTTCAAGTATACTTGGAAGAGAAGATTATCACTGCAGGGGTGAGTTGTAGTGCTGTTTGTCCTAAACTGTCCCATTGTAGTTAAACATGAAGTGCCTGATTAAGCTTTGGAATGAAGAGGCTAAATCTGGAGAACTGCAGAAAAGTGAGGAAATAAAAAAAAAAGAAAAGAAAAGCTGTTCTCCTTCAGAGAGTGACCTTGTTTTAATGTTCTCCATGCCATTCACCCTCCATAGCTGATCAGCCAATTCCATTTATCATTATAATTAGGCAGCATCTTGCCAGTTCAATCAGGCTCAATTACTTTAGGCCTCATTAGTGACTGACATACTATAACAAGTGCATCTTAGAATGAACAAGGTCAGATAAAGAAAGTACAGCATGCAGCCAGAAAACACATTTATAGACCATGACAATACAATTCTTTGGACATTGAATATCTTTGCATTCTGCCTTTTTCAGAAGGTATGAAGATAATGAAGCTAAAAGTAACCTTGCTGAGCTTGCATTATTGCAGCTTCTGTAAGTTTCTACCAACTGCAGCTGAGCAGCAGCGATAAGAGGAAAAGCAGCAAATGGTTTGGGAAACAGTTTGAAGATGTTAGCAACACTTTAGTTCTGGAGAAGAGCAACTTGTCTAATGCATCCAAGCACAAGAACTTCAAAACTGTGCAGTAGATCAAATTGGATGTTGAAACAGCAGTACTACAAATGTTGTATGAGCACCAGCAGCAGCAAATGGTCCTACTTGAAAAATAAGATGAAATATAAAGGGAACGGATTTGCTTTTACAGTAATTACAATAATTATCTGCAGTACTTATCTAGAATTTTATAGATTGATGAAAATCAGAGGAAGGTAAGAAGATATTATATTCTAATACTTAATATACGCTATGGTATATTTATATATATATAAATGCCATGATATTAAAGGGAAAAAGAGACATATATGAACTGGAAATCCAAGTTCCTTTTGCACAAGACAGTGATGGTCTAGAACTATCTTCCAACATGAATAGTGGGGAAACACACCCACATGATTTAAAGATGATATTTGAAACATTTTTAAATTTTTTGGTCACATTGCACTTGTGAAGTAGGAAATATTAATATTGAGAATAGTGGTGTGATGCAGCTTTTTTACACATGACCAGAAGTCCTTACTCTCTCATGGAAGTGACAGAGTTAGTATGGTCATTATTCTGTAACTAAGCACTGGCACAAATGAAGATGTAATGTTACTAACCAAAACAGGAGATTGTTTTCTGTTGTTTGTTTATTTTGTTTTAGATTGTTTCATTTTGTTTTTAATGTACTGCATTGCCAAGATCCATAGCTGACTCATCTGGCTATGCCTCTTCTGTAGCAGAAATTTTTATTCAGATTTTTTGAAGCATCTTACATTACGTGAGCACAAAAATGCTGATAAAGAATACATGCACGAGTTTTATGGAATATCATTTTAAAATCTTTTAAATTTTGACTAACATTGTTTAAAATGTTACCTATATTTTTAGGTGATAGTTTTGAATTTTAGATGAATGTATCAAGTTGTCTTTCAGACATAACATTTAAAATGCTTGTAAAAAATACCCCAAACCCACATATAATATTTTATAATTTATTATACAACAGAGAAATAAAATGGCACCTACGCTGGTGTGACCAGAATATATCCAAAAATATGGAATCTGATTCTCTTAACAGATATGTTCTGGGTCATTATTATTTGGTTCCTTTTTATTCCTTTACTGAATATCTGTGTACATTATACCCAGAATTATTTAATTTCATAAGTTGTGAAATGTGTGCTATGTGAAGTGTTTCTTTCATTTATTCTTATTTAATCTTATTTATTTATTTATTTATTTATTTATTCTCCTTGGCAACTATCAACTGTAAAAGATGAGTATTAAAAAATAGAAATAACATCCCACTCTTCCTTTCTTCTCTTTCTGAAGATGAAACAACTGAGCTGTTTTGTACGTTCATAAAAACTTCAGTGACTGAAAGTGCATCAAAGGGATGAATTTTCTGAGTAAATCAGAAAGTGACTCTGACTGTGTTTATTCACATCTCTTGCAGCAGTGTGTTTCCCAGCCCAGGCAGACTTTTTATGAAGTTTCTACCTCAGATATTCATGAAGTTCTCTATACTGATCGAAAGATGCATAGCCTCAGTGAACAGAGCTGTTGCTGACATTCATATTTGCCACTGTCAGAAACACTCCATGTAATGACTTCTGTACAAAGCAGGTTGGGAGACTAGAGGATGATTTTACACCTCCAGCTAGCATCACTGCATGTGTCCTTAGACTGGTTTTGAGCAGTGACAAAGTATGACATACACACTACTTTGAAGTTGTGGACCATTAACCTGTTTCTGCAATGACTAGCAAACCATAGCCATTTCTACTCTCAGAGTTGGCTTTTACTTTTTACTTTCTTCAAAAGAGAGCATGATAGAATCACCTAATTCCAACCCCCAGGCTATGGGCAAGGGCATTATCCACTGAATTGGGCAGCCTCAAATTCCCATCCAACCTGACCTGAAACACTTCCAGGGATGGGGCATCTACTTCTTTATGCAACTTATTCCAATGCCTCTCACCTTCATTGTAAATAATTTCTTCTTATTATCTAATCAAAATGTACCTTCTTCTTGTTGAAAATGATCATCCCTTGTCCTATCACCATTCTCTGATAAAAAATCCCTCTCCAGCTCTCCCCAGAGCCTTCTCTTCTTCAGACTGAGCAACTCCAACTCAGCCTCTCCGTAGGAGATGTTTATTCGTACATATAGACGTATGTAAAAACTGGAAAGAAAAAAAAAAGAGAGAAAAAATAAAACCACCACCAAAATCTTTAGGAAAAAAAATATTCCTCTACATTCCCCTATCGTGGGAAAGAGAATTAAAAAATAAACTTATGGCAAGCATTAAATTTCATTCCATGAATTTCTGGGAGAGGAGTTTTCTCTGTAGCATATTCCACTCCCAAAACTCTCAAGAAATTGATGATTGACAAATAATACTTTTAACCTCTACTTTCCTTACTTTTGTTTTTCTTAAATATTATTATTTTACATTAAAAAATAAATTAAAAAAAACAACAACAAAAAAAGGAAAGTATATCTTCTGTGGCTAGTAATAGGGTTGCTAGAGGTGGAAAAGATTCTTATATACCAATTCTGCAAATTTTATATTTATTTATGAATATGTGAATGGAAAAGTAAGACTTGGATACCCTGGAGAAAATTGCAATAGCGACAGAATACAAATGAGAAAGGTGTGTTTCTCAAATTGTGGAAAAAATATTAGATTTTGTACAGAAAGGTCAATATCTAAAATTGGTAGATATAGTCCCCATTCACCTATTGCACATTAGCACTTTAGGTGCAGAGTTAACTTGCTTTTTCAAATTTGAATAATATATCTCTTCAGGAATTCACAGCTTTCTGGAACTGTAGAAGTTTAATTTACAGGGATTAACATGTTCATGTCTCCAAATCTGACTGAGATCATTAACTTGCCCTTACCGAAGGAGTCACCAAGAATTTATGTTTGGAAGATTTTTGCAGGTCTCTTACTATCTCTAATTACTCACATAAAGCAGAAGTCAAAGACATAGGTTCTGAACTGTTGCCATCAATGACTCTGTTCATCTGAAGTAAATATTCTAGAAACTGGATATTTGATATATCCTCCATTTTATGAAATTAAAGGTCATAGGAGGATATAGGCGAAATGCTTTATGAAAAAAGTTTGTAGTTCTTTAGAGTAAGGGATGCTTTGTTCTTGTAGAAGCAGTCCTGGTTTACAAAGCAATTTGTATCTCAGAAAAATTTTGGGAGGTGCGAACTTTATATTTACTTGCCATTATTTGAGTTGTGTTTTCCCTCCCTATCACAGCCCACTCACAGTTAAATTCTACATCAAAACTAACTGAACATGTTTGCACCTCTTTATTTTATAATTGCCCATCGATGCTATTGATTTCCCTCCCCTGCATGCTGCATGCTATACATAGAATCCTAGATCAAATTTGAGAGCCTAACTGAAATTCAGTAGTTTTAGCTCAATCTCCAACAACCAGTACATAAAAACATATGCGACATTGCTCAGTTGACACAGTTTCTTTCATCTGTGCTGAGGAAATGCACTGGAACACATCCAGCACTGACACTAAATTGATTTGCACTCTTGAGATGCTGGCTACTCCTGTCGGAATTGAGTTTGTTGACAGATGGCAGGCAGCGTGAAGAAACTTTATGTGGAATTGGTTATATGTTACCCAGAAAAGGGTAAAAAATCAAATAGTGATGTGGTGGAAGGAGGGCTGAACAGCTCAGTTTATTATAGCCTCGAGTTTCTTCTGTTTCTGAGAAAACCTCTGATAGTCCTAGTTAAAAAAAAAAAAAAGCTCTAACACTTTTTTGAGATATTTGTTATTTTGGTCTTTTTAACATCCTATTTACAGAGATAAATTATTAAATATCTGACATACAGAAATTAAAGTGTGCATTTGGCAGACAATATTTCATAATATTTTGTCTCAATGTAACTAGGGCTGATATATTTTATGTAGTTTCTAATTATAATCTGAAGATAAATGTTCCAAATTTCTCTATTATCTTCATCATAAGTGCCATGTATTATACTCACAAACAAATTCTATAACTCAAGAGTTAACCCTAAAAATGTCAAGGGCAAAATGATTCCCAAAGAGAACTGCCATTCTAATTTTTGCTGTTAAAAGTAAGAAAAGCTAACAACCAATTCATTTCCTAATAGTGACACAGACTGTGATTTCAAATCAAGTCCCAAGAGCTCTCTATTAAACTTATCTTAGATTTCAGCTAGGAAAACGACACACTAAAAGCAAGGTGTTAAACGGCAAGAGAATTTGACAATTGTAAGAAGGGGCAAAGACACAGTCTGATAATATTTTGGAGAAAGACCATGAATCATTAGCTGGCTTTATTTTATTCATACTAACGATTAATGGGGCTATGGAAAGAAACATACAGACCTCACCCAGTTAGTTCCCCAAAACATTATGTTGTTTGAAAAAAGTTGGATCGAACTCAAAGGTTAGAGGAGGGGAATAGCTGAATACTCACAAAAAAGAAATAAAGAAGAGAGAGAAAAACAATGAAAGAGGAAAGGAATAGTGATGTGTGACTGCAACAGGAGAGGCTTGTCCACACCCTTTAGACACACTAATGTTGACAAAACTTTTCAAATAATGGAATTGTTCAGCATTATGATCCAGGGACTGATGAAATGAAGGAGTAAGACAGAAACCTTTGAATAAGTGATCATGAAATGTATAAACAAGTATGTATCCATTATTTATTTTTTGTAATGATGATGGAGATCATACAGAAAAATAAGCAGGCCAGACTGACTCTGCTTCCTGGGCAGCTTTCTTAACAGCCAGCTGCCTGATGAATAGAGCACCAATCTTTTCAGGACATCTGATTTTCCAGCTGTTCATCTGGTGAGCTGCTGGCCTCCCAGACTCTACAACTTGCTGCTCCACAAGCTCTCCAGCTGGGGTGAGGGTTACCTGGAGTCGCAGAAAGCAAGCCCTCAAGCTGGGGTCTGCACTGAGTGAGATCTAGTTATCTTGGAAACTCTGAAAATTTCCCATTGTTTAATTAGTTTTGATGATATCAATTTTTCACCACAGTCAAAACAGAATCTGTCAAGATTAGCAGCGTGACATTGTGAATTATAGGGTTGGAGTTTTTGTTCTTGTTGTTGTTTGTATGGGTTTTTTTTTTGTTTGTGGGCAGTTTCTTTTTGCTTTTGTTGCTTTTGTTCCTGCGATATTATTCTTCCTTTAAAAAGTCTTTCTATCTCATATCAGAATGAATAAAAGGAAAAATATTCTTGATTTCTTATCCAAGATACCATTTTCTTACCAGGTAAATAATAAGGAAGTCATCTTGATTTAAAAAAAAGAAAAGAAAAAATCAGAAGATTTCAAGAGGAACTTCTATATAAGACTGTTTAGTTTTTCTTCTAAAAAGTTTTGATTTCTGATTTTTGTTGTTGTTCTTCTTAAGTAAAAAATATAAAATTTTCATTACATAAATTTACATTTACATTACATAAAGTAAGCCCTAAAAATCATGTATTTAGAGGAAAGAGGTGTAAAGTTGCCCTTCCAAACATTATTTAAGCCTCTTCTCAAGGATATGACAAGGAAAGCTGTTGTTTTTGCAGAGGTAGCTATTGGCATTTCAGGTCATTTGCTGTTTTAAATCAATGTCTGACTCTATCTGAGAGTTGCCAAAACAGCTCTGAACAAACTTGGAGGGGGTGAGATCATTAAATGCAGAATTAGCTCATACTTTTTGAAGAATTTTATAGGTCTTCATAGACACCCTCCTCAGAGTGATAGTTCATATTGATTTCCGACTAGAAAGGGCAGCTGTGAATGAGAAAAAGCAGTACTGCTTCTTTTAAGTGTTATTCTTTCAGCACGAACATTCACAAATTAATGTGTGATTTTCTAACTTCTCTTTTCTCACTTTTTCAGTATAAAAAATGAAAGAATTTGTCATTTCCGTTATCTGGTATTTCTAAACTGGAAATATATTTTTGTAGTAACTTTTTTTCTGCCAGGTTGCATACGTACATAAATACAGAGAGACAGAAGATTCTCCAGAGTTCATGACAACAGTTCATTGAAATAATTAGTTATGTTTTAAAAAGAAAAAGCAAAACTTAAGTTTTCTAAATATGGGCATATAGAAGCATACCAAAGCGTCTAGGGATGTAGCTGATCTAAGGACAGATCAATGTATGCATGTTCACTTGTAATAGGAAGTAACTGAAAGCAGGCAGGGTTCCCTCTGAAAAAGTAATAGATGCGTATTTTTAGGCAACTTAATTCTGTTAAAATTCTATTGATAAAAAAAAAATTGTAGTTCAAGAATTTCTTCTTGTTCTGTGAATCTACCTAAACTCTAAAAATGTACTAGGAAGTTTATGGTGGTCATATGAGAAATGGAGTCTTGTAGAACTGTGCTTCCCCTTGTAAAACCATGACAATAACTTATGGCCCTATATCCCTCCAAATTCATCTACAGAATTTAAACTGCATATTCCCATAAGAAATCATAAATCAATAAACATAAAAGTGATAATTAGTAAGACCACGAGAAAGGAATGGAGATCTTCATAATAGCTGCAATTAAGTTTACCATTTGCTGAGGGAAGAAATGATCCAAATTACATGTTAACTTTAGGAATTCCCTTCCTTATGAAAAACAGATATTTCCCAAAATGAGATGTTGCCCTCAACTTAACTGAGGTAAATATTTGTATATTGATGCTCTTATGCAAACACTCATACATAAGGGCTTGAAATTCTCACCATCAGAGGAAGACTAGCAAGTTAAAGTTATTATATGAACTCTCAATCAGCCAACACATTTCAAAATGGTTTCCCTCCAGCCTTAATAAGTATCTATCACAGAACAAGTGTTTCATCTACACAGGTTTTGGAAATCAGCAAAAAGTGCAAGCCTCCTTTCAGCAGCCTTGAGGTAGGAAAGCCCGCACTAAAGAAAAGCTTCTGTCGTATTAATACCATGTTTTGTAAGGAATTAATATGAAGGCTGTTGGTTTGTATCATGCTGTGTGTTTCAGAATGTTAGGAAAGACACTTGCATGAAAGGAGAAGGGCTGTCCTTATAAATAAAGCAGTTTTCTTCTATCACTACAATGAGAGTGAAGTGGAAAGGACTGGAGCGCTTTATAAGAACACAGCAGGTAGTCACGTAGGAGCGCAGAACAGGGAATAAATGTTTGTGATGGCAGTTTTGTGTATAATGCGGTTGCCCTAAGGTATTTTATAGTATATGGAATGATTGAATTGATAATTTGAAAAATAATGTATTTAAATCTTGCCTGAGGCACTTCCTGAATCTAAAAATAATTTGATACCTTCAAGGATAGCAAAGGGTTTGCACTTAGTGAACACAGACACCAAGGTGAAGTAATTATGAATTAGAGAAGTGAGAGGCTCAGGAATCTGACTGTGAAGAGATACTTTGGAGAAGAGTCCTTTGAAATGACGGAAAATTGTCTCAGTCTTATTTTTTTTCCCGGATGAAAATAACTTTTCTCATTTTCTTCATGAATATACATGCATGCTTCATTTTAATAACATGGTCTCCAAGAGTACTTGGGAAGAATTTTTTTATTACAAATTCCAATCTTTCAAGTCCTGAGCTGAAAAAGAAACAGACAGAAGAATTTGCTCTATTACAATTTACATTTAAATTCATTTACAAAAAATGCTTTTGTGTGTGCAAGAGGTTTCAGTAATTGATGACACTGTACTGTAAAAGAACACACAGCAAATAGCTGCCTCATGATAGCCTACGATTGTAGGCGAATGGTTATGAATATTCATTAATTCCTTTTCTATATTTGAAAATGGATTTTGCAAGGGACTGAGCAGTTGCACTACCAACTAAAGTCCTAGAAAGCTGATAAGAGCAAATACTCTGCTGATCTGAATATCAGTACTAAAAGCAGGATAACATACAGCACAATATTACATTCCTTTGCCCAGTTGTGGAAAAAGAACATTCATTAGAGCTGGTAAAAGTTTGAGCCATTGACTACACTGGAAGACCTGAAGGTATTTCAGCTTCTCTTGTCCTTTGTTTTTCTAGTCACAGAACTGGAAGACATATAATTACTACTTTATTACTTTATTAACATATTTTAATAATTATGTTAATTAAAATGTATTTTTGTCTACATGAGTGCTTTCTATTTCTCTAGCTCTGCCAATGACTTTTGTTATGACAGACTTTGTGTGTGCATGTGTCTATTTTTCTACCTGTTTAACTTCGTTTTTAACAGTGAAATATAAGCCAGAGGGGAGAACTGTGGAGTTGATTTTGCTTGTGGAAGAGAAAAACCTGAAGGAACAGCCAAAAAATAAGTGAAAATGGAATGCAACTACAGAAAATGTGACTATGGTGGGAGCTGCTGTGGCAGACACCTGTGTGCTTATGTAGGTTGATTACGTTTGAGGGACTGTGTATTTGGTAAGAAAAGTCAGAACATGAAGAAGTGCCAGATGGATGTCAGAAAAAAAGCATGGGAAAGACAAGGCATAAAACTTCAAGAAAAAAAAAAAAAAGAAAAGAAAATTGGTACAAAGCCAATATGGCCTTGAGGAAGGGGCGGAATTTCACTGCAATTGTTTGGATACAAAGGAACATTACTGAACATTACTTGGAGCAAATGAGATCAGGATCTTATGAGGGAGGGAGAACTGTCTTAAAAAATTACATGGTGGGAAAAAAATAAGGGAGGAGTGTTCACAAAGAATCCTGTATGGAAAGCCTACAGTGTCTTTTACTTTGTTCATCTGACTGTTCTTGAACTTTGTGAGAATTAACTGATCAGAGCAAATCTTTGTCAATACAGAGAACTTTCAATCCCTATGGCATTTTTCTTGGAGAAGCTGAATTCGCTGCCGTTAAAACAACTTTTTGAATTTTGAAGATATAGAATAGGAACTAAGATTAAAAATAGGAACTAAGTAGTTGTAAGTTCACAATAGGAGATATGCTGTGGCACTGAAGTTGCCACAGCAACAGTCCCTGAAAGGGTGCCCTGAAGCTGCTTTTCCAATAAACACAGCAGATCTGCAAGCAGAGCTTGAGGCCAGCGACTGACTGCTTTCCATGGGCAGCACTCTCCAGCTGCATCTGGGTGCAGTGTTTTTATTACAGTGAGCAGCTCTCCACACACTTCTAGGCAGGTTCAGAAGATCTTTCTATCATGAGACTCTTTTTCTTGAAGTCACTTGAGATGAGGTCAGTACAATAAGAACTGAGATCATCATAAGTCCCTTGCCTATCAGAAAAACACTCATCACTATTTCAAACCCAGATTAAGGTAACATTGGAGATGAGAGATATGTTTTTGGTTAATTGATCCAAGATGTCATGTTGTTTTCTGGAAGGGTAACTGGCCTTTGGAGTGGAGGGATTCTCATTACTAAGGAAATTTTTTCAGCTTATGCATCTCTTGATATAGTCCATCTAAGATAGTTGTTACAGTGTAATGTAATGGCATTTATTTTTAGTTGGTTGATTTATTTCTTTTTACATATATCAGTTTATTTTCTGTTCTCTCATGAGCCTGCACTATTGAGATGAGATAGGAAATTCTCTGAAAAACAACCCAATCCTGTGAAAATATATAACGTTAAAGGATACATAAAATGATTTTTTTTAATTGCATTTATACACTAAACTATCAAATACTTGGCTTTCAAATATCATCTAAGGAAGACTTGACACTCAGACAAGCTGCAATCTTTTATCTGTAAGTCAGCTGCTAGTGGCATACGCTAGGGTTGTAATGCCCACTTTCCATTTACTTTTGCAATTCACTCTTACCATTTGTACCATTTACCACTGCCATCAGTCAGTCATAAGTCTTTTTTCTGTGTGGTTCATCAAGTTTCTGTTCCCGTTCTCTCCAGCCCTCTTTCCCCTGTTACTGTAAGGATGATCAGTAGAACTAAGAGCTATTCTTGCAATGGTAGATTATGAAGACTTCCTGAGCTAGTTGTTCACTCTGCCAGTCATTCCACAGTTAATACTAATATTCTCATTTTCCATCACAAGTTATCACTTATGATCTCAACTTGCATTTAAGGTTTCATTTTGCAAAGTTATAGGAACCACAATTGACCATGTTGCATACAGATAAAGAAATATGAGTTAGTGAATATTGGGCTTACATGATCATCACATATGCATTGGATAGGTAAATACGTACAAATAGAAAAGATAAATTGCCAGTCACTGTAATAAGCTATGTTTTCAGAAGACAGTCTACCTGAATAATGTGTTTCATTCCTGCAGAAAAAATGGTAATTAAAAAAAAATACAGAAAAATTAAGGAGAGGTTTCTATCTCTTTATGAAAAGTGCCTCACATGTCTGGGAGAAAGTATTTGGTATGGCATGAAGTTGCCTACTTGAAAACATAATGTGTAGGCAAAAATTATCTGTCTCATTGACCAATCAGAGAAATGTCCTAAAATTTTTGAAACTGATAAACCTACTGAATTATGATTAAATGATAGTACGATTATATGAATATAGTACTTGATTAAATGATAGTAAGATAAAATGATGTGTAAGGTAGTCTATAAATGGCACAAATATAACAGAACTGGACTTGCATAGGATAGAGCCAGTTACTGTAGAATAACAACGTTTTTTTTTTTTGTTTTTTTTTTCCATTTTGCTACTTTATAAATGTTTTTTCACACAAGGTAAATACGTATATGTGCATATATATATATGTGTGTGTGTGTATATGTTTGTATATACAGGCATAAAATATAGTATGTATGGTACATTATACAAACGTACATGAAGAGATACAGTGATATTTATACAGTTCTAGATGTTGGCAAAAGCCATAGCTGAACATAGAATTCAGCTGTAATTTCCATTGCAGTTTATAGTCCCATCTTTTGTAGGAGTGCAATTCTTCTAAACATCATCATCATAACTTCTAAAAATATTATTTTTCTTTACTCTGTACATAAAATTCTGCAAATGATAGCATCTGATCTGTTTACATTTATTTGGGAATGTTTTTCACGCTACAGCAGTCACAAGGTCCCACTTATATATTTTCACTACATTTCTAGATTTCTGTGTCTGCACTTATAATTTCCAGACTGTACTGAGTACTAAACAGAATTGTACTAAAAAATCACAGCTTTAGCTCCATCAAAGAGGGCTCCTTTTTTTTTTTTTCTTTGATAGTTTGATTCTTGTTCATTATTTGTTCATGAAGAAAATATTATGTGCATGACAATTGTAGCTGTCTCTATAAAACATTTTAGAGAATTGAAAAAGAAAAGAGTCTGGGGGAACTGCTTGTAGAGCCACAACCCTAAGTCCTAATGTTACTGGTATAAAGAATAACAAATTTTGCTGAATTACAAATATTCTTTTCCACTAGGTCACTTTTATCCTTTTTAAATTAGTCTATGTGTATTAAATGATGTCGGCTTAAAAATCTTTTGATGATCTACCCAAAGGAATGAAAATCTCCAAGCTGCATACTTAAATATATAGCATGCATATGCGAATGTAGCAAGGAATTTTTGTCCTATTTTTATATGACAGCAAGCTACAGATTTTAAAGTGAAAATCTGACATGAAGCAGGATTGCATGCAGGCATTAGGCCAAAACTAGACTGTGAAAATTTAAACTCGTGTAGGCTGCAAAATTACTTGCTTCTCTTGATGGTGTGATTCTAGGACTTGATGTTTACCCCTCAGTGTTAGCATTATCTTTATTTAAGGAGACATTTAATTTATTAAGATAGTGGCTGCTCTAATATTCTTATCATTGCAAAGGATTTCTAGTGTTAACAGAATACCACCTAGTAACATTAATCTGTTGAGAATTTAGTTTTACCTTCACTTTTTCATATGTTTTCATCATTTTCTTCTGTTCGGGGAGATACTGTTAGGGGTCAACTTTTAGTCACATGCAGTAAACAGAGATAAAAATTTAAATTCAATGACTGTGCTAGAAACCTTAAAAGTGATAAAACTTTCATAATATTGATCTGAACATAATTATATGGAGGTCACTCTGAAAATAATGCCTTCTATTTATTTCCATGGAAACTACAATATATGAAGAGCATAATAACATTGTTGAATAGAGCAAATGCTCAGCTACAAAACAGTTTTTCAACAGAGCCACCACCATTAGCTAAGCATTTTTGCCAGTGATGAACAAGTGTGCATGCTGTGCTCATAAATATTTGCACCAACAATAATAACTCACTGTTGCTCTCACCACTGCTGGAATGCACCAATGCCTCACTATGCTCACATCCACTGTTTGATCTCCATCAACCTTCAGCAAGCATCAATGAATGCCAGTGGGTGCCATTTTTTGTGCAATTTTCTTTCCACGAGGAGGAATTCAGTGACATCCCCTTTTTTCTTAGGCGCTTCCACATCAGACACAGTTTTGTCACTTTGCCCCTCCAGTGCCATCTCTTGCATGGCAACAAAATATAACAGTATTGGTGGGAAGGTTCAACCTACTGCCATACCACCAATGTTCATCTCCAACATTGTGGGCCAGTATAATAAAATAGGAGGCATTACTTTCAGAGCAGCTCTCACATCTTGTAGTGAAAGATTTTTGTGTGAAATTATGTTTTCCAGTGATTATTTCTGAACTTAATGTTAAGGCCCATTTAAAGTGATTGAGGGTTTTGCAGAAATAAAACCTGCTTTTCAATTCTTATCCCTTCCTTTCCCATCCCATTCTTTTTCTTTTTTACTTTTTTTTTTTCTTAGCATGAAGTACTATTGGACTCTAAAGGTTTTTTGTTTTTTGTTTTTTTGTTTTCTTTAAGTGCAAGCTATTTATTTAGGGTCATACATATGGACTTGTTAGGCACCCCACTATTTCTTTATTTTACTGCTGATAAGCTTTATTAAAACACATTGAGGCAATTCTTCATGCAAAGTAGAGACAACGTTGTTTCTGCATCTCTGTATCATGAGCAAATGGGAATTATTTCAAGGCAAATATCAGAAACTTGTATTCATTCTTACCTTTTTTTTCATTGACTGAATGATGGCAGCCCCATGGACAAAGAATGTATTTCTTGGTCTGCTGTGTACAGAGATCTTAGAGTATCAGGTGCTACAAAAAGGTGATATGACTGACAAACAACAACCAGGGCTATTACAGAAAAAATAATTGCAAAATATTCATGAGTAGTTATTCCTCTTACAGTGGTTCCTCTTATAGTGGCTGTTTAGACACTTAAGTTTGTTCACTGTTTATTGAGCATCCCCAGAATACAGAAACCTTTGCTGAACAGCATAATTTTTCTGACTGTCTGCAAGGTCTTGCTCTCTTCTTTCCTGATATCAATCTTCTTAGCTGAACTTTCTTTTTGAAAAACAAAGAACTCAGGTAGAGGTGGAACTTCTATTAACACCCTAAATAATAACAAATGTATAAGATGACTTCATCTTGTGTGCATACTACCTCTAATTTCTTTCATAGTTTCTGTTCCTTTCTGTTGTTTCTCACTTCTCCACAAACTGAATGATCATGTTTCATAAGAATTTGAGGCATCAAATGTATTAATTTTTCACAATTTTTATAAAAATCTGAAGCTAGTAGTCCTTATGAGTACAAATTGAATGAGTCCTATATTAGTCTGCAGTATGATTTTAGAATTACAATATAAGCATAACCAGTAATTAATCTAGTTTGAGTGGCCTGTCAAAGAATCAGAACATGTACTGTCACAGGACATGATGCAATGGCAATCGAAAACCATAAGGAGAAACTGAAATTTTTGCAAGGGGGATGGTGAATCCAAGAATATGCTGTCTGGAAAAAATAAAAGGAATCTCAGGGAAAGTGGGAGTTATAAAGAGTAAATGAGCAGAACTATCATGATAAGGATATCTGAGGGATTGGAGAGGACAGGTCTGTACTATCCATGCTTCTTTATTGAAACTGCTTGCAATGGACTTTTTCCATAAATCTAAAGAAAATGTTAATAAATTCCATTGGAAGAAAGTGGAGAACTTGGAAAATTGAATCTCATTCTCGAGTCTTCGGTACTGAGTTTGGTTTGTGCAGTGAAACAACTGTACTTGCTTCCAAATATAAGCATTCATTTGGAGATTATCAAGGAAAACCCATGCAATAGTTTTCACCTTTTCCAAAGAGCTTTTGCTCATTGAATGAGGTCATGTGTATTTTCTCTCTGTTTTAGATGTCAAACTGATATACTAGCAAACATACACATATCTAGCAGCCCAATGACTACGCGCTCATAGGTATGTTTATGAAGAGATTAAGAGAGAAGGAGGGGTAGACAATATCTTTCAGGAAAGTCTTCAGCAAACAAATAACTCTGCTGTTACAAGAGGAAGCAGGTTTATCAGAGTTCCATCTGTTTTGTGGCACAGAGTACCTGGTATCTTCTCAGGCATGCTGAACCTTCCAGTTTGCCTGTAAAGTCATGGATAAAGGGCATCAATGACCTAAATGAAGGAAAATAAAATCAATGCAGTCTGTTAAGATGATGAATACTTCCATGAAACCTTATGACAAAAAACATTCAATAATGACATCTTGTCAAGAATTTCTATATCAGAAAGGTCTTCTGTGGTATAAAATTAAAAAAAAATAAAAAAAAATCAGACATCTAAAAACCCCAAAGACATTCTGATTGATGGGAATGTCAGTTTCCTCCACTTTACAGTCCCATAAGTACATTACTCAGTTTATCTTTAATTACACTGATTAAGTTAGCTGTATAGATCTATGCCTACTCACTTCAGCACCCACTCTTCTATGGAGGTAATCCACACTGTCAGCATAGGTGTAAACAGAAGGGAAGAGCGTGGTATCTGCCTCCACTTCAATCTGTAGAGATGGCAGGAAGAGAAGAGAGCAGTACACAAGCTCCTAATCTGGAACTGGGCTACTTTTCAATCTCCAACATGGCTTAAAGTCTCAAAAAATTGATTATGCTTTTCTGCAGATGCATTTAAACAACTTCAGTGACTCATCAAGATAATGCTCTAGCACTCCCACAAAAAAAAAGTTTGTCTAGACTACACAACATAAATTCATTTTGCATTCTTAAGCGGAGAATTTAGTAGGAAGAAACTGGAAACCTTATATCTCAAAAAGTGAGGAAAAGAGCTGAATATATTCCAATATGAAACAAAGCAAGATTACCAAGCTCTTATTTACTGATGATTACTGATTTGCTGGAGTATTCATACTGACTTTCATGATGGATACAGTTAATTTTTCTGTTTTGGATTTATATTGCATGTCATCATTCCTATCATTAAACATAAACATAATTGTCATAAAAACTGAAATGCCTTTTCCCAGACATTTCATTCTAAAATATAATTATCCAGGCTACCAGCTGTTAATGGCATAGAATTCTAATTACTTCAAAATGAAGCTATTATTCATAAACTCCAAGCTTCTAACACACACGTTTACAGTATATGGAAATTATTACAGAATTTATCATTTATTTACCACAGGCTTATTTAACTATTGTGATCCTTAGTACAGCTTTTGTCATGTTCACTAAGGAATTGTGAAGCAATCAAGTCCCCGTTTACGTAGAAAGATGGGTAAAAATCCTCCTTCAGTGATAATGGACATTCAAATTTTCTGCCTGTGGAGATATACTATAGCTATGCTGCCCTGTTGTAGAGAGTCCCTCAAAGTTGGAAATTACATCAGTTTAGTTAGCAACAACTGATTCTGATTCAGACAGTTCTCACAGTGGCTAACGTATATGAAGAATGAAAAGCATACAGGGTAATGCAAATATGTTCATGGAAAATGAAGTCAAAAATGTCAAACTGTCGTGGTTTTATGTTTTTTCCAGTACATGATGTTTTGACCAAAACATATTGAACATATTTGCATTACCCTGTATGCTTTTCATTCTTCATATACATCATGTACTGGAATTCTTCATAAACATCATGTACTGGAATTAAAGTGTTAATACTCCAATTCCAGGTACCTATCCCTATACATTACGGAAGTCATGGGATCTGACCCTTCTGGGTGGGGCGGTCTCTTACTGCCTAGCAGTGGGTGCTGGAGGGTGCTTTCCTAGCCGTTCCAAGCTTTTCAGGTTTGACTCGGTCTCAGGAACTCTCTCTCTCCTATCTTATTTGATTTATTAGTCTCAATTTCAATTAGATTGTATTCTATTGTGTTATCTTGCATTCCAATATCATAGTTAGTAAAATAAGTTTTCCTCCATAGATTGTTGCCGCTGTTTTTCCTCCCTTCCTTCCTTCCCATTTTGTGGGGCCAGGGGAGAGGAGGGGAGGCAGGGGCTACTGCCCCCTGTCACGGGCATAGATTGATCTAGTTAACTCTGTGAGTAACTATTTTCAAAAATTTCAAGGATAAATTATAAAAGGAAAGTGTTTCATGCATGGTCTGTTTAAATAGTACAATCCTTGAATATGGGGAACAAATAATGTTATCAGAATGTAAAAATGATAGTTTCATTGTCATAGGCAACCAGCCTCTAGTGTACCTATAAATCTTGAACACCTGTTGTTGTCTTCCAAAATTGTGTCCAAGAACACAATACCTGCGATAGATAGAACTGAGCTTGGAAAAAAAAGGAAATGATCCTTAGTTAAAGAGACACAAAGTAAAAGAAAACAAAATACAAAAGATATTTCAAAATACAAATATGAGAAGATTGTAAAACTGAGGAGCTAGAGAGGGTATATAACAGTTTTAGAGGTTTTGTTTGTTTGTTTGTTTCTTTTTTACATGATTTGATTTTGTGCTTGTTCCTGGAAAATTCTAATAGAATGTTTTTGACTTAGGTTTATTCTTTGATCTTAATACACAGTGGAAAAAAAAAAACAAACCAAACAAAAAAACATAGCAAGACTTCAAATTTAGATATTATTTCATGTTATGTAATGCATTTGTTTAAAGAAGGAAACAAATCTCTATCAAACTATAAATTACATGTTTTTTGGCTTAATATTTACTCCAATTTTTCCTCTTCTTCTTACCTTCCTTAACTTGTTTAGCAAGAACATTGTTTCTGCTGAACAGTAATGTAAATGACTGAAAAATGCTGACTACTCATGCATTGCTCTAAATGAGGAAGAATGAGTAAATACCAAGCAAAAAGCTGTAAAGATAGAAATGGAATCTTCACTTTGTACCTTGTTTTTAGTGCCTCTTGGGTTTATTCTGCGGAATTTAATTGATAGATAATGGCGAATTTGTTGTTGCATGAAGCTTACCAAAACATGGAAGTGCACAGCTAGATCCTATTATAGCAAAGAAGCATTCTCTCTTTACCCAAATTCCTGTTTTGGGAAAAATTTACATGAGTATAAGTACTGATTTAAAGCAACATACAGTTTTGAGCACAAGGACTTTCTTTGAGTGAGCTCCATCTACAGCACTTTCTGAGACATTATCATAGTAAATGCCAAAACTTATTTAAGCTTTTGAGAATTAAATAGGACCCATCTATAAACACATCAAGAGAGACATCATGTAGTTGAAAAGTTTGTTTTGAGTGGCTTTGTATTAGAGGTTTGAGTAGCTATGAACGTCAGGAAGGTTTAGGATGCATCAGGTTTAGGAAGACTGAAACAAATGGGACACATAGAAAGATACAAAATGCAATAGAAAAAAAACATACACTTTAACTCAGCGTACAGCTTCTATTATGCTTGAACTTCAAGTTAGTTTATGCTGCTTATACAGAAAGTTATTTGGAAAGATACATAACTTTTTTTATTTCTGCAGCTACATTTTTCATTAATTCTTTTGTTCATACTTCAGGTTTTAAAACAAATTAGTATCACAAAGGAGTGTCTATGTATGTATTTGTTTTTCCTTAAAAGTTTATATATTCAGAGTTCAGAAATGCATCACAGCTTTTATTGAAAATACGACATAATCACAAATTGTTCATCAAGGTATTGAGGTAAACACCTTATTTGAATATCTAAACCTGTTTATAAGGAACCCAGTTTTGAAATTTTAATTTCTTTTAGAGAAATAGTGCAAAATGGCAGTGGAAGCCCACCCCCTTGGTTCTAGAAACATATTATTCTGCCATAAAACAAACTGTAAAATATGAAAATCTCTTTTCCATTGGTTTATATTTCCAGAAGTTTTACTTCTGTGAGCTATGTCTGAGAGCAGGGGCCCCAATTAGTTTGCATTTAAAGGTCTAAGCCTCACAAGAGACTATTTGTAAAAATACCTCTAGGGCTGGAAGAAAAAGCATGGCTGCAGTAGGGATGGTGAACTTAGCAGGTGGGGAACATCCAGCTTTTAAACATTCTGGGTAAAATTTTCTAACTCTACTGTCTCTGAACATTTCTTGCCTAAAGAAAAATTTCACTAACAGACCTGTTTTTCCTTCAGACAAGGAAGTGAAAAGAAAAAAAAAAAAAAAAGAAGCACTGTGTTTCATATTTTTTCTGGAAATACACAGTAAAAGCAGCCTAATTTTAATTTCTACCCACAGTTTTAATGAGAAAACACACTAAAAACTTTAGAGCCACCACATAAAAGCAAAATGCAATTTCATTTTTTATTATTTATTTTTAGGTTCCATTTAAGATACTTCTTGGCTGTATGACAGCATTCCAGACTTTGATTTTTATATTAATCCGTCTGCAAAGTAACTTAACTAACCTACAGCAGTGTTTCTTCACGGCTTTATCTCTATTGATATTTTTCTTGTAATCACTGCTATAGCCATGCACAGCTCTAACATATAGAAGCTTTTTATGAAACAGAAAAAATGATGTTGAAATACTAGATTCCTTCCAATCACAGAATCACACAGAATCACAGGATTGCAGGGTTCGTTGGAAGGGACCCTAAGTGCTCATAGATTCTAACCCCTCTGCTAAAGCAAGTACCCTACAGTAGGTCAGACAGGTAGGTGTCCAGATTGATCTTGAATATCTACAAAGAAGGAGACTCCACAACCTTTCCTGGCAACCCATTCCAGTGCTCTGTCACTCTTAACATAAAAAAGTTCTGCATGTTTGTATGGAACTTCCTCTGTTCAAGTTTTAGGCCAGTACTCCTTGTTCTATCACTACACACCACTGAGAAGAGCCTGGTCTCATCCATTTGCCTCCCATCTTCTCTTTAGATATTTATAAACATTAATCAATTTCATAAATAGCATTTTAAAAAGTTTTAACTAGAACAAGGATCTGAAAATGTGTTTGCTGAATTACAATTTCATTTTATGATTGATAAGACATTTCATGTCACTTCACTTGGAAATATTAGATTTTAGGTGCTTGAATAGTTATCAAATTCATTAATAGCACCCAAGTATGGACTTAACCAGGATGTGGGGAAAGTGTAGAACTGCCTTCAGTGTGTTGCTGAGTAAAAGATGGCCAATATCTCTTTCAGAGATCTTTATGAAACTGTCATTTCTGAGCCTTCTTCACTCAAAATTAGTCAATGAAGGAATTCCTGAGTTCGTTAACAAATTTAGGACTACAGAAGCTGCAATTCTGGCTAAGAATCTTTTTACTAAAAACATTCTCAAACACACTTTTGTGTTCTACACAGTTACTATCTCTATGTGATCCTTAGCATACCTAAGTTTCACTCACTATATTTATAATCTTGTATGTCATTCTTGTTAGCATCACAAGCAGGTAATAATCATCATTTACATATACCACTGAATTTATTCTAGTACTTATCTGATTCTTCTTCAGCAAAAAATCAACTGAATAGCCAGCCCCACAAGGGAATGAAGTTTCTTTTCAATTAAATTAGAAGTTACTTAAGAAGAATCTTAAAAGAAAGTTTTGGCAGTCTCATGATCAAGCTACCTGAACCACTGAGTATGATTAATTCTGCTCCTGTTAATATGTGCCAGCTTTCTTAAATTCAGGATAATATAGGAAAAGACTAAGACCTTCTTAATGTTTTTCCTACTTTGAGCCTGGATGTTTATTCCAATCTTCCACTGTACTTCTGTACTCAAAGTTTACTCAAAACAACTTACATTTTCCTGAGTTGGTGTATTTTGTTGTCTATATTTACATTATTCTCTCTTGACAATTATGCATTCTCAGTACATGCTAGGCCAACATCGTTCTTTTTGCTGCACTAGAGCTTTGACATTTTATCCCAGATGAGGATCACCCCTCAGATTTGTAACCTGAATTGCAAATGATCTGGTATTTGTATCTACAGATATTTTTGGTCTTTTCCACAATGAGATAAATCCAAGTCCTTTAAAAAAAAAACAGGCATATCATCCACCAGGAATATAGGAGACACAAGTTAGCGCCTCAATTTTACTTTTTTCAGGACAAAAATAAATTTAAATTTGATAAAAATGTAATATATAAACTATATTATACCTTTGCACGAGCACATACATAAGAAAAGTTACATGAACAAGAACAGGGAAGGCAATTTCTGAAATATTCAGATTATACCTGAGAATAAAAAGACTTAGGGGAACATTAATGCTACTTATATGAATATGGAGTTAGATATTAAAATTCATGAGGACCTGTCAACTGAACTGGTGCAAACTCTAGTTGCCAGAAATACTCGATGACATTGCAAGCTGGCAAAGAAAGCTCATCCTGGTGCTATTTCATCCCTCAGCATATCAAACAGGCTGTCTTTCACCAATATGGAGCTATATGCAAAGTATAATTCTACGCTATTGAGTGAAGGTTTTCTCCTGAGCACAGGGAATATGCCTCATTCCCTGCTTCCCAGACACCAGACGGGCTAGGATTTGGAATGACAGTAAGCTGCCAACCAAATACTGTGTTTACTCAAACATACGTTGTCTTCTCTTCCAGATGACTTGTAGTGAAATTTAACAGGCGTCATCCATATGTTCACATTCATATTCCATAAAATACTTGCATGGAATATCAGCAGGCCCCTTTCAGAAATCTCTAAATGGCTTCCCTAACAAGGCAGACATTATTAATGCAATATAGAAATTAAGCAGCAGAGTCACTAGCCTGTTAATCAGACTTTGTCAGCCAGGGATTTAATGTAAGGACGTAATCAAACATGGCTGTTGTGGTGAGTGATTAAAGTGTTGGTCGTGTAAAGTTTATACTTTATTGAGTGAGCTGATTCTAAAAATCATTTAAAGCCTACAGCTTTGTCTCTAAGAAATTTAAAATAACAAAACAAACAAACAAAAAAAAACAGAACAGTGAATCACTGTTCTTTTCTGCAGCAAATCCTGTGCATAACACGATAAATTTAATGCAAACATCTGGTATATCTGAAATCACAGATGGTACAGATAGCGGACTAGAAAACCTGAAATATTTTTAATATAAGTTTTATTAAGTTAAAGTATTTCCTCTCACATCTAGAGATTTTACTCTTTTTTGTTGTGCAGTGAACTACACCAAAATTACTTTTTCCAAGACCTCAAGTTACTTCGGAAAATTCTGAGTAAAGTTTTGCACTGAACACCAAACAGATGTTTGATGGAACCACTCTTTGAACCACTCATTTTGAGGCACAAATAAGAATCTTAACTTTTCCCTTTCTCTGTCTAAGCTTTCAGATAAACTGAAAAAAAAAAAACTTCAGACAGCACCTCATAGTATCAATAGCCTGAATTACCACTGATCCTGTGATCAGCAATCACAGGTGAATTTTATGGCCAAAGAAATAGAGATCTAGAATCCAATGAAATTTATCATGAAAGTTGATGGTCTCTCATTGCAAGAGAAAGTTCAGAATATAAAAGGGATATTTTTAAGTGCCAGAATAATGACAATCAAGGAAAGAATACCTGATTTGAGCAAGGGTCAGGACAAAATGCATGGAGCCATTTCTATGTTATCCCTCTGGGAAAAAGTCTAGTCATATCAAATAATTTTCAGCATTTCCATCTCTCAATGAATAACCACCTAGGAAAAATAATTGTTATTGGATTTGTCCATCTTAGATGTGCAGAGTTCTAGGCTAATGTTCTATCCAGAGATTTCAGAGTAAAATCACCATCAGAAGGCATATCAAAATCTTTTGTGTCATCAAAGAAAATCCCCAGCTTGGCAAAGTAGGTAGTGAATTCTACTTACATCACCAACTTCCCACAGGTTGAGTTAGAATGAAGGTATTTCTTAAGTATGGGAGTTCGAAGTCTTTTGATATTAATAAACTTTTCTTTCTGCTTCCTGGGAATTGGAAAATAGCAGTTTTTGCAGGGCACAGACGTATAGCATGTTGAAGAACAAAACCCCACTGTTGTACTTTTTCCACAGTGGTTTCCTAAATATTGTTTCCTAGATAATTTCATAGATATTTTGTTTCTCAAGATAGCGTGAGAGCAGGAATTAATTATACTGAATTCTTTTTTTGAGAGCACAAGTATATTTTGCTCAAGTGTATGTACTCAGCTTGTGCTTAACCCACCAAAAGTGCCAAGAAGGTCAACAGAAGGACTCCAGAGCTGGTTTTCTAAAAGCTTCTATGCTCAGTTACCATTTCTTATTAGCAAGAATAGATACCAGTAAAACATAAAGCCTCCTCTCTCATGCATGCCAGTTTAACTGCTTTTCAGGTGCACGATTTCTATATTTCTAGTGATGCTGAATAGAAAGAGTTTGAATTTCAGATCTCAGTGGGATGTTCAGTAGAACTAGCAATTAGGAAAAAGGGAGCAGATCTCCTGTGAAATAACTGAGAGTTTTTGAACATGGATCCCCATGGCACTCCTCTTACTGTCACTTTTCTAAGCTGAACTGCAGTTTAATGAGACTAAGTTTAATTTTTAAGCATGGAATCTGAATCCGGTAACTGATAAAGGAGTCTATGTTATGTCTTCCCTGCATCCCATTTGGGAAGCCAATCAATCAATTACTGTTATACTGCACGTGTTGCAAAGATTTGAGATCATTCTTTAGTCTCTTAAACTAATTGAAGTAACTCCTAACAATGTCTCACATATTTATCAGTGTTTCTGAGGTTCTTACATTGTTTATCTGTTTGCTTAACTCATATTCCTACAAAAATAACATTTTTCATAATTTTTCAAAATGAAAATAAATTCACGTGAACAGAGAAGTGAACTATATTAATATCTGTAGCTATGCTTAAAAGCTATGATACAAGGTATTCTAGCTAAGTACACAGTTATAAACCAGAATGCACAATGGATCTCTTCCATGACACATCTCTTGTTGAAATTTTCAAGTATTTTTTTATGCTTCAGTGAAAGCTCAGTATCTTAAGACATGAAGTAGATTGTTGAGGTCCTTCTTCTTAATTTGTATTTTAGTTGTTTTCCATGTAGCTAACCATGACATAAATGTGATTCTGTTTACATGGAAAAGCATATGCAAGAAGTATTGAATGATCTCTAGAAATTCAGAATTTTTTTATACGTGTCTCTTATGAAGACCACAGAGATTTATATCTGGTATTGTAAAGAAAAGGATCTCAAAAACAAACAAAAAAATTATTCACACTTTTCTGAGCTTCTCTGTCTGTGGGCTTATCTATGTGCATGCACAGGAATGCTCTTAACAAAATGAGATTCTTTGGGAGTAGAATTGACCTGGTAATTTACTGGAATTGTTCCCATTTCAGTCACTATAGTGCTTTTTATATGAAAAAAAAACATTCGCTTTGCAATACCAAAAATTTTCTATCATATTTATTATACTAGTAAGAAAGAAAATTCCCATTTTTCATTAGAGAGAGATGATAAGGCCTGTTGTGTTGTTAAACACATGAAAAACAAGCATATCTTTCACTTTAAAACATTTAAAAAATATTCTTGAAACTAGATGAGATCTTTGTTTAGAATTCAAGAACAGAATATGAGTTCCATACAAATGATGTGTCAGAGCAAAGTAGTGGAGTCAGTAGTAGGTTTTTTTTTTTTTTTTTTAGTACACTGAAGTAACTCTAGTAAAATAACACTTATTAGTGAACTGCAATACTTTTATGTACTGTGAATGGTGAATGGCAGCATTTCCCCACAAAATCAGTCCTGCAACATCTAAGTTGATAATTTAAGACATTCTGCTTAGAAGGATGTGCTGAAACTATACAAGTAAGGAAATGCATCTTCTTGATTTTTTTCCTCACATTTAAATTCAGTGTTACATTGGAGAAAGGTTACAAGGCGGAATTTAAAGCCAGTTCCTTGGACATTCAGAAAGTTAGAGGAAAGTTAGAGTTAACTCTGTGACAGCAAGTCACTGCGAACCCTTTATTTCCAGACTCTGGATAATAACTTTTTAATTAATTGTATTACATTTATGCCTGCATTTAGCACAGTGGAGAGCTGGCACAGAATGTCTACATTCACAGTATCAAGATTTTCAACCCTGCAGTAGACTGTGGCCACACACAAACTAGTTATTGATAACAGTCTGTGGCCTTTGCTAATTCCATAACGCTGTGCAGGAATTTCTTGTTAAAGTGCTAGCTACTGAAACCAAATACTGAATCACTCTAATAATTTAATCATATAGAATATAATTTCAGTGGCCATTAACATCCCTCAACACTATTTCTTTTGCTAGTACAGACAAAGCCTACATCAAATATCATGTTTGCCTATGTACTACGCTGCTAAAAAGATGTGGGTGAAGTTTTAGTATGAGTCTCATATTGAGATCCAAACCAATTTGTTACAAAGACAGAAACATCAAATACACCTTGGAGGCATATGCATGCCAAAGGATTTATTACTCTGTGACTCCCTGATGTGTACTGTTCTCCCTTGGGTTGGGCCTGGAAAACCTACAACTAGGGTGTCCTTTCAGTCAAGCACTAAAAAAAGAAAATTTTTTTCTGGATATGTAATGAACACCCTAAAATACCTTAACTAAAGACAATAGGAAAAGGAACCAGGTATGATAGAGAAATTATCATTAGCATTTATATGTCTGTATTTAACAAGTTTACTTCCATACCAACTCTTGTTTTCATCACTCCCCAGAAAAAAAAAGAAAAAAAGAAAAAAAAAAAAAAAGAAAAAAAAGAAAAAAAAAAAGAAAAAAAAAAAGGCATGCACAGGAAAAAAAAAAAAAAAAGACAATGCAATCAGAGTGATTCTAAATGTGAACATTAAAATGCAGTGCTGGAATTACCTTGCCTGTCTGTAATAATACTTTATTAATAATAAATGATCCACACTACTATCATTACTATTTCCTTTCCTCATCAGCTGGAATGTTTCTATTTCCCTGAGCTTCTGAGAAGTTGTGAAAATAAGCAAGTTAGCAAAGTTCAGGTGGATTACTCACCATTTGAAATACAGGGGAAAAAACAATATTTAAAAATATAATGGGCCCCCTTGTTAAGGAAAGTATTTCTGCAGTTCTTCATTCCCCCCAGTGTAAAGACTTTCAGTTATTTTGTATTAGCCTTGGTCCACCAATAATGTTCTTTACACTGAAGGAGGTTTTCCACAGTATTCCGAATTTGCTATGTGAAAACTAAAGTAGAAAGAAAAACAGTAACTAGGGTCTGTATTAAATCTTGACACTATATCATTGTTAAGAGTCCTCATTAAATGTAATTCATTGAGACTGCGTGTCAATCTTTCCTCCAGATCTTTCCTCCAGAAGAATGTCTGTAAAAGCCTTTCACAAATGTTGTAGAAACAAACCAACAAACAAAAATGGAGTTTGAAGAATCATGCTGAAGCTAACATCAAAGAAAGAAGTTCACATAAGATTCAAACCAATGAGCAAAGCTCTGTGAGTAAATAGCCCTACCAGTTTTTAACAATTCAACTGAATCGTTACTCATTCAATGAATGAATCTAAAAACTATTCTTGATCCTTTGGGCAACAGCAGAAATGTCAGCTGAAATGTATCAGAAAACCTTAAATTGGGGGAATTTAAATCAGTTAGAAGTTACCCAAAATATGATGAAGAATGTCTTGCAGATGTCAAATATACGCACAGGGGAATTTAAGTTGGAACAATAATATTTCATGTAATATATTTCTTCTCCAGTATACAGTGCACAAAGTATGAAGGTAACAATGATTTTTCAGGCTGGGAGATGTACTTAGTCTTTAAAAGCTACTAAAGTTCCTTATCTTCTCTTCAAACTGCTCAGGGTACAGAGGTATTAGTATTTTATTGCAACTAGATCAGACAATTTGGAAACTAAAATTCTTTTTGTATGGCAATACAGTGCAAAATCTTATTTAGTGATTTTTTTTTTAACCATAAATTAGTAGAAGTTCCACCCTTGTCATATCCTGGTGTTCACAGATAACCATAGAATCATGGAATGTTTTGGGTTGAAAGGGACCTTAAAGATCTTCTAGCTCCTAAATCCCTGATGATCATAAACATTACACAAGTTGCTTGTCAGTATGTAATTGCTGGATACTCTGAAAAGTCACAATTTAGATGTTTCAAGAAGGCCAGGCAGAATAAATGTATGCTTTGAACTGTTCCACTTCTGTCAAGGAATTCTCCTGCATAGAATCAATTACAATTGATTTTATTGTGCTATCATAAAATAGATTCTTTAATGTCTAAGAATGATTGAGATATTTATATTCTGTATTTTGTATTAATCAATTCAGGAAGAAATTAATACTTCTATATCAAATAGATTATAATTGACATGAATAACTTTACAGTATTAAAGTTAAAAAGTATTGATTTCACTTATTAATTGATTCAGTCTTATTAAAAAAAGCATAATCACTGTAAAACTCTATTGCAAAATGTATGACCAAGACAGCAGATAACCACTTCAAGTGCAAATTTATCACATTTTTACTTTTGAGGGATTTACTTTGCAGTATTAACACACATCACAATTGTTTTTATATAGACAAACAATGATTATTTCTCTAGATGTCTATCAAAGCATCCTGCATAAAGATGAATGGATGTATTAATATTTTGTTCAGTATTCAGAGAGAAATATTGAAAATCTCTCAGATTTTACTGAAAAAAAAAAAAAAAAGAAAAGTATCAGTAAGATGTGGAAAGAAGAAATCATACAAAGTGAGTAGATAAGCCCATAATGTTAAAGAGAGCAGACCAAAAACAATCAAAGTAGAAAGGAAGCAAATAAAATACTACAAAGGCTGCTCTAAAAGTAATGCCTCCTATTTTATTTTGTTGGCCCATGTCCTCAGAGGTGGATGTTGTTGTATGCATGGCAGTATGGCAGTAGAGGCTGAACCTTCCCAACAATATTCTGTTACATCTTGTAGCTGCATGACAGATGGCAGCAGAAAGGCAGCCTAACAAAATGGCGTCTGTTGTGGAAATGCATATGAAGCAAAGGTGTGTAATTGAATTCTTCCATGTGGAAACAATGACAGTCACTGACACTCATCGACACTTGCTGAACGTTGATGGAAACCAAGAAATGGATGTGAGCACAGAGAAGCAGTATGCATTACATTTCAACAGTGGCAACAGCGATGTAAAAGACAAGCTGTGTTCTTGATGGCCATGCACAGCTGTCACATTATTAGATGAAGAAGATGAAGAGTGTCTACATCAGCTCATCCATGCACACTGTCAGATTACAAACAAAGAACCGTGTACAGAGCTGAATATCAGTTTCAGTGCTTTGGAAACAATGATTACAATTTTGGAATATCACAAAGTTTGCACCAAGTGAGTTCCACAAATGCTCACACAGGAACAGACAGAATATTGTATGCAAGTTTGAACCAATAAAATGCTGAAGATGACAGTTTCTTTTATCACATCATTACCAGTGATGAGATGTTCTATCACCACTACATGCTGGAGTCAAAATGATGGTCCATAGAATGGGGACATGTGAATTAAACACTGAAGAAAAAATTCAAGATTCAGCCTTCAGCAGATAAAGTGATGTGCACTGTCTTTTGGGACAGGAGAAGTGTGATCCTTTTGGATTTCCTGGAACCCAGACAAACTATCAGCTCTGGCTGCAATATCACAATACTGACTAAGCTGAAAGCTTCAACTTCCAGAGTCAGGCCAGAGAAGAAGACAATCTTTCCCTGGCAACACAACAACACCAGACCCCATACGAGTTTGAAGACCATGGTGCATCCAGTGCAGATTTTTACAAGCATGGAATGCAGGCTCCTGTTCATCACCAGCAAAAATGCACAGCTAATCGTGGTGACCATGCTGAAAAATAGTGTTTTGTAAAGGAGAATTTACTCTGTCTAACAGTGTTATTGTGATCTTTGTATCTGCTGTGATTTCTATGGAAATAAATAGCAGGAGTTTGTTTCAGAGTGGCCTATTTATTTCCATATGCTGCAAATAAACTTATGTCAAATAATTTTTTCCTTTTATCATTCCCAATTATTATATGGATTCCTTCCCATCTTTGTTGTTAAGGGAGGAAGAAAGTTCCCAGAGATTACATGCCTATGAAAGAGAAGAAGTCGATCCAACCGTGGCACTTGTAAAGCCCAGATTTTGGGCTCTCTGAAATGCTTTCAGTGCAATGCCCAATAGCAAATTTTTGTTTTAGCTTTGAAACAGGAAAATAGTCCAGTTGATTACCTAAGCATTAGGACCATATTCTCTGATATTCATAATACTTTTTAAAGTTCAAGTTATCATAAACTAATATACTGTTAGAATTAGTTTACTAGTTAAAATAAATAAATAAGATTTTTACAAAAGAAAGAAAAAGAAAACAAAAAAATCCCTTTCTTTCTTCTCTTCCCAAGTAAAATATACATCCTGAAATTTGTTAGCCTGTTAGTCTTGCAGAGCTGGCACAGCACCACCAGTACTCAGGAGGCATCCAGATGCAAAATCCATGGACAATTGCACTTGCTGTTGTTAATCGTCCTTAGAGTTTGTTACACAACTATAACACCTTTTAAGTGTTTGCAAGGTGAATTTGACAACCTTGGGCAAGTGCTGCTGGCTTTGCAATACAAAATTAGTGGAAATTGAAGCATATCCTTTTCTGAATCAAATTTAAAAATACAACAGAAAGGATATCTCTATGGGATCAAAACTTCTGAAGTGCTTTCAACTCACTTTACTTCCAGTTAGCAATTGCTGGCAGACTGATGCAGAGAAAAATAGAGAGTGCACCCAGAAATCACAGCTTCTACTCTGCCAGTTTCTAGCATGTGAATTTGCTCAAATGGAGAGGCTCTTTTTCCTTAACTGTTAACTGTGTTGCCTCTTGCCCTGATGTCACTGACAACCAAGGAGAACGGCTGCTTTTCTGTAGTGCTTCCAGTATGTTCTGTGGTGGAAGAACCTCATATAAATAAAATGCAAGGAATAAATAGAAATAAACACAATGAATAAGTAAGAATTTTTCTGGAAACAATTACTGAAAAAGTACTCTAATGATCATTTAAATCTTTTTCTTTACCCAGAATTAATTTGGTTTTATTAAGTGAAGAGGGAGAAAATTCTCTGATCAATGAATTGGCCTGAATAATTATCATGTGGCTATTCACATAATATCACATTTTTTAGTTCCAGAGGTATTTACATAGTATCTGAACACTGAAAAATTAGTTGAATATGAGAAAGCACAACAAAAAATTATCTACATGTATTCACTGCCATACTAACGTTAATTAAAATTTATCTCAAAGTTTGAAGCAATCTGAAAGAAGACAGATATGGTACTTATCTCTAGAGATATAACATATAAAATCTTTATATCTGTTTTGTAAACAAGAGATGGTATTTTCCTATGGTGACTAATTTTCATGTCTCACAAACCACACTCCAGGCCGAAATGGGACAATATCCTGAAAAAATCAAATACTGTTTCATATTTCAGTTTTTGTTAAGACTCTTTAAAAGTCATGGAATTTCAGAACATACTGTTGCAGGTAGTAATTTTCCCATAAAAGTTGTAACACCAATTATTCCTGTCTATAAAAAGTTGAAGAATAAAACACACTAGAGCATGTCCTAAGAAAGACAGAAAGAAAGGGTGAAAGAAAGAAGGCAAAAGAGAGATTCTCCTATGGCCCAGTCACAAACAAATGTGGATCATCTGTTTGTATGCATGTTGTTCAGTTTGTGGTAGAAGTTCATGTAGTACATGTGCCTCTCTCTAAAAGTAATGTCACCTATTAATTTCCATGGAAACTTCAAAGATGCAAATAATACTAGTTTGTAAAGCAAACTGTCAGCTATAAAACACTCCCTTGGCAGGCCATTCCAGTGCCTGACCACTCTCTGAGAGAAAAATTTTTTCCTCCTGTCTAACCTAAACCTCTTCTGATACAACTTCTGGCCATTTCCCCAGGTCCTGTTTGTTGCCTGGGAGAAGAAGCCAAACCCCTCTTCACCACAACCTCCCTTCAGGAAGTTGTAGAGTGCAATGAGGTCTCCCCTGAGCCTTCTCTTCTCCAGACTAAACAATCCCAGTTTCCTCAGCCGCTCCTCGTAAGACTTGTGCTCCAGACCCCTCACCAGTTTTGTTGCCCTTCTCTGGACACACTCCAGGGCCTCAATGTCTTTCCTGTAGTGAGGGACCGCCTGTATTGAGGTGACACCTTCCTAGAAGTTTATATTATAAGTCACATTTTTAAAAAGGAAAAATAGGGTAACTATAAAGTGTACAGGACGACACTTGGAATTTTTTTCCAGTGTGCCCTATTTTTCCTAACTATTCTGCTTGTAGCCAGTAAAAATAGTGAAAATGCAAAATAGTCGAAAAATCACTGGTCATCTTTAAAATCTCTTGGTCTACTTTGGATTACTCCTCTAGAGTGGAGTAAGAAATAGAATAACAGTGCCAATAATGAAACTTAATGAAAGCAACATTTTTGCTTCTGGTTGTTACCTGAGAGATAATATATGGGTCAAAGTGACTGTGGTGAATAGTAAAAGCATAAGTTAAATTATTCACATAATTCACTGAGGAGTGACTAATCTACTATTTATATTCTTTCTGAAGAGATCATTATATCTCAGGCTCAATTTACAAGGTACTATTTGAAGTCAATGTACTCCAGAGTATACATTCTGTTCATCTAAAAAGTATGATAACTGAAATTATTGGGTTATGGTATAGAGTGGGGAATAACCAAAGATGATTTAACTACTATCAGGGTTACCTTAGTCACACGCAGATGTATTTATATGACATATTTGTATTCAACAGGCAAATGCAAAATATTCAGCCCTATCTATACTCAACAAGTGGAGGGAGATCACTTGTATGGATGAATTCACTTTACAGAACATGCAAAAAGTATAAAATAAGGAGACCAGATATGAATTAGAATTCATCTTTCATCTATTTAATTATTTTAAATACATAACCGTGAGAAAAAAAAATAAGCAACAGAAAAAAAATCAACATAAAAAAAGCATAAACTTTATGTGGCTCAAATTTTTCATCATTTTCAGGCACAGAGATAGGATCTGAAGGCTGTTTATACATACCAGATTAGAGAAAGCTTGCTGGTGTTGACTGAAGAAAATCAAATGTTTTGCCAGTTCTACTGTTATTCTGATTACATAGAGAATGCTTCAACCATATAATTTAAATATCTATGTTATTTGATTTTTTTTTTTAAGTATTTAGAAATGAAATATGCTATGATGATAGATCTGACCTTGTTACCAGTTGTACTCATGTTCAGCTTTGCAATTGTATTCACTCCCTTGAATGAAATAGGAATGCTTGTAAATCCACCTGAAACATAATATGAAGAGCTCATCATTTCAAAAAGTGGTATGCAAAATTCAGGAGTTGAAGTATTCTGCTTTTTTTTCAGTGTGCCTCTTTCTGGATAAAGTTAAACAAAAAGAATTCACTGGATAATTTCAGATGCATCTTTTACTTAATCTGGAGTCTGATGTTACAAGCAGTCTGATGGTCTCTCCCTTATCATGCTGCTTAGGCTGAGTTCCTTGAAAATCTCCAAGCACTTTAATCAGAGCCAAGTTGCCAAGATCTTAATAAAATGGTTAGGACCTTCCCCAGCTCCTGGATCAGTCAGTCCCTTCTCTGTTACTCATTCCCACTGTCCTTGAGCTCTGAATATGGCAGGACTGAGTCTTTTGTCTGCTGGGGAAGCAGGAAGCAAGTCAAATATCCAGAGGCGCAGGCTACCATCAAGGAGTTCATTTTCTTTGATCTTGCATATTTCAGAGGGAGACAAAGAATGTATTCTTAAAAAAGAGTCTTTGGCAGTGTGTCAGACATCTGTGCAGTTCTTAGTGTGTAAGTATAGAAGTGTCTAATTCAGTACCTATGATATCCTAGGAAATTATAATCATAACAGTAGTGTGGGGTATGGCATTAGACAAATGTCTTGGGTGTCTTTTACTAAAAGGCACCTAAAATACTTGCCTTTTTGTACACTGATTTCTACATCTGCCTCGTTTGTACTTCAAAATGTTGAATATAAATTAGATTCTTAGGCAAAAATACATCTTTCTAAGAAACACAGTCAATGAATAACCCTTTTTTTAATCTGATGACATTTTCTAATCTTATTTAAATGTGCCAGAAGCTAAACTGTGATGAACTGGAAATACTCTATCACTTGCTACTGCCATTTTCATTTTAATATGAAACTTATGAATGCTCTTCATAATCCAGTCAATATTTCATATGTTTTTTTATGAACTAACCTTAAAATTGCAGTTGAATTTCTAAATAGCAGCTTTTAAAAATCTTATTGCAGGTAAGGACTGCAAAAGCAGTTCTTACGTGGTCCTTAATACTTCATTAACAACAGGCAGTACTATGCATGACATAGCTTTATGAAAAGTAACAGCGGCTTCCTAGTGTTCAGCTGTCCCTGGCCTGGCTTACACAAAATTTCTTTCTCCACCAAAGCTGGATACCTGTTCCTAGCTGGAATAATTGCTAATAGCTGCTGCATCCTCACAAATTCAAGATGTGCTAATACTGATTTGATATTTTATTCCTATTAAAGACCATTCTCCAGAGTGTCACAGAAAACTCAGCTGTTTTCAGCAAAAAAGCATATATTTAGCCTACAAGTTATTCACTTATATTGTAAGGTTTAGATGCGCAGAAGTGCTTTTCATTCTGATTATACAGCTTATCGCACTGCAAGTTCATACATTAGAGCAGGCCTCTTGCATACCAACATTGCAGATGTAATAAATGTAAGGAATAGTTCATCAGCATGATATCATCAGTGAACTTGATGAGGATGTACTCAATCTCACTGTCTATGTCATTGATAAAGATGTTGAAGAGCACCAGTTCCAAGATGGAGCACTGGAGGACATCACTTTTGATCAGCTTCCACATGGACACTGAGCCTTTGACCACTAAATTACCTTTAGTGCCTTTAAAAAATAAAATAATAAGCATATCTTTCAGCAAAATTCTTAATTAAAAGGGAGAAAATGCTAGTACCTGATTTGAATTGTGCAAAGAGAGATCTTCCTAGAAGTCAAAGATTTCTATAGTTACAATAAGCTTCAGCTCTTATTTCAGCTCCATTATCTTCTACATGACTAGGATTACATTTCCATTAAGGTTGTGGCTCTTTAAAGCTGGAGTATTCACTAGTTCATATTTATTCCTTTCTCATTTTTCCTCAGTTGCTGTTTTCACATTGAAAAAACAGGCTCAGTCTAAGAAATACAGAAACAAACAAACCAAATTGGACAAAATGAAATAGTAGTTAGCTTTACTGTAAGGCAAAGAGCAGAAAGCTATCATTTTTTATTTTTTATTTTTTGCCTTGTCTGATTCTTTGAAATGGTTTTCCAAAATGGCTTTCCTGAAGTAATTTTTTCTTTATAGCTATAACTGAGGGCATTTTGTCAGCTTTCCCTACCTTTTGTGCAGGTTTATATTTTTCCATAAGCAGAACACTAAAAGCAGGTACAGCAAAATGTCAGAGCTGCAGTTATTGTGTGACTCTGGCAAGTTGCCAGGTTATTTACTAGTAACTCTGTTTATCTGCTCATGTGGAAAAACTAATCACACCATGCCTTTGAACTTGCATATAGTTGCAATACATATATACAAACAATGAAAATAATATTATTTAGCAATTATACTTTAAAAAGTATATATATATATATATAGATGATTTTTTCCAGGTGGCATTTTTTGTAAGACATTCTATATACATTCAAAATATGACACTAAATTTCCATTACTCAGTTCTGTTTTCTCTTAAAGATAACAAATGAATGTTATCCCTGCACATTAGAACACACTGTTTGTATTGATGTAAATGATGTTGTGAACCAGAGCATTGCAGAGTGATGTAATAACAATTGTCTCTGACACCAGATAAATACCACATACCTCTCTCTAACCAGTGTGAGAGCACAGAGCTGTTATATTCTGAACCAGAGATTTCTCAGTCCAGGCACTGGATCACTAACATCTCTGCGATAGCTAATAAGTGCTTTAAAGTGGCAATTCATATCATACGAACAATAATTACTTGCACAATAGTTCTGCTCGAGACAAAAGTACTTAATCAAGAGGCCTGAGTAGACTGGTGTGTAGATCAGTAAAAGCAGTTAACTGGAAACTGCTTTCAGCAGAAAAATAAATCGGTTATCTTTTTAAGCAAGTAACACATATTCCAAGATCACTGGATACCATGTTTATGAATGATTAAATGCTGAGGTGGTAAAGAAATTTTTCTCTCTGTCTGAAAAAGGAAAAATGAACCCAAGCCAAAGGCTCTCTCTGCAAACACCTTGTTCTTCAGTGCATAAAATTCATAGTGTCTGTTGTAAGCATAAGTATCTCAACAAACTAAAGTACAGAATAAATGTCTCAGAAATTTTTAAATGAAATAGTAAGTTAAAATCCATTATAAAAATGATGCTATTATGACAATGTAATTGTACATTGCTAATGTCATAGCTTCACCTTAATGTCAAAGATAAGCTAATGCTTCATTGTACAAGCACTACACAAAATAGTGTTGTGCGGTGATCAGCTCAGTTTTGCCTCAGCACAGGCAGACCAATTTTTAAGCAATCTTTTTTTCAGTGCATTTCCTCCTATTTTCAACTGCTAGTAACACCTACCTGAAATAATTACCAAAATGTTTGTGGAAAAATGAGGAATTACAGTGATAAACTAGTGCAAATCAGAACATCAGCCTGAAGATAATGCATTATTCAAGTTCTGCCCTGCACACCTGGAATGAAAAGACAGAGAGACAAAATGAATAGCCTATTATTACAAGTTCCTTCATTCGAGTAGCAAATGTGTATTTGTGCCTGCATGGCCTCACTGCTGCTTTGGTGAGGAAGCAGCTTGAGAAGGAACAGTCACAACCCCAGCAAGAAGGCTGCTCAGGTGCTAGACACAGTCTTGCTCTGTACCTGCCCCAGCTCACGTGCTGGGCTCAGGTCCACTCTGTACCTGCCCCAACTCAAATCATTTGCTTAGGCTTGTTTTGATTCTGCCTTCCCCATAAGCAGTAGATCTCCTGCTTGTCCCTCTCTAGCTTTACTCTCAGTCCTAGTTCTACAGCTAGGAAAATCTCCAATCAGAACAGACAGACACTGAAGCTTAAATTTTAGTTCTTCAGTCATCTTTAGGCTTCTGTGCAGAGGCCTAAAAGTTGCTGCTGTAATCAGGTCAATCCCTAAGACTTAATACTGCTAAATCACAGTCAACATCCCTTTTGCCAAAACTTTATTGCTGACCAAAGATGCCAGGGAAAAGAATATGTTTATTTGTATTCCACCTTCTTCCCTTATACATAATGCACACAAACAGCACTCTGTTATTTGTCTGCTAATCCTTCACTGAGAGTTAATCAAGGCCAATCCAGAAACAGTTAGATGCATCTAGAATGAAGTTTTGCTTCTGCTTGGATAACAAGTTGTTTTTCCTATTATACCACCTTTTACAACTACAGTTCTACAAGTTTTTTGAAACATAAGGTTCTGTGTCCCTTACTCACATTTATCAGTTCTTTGGGCCAACCTTTTCTCTCAGCTTGTCCTGACTGCAACTGCATTCACACACAGTTAAGAAAATGTTAAGAGATTGTTTCTTGGACAGTAAAGCATATTACTGTATCTGTGTATGACTCTTTTCTACCAAAATAACCATGAGTTCATTTTTCTTCAAAATAGGTTTTACATTCAGACACAAAAAGTATAATAAAAACTGCAACTATTAGTGAACAAATAACCAGAATCAAAGTGACAGCAGGATACTGCCTTAAGTAGATCAAGTCTCTTTAGAAAAATAAACCTTAGAAAGGTTTGTCATTATGCTAAATAACTATACCTGGGAGACTGTAATGAAAGCATAAAAGCTAAAACAGGAAAACATAAATATTCTAGAGTGTTTAGGTTTTCTCCAAACCTGTTAGGCAGTCAAATAAGTCCCTCAGCACATCTAGAAAGATAATACATTCTGTATGTAATTTAATTGCTGTAACAAGAAAAAGAAAACGCAGAAAACAAGCATATTGACAGCTTCACAGTGAATGAGAGCCTGATCTTCTCTGACAATTTGAGAAATCATAATATTTAATTTAAATGATTGGAAGAAAATTGCCTCTCATGTGAACACGTGCAACTGCTTTGATTCTGATATTGTTTCCTTAGTCCTATACATCCAAATGGAATAGACCAGACATCATTGCTGTCTTTTCTTTTTATATATTAAATTGTCAGCTCTAGATACCAACTTAGATACTTTTATGCTTTGAAGAGAAGGAAAATAGGATTTGGAAGTAAGAAAATGAAGAAAAACAGTCAATACTTCCCAATAAAAGACTTTTCTGGCAACACTACAAATAACACCTTAATTGTTTCACTCATATATGTCTAATTTAAGTTAGGAGGGATCTGATGCATTGGTACAGCCCCATTTGGCAACACTGATGCAGACAAGATCAAGACACTACCAGAACATAGCCTTTACCTGATATAAATAATCTGTTTTTAATTTTTTTTTTCTTTTTCAGATTGAATTTACTGCCACTGAATGAAGCCTACAGTCTTTCCATCAAGCTTACTGCATTTTGTTTGGGTCAGACTCCAGGCCTTTTGCTTAGTTTTAGCCAAAGGCAGAGTACCACAAAGCAGTCTAATCAATACACAGAAGATTTGTCCTCCAGAGATCACCTCTAGGGAGTGGGTGTTGTTTTCTCAGCTTTTGCTGAGAGTGACAGTTTTTATGTGCTTTTTCAGGGACAATGCACAAACTCATACAAAATTTAATATCCCTTGGAAGCTCCCAGTTCTCAACTAAGTGATAAGTTTTAGATGCTTGCATCCAAAGGAAAAGTCCACAATCTCCATTCTCAGGGGAAAAAAAATGTGTTTTCAAAACAGGAAAATTTATTAATTGCATAGTATGCGGTGGTATTAAATAGAAACAAGAAAATAAAGTTTTTTCCTACATATCTTTTTTACTCTCTTGTCTGTTCATCCCTCGCTCCCAAATGTACCACACAGGATCATCTCTCATTACCCACAACAAAAGTATTTAATTGTCACATTTATTCTCACCATTGCCCAGTAATCATAAAAAATTAATGTCTTGTTAATGTATATTGCACATACAAGAAAATTTAGTTTAGACTTTGAAAACAAGTAGAGGCTATTCACACCCATACCTATTGTCATTACCTGCCTATGAAGGGTGGGAGGAGTGACCGTATCCGCAAATTCCCCTGGTTAGATTAAGCTGAAACTACTCTCAATGTCTGTACAAAATAGGAAGAAGATCAACTTCAACATTTCAACTAAAGTTGAACTAAGATTTCAACTAAACAGTTATTCTAGATGCATTGGCATTCTCACAGTTCTATCTACTGTGCAATTTAATAGGAAATTCAAGTAAGCCTTGTGTTAACTTTAATAGAAAAAGAGGAAAAAGAAAGAGGAAGAGAAATAAAAGTGGGTAGATAGATAGATCAACAGTCCTGTATCCCATGCCAGGCCAGTCCCAGGATTGGTTGAGACACTTGACACCAGGCAAACCACAAAGGTGATACCAGGACCCACTCCCTTGATTGACTGTTTCTCAGGCACTCTTATGGCCTTTTTCAGGAGTGATTGAAAGACCTCTTGGGGCATTGCCTGGGCTTGTCTCTTACACTTATACCAGTCGTATAATCAAAAAGTCCTGAGAAAAATCATATGTTTCATATATACAGGATAAAAAGCACAGTTAAGGAAACTGACTATATTTTCTAGTGGTTAGCAGAAAAAAAAGAAGTAGAAAGAAAGAAAGAAAAAGAAAAAGAGCCAACATTCTCTGTAAGGACTGAAATTGAAGTTTTATGCCTATCTTTTTTAAATGAGCATACTGTCTATAAATCTTTTCCACTGTACCAAAGATGTTGGCATTAAAGTGTAGGATTCTTCATTTCTAAGAGTGCAGGCAGCACAAACAGTTTTGCAGTACTGTTTTTTGCACACTGCCTATTTCATGTGATACATGAAGGAGAACACATACCTTGTAGTGACAGTGGCAGGTACTCAACAAGACAAAGATCATCAAATGCAAGGGCAATTGGTCATGCCACAGAGAAAGCATCAGCTGTGCCAGATATAAAGCTTTGTTAGACATATCTCTTTTGAATCACTGAGCTCACTGCAATATACAAACCTCAGAAGAAAAAAAAAAAATACTACTTAAAATTGAATTGGTAATTGTGTATGTCATGAACAATAGCAGTTTCAAGATTTGCACATACATAACCAGAAATAAGAAAGTGAATGATGTGTATATCATTTGGGATTTTTCCCTCTTTTTATTTCACAACAAGAATACCTTCTGTAGAAAGGAAAGTTTTCTTTGACTCGTTGTATAGAAAAATTTAACCTCTACTTATTGAGGCGATTATATTATTTTATTATGGACATGCTTATGTTAATTAATCTTAACCAACAAAATCATTCTGCATTAAATAGAGGAAACATTCCTTGTACTGGCAACATTATTTAAAGGACGTGTTTAAAGTATTTCTTGAAAATATTATGTGTTGTTTAAATTAAAGAGGAAAAACATAAAGTCAGTTTTAACAAGTAAGTACCAATAGATGCTTAGAATGAAAACTAAAATCTTAGTAGCTACATCCTAAGCAAAAAGTACCATCATTTCTTTTTAAATCATTTTATTGCCCACTATAATGTTATTGAGCATATTGTGTTTGTCTTCTATATATAATAAAGCCCTTGATTTCTAATTTTCTTCTCTTTACAGATTTTTAAAATGAAATTTTGGGCTTCTTTTTGCTAATATTATGATATTCATACAAAAATTGTTTCATCAGTGTAGGTGGCTTTGAAAAAGTAACCTGCCAATGCAAATCATCCTATGGGCTATTCAAACTAGCATGCCATTAACTATGTTTTGAGGTACTTCCCTGCCATGTAAGCCCACTATAATGAAAATGAGTAGGAAGAGAATGGAAAAAACAAACAAACAAACAAAAAGACAACTAAGAGACGGATTTCTTCTTTTGCATGGACCTACCAAGACATCTAGTGACAGCTATATAGATTCAAGTTATTTTTCAGTTACATGAGAAATGAAGGAAATAAAGGAAGAAAACCATAGCATTCAGTGAGGTCTGAGAAGCAGATTGCACAAAACTCACAATCTTAGTTTGTAAGCTTATTGCTATTCACTCAGTAGGAGCACTCTTTATAGCAGTCAAGGCCTTTTGAACAATGTGACACATTAGAGCTAAATTATGCACTAACACTGATTTATGGAAAGGAACTGCACTAAATTAAGTAGAAATTCTAAATTAAGGAGAAAATAGGAAATTAAAAGGAAAGGCTAATTTATTAGGAAATCATTTACCAACCTCCAGCATTATGGAAATAGTTCTAAAAGTAAAGCCTCAGTGGAAAAAAATATAAAACTAATGGACACAATCTTGAAATACATGAACTCCTAGAAACTTTAAGGGCTCTCCAGAGCAGCTGTGCTTCCCCACCCCCACACATTAGATAATGAACTGAAGTGTCTCCAACTAAGAGTTTTAAAGAGATGAAAGAGGAGATCTTTGGAAGCTGATGTTAATTCTTAACAAATCTTGGAGAACTGAGGAAAATTCAGAATGGAAGGATTCTAATTTTATTCCAATATTTTAAAAGGTTACATAGTGACTCAAGTAATTACGATCCTGTCATAGCATCAGTTATGGGCAAAAGGATGGAACAATTAGAATGAAGCTCATTTAATTAAAATTTTGAAATAGGATTATAATTTAATTGATATCAATCAGTTATTGTCAAAATAGTGTAGACTGAGAGTATTTTAGATTTGGTAGTGGCTAATCAAAGCACTAATTTTGATTTAATATGCCACAGTAACTATGTAATTTTACTTTCAACAAAAAATTAATATAATATAAAATCAGTGGGGCATGGATTAAATAGCAAATGAATTAAAAACAGACCATCTCATTTCTAAAAATAAACGTGAAGGAAAAGAAGCTTATAACTTTTACTGAAAGATTAGTTTTCAACTCCACTTTTTTGCCAACCATCTCTGAGAAACTATACAACTGTTTGTATTCAAGTTGGAAAATAATAATAATACTGTTGATAAATAAGGGTTGTTTATGTTTTTGTGCTGGAAATTGGAAGGATTTTTCCCAACTTGCTAAATATTCTCTGCCTTCACAGAAAAAAAAGTTTAAGATGTGCATTTTAACACATTACAAAAGAGAAAATGAAGATTAGGTTGTCAGCACTATAAGTCAGTGCAAAGTTGATTTTCTAGATTATTATTTTAATTTCTGGAAAGTAAATCCACATTACTTTACAGATCTGCAAACAAAAGCAGTTCTCCAAGAATGGATTTTTCCTTTCTGAAGAAAGAAAAAGCTCATCTCCAGAGATACAACAAACTACTAGCAAAGCACTTTATAGTGCAGTGTCTAAGATGTCTAAGGACTTATCAGAATGCCTGTAGCATTTTCTTGTAGCAATGAGAAAGCTCATTTGAGTAGTGATACAGCTTCAACATGGAACAAGGGGGCAAACTCAGCCACAAGATGTGAAATCAATTTGTAATGAATTTCCTAGAGAAATAGGCAATTTACTAAAGGGCACAAAGCACTAACTTGTTAAGAAGTGCATGTGAAAAATCCAAAGAGAATCATTCCTCTCCATTCTGTGGGAAATTACATGTGGTACAATAATGCCAGGAGGCAGGGGAAGAGCAAGCAGCCAGCATGTTGGAGTAGTTTGGCTATTCCGAGTATAAGGAAACAAAATCTGCTGGCGAAAGATTATCAAGAAAAGGCAATTTGCTTTTTTTATTGCTGTGATCATTGTCAGATGAGGTCTTTGTCTTCTGTAAATACTGGATGGCAGTCTGGCCTATACAAAGTCAATTCCATTATGGGACTGGGTGGATTGCATTTAACAGCATTGCTCACTTGTTGATTCTCCACATTCCCTGAGGTACAGACTACATAATTCAGTAATATCACTGAATTGAGGCAGAGTACTTATTAATAATTTAAAAACATTACTTCACTATGCAAGGAGTTCTCTTCTGCATGCTCAGGAGGGGAACCTTAGACACAGGAATTTGTTTCTGAGTTAACGATGGCTTAATTAATGGTCAGCAGCAGCTGCTACTCAGAGATGTAATCAAGGAGTTTTTCAGGGAATGTGAAGCAATGGTACAACTGAAAGATAAGATATGTGTAACATCTATATGGAACCCTTTAAATAACTGCATCTGAAATTGAACTTTCCAAGGGAATCAAAGTATCTATTGAGATGAAAGTCCCAGTGTTTCTAGCTTCTCCCTACAGAATTTTGGTCATTTTGTAATGTAGATTTTCCTACAAGATTAAGTACTGGGTAGTCTGACATGTATTAAATTTTAGGAAAAAAGAGTGAAAGTGCTTCCGAGAAACACTTTACAAAATAAACTATATGTTCCAATGTAAGTGTAAACACACTCAAAGTCATTATAACATGCAGAAGCATTCTCTATTGCCTGTACGGGAAGATGGTTATGTTTTTGTTGTCTTGTTCACAATAATTCTGCTTTATAGCTTTATATATTGTTTAAAGTTCTTCTTACTTTTCTTTTAGTGTAGGCTAGTTATATATGGAGCAAGAAATTTGCTAACTGCATTGGTTTATTTTGAATTATGCGGTTGCTAAATTTTGAGACAAAATACAACATTTAGACCACTAGATATTTTTCACCTAGGTCTTCCCACAGAATTTGTATTCCAGTGAAAAGATGTAGAAATTTACATTGCTCTAGGATTTCTGTTTCAAAAACACTAATTGTAATTCAAGAATGTCTTTAATATTCTCTCTAAATAATAAGAACTACTACTTCTTAATCACTGCTTAATGGATTACAATCAGCATGTCTAGACAAAGCAAGTTCATGTTTATCTCCTAGGAAAACTAGCAAGTAACAGTTACGCAACTTGTCCATTTTTATAAAAAAATATTAATTTAACAGGAAATGCTTTGAAAGGCTCAAAAGCTCACAGAATTCTAGTTTCTCAGATTACAAATAGATCAATCATAGAATCATAGAATTGGTTGGAAATGACCTTAAAGATCATCAAGTCCAACCACGAACTAATTATACTACCCTAACTCTAACAACCCTCTGCTAAATCATGTCTCTGAGCACCACATCCATACAGTTTTTAAACACATCCAGGAATGGTCACTCAACCACCTTCCTGGGGAGCCTTTTCCAGTGCTTAACAACCCTTTCTGTGAAGAAGTTCTTCCTGATATCCAACCCAAACTTGCCCTGGCGCAACTTAAGGCCATTTCCCCTCGTTCTGTCACCTGCCACCAAAGAGAAGAGACCAATCCCTCTTTCACTGTAAGCACCTTTCAGATATTAGAAGAGAGCAATAAGATCTACCCTCAGCCTCCTTTTCCCCAGAGTTAAATATAATGTAATTTAATACAAAGTTCGTTTCTAAAGTAAAATAGCTTATTTCACTGGTTATGACTAGTGAATCAGAAGCAAAGCCTCTAGCAGTTAGTTACTAACTATTCTGTTTTGTACAACTTGAATCACTTACTCCTTATTGAACTTGATAAATACTACAGTGTTGAGAAAAAAAATCAAGAACTATTTGTACGTGTCTCCAGCAAAACATTTGTACTTGATTTTTTGGAGTAAAATCTGCTAGCATTCTTTTTCACTTTTCATCAGTTCTGTGGTGTGATTTTCTTTCCTAGCTTGAGAATATGACATAGATGTGCAGAAATCATTTCAAAAACAGAAAACAAACAAACAACAACAATAACAAACAGTGAGTAACAGCACATATTAAGTGTTTTTTACCTTAAGACTAGTGTAACAATTTGTTATGTCCATTCCATCTATTGTAATAGGGATATTACAAAGAGCGCAGTATGAAGAATAGCAAGTGATACACCCTTGTTGTAACCCTTCTGTATTACAACTTCTGTACAACCTGTATCATCATAATTTTGCTGGTAATTGCATTTTTTTCACTCAGATAATTCATTGTTCTTTCCATCTCCATATTGTATTGGTGTCTTGCCTCAGCAAACATGATTTGACTCTACATTAATACATTTATCAGTTCAGTTCTGAAACATAATGTGTTCTTTCCCTTCCCTTCCCTTCCCTTCCCTTCCCTTCCCTTCCCTTCCCTTCCCTTCCCTTCCCTTCCCTTCCCTTCCCTTCCCTTCCCTTCCCTTCCCTTCCCTTCCCTTCCCTTCCCTTCCTTTCCCTTCCCTTTCCTCCCCTTCCCTTTCCTTTCCTGTTCCATTTCCTTTCTTTTTTCTTTTCTCTTCCTTCTTTTTCTTCTTTTATTTTTCTTTTTCTTTTTTTTAGTATCACTTAAAATTTTTCTAGCAATGATATTTCTTTGAAAGTCCCTGAAGGGTGCTATAGAGTATACTGAAAATTTCAAAAAGTTACTTGAAATTCACTTCTAACTTTCGAACTTTATCTGCATCCACAATCATTGCTTATGGTACTGGACTACCATGTCTAAGTTATAGATGTGTGTTCATCTACTGTGTATCTGCAAAAAAAAAAAATGCAGTAGTGTTTACATGCATTTTTATTTTGAAGTTTTCATGTTCACTGTTGATAGGCATTTAACCCTGTGTTAGACTGTATTTTGTTTTTCAAATGTCACTTTTCCAGATAAATGTGTTATTTCTTTGAGTGTGAATCCTCAGTCCTGAAAAAAACTAATTTAACATTTTAGTTGCAGCTATGATTTACACAGCTTCTACTTCAAAGAGAAGTTAGCTGGAAGTAGATACCTGAGGTGCTAGAGTGAGGGAGACACTAAAAGTAAAGATAGTCCAGACCTGAAGTGCTCTCTAGTGTCCTGAATTACAAAATTGTGTGTAACCAGCTAAGTTTTGACTGCAAACAATATTGTAAAGGACAGAAGTATGTTTAATGTTAAGTTTTAAAGAACTATGATAAAATGCTTCCTGGTTAGGAATTGTTGGTCAGGCACAGGCAGCAGCCAAACACATTTTCCTCTCCCACAGAATGAAAGGAAAATTGTGTGTGAAAATTTGTGGATCAAAATTTTGACACTTTATGAAGGAAAGCAAAGAAAAGAGAAAATTGTTTGTTGCTTTCCATCAGCAAATATTCAGCCACTTTGTAAGATACAGGGCCTCAGCATGCATGACATTTGTTTGAGGAGGCAAACACAATAATTGTGAATGCCCCCCCTTACTTCTCCTTTCCCTGTGAGCATTGGTGAGCATGATGTCATATGGTATGATTATCCCTTTGGTCTCTTTCAGTCAGCTGTCCAAACTGTATACCCTCCCAACTTCTTGACTGCTCACATCTTAGTCGCTTTTGGGATCCAGGGGTAAGAGTGACAGCCCTGGTGTTGGGAAAGTACTGTTCAGCAACAATCAATGTAATGGTGTCATATCACTGCAGTTCCAGCACAGGCACAGGACAGTCTAAGGGAAAAAACATTCTCCACTAGAGAAGAAGCAATTAACAAGTGTAGCAGCAACAATAAAGTGAAGAGTAACATAAGTACTTCTTGGCATCTGGCCTGCCTGTACTTCCCTTATAGCAAAGGATGATACTGTGCCCCCATCTAACTCTCTCTGCTTTGACTGGCTTTTCCTTGAGGCTTGTGCAAGCAATCTCATGGGAATATGAAGGTGTTTTATTTGCATCACACCAATAGGCAGCAGTATTTCATAAGGCAAATGAAAGATTGCCTGTGATGTCTGCAGTCCAAATATACACCTATGGAGCAGTCGCAACAGCACTGGTTACAAAAAGTAGAGAAAAATGATCCAATATCTCAGGTACTGGCAACAATTTCACAGCAGAAACAGGAATGTTGTGTGCTCATAGATCCCATAATAGCTTAAACATTCTCCTTCCAAGAATGGTGCCTCCTTAGGTTATGTGATGGGCACAATTTGTTCTTCCTCAGAGAAAAATTTTACCGAATTTCTGCCTCTCCCCAGAACCTGACAAATCCCTTATAACCAGACATACATGAAACCATGAATCACAGAATCCCTGAATAACGAGATTAGAAAGGACTTGAGATCATCTGTTAAAACCTCCTCTGTTCAGACAGAATAAACTACACATGGTTGTCTAGCTCTATATCCAGTGAAGTCTTGAGTAACTTCACAGATGGAATCTCCACATCTCTGGATAACCTCCAGTGTTTGACCACGCTCAGAGTAAAGAAGTGTCTTCCTGTGTTCAAATGGAGTTTCTTAATTTTGGTTTTTAATTTGGTCAGTGCTATCTGTGGGCACTACTGAGAAAAGTCTGACTTCCTCTTCTTCATTCCTTCTTACCACATGCTTATTTATATGCATCTCTCCAGGTCTTCTCACTATACTGAACAGTTCATGTTCTCTCTACCTCTCTAGTCCTTTAAGGAGGGAAATGAAAGACATCATAGTGTTAGTCACATAAGAGCCAGAGGTTGTCTATTTTTTTTTGTTTGTTTCAAGATGGTGATTGATAAGTCTTTTTCTTTCCATTACTATGGAATAAGGAAGCCAAATGAAGCTCTAACCTACTATTTGTGCACCCTTCTCTACATTTTTTCTCTGCCCATGCTCATGCTCCTCACAAGTGATTAAATGTTTTCACCAAAATATGAAGTGTGTTTGTGTGTGTGTATTTGTGGGTGTGTGTGTGTATTTGTGTGTGTGTGTGTATGTGTTTGTGTGTGTGTTTGTGTGTGTGTTTGTGTATAAGTGTGTGTGTGTGTGTGTGTGTGTTTTAAGAGATCTGAATCATTTTAGCTATACTTTTGGCAAACTTCATTCACTTCATCTTCCTGGCATTTCATTATATTTTACGATCACAAAATCAACTCTCCAGCAACAAAACGAACATGGCTCTTTGAAATAAATGTTGTCATTAACAAGCTATGCCAGGCACAGTGACAGATTTGCAGCTGTAACGAATAACATTTCCCACAAAGTTCTCCTGTCTGACAGAAAATCTGTGACATTACTGCAGGCAACAGTGTTGGAAGCTAAAAGATTGATTGATGCAAGAGGATAATTGAAACCTCAGTAAGGTCACATGCATGTCAACCTAACAACCAAGCTACCACTCTAAGATAACCTTTATCATGAAACAGTTTTTCCATGAATAATTCCCCCCAACACACACACTGAAAACACGGACTATTTCTTAGTGACCATGAGTTACTTAATGATGGTTTATCGTGATATATTCAGTCTGGGTTTCTAAGACAAAAATTTGTTTTTTTTACTTCTTGAATCTCAGGTTCCTGGAGTCGGTTTGAAGTTGTTGGCAAAATTCAAGAATGTGTGTATCTAAATTTTCAGATAACTATTTTAATGTTGATTTCAGATCACACTTAAATTTGGTGCCATATCCAAGGTGATATATACAAAATGTATACATATTTCAACCTAGGATTTTTTATATCACAGACCAAAATTAATTCTCTCAATAAAATGGGGCATACTTCAGATCAGTTGTATAGATTTCACACTTATGCTAAATTTAAAATATTTTACTGTATATTATGATTATGTCATTTACTTACCATTATTCTATGTACAGCTCTGACAGGAAGAGGGCTTACCAATGGGCTCAACTGTCAGCTTCTGTTGACAATTTCGCTTGTCTCTTCCTATTTTTGTCTGTTGCTGATTTTCTCTCTAGATACATCTTTCCTAAAGTTCCCCTCAGGTCTTTTTCAATCTCTGTAAGTTTTTTCTTTCTCTTCTCTCCACAAGCTTTATTTCAATTGTTCTTACAATCTGTGGACTGATTCCTGCAGTTCCTAAGCATTCATCATATTCTCAAAAGCAGCTTTGGCTGGCTTCACTGGAGCAGCACAATTTCACCCTGTGGTTATGAACTTTTTCCTATGTCTCTTTCCTGTTTTACTTCATTGACTGGAAATTTGATTCCTTTTTTTTTTTTTCCCTGCACTTTATTAGCTTTTTCATTCTGCTGCCTTTATTCTTTGCTGTTTTTCTGTCTCTCTTTTACTAACAGAATAAGAGAACAGTGAATTAGGAAGCAATCCTCTGTTTGGGTAGGGCCTCTAAGAGGCTAAGACAAATACTGACTGTATTCAGAAAAGTATTAAGAAGTGTATGGCAATTTATTTCAGTGTCATTTTCCAAATTTCTAACATAAAAAACAAGCAAGCCATTAAAATATGCACTAACTTCTAGAGTGTGCTTTTTATTATTTTTTGAGAATTTTTAAATTTCTTTACTTTTTTTTTCCTCAATACCTTCAATCTGTTGTCACAGAATTATAAAATAACAGAACCGCAGAGGTTGGAAGGGACCTCTGAAGATCCTCTAGTCCAACCCCCTGCTAAAGCATGTTAACTAGAGTGGGTTGCACACTAAAGTCCAGGAACGTTTGGTTATCTCTAGAGAAGGCCTCTCTTTGCAGCCTGTTTTAGTGCTCTGTCACCCTCGCAGTAAAGTAGTTCTTTCTCATATTCAGATGAAACTTCCTGTGTTCCAGTTTGTGACTGTTACCCTTGTCCTTTCACTGTGCACTACCAAAAATAGCTTGGCCCCATCCTCTTGACACCCATGATTTAGATATTTGTAAGTCCTGGTAAGATCCCCTCTCAGCCTTCTCCAGACCAAACAACACCAGTTCAGAACAGTTTCCCCATAAATGAGAATGCTCCAGTCTCCTAGTTATCTTTGCTTCCTCCACTGGACTCTCTCTAGAAGTTCCCTGTCTTTCTTGAACTAGGAAGCCCAGAACTGGGCGTAGTACTCCAGACACAATACTCACCAGGGCAGAGTAGAGAGGAAAGATCTCCTCCCTCGACATGCTGGCCATGCTCTTTTTAATGAACCCCAGGATACCATTGGTCTTCTTGGCCACAAGATCATGCTGCTGGCTCACGGCCACTATTGTCCATCAGGACACCCAGGTTCTTCTCCAAATAGCTCTTTTCCAGTAGGCCAGCCCCCAGTCCAGACAGATATGTGTTGTTTTTCCTCCCCAGGTGTAGGACTCTACACTCATCCTTGTTGAATCCCATCAAGTTCCTCACCACCCATCTCTCCAGACTGTCCAAATCTCGCTGAATGGCAGCACAGCCTTCTGGTGTGTTCACCACTTCTCTCAGCTTTCTATAATCAGCAAATTTGCTGAGGATGCATTCTATGCTTTCGTCTAGGTCATCGATGAAGATGCTAAATAAAACCAGACCCAGTACCTATCCCTGGGGAGAACCATTTCCATCTAGACTCTGTGTCTCTGATCACAACTCTTTGAGTTCTGCAAGTCAGCCAATCCACCTCACTGTCCACTCATATAACCACCACTAAGCTTACCCAAGAGCATGTTATAGGAGACAGTCTCAAAAGCCTTGCTGAATTCAAAGTAGGCAATATCCACCATTCTCCCATCTTCTACCCAGCTAGTTATGGCATCATTTTGACCGGATTAGTTAAGCAAGATTTCCCCTTAGTGAATTCATGTTGTCTACTCCTGAAAATCTTCCACTCATTCAATCGCTTGGAAATGACATCCAGAATAAGTTGTTCTGTCATCTTTCCAGGGACAGAGGTGAGGATAACTGATTCACTTTGACTGTATAAATTTCATTTTATTCAGTACATTTTTGTTCATATTCAGGCAAAAACCTCCCTAAATTTGAACAAAATTTTAATTTATCAAAATTTAAAGGTGAGAATTGAAATGTAAAAAATAAATATTTCATTTTAGAGCAAATATTAATTTAGTAATTTTACACTCCTATAACTTTTTGTAAATTTTCTGTATTTCAGAAGATTTTCAGAATATTTTTTTTGAACAATCTACTTTAGTAAACTCAGAATAAATTTTAACTAGGTTAAGGTGCTACTGTATAGTTTAGTCTCGGCTGGCTTGTGTCACTGCACATTGCTTCCTAGAGTCTCCACTGAACCATTTCTACAGTTGCAAATCTGCATGAGGACAGGAAGCCATCATCCTATGGTCCCCAGCCCCCAGCACTGACTCATACCCTGAGAGTCTCCATCTACCAACCAGTCTATTTTCTTCTCCTTTGGTACAACTCGGAGTTCAAACTTCTGGAGCTGCAGGATCTCCAAGGAGATCCAGTGGCTCTCTTTCTTGCCATCTCTGATGCTACACATTATGCTGAGCTCTTCACTCAAATCCTTTGCCTTGTGACACAAATCCTACACCTGAGTTCTGCCACACAGCTCTCCGAGGAATGTAAGGCAGATAGCAGGTCAGGCATAACAGAAAATACAACATGTTTTTCCTATCAGAGGATAAAAAGACTACCTTGAATTATGCTCTTCTATCCAGAGACTTGTTATATGGACCAATAGAATTTGCTGTGGAATATCTTGTTTCTGTGAGTGAACTTTAATTCCTCAGTTTATTCATAAAACAGTTTCCAAATGGCAATAATTCATGAAATTGAATGTATACTTGGTAATACATAATTTAAAGTAGGAGACTGCAAGTGAAAAACTGTAATTCTACACGACTGCTATGAGAAAATATGCATGCCATGTTTATCCATAATATAACTGACTGCATAGTAGAATAATCATTAGAGAAACTCATTTTATGATGGGTTCCATCAAAAATGAAAAACTATGAAAAGGGGAAAGTAGGAATTTTTCCCCTTTGCCTTCCTACTAAATCTGGTTTGATCCCATTCTCTGTATTCCCCTTGCATTTCAAGTGATTATCCAAATCTTCTGCCATCTGCTCATTGCTAGCCTTCAAACAGGTAAAAAACAGGCAGCTTTCTTAGAAATAAAAGATAAAATTTAAATGCCACAAGAGACATAATGTTCCTTCATGAAAACTGTAAGTTATATAAGAAGAAAAGTAACACAATAAATAAATAAATATCATTTGACTCTGCCAGAAATTAACTCTTAATGCCATTACTGTAAGGAAGCATAAGGTCAAAAGAAAGAAATAGGGATTTTAAATTAGTATTTTCACTGTAGCGACGGAACCACCGCTGATTCCCCTAATCTGCTCACGCTGACAGACCCATTATCTGCAATTATTCTTTATTCAAGTGTAAACTAGCATTATGCATGGAGCTGTTGCTACTGTAATAAATTTTTAAAAAGCTCTGTACTGTAAGAGGTAGCTGACTTCACCAAGATACAGAGTCCCACTCTAAAAATGTTTTCTTGCATTTGCTGTCATAACTTGGCTTTTATTCTATCCTTTTCAAGGAATGAAAATTAATCAGTTGAAGTCTCTATTTGAATTTAATGGATTAAGAAGAGAAATATAAGGAGAAAATGAACGAAAGGAAAAAGAGACAGATGTCTTTAGAACTCAGGAAAGATCTGCTCCCGTTAGCACATCCCCTTCTATACCTTCTCTCTGCACTTACTCTAGGAAGTAACACACATGTAAGTGAAGTCTTAATTCTGACAGCTGAGGTACAAGCTCTTTCATTTCTGCAGATCAATAGTATGGTAGTGACATCACTGATGAATTTGACTGCATTGTTATCAAGAAAATTGAAGCTTTGCATTGCTTTTTTATGTGGTATCTGTGACAGCGTTATTATTCACGGACAGAGAAAGATTTTTATGACAACGTGTAAAGACATTCAGAAATGAATGAATAAATTATTAGGAAAAAAACTATCAAAATCTGACAAACGCACTGACAGCAAAAACAAGTCATTGAGGAAATCCATACAGAGCAGATTCCAGAGCATGGGAGTGACATTAAAGAGTAAATCCTTTTGTAGTTGTCCTGCTGGTGTATTCTCTCCTGCAGAGTGACCTCCAGTCAGTGTTAGTAGAATGACCCACCACACTGCTCTTATGAGCTGGCTTTACAGACAATGTCCCCATTAGAAAACATTTAGAAACAGCTGGAATATTTCTTCTGAAACATATCCACAGATGTAACAGGCCAAGAGTTCGCTTCATGGGTTTACTTTCTGCCTTTCTGATGCATTTCAGCATGCATTTTGAAGGTCTATGGGGTCACAGGCTATCAGCTAGTGCCTGATGGGTGCAACACACCATCTTCCACCATGGCAAGAGAAGGGCTCACATGTGGTGAATTCCTGGAGCTTCTTAACATTTTAAACAGCCTACATTAACTATTTCTTATTTGACTTATTTCCTGTGAAACACAGCGATAAGCATCAATAAGAACATTAAGAAAGTAAAAACATCATCCCAATGTAGAGTTGTTCAGCAGAAGTAAACAGATCTAGGCATAATTATTGAAAATAAAAGGCATACGTGTTCCAAGGCATAAAACAGACACAGAAATAGAAAGAAGTGTAAATAACATCAGAAAAAAACTCTTTCATATAGCATGCAACTTCTGATCTCATGAGGCACACGCTGCCTTGGTTTTAATATTCCTTGTCTGTCACAGCAACATTATTGCATTTTTAAATCTGAACCCAAACCTCATAATAGTCTATTAGATATAGACTTCCTCCCTCATACCAGAGCGATCCTGTATTCCAGCTTTATAGAGATGGTTTTTAAATTCACAGTCTGAAGACACTGCATTTCCCTGATTTTAGCCTTATTGAGTCTGTGGGAAAGGTGAAGATAAAAAGGGGGAACCCACCTCCTCACCCCCTGCTGCTGGCACCACCAGCAGTGAAATTATTCCAGCCATGACGAGGCCCCGAGGCACCACTGTCCAGGAAATGGCACTTGCTCGCATCCGCACAGAGTTTGTCCCTTAGGAAGCAGTGCAAAGATTGTGTGGGCTTCATGCAGGTGTTTGCTCAGAATTGCTCAATTTATCAACACTAACAAGTCTCATCCAAGCAGCTTATAACTCAGATACAGGCTTATTTTCACCAAGTCAGCAGAAACGCCATCCAAGATCCCAAGTGACAAATTCAAATACACTGGATGCACTAAAGATTTTCAGTGAAATAGAAGTAATGGATTTAATGAGGGAAGCAACATATTTGTGGAACTGCTTTCAAAAAGTTCTGCTCTGAACTAACTCTGGTCACAGAGGATTTCAAACTAGATTTCGCTCCAAGTTTATTAGAGTTAAATAAACTCAACATGGTGTTTTACACCAAAAAGCATCAAACAGCATAAAGAGATTGAATTTGTGCTTCTACAGTCAATAATACACTATCAAGGTAAGAAAACAGGTGTAGAATACAAGGGAAATTAAAGATCCTGATGAATTCTCAGGTCTTCTTTTCTGGACAGAAGTATTTGAATTTTAGTGTAATGTACATCCTATGATTATTAATGTCATCTACTATAATGTATTCATTCTACAAGGATAATGGACAGTGAAAATGGGCAAGTTATTGTTAGAGCATTCAGCATGCTGGCTTTAAAACCAGAACAAACATGATTCCTAGTTAATTAATGTAGATCAGTAGCTATCACACCCATCACTCAAGCACCTTTGCTGCTAAGCAATTTGTTTGTACTGCCTTCTTACAGAAAAAAAAAAAACTATAGATAAAGTAGTCATGCTGATATATCATTTTAAAGGGAAATAACTTGTACTGCAGAAGCACCTTGAATTGTTCCATTTCATTTTTCTTGCATTTTCAAATGATAAAAGCATTTCTGGATGCGTTAAATGTAAACCATTCACATAAAGGAATAGGAAATTCAATCTTCCTTGGGGATAATATGATATGATTTCACAATTCTTTAAGCAATGCCTAAAAGGTCAAGCAAGCAACTCATCAGAAATAGGATGAACAGCAGTAGCCAAATGGAAAAACAGAAAAAAGGTATAAAAGATGCACTGAATAATTTTTATGATAGGTGTAATTTCTAGTAGATTAACTGAGTAATTTATACATGAACCTCTGTGAAAATCAAGAATAATCTTTCTGTGAACTTCAAAATTACTAGTGCTAGCTACGGTGGCAAGGACAGCCTCTGAAGGAAGCCTAATGCAGTCTTCACAGCTCTATTTGGAAAGCAGGAAGTATAGAACAGCATAAAATTGGAGCAATGACAGATCGGATTATGTGTGTGACTTCTATATTTACGATTATTTTTCTTAAAGTATTTTCTTTCTTCCATTACCTCTTTAATTTACCATCAGTATTTTCATTGACATTCACCATCAAAATTAAGACCTAAAAATCACTTGCTTGATCTTTTAGGCATTTCTTAAAGAATTGTGAAATCCTACAGTATTATCCAAAAGGCAAATGGAATTTCATAGTCCTTCATGTGAATGGTATATATTTAACACATCCAAAAATATCTTTAAAAGAAAAGATTAACCAATTTTTTTTCTATTGACTTTGTTTTAGTCTTTCTGTTTTTTGTCTTCCTTGTAGCGGTATTTGATCTTCCATCCTAAGAAACAAACATGTTAACCCATGTCACCTACTATAAGATTTGTCTCAAATATACTCGAAGAAAAAAGGAAACATAAGCTTATATTTCAATGACTTAGTATTCGATTGATTTTACTCTCAGTTTGTAAACTGTGAATATCAAAATCTTAAAGAGCTGATTGTTCAGAATAGCAGTTTATTTGCACATCTATGATTTTTAGTGTCTTCTTATATCCATTGTGCTTTCATTTCAAGTACTTTTCTTCAAAAAAACTCTACAGAACAAAATGGTTTTCTGAAAAAGTTATGTGCAGAAGCTGAGAGATCAATCTGACCAAGGTATTTTCCTAATTAACCAGAACTTAAGTAGACACAATTGTAAAGCTATAGGCTATTGAGGATGCTAAATATGTAATTTGTCTGGTATAGGAGGTGGGTGAACTGAGTGAGTAGTTAAAAGAATATAATGACTATTCTTCTCTGCTCGATCAGTTCATAATCTGGAAGCCCTTGGGCTCTGGGTGTCTGCAGGAATAGCTCTCCAATGGCCACTGCTACATGTCCAGATGCTGCAAGGGCTGTTAAGCTTCAGCTTTCCTTCACCTCCCCTCACCCCATCTATGTACCTTGTCAAAACTCCGAAGGAGGAGCAGTGTGCTATAAGCATTCTCCTAAATATCTTCCTGTTCAATGAACACAGACTTTCCACAGCCTCTGCTCTGTATAAAGGGACCGAGTCCAAACTCAACCATACATCACCTTTCCTAAGAAAATGATAAGACTGCTGAAATAAAGAAACTTATTTTTATGCCAGTGGCCCAGAATATCTGACAGTTGCAGAAAAGGGTAGCCTAACAGAATCATTCCTGAATAGCTGAAAACTGTTTATTTTCTGAATAAGGAAAAGTAGCATGAAAAACATTTATTTTCTGACACTGCATGACAGGACAAGAAAATCACTTCATATCACTGTTATGTCTCAGGGGACTGCTCTGAAATCAATTATTCTGGCTTTTGGTGCTTATCCAACTTAACTTTAGTTATACATTTTAGCTATTCAGCTTAGAGAGTAGTGACTAAAAGTTATAAGTCTTGAGGAAAAACACAAAAAAAAGAGTACAATTATGTGAGCTAAATATTGCTTGGCAAGTATATGGCTGACTGATATTCATCTTCCAGCTGGGATCTGATAACTTCTTTGAAGGAAGACACAGTCTCTCAGTTAGTCTGGCACTGTGTCTTATTCCCTGTCTCTACTTCTATGCCAGTTGTTTCCACCAGCTGAAGGACTGGAAGTTATAACACAGCTGCTTATTGCATAGAACAAAAGAGAGTAAAAATGTCAATTAAAATTTTCCTCTTCCTCTTTCCCCTGGAGGCCGTGAGGAAGAAAACATTTCCTGCAAGCCCTACAGATAACTTCTTTTTGAACCAATAGAGGCAATGATATAAAATCTTAGTCAACTTGCAGCCTAAAGGATAAAAAACAACTCTCTTCTCTCAGAAAGAAAGGAAATCCTACCACATCTTCTTAAAAAGCCCATTCTGGAGCATCCCTTAAGAGAATACTGTCTCTTGAACTTTTTTTTAAATTCTTCCAAAGCACTTCATTAATTTGGCTCTCTCCTCCTTCTGGCAATTCATACATCAATTGCCATCTTATACTGAATAATTTTGTCCTGCTGCATGTTTTCTCTTTTCGAATTACATTCCGCTGTAATCTGTGTTAGTTTCTGCAAGAAACTACTGTACTAAATTGCTGCTGTGATACAATCCCTTGTTAAATGAAAACATTTGTTTTTTTCTAAATGATTCTACTGAATTGTTCTTCCTTTCCATAGTGATTCTGTGAAGGGATTCCAATGACATTATCTGAGCTGAAACTGAAAGTTCATTACACAGTTTCTATAGTACTTTAATATTTACACATCAATATTTGGTAAGGAAAAGAGAAAAACAATTGAAATAGTGGGAAAATAAATAAAAACTGCATGTGAGTTCAACTTTTGTGGACCAGGCAGTTGTTACCCCTTCCACAATGCTCAGTAAGATTTTATCTATGAAATAAAATCAGATACAATATGTCTAATATTCTAAATAAATGAGAAAGAATTCTCAAATCAAGTTCTTTAGAAAAAGATTACAGGAGAAAAAGGAACAGCCAACCATGATACAAAAGCATGTTGCAAAGAGACAGCAAACAATACTTACAGTAAACAGCATATATCTTGTAAAATACACAGTCCAAAATTAAAATCCTTGCAGTAGTCTTTTAAAATGTTACGCCCTTCTCCAAAACAGTGTTGTGCACTTACATGTGAAAAAAACCTGAGAACAGAAAATTGGGAATGCAAATGGTGCAGAAGAACTGGTTGGTGGTCTTATCATCTGAAAAGTGAGTCTCTGCAATAAATAACTATTCAATCAAATGAAACCCTTTTCATGTGGTAAAATTCTTATAATTGCAATTCCTAATCATAAAATTGGGCAGGAGGAGTGACTTTCCCACTGAGGGCTTTAAATACAGCTTTTAATAAATTCTATGTACAAATTGCTAAAACTATAAATCACTGTGGTTTCCCTACTGGCCTGATAAAAAGAAATGGTCAACATCATGAATACAGTAACAGAGATTTATTTCTAAATCTTTATGCTCTTGTTCACTTTCTCTCTCCAAGGACCGACAAAAAAAAAAAAAAAAAAAAAAGTACAATGAACAATATTAATGCTGAAAATTTTATGTAAGTAAATAGAGCCATAAAGAATAAAGACTGCTAGCTGCTTTGAAGCAAAGGTGGAACTCCTGAAGGCTGAAGGATTCATATGGAAGCCCAAAATCAATGTCATGCAAGAAGGACGTGAAAAAGAAAGGCTTGCCATTATCACTGCCTTGTTTCGAGATCAGTTCTGTGGATATTTGGAACAGTTCCTAGTTACTTTTGGTTACTCTGAAAACTGATCTATGGGCCCTGTTTTATGCACCATGAATACTGATTGTCTTTCTCATAGATGAGATTCCAAGACACTCTGACTTCTTGGGACAGTTCCAATCAAGCTATAAGAAATATTTCTGTGACAGTGTACTTCAAAAATATTGAACGTAGAAATTGGCCAAAGGTTATCAGTGAAATTACATAACTTTTATTATACTATGTTTGAAAGCATTTGTTTTTATATTACATGCATATTACTGCATATTAAATTGTATTTATTTATTTTTAGAGAGCGTTTTTAAATTTCACCAAGAGCATTGTATGCAAACACATGAAGTAGGCATATTTTGTGGACTGAAGATAACCCATGCGAATGTCATGGACACATTCATGCAAAGCATCTCCAGGTTCACAGGTATGAATTTACAGATTCCCCGAGTGTTGGCCCAGCCCCTTTGTCTGCCCAATGCTCCTGCCCAGATCATGGCCTGTAGATCCCCTGCTCACCTGTTGTGCCTTAACTTCCAGGCTTTTTTCTGTACAGTTTTGTTTCCACCTTTACTTATTATCTCTTTTACATTTCATGTGTTGTCCTTGATCAGATAACCTTAATAAAGTAGATGCTCTCGCCTTTCATTTTTCTAATTGTTATAAATAAAATAAAATCACTATTTTTTGTTTTAATTTACATTTTTGAATAATGATACAGTACCCTCAGCTTCTCATCTCTGGGATGGTTTGTGGGTTCTGGAAAAGCGGAGTCTGGCAGAAGCACCTGCCCCAGGACTTCTCCTTAAGTTGGAGAGGGCTCTAATTGTTATAAATAAAATAAAATAATCACTATTTTTTGTTTTAATTTACATTTTTGAATAATGATACCATGTTTAAAACTAGCTGGTATTCAATAGAGCCAAGGAACTTGCTTCTATTCTAGGAACATTAAACACACAGAAACAAAGAACAAACACTGCAGTACTGGGGAATCCGTGTGCTGGGTTTAAAGGGTTTTTAAAGTTGTCATAGCCTTGCTAAATGTGAAGAAGTTTTTCCTTTCTACAGTCTTATGAGGCCAGGAAGAACTGTTTCCATTTCAAGGCATGCAAGACTACGTAGTGGTCTGCCAAAGATTATGATGTTTCCCTCCATGTTCATTATGTTAGTAACCCATTCCCCTTTTCTCTGCCCAGTAAAGTAAGAAAAGCCTTCATGTTATGGCTCATGCACCTTATTACTCCTTTATTCTTTAGCTGAGGTCATGAGTTATTTGTTCAAATATCCCACATCACAACGTGAATATGTAGCTGATAACCAGTGAGCGCCATTTAGTGGCTTCTTTGCCCAGGTGCCCTGCAAATCACGGAATCATCAGATGTAACCATCTTAACTACAGAGGCATACAGTTGCCATTTTGCTTCAGTTCTTCAGCAGCTATAAATTTAAAATGTTTGCAAGTGGTGGCAATCACTATTTGTGTGCAGTAGAGTTTCATAAGTAAGTGCTAGTATTTCGGATTCAAACTTGTCAGAAACTCTGAAGACAAAGCTCAGCTCTATTAAATCCATTAAATTTGCATTGGGCCACCCTCTCTTTTAATAAAATCTTTAGGTGATGCTACAAACTTTTAAGATTCTTCCCAAGTGCCACATTTCAAGGTTAGAGGAATTGCATTTTAATGTTAAGGGAATTTAGTAAAGGCTTAATTTTCACTATCTGCTTCAATTTAAAACAACAGTCTTCATTTCTTTCTCTTCACAGATGTTTCTATTAATATTTTATGACATGTAGCAGTAGAAGGATGTAGATTCTACATTTTTTTTCCAAGTTAGTTATATTCATCTGTCACTTATTACATTTCAATACTGACTTTGTAAGCACTTCAAAAAAAATCTGGCTTGGCCGTCGTCTTTCATCTCTGTATTCTTTTGCTGATCTGCTGTGATTGTTTTCTTTTTCTGAAACAGAGTACATTCTTCCAGCTGTTGCCACTAAAGACAGAGGGAGTACAAAACATGTTTCTCTTTATTGGTACCAAAAGTAAAAAATATCTAAAACTGCCATTGAAATTCCAAGCAGCTAGTGCTATTAAGTCTAAGAAAACATCAAGTCTAAGAAAACATTATGTACATTGTATATTATCTCATTTCTTTAAAAATAATTTCTTCCTTCTCTAATTAAATAACTGTTGAGAAAAATCTTGAGGCTTGCAGATTCGATTCTAAGGTCATTACAACACAGGCTTCAAAGTTAATGTGGATATCCAAAACCATAAATCTTGTTTGAATATTTGCAATTTTTCTATGTATCTTTCAAAGTCACTGGATTATATTTTAAACATCCTTATAAACTCTCATGAGGATATTTTATAGTGTCATTGAGGAACCAAGTTTTATGTCAGCGAGCACCACCTATCCATTATCTTGGTGTTATCTTTGCTAAGTCTAAAAATCACAAAAACTTTTAAAATGTCAATTTACTCTGGATTTGTTAGGTTGTTGAACTGAGAAGAACTTTAATCTTTGTTACAAAATTCAGTAGGTGGACAGAGGTAAGGCTGCCACAGCTCCATATCCCCTCTTTCATCCACTAACAAGTCTGAGCATGTACTCTCAATAGGCACTGAGGTATATAGTGCCTGATACATGCAATACATAAATACACATTCAAATAGCAAGCCTTTTTTAGAAAGAAGAAAGAAAGAAAGAAAGAAAGAAAGAAAGAAAGAAAGAAAGAAAGAAAGAAAGAAAGAAAGAAAGAAAGAAAGAAAGAAAGAAAGAAAGAAAGAGAAAGAAAGAAAGAAAGAAAGAAGAAAGAAAGAAAGAGAGAGAGAGAGAAAGAAAGAAAGAAAGAAAGAAAGAAAGAAAGAAAGAAAGAAAGAAAGAAAGAAAGAAAGAAAGAAAGAAAGAAAGAAAGAAAGAAAGAAAGAAGAAAGAAAGAAAGAGAGAGAGAGAGAGAAAGAAAGAAAGAAAGAAAGAGAGAGAGAGAGAAAGAAAGAAAGAGAGAGAGAAAGAAAGAAAGAAAGAAAGAAAGAAAGAAAGAAAGAAAGAAAGAAAGAAAGAAAGAAAGAAAGAAAGAAAGAAAGAAAGAAAGAAAGAAAGAAAGAAAGAAAGAAAGAAAGAAAGAGAAGAGGAAGGAAGGAAGGAAGGAAGGAAGGAAGGAAGGAAGGAAGGAAGGAAGGAAGGAAGGAAGGAAGGAAGGAAGGAAGGAAGGAAGGAAGGAAGGAAGGAAGGAAGGGAGGGAGGGAGGGAGGGAGGGAGGGAGGGAAGAACAACACAAGAAGTTGGAGTAATAATTGGGTATCAAATTCAGCCAATTATCCCATTTGGTGAATTAGGATGAAATTCAGTTCATGGAAATGTATAGATACATATGCTTATATGCAGTATGAATCCCTCCACTAGCTGGCCTTAGACACTCTCTGAATCCAGTAGCTTCCAAAAAGCTGAGAGAAAGTTCTGGATCCAGTCCTGATCTCCTCAGTACAAAAGATATGTGGACATATAAGACTGAGTCCAAGAACACCCCTCCCCCCCCCCCCCCCCTTTTTTTTTTTCCCTGTTCCTCAGAAAGATTTGAGAGCATTTCTAATAAGAAGTAAGGGGAAAGCCTGGACTGTTCAGTCTGGAGAGCTGAGGGTTCGGAGGGGATCTTAGCAATTTGTGTAAATACTTCATGGGAGAAAATGAAGAGCAGAGAGCCAGAGTCTTCTCAGTAGTGTCCAGTGACACAACAAGAGGCAGTGGGCACAGAATAACTCAATTTGAACATTGGAGAACATTGCTTTACTGTGAGTGGTAAGATGCAGCAATTGTTGCCCAGAGAGGCTGTGGACTGTCCAACCACGGAGGTATTGAAAACCCGACTGGACACAGTCATGGGCAGCCTTGGCTAGCTGACCCATATTAAGCAACACAGTTGGACAAATATGATCTCAAGAAGTCTCCTTAAAATTGCTTTTTACAGTGCTACTGAGGTGTAGAAAATAGTGTATTTTAGACTTTCAGACAATATGTATTTCTCTTGGAGAGTCTACATGCTTTGTGCATATATGAATTTGAATGTATGTACATGTTCTAGGAAAAGAACATCTGATTGATATTGAACAAAAAAATAAGAATGAGTGGCATTATTTTCAAGAACTGTAACTTCATCTGGTCTGCCTCCAGAAATACAAAAACAAAGAGAAGCTAAAAAAAGAAAAAAAAAAAAAAAAAAGGGAAAAAAAAAGAAAAAAATTATTTAGAAGAAAAAAAAAAAGAGAAAACAAAAAAGTCTGAAGAAGGGGAAATACTTGTTTGATTGAATCAGTGCAGCAGTATCCCAAGATGCCTCTCTTTAGGACTTTCTGCTTCTCCTTTTCCTCTTGAAGGTGATAATTTCCAGTATAGTTCACTAGTAATAGCTAATATTCACTTTCAATGCATTAATTCATCTTCTTTGAAAAGAGATGTACACTATGTTTTTCAATGCCATCTACTAGGCACTCACATTTTTACAGGAACCAATCACCCTGCTGCCAGAGCAGAGCTGTGGGGAAGAATTATTTTCCTCTTCTCCTCCCCTCCACGTGAAGACTATCTCAGTCAAACTCTGGCTTTCAATAAACTGAAAATTCTGCCAACTTTGTTTTTAAATCATATTGGGTAAATTGCAAGCTATCAAGAAAGAACGATCTTAAAAGCTATTTTTCTGTCACTTGGGTATTATTATAGTCCTTCAATGAAATACAAGAGCTAGCTTTACACTTAGTGTAAACAGCACATACTGCTGAGTGCATTGCAACGTGAAGTTAGCAAATTAAGCTAAAGATGCCACTGACAGTGAAGTAGTTCATGCAAAATTCTTGTTTTTAATGAGCATTCTGGAATCATTAAAAATTTCATCATATCACTTAATAACTTCTATTGATTTGTAAGGAAACTTTTTTCTTTTTGTAATCATTCACTATTAGCTCTGCACCATATACTGCTTGGTGGTTTCATGACAAATGCATGACCACAATGCATCGGTAGAAATGTTTTAGTCTAATGGACGTATAATCCATGAACAAAATATCTCTGAGATATCATGATCTTGGAAAAGTTTGATATTAATGGCACCATGGGAGCTATTATGATCCGGTTTGCTAAAGAGAGTATTCAGATTAATTAGATTCAGGGCCATTCTACTCTAAAGACTGACTTACTCTTGATCTAATACGATATTCCAAATCCCTTCATATAAAGTTAATCTGAAATATAATGGAGGCTTATTAAAGGAATTTTTAGGTATATAAGTGTGGTGAAGATTGCTACATAGTTTGTAATTTTTAGTTAAAATCACAAATGAAGTCTGAGTATGAACAATTTGTGATTTTATTCAGTTATTATTTTAACTTTTATTCTTTCTACTATTACTTTAAAACATGGTCTGAGAAGAACTTAAAATTTTTATAAATATCATTATAGATAAAAAATCTTATAGTGCATTTAATAACTGATTTGCAAACAATCTAGTACATACTTTATACAAAACCCCTTGCGTAACATTGACTATGCAAGAGGCTGATTTCTGGAAAAGGGCTATAAAACCCTGCAATTATAATCAGGTTATGATGTTCTCACTTAATTACAAATCCTGATTAGGGTCTTCAGTGTTAGGTTCTTTTTAATATTAAGATTAAATAATGAGCTCCATAAAAGCTATCCAGTTTGCCTGACCTTTATCTAACACTGGAACAGTGTAAGTGTGCCTTTTATGAGTGTGTTAGCTCAATCTATGTGCTGACTATATTTGAATTCCATTAATATATCTGCTGCCAGAACACAGACTAATAAAATAAGAGATGGGCACAAACTGGCAAAAAAAAGCTATTTTCATGGTCTTATGACCTAGGAAAGTATCCTAAAGGAAGGCCACTAAGTAAATTAGGAATTTTCAGACATATCTCTAGGATGTCTCATCAGAGATGTTTGAATTTAATGAAAAGTAAGAAGGCAGTGCAGAAAATTATAATTATTCATCTATAATAATCTCCTTATAATTAAAATCTATTTTTAATCTGCTTAAATTTATTGGTTTAATTTTCAGATTCATAAATTCATACATTTTATGAAACTCTCAAATTTAATACTGTAATCTGTCTACTGGAAAAAAAGTATCTGAGTATTTTGTGAGAATTCATAAAATACTAAAAAAAAAAAAAAAAATCCAACACATATCAGAAAAGGCATTTAATCCAGTTCTGCTGTTTTTCACAACAATTTCAATGATAAAGCATAGCCTTCAAGAACTTCTGTGGAAAATGAACTACTGGATCACAGTCAGGTAGGTATTGCCAACAAAGCTAAAACGTGCTCACACGGTATCTGCTTCAGAAATGGTACAATTTCGTAACAAATAAATATTACCAATATTAATTCTGCAAAAAATGTAATGTAAAATAAGTGCAGCATTACAAATCTCAAATAGTTTTTCTCAAATGCTACTATCAGTATTTCTGAGGATAGAGATTAAAGGTTCTCTTTCTCTGTTTCTTAAATTTCTCTGGTCTGGTTTCTCTCTTCAGAAATAAGTGAATATAACGTCTGTCTATCTCTTAAATCTGGCCAGAAAAAAGGAGGAAGAGCAACACAAGTCACTGAGTTGCATTTTCTGTTAAGTGTTGTTCAAGTATGTCCAAAATTAAAAAATTTCTTCGTTTTTGATTTTATTTTCCAGTGGAAATATTTTATTTAAATGTGTGTAATGTTTCTACAACAATAAGAACAAAATGAACTTTTTTTACTTTTTTTTTTTTTTCATGATAGTTGACATTTTAAAAGCAAAAATCAAATAATCTAATTGGGTGAGTAAATATAAACAGCCATAGCACAAAAAAGATGATCAAGATCTTGTTTTAGAAAGTGAGAGAAACCAAGTAATGCTCTTAATGTACCTAGCAGTAAGCAGAAAATTGTTTACTCTGCCAAATAAGAACTTGTAAAATCATCTTTGATAGGCTGGCAGTAAGGAAACAGAAAACTGTTTTCCCTATTCATTGAATAATGGTTCAAACCACTAAAATATGAAAAATTAATGTGTTTTCCTTGTGACAACCTGTGCCAGCTCTTTGCTTAGGCGTAAAATATTCACTATATCTAAACCTTTTATTTCAAAACATATTTGTGGTTGTAAAACTTTGCAGTGCCTTGCAATTGCAAAACTTGCAATTTTATCTGGTAGTTCTCAAGATGTATGGTCAGATTTTATGTCTTTAGCTGAGATGTGTGCTGGAAAGCTGATCCTGTCATAAAATTCAGGAGAAAAATAAGATTGCATTAACACACTTCACATCTGTCTGAATAGCAATGCTATTAATGAGTTAACTTCTTACCTATTTACTCATTCTAAGTCAGTTGTACTTCAAATTAACCTCTGACATATTCACACGAAAATAATTTTGCTTTAATTATGAATTGTTATTTCTCCTGAACAATCTTCTAACTGAGAATGTATAGTCAGACTGATTCAGTTAACAACAATGAAGTTTAGTTCAGAACTTTCAATATGTTTATTCCACTGAAATGTACAAGAATAATCAAACAAGTAGCTCATTCTGCATATCCTTGTCAAGATGGAGTGTCATAGGGGAATTCTGTGACTAGCTGCAAAGTCCACAATGTTGAAGAATCACCCATACTATACATTATATTTGATCTGGGATGTATTTGTTTCTGGAGCTTTTCTTCCTCTGTACACTGTAGTCCAAAAAATGACTAGTTGCCTGCTTCCTAACTAGCTTCCATGAGTGAGATGACTCCTGCTTCTAAAAGATTAAATGCTCCTCTCCAACACCTTTTCTGTTAGGCCAGGTAATGTCTCTCCTCCATTCAAAGTGCTGACTGCACTGACCCTCATTGAATGCACTCCCCACACCCTTCCCACCTTCTCTCTGGGAAATTACTAGCTAACTCCAGACTCATATTGAAGTGCTCCAACTACTTTTAAGTCCTTCTATATGACTAGTGTGTAAACTAGTTCTTCTTACGAACTTTTTTTTTTTTTTTTAATTACTTATAGCAGGCTTTAAGAAATATTTAACACTCCACCTGCCTCAGTAAAACTTAGACAAGCTTGAAGATGTTTAAGCAGATCTACAAATAGACTTAGTCCTATTGTGATACTATTTTCAATTTCTACCTGGAGGGCTTCAAGTGTTGCCTGCTGTAACTGAAGATCAGGTTCAAGACCATCTAAAGAACCTGAAGGTGCACAAGTCCATGGGTCAGGATGAGATCGATCCACGGTTCTGAGGGAACTGAATCATGAAGTTGCCAAGACGCTATCCATCACATTTGAAAGGTCTTGTCATTTTGGTGAAGTTTCCACTGATTGGAAAAGAGGAAACATAACCCCCATTATCAAGAAGGGAAAAAAGAAGATCAAGAGAACTACGGGCCAGTCAGTCTCACCCCTCTGCTTGGCAAGATCATGGAACAGATCCTCCTGAAGGCCCTACTAAGGCACATAGAAAGTAAAAATGAGGTGATTGGTTGTAACCAACATGGCTTCACCAAGAGCAAGTCATGTCTGACAAACTCGGTCTCCTTTTATGATGGAATTAGAGCATTAGTGGATAAAAGAAGGGCAACTGATGTAATCTATCTGGACTTGTGCAAAGCATTTGACATCGTCCCACAGGACATCCTGGTTGCCAAATTGGAGGAAAATGGATTTGATGGATGGACCACTCACTGGATGGTTGCAGTCCACTCACAAAGTTGCAGTCAACTGCTCAATGTCCAAGTGGAAATCAATGGTAAGTGACATTCCTCGGCGACTGGTGTTAGCACTGGTGCTCTTTAGCATCTTTATATGTGACATGGACAATGGGATCAAGTGCACCCTCAGCAGGTTTGGCCGATGCCAACTTCATCAAGTTCAGCAAGACAAAGTGCAAGGCCCTGAATCTGGGTCAGGGCAATCCCAAGCACAGATATAGACTGGGAGGATAATGGCTTGAGAACAGCCCTGAGGAGAAGGATTTGGGAGTGTCAGTTGATGAAAGATTCAACATGAGCCTGCAATGTGTGCTTGCATCCCCAGAGGCCAACTGTGTCCTGGGTTGCATCAAGAAATGTGTGACCAGCAGGTCAAGGGATGTTATTCTGTCCATCTAGTCTGCTCTCGTGAGACTCCACCTGGAGTACTGCATTCAGTTCTGGAGCCCCAAACACAAGAAGGACATGGAGCTGTTGGAGCAGGTCCAGAGGAGGGACACAAAGATGATCAGAGGACTGGAGCACCTCCCCTATGAGGCCAGGCTGAGAGAGCTGGGGCTCCTCAGCCTGGAGGAGAGAAGGCTCCAAGGGGGCCTAATAGTGACTTCCGGTAGCCAAACAGAGTCTACAGAAAAGTTGGGGAGTGGTGTTTTATAAGAGCATGCAGCAACAAGACAAGGAGAAATGGCTTTTATCTGGAAGACAGTAGATTTAGACTAGATATTAGGAAGAAACTCTTTACTGTGAAGGTGGTGAGACGCTGGAACAAGTTTCTCAGGGAAGTTGTGAATGCCCCTTCCCTGGAAACATTCAAGGCCAGGCTGGATGGGGCTTGAGCAGCTTGGTCTAGAGGGAGGTGTCCATGCCTACAGCGGGGGGGTTGGAACTAGATGGTCTTAGGGCTCCCTTCCAACTCCAACCATTCTATGATTCTATGATTCTAAGTGCCACCTGTGCAACAAATGAATACATTGTCAAGAGGTCAACGTATACAAGAGACCTGCTAATATTACAAGGACATTTCATGGCTGCCAGCATTGCTCTAATTCTATATAGAATTAGCCTATGATCAAGAAAACGGAAAAGTAAAGCCACATTATAACTTGGCTCTGGTATATCTGTGCTGATGAAACAAGCTTAATGGTTATAAAGATGGAGAAAAGGCTATTACAAAGAACTGAGTCATTTGGGATATCTTTTCCTCTCTTTTGACCCCTATAACTTCCTTAAGAACCTTAAGAATTCTTTCTGTTTTCCTATAATGGAATCAACATGTAAATAACATTGAATTATGAAGTTGAATGAATGAATGCTTTAGTCCCAGTCTTTCTGCTGATCTTACTCATGTATAGAGCATGTGAAATAACATAAGTATGTCAGCCTAGAGACTCAGTCTCACTGCCTCCCAATGAGTATGAATGTCTTAAAAAGGAGGGGAAGCAGTGGGAGAGACCTCTGTTTCTGAATGATGTAGTCTTCAAGACATCACTGTTCTTTTCATAAGTAATAGCCCCTGAGGACCACAATATCATCATAACATCTTACTAGAAAACTGGAAGTAAAAACAGATCCTTGAAACTCCAAAGGGGTCAATGTCCTCTCTGAATGAATTGATGAAGTATGTATCGTACTGTTACAAAAACACATCATGAGCTTTGAGCACAAATGAAAGGAGATACTTAGATAATCTGGAAAAAGCTAAATACCACGGTGTCAAAACTACATTTTCAAGACTACAAATAAGATGCAACACACTTTTTATAATTAGCAATCACAGTGGCACCACAATTAAGTACAAAAACAGAAGAATGACTATTTGTTTTAAAACAATCTTGCTTAATCTTCCTGTGATCACTCAAAGAATGATGAGACCTTTTATAAAATCATTAGTAGAGCTCCCTTGGTCAGCACCTTAATTACAGATTGTATGAACTTGGAAATTTTAGTAAAGGTGACATTTGCATCAAAGGATTTTCCCTTTTGTTTACTGTATGATCATTTAAGATCACTTACATTGGCATTAAAAGCTTTTCATTCTCCTTCAGATTGCACGTATCATTCAAGCAAATTAATTCATACCACCATTAAAAAGCCTATTAATCTCTTTAACATCTAAGAGCCTAGAAAGTTAATCATTCTTAACTTTTGCTATGTTAGAAGAAATTGCTAGTTTGGTTTTCATGCTAGTAACCTATCAATTTTATGACTGAATTGAGGTAAAGCCTGATTCCAGTGAAAAATGCAAGGGTAACACAGGTAAGTTAAACTGTTTCCTTCTTAAGTAAGTTATTGAACTTTAATTTGAGGTTTACCTAAGTTCCAACATTCTTTTTCTCCTTGTTGTAAATGCTGTTTCTGTCGTTGCACTTCTGATGTAACTGACAATGTAACTGACTTATAAGAGGTTTACTTAATAAAAAAAAAATTAAAAAATCTAAGCATTAGAATAGAATAGAATAGAATAGAATAGAATAGAATAGAATAGAATAGAAATTCTATAGCCTAGAGACTATCTGGCTATAGATTTCTCTTCAGTAGAAATATATTTACTTCTCCACATGCTCTAATTAAAGAAAATTTTATTTGATGTGAATTATAAGGATGTAAAGGAAAAGATGTCCATTAAGCACAGATAATATTTGCAGAGAAAAGCTAGGCAAAGAAAGCAACAAAAAGAAATTTGCAAATACAGCTGTCAATCTTAGATTTCATCTATGACTTGTCTTCATTTAATTAAGCACTTCCATAAGAATAACATACTACTCCTTATATGTGAAAAAGAAATTTGCAAATACAGCTGTCAATCTTAGATTTCATCTATGACTTGTCTTCATTTAATTAAGCACTTCCATAAGAATAACATACTACTCCTTATATGTGAACAGCACAACCCTGTTGCATAGAAGAGGTTATTAGCGTCTCACTAAATAAAGTCTCATTTTTTAATGTATATGTACATAGCTGTAGCTAGTGCTGGTGACTAGGTTGAAGAACAGTGGAATTTACATAGGAATTTATCAAATAGTGTTATTGTGCTCTGTATCTGTTGTTGTTTCCATGGAAATAAATAGGAGGCATTACTTTCAGAGCAACCTAAGTACCATAATATGAGCTTGAAGAAATTGCTTTTATTGTCACAGGAAGACTAATTTAAAATAGCATTCTATGCTGCTGCTTCTAGTAGTTTATGACAGATTGTTTATCTCAGTAGTGTCTTCATAAAAGGTGTAGAAAATAGCTTTAATATGAAGACAAACCTCCTGCTGGTGACCCTGCAATTTCTAGGAGGATGGTGGTTAAAGATATCCAGACAAGCTGGTTTAATGCAGAAATGTTGAGTAAGTCCTAATACTACAGGTTACCCCACTCAAATCAAATATCAGGAAGACAACTGAGTGTGTCATTGACATTAGAGGTTAAAGACAAAATCATTCATGGCCCCTCACTACAGGAAAGACATTGAGGCCCTGGAACGAGTCCAGAGAAGAGCAACGAAACTGGTGAGGGGTCTGGAGCACAAGTCTTATGAGGAGCGGCTGAGGGAGCTGGGATTGTTTAGTCTGGAGAAGAGGAGGCTCAGGGGAGACTTCATTGCACTTTACAACTTCCTGAAGGGAGGTTGTGATGAAAAAGGGTCTGGCCTCTTCTCCCAGGCAACGAGCAGGACCCAGGGAAGTGGCCAGAAGTTGTATCAGAGGAGGTTTAGGTTGGACATTAGGAAAAACCTCTTCTCTCAGAGAGTGGTCAGGCACTGGAATGGCTGCCCAGGGAGGTGGTGGAGTCGCCGTGCCTGGCAGTGTTCAAGAGGCGTCTGGATGAGGAGCTGCGAGATATGGTTTAGTAGCTTTGTGGTAGCAATGGTAATGTGAAGACGGTTGGACTAGATGATCTTATAGGTCGTTTTCAACCTTGTGATTCTATGATTCTATGATTCATGAAGTTAAACCTGAAGTCATGAAGTTATAGTATCTGAAATAGACTAAGAAGGAATACTTGCCTTTTCATAATTTCCTAGCTAATAACACTGTTAGTGGTCCTGCATGAATGGACTGATGGCATTTTATTCGTGGATTACAGTATCATCATTAGTAGTTAAAGGGAGACAACGTTGGAGCATCAGTCTGCATAAATATCAACCCATCAGCTCAAATAGACTCTTTTTTTGGGGGGGGGGGATCCAGGGGTGAGAGAAAGAAGGAAGAGGGAAGAGGGAAGAGGGAAGAGGGAAGAGGGAAGAGGGAAGAGGGTTACTTCCATAATCTCATTATTGTCATGTCTAAATGTTTATCCTCAAAGTTTATCCTCTTTGCTCCTATTCTCTTCCTTGCCCTCTCTCTTAATGCGCATAGTCATTTGGCAGCTTGAAAAATGGAAATACAGATGCAGAGTAATTTGCCAAAGGTCAGATAGGATACCTGTGGTGAAACAAAGAATCATAGCCAAGTCTCCTTGATACCAGATTAATGAAATAAACACTGGACTAGACACTTTCTCTCAACATAAACTGTTTTATGTAAAGAAGCTTCAAGCAACTTATTTTCAGTGCCGGAATCATTGTGGCATAAAAGTTCAAAACCATTCAGCACCAGCAGTCTTCCTAAGATACCTTATAATAATATATATATAAGAAAATATTTATATATATAAATCTATAAGTATACACATTTATATGTTCACAGGTATGCATACAAATGGAAGGTAAAGAAGTTAAAAACAGTGCTAAGTAGAGAAGTAAATAATGCTTTTGTGACAGTAATCCAAAGAAATATACTGCTTATCATCACACTGGGGAATATTAATAAATTTCATATATGCTGATATAAATTCTTTTGTAATTTGAATAAGAATATTTGATTATTTTAACTCATCAGTGAACTAATTTATTCATATGAAATCTCTCTCAATCCAACAGCACAAAAATCTTAAATTTTTGATTCTGAACTTTAGACTGCACCAAACTTTCAATGGCAATTGCTTTCTTACCTTCCACTACCTATAAAATTTTTTATGGCATATTTGATGTAACTGAATGTTACAACTGATGTGACTGAGACAAACATTTTGATTTACAGCAGCTCCAATGCTGCCAACCTGTTCAGCATAATAATAGAGATTGCTTGAAGAAAAAAAAAAAAAATAGAAAAAGAAGCACTAATCCAGAAAAGGAAATAAAGGTAGAAGTTATAATTCTCTGTGAAGTAAAGATCTTCCATGAAAAATTTTTCTAAGCCACTGGAGTGTCATACCTGATTAAATAAATGGTACATTATTTTTAAGGTTTCTTTTTCAAAATATCCTAAGATTGCAGTCAGACCATTACCTAACCAACTCCATTAGGCTTCTTTAATCATAGCCTAAGAATCTGACTTAGAGTCCCTTGAAAACTATAAAAAGAATATAAGTGACTTCTTTGGGCTAGGTCAGGATCTTATTTCTAACATTGATTCCACTCCATTGTTGGTGATCATTGATGCTGGTAATTTCCATGTATCTTGATAACTATAGTCAAATTTTCTGTAACTCATTGAAATACCACTATCATGATAGATACACTTGTTAAGAAATTAGGGTGAATATTAACTTTCTGTTTCTCACCATGGCACTAACATTAAGCCCTTAAGACAGACAGAGGAACAAAGGGAAACTTGAACTTTCTCATCAGCTTTTTTCCCTGCAACAATTCAAGAGAGAAAAATGTCACCACAGTTAATAGCATAAAGTCTCTGAGTGGCCTGAAGCAAAAGCACCTGTCAAAACTGCAATCACAGAAAGAAAGGGTCACCAGAAGGACAAATGCTGTATATAGTGGTACAGCAGTTCTCTGAAAATCAAGTTTAAATATGTGCAATTCCACTACTATATACAAATAAAGCCAAGGAGTTTTTTTATTATTATTATTTTAAGCATGGAAATGAAGAATATCACTCTGGATATGAAGTCTATGTGACTTGAATTGAAAATCATTACTCAGTCAACAAGCTACATTACTGAATGCCCAGCTGCAGTATTGAATTTGTGATTAAACAGGAGTTACACTGAAGAAAAATGCCTGTGGAATTTTAAACTCCCATGGAAAAGAGTTAGATTGTTTTCCTTCATGTTAAGGCCAACCTACCTATGGATTTACTCACCTCTACTGTGAAATTATAGAGAGTCATTTATTACTTTCAACAATAATTTTTTTTTTTTTTTAATCTGCTTCTTCTGCACAAGAATTCCACTTTAGCTGTCTGTGAACAAAGGACACACGCAGACACTCTGATGGAGATTTCCACCCAGCCAAAGGTTAGAAAGGATTTTAGGGTGGACACAGGACAAACAGCGCTGGTCAGGCACAATACATGGCCAGATAGGAATACCAACAATTATACCTTCACCCCTCTATTTTCCCACACTTGTATCTTCCCTTGTCACCTAAATCGCTCCTGCCACAGGCCAGGAAGAAGCTGGAGCAAAATCACCAAGAGGCTGAGATCTGCTCTGTCATGAACGGGCTCACCTGAGGCTCAGATCCCAGGTCCTCCTCAGAATCTGTTGGCTGATGGAGAACTGAAAAAAAAAAAAAAAAAAAGAAGCAATTTTGTCAAGAAAGTACTTCTTGTACTTGCTTTTTCTTTTTCATGAAAAATTGTTGAAATGTATTTGGTTGGAGTGAGGGGTCAATCAGGAACCAGTTATTGTGACAACATTTTTGAAAGACTCTCTAGACCAGAGCTGAATAAAGACTAATGTGAGGTTTCTTGCTTGCTTCTGCTCTTCATAGACAGATAATTTGAGAATATTTTCAAAATTTTTTAATCCAAACATTAACTAACCCTATAAGTATTTAAAAACTGACTTCAGTTCTTGATCTAAAATAAATTTCTTCTACAGGAAACAGTAATACATGTTAAAAAAATAATAAAGTGACAAACTCAATAAAAGATAAGCTAAGTAATAATCATAAAACCAAAAGAACCTTGTGTGATTGCATGAATTTACACATTAAATGCAGTTCTATAGAGAAATCTTTCAGGAAGAATAAATCTGCTTTGCTATATGAGAGTATCAAGAGCAAGACAACAGCAAGAAGCTGCTGTTTCCCTTCCCTGGAGATCTTCAGCCACAAGGACTGTAAGTCCTGGCTGCCTGGAAAGAGCCATGGGAACAATGATGATACCCTACTTTTGGGGACTGCACGTCAGCTCTCACCTTCTCTGGGCTGCATTGCAGGCACCCCACTGCCTGGCCTCATATTCTTGATCTGGACCCCAGCCCTGACCTAGTAAAACAGCTTCACAGCTTGACCTCAGACCTGCCTTGTAATGGAGGGCTCATCTGGTGATCCAGGCTCTTGGGTGACCCTAGTGAGTGCCTGCAGACCTGTCCAGCTCACTTGCTTGTGTACTCACCCAGCAGCAGTGAGGCCACTGCCAGGCTGGCCCTATGATTCCACTCTTGCTGCAGCCTTTCTCAATTTAGACCTGTAGCACTGAGCCTTGTGCTCATGATACAAAGCTATAATGTTGTCAAGAAAATTGAAATGATGATTTCAAAATTTTCTTTTGTTTAAATATTATTTGCAACCTTATCCATAGCAGCTTCTTTATGGAGTAATATCTGATTATATCATATTCACAACCTGTAATTGTCCCTTTTATAACATTCTTCCTTTAGCTTACCGTGCTAAATTATTTTTCTCCCCTGTAACACAAGAAAAAATAACTTAATTGGTGCAACGTGCAAGCTTTCTGCATTGCATAACAGGCAGCTTGCTCCTAGAAAGTCTCAAAAGCTTTCTTTTCATAATTAATCTTGTTTTTATTTCTTGTCAATCTTCCTTCTTGTACAGACTACAAATATAATAAGTTCATATGCAGTTGCCAGGCTGAAGTAGCTGACTCTTCTCATAGTTCAGTGCATTGATCTGAAATTCCATTTGAGTATCCATGACTAGATTACTCAGTAAAAAGCATAAGATACAAAGAATGAAGCATGAAGAATGAAGTTTCATTTTGGTCACTATTTGGAAGTTCATGGGACTGTTTACAGAATGTAAAGTTAAAAATATTCTGAAATTTAGTGGTAGAAGCTAGGTTGCGTACGTGTACCGTTATATTTAATCACACAGGTGAGTCTTGGCACTTTTTGGGGGGTGTTAGAAACCAGTTGAGCACCAAAATAAGTGGGTATCAGCCTTTCAGTACATGAAGGATGCCTACAGGAAAGCTGGGGAGGAACTTTTTATAAGGGCATATAGCAACAGGACAAGGGGAAATGGTTTTTACCTGGAAGAGGATAGATTTAGACTAGATATTAGGAAGAAATTCTTGACTGTGAGAGTGGTGAGACACTGGAACATGTTGCCCAGTGAAGTTGTGGATGCCCCCTCCCTGGAAGCATTCAAGGCCAGACTGGATGGGGTTCAAGCAACTTGGTCTAGAGGGGGGACTGGAACTAGATGATCTTAGGGCTCCCTTCCAACTCAAACCATTCTATGATTCTATGATTCTGTGATATACAAATTGTTTCCATTTATTTTTTTTCCATCTACATATTTCAATATTAGTATAGCATGGTATTTCAAGAATTTTCTGATAATAAAATGCATTATTTACTTTCACAATTTATTTATTCTGGCATACGTTGATAAACCTCACCACTATCCAGATCAATAAAGCAACGTTAATAAGAACAGAAACTCCAATCCAGCTCATCCTCAAACACAGCATCTTCAAAAAGTTAACATATCTGATTTGAGAAGAAAGTGCTTTCTAGAAGGACAGCAGGCACAAGTTACATAACACTACCACTGAATACCCTAAATGATAGATGAGCTAATACCAGGAAGCAGCAGTTGTGATGATTATTTTTCTTCTGAAATAATCTGAATTTGCAGCCCCTAGAGAAGACATTAAAGTAACTTAGTGATGAAATGCACAGACAGCAGTAGTGAGGTCCAAGTATAAGAGGGAACATTAACATTTTCTAACCAAATGTAACAGACGCTTTTGGCGACAGTTGTTACCTCTGGAGCCAAGAAGCCTGTGCTCTTATAAAGCCCACTTGTTGTGTTGTATCACATTTGGCAATCACATTTTCTAGTTAGAGTTGCCAGTACTGATTGTTTTTTCCAGTCTCAGGTGTCAAGATACTCTGGACTGTAGAGGAATTAAATATTTCAGTGTGAAATAACTTTCTTACATTCTCACAGGAAGATACAGAGATAGGGACATTCTGTAACAACCCCAAATCTCCTTATTGAAATATATTTGTATTTAAAAGTCAATTTAAAATGCAGAATCCGTGAAATGCAGGCACTTTATCAACACCCCAAAGAGAAGGCCAGTGATTGCTATGGGAACAATGGGTTTTCTATTGCATAGGTAGGTTTAAAACCTGAGAGAACAGTCCAAACAAGATAAAAGTTTCACAAATCATCACGCTCTGGCAGTTCTCAGTCATTGTTTGAGTTCTGTCTACATATCATTTTGGAATCTAGTATCAGTAGAAAGTTCAGAAGGGAGATTCCTAACTCCTTGTATGGAAATAGTGATGAACATACACAGGTTTATTAACAGTGCATTACCACTTCCCTCCTACTGGTAAGGGTAGAAAAAATCTTTATCAGTTGTAACACACAAACTTTTATTGTGCTGTTGGCTGGCAGTTGTCTTCCAGGCACCTTCTGTCAGAATTAAGAGTCAAGAAGGCATCAGCTCAGTCTGATGCTGTGAAATGAATCTGATCTTCAGCATTTCTTTTAAAGGGGAATGACACAGACTAGACACACAAGGAGTAGATCCACAGGTGACAGCTCCCCTGATTGTGAGCTGCACTTCACAGTTTAGCATACTCCTTGCCACTGTGAACAGTGACAGAAAATGATCAAAATCAACTGCTTTGGAGCAAGGAGCTCCTTAACAATTTACGCAAAAAAATGTAACATCCACATAAAAGAAGTAAAATATAGCCCATTTGTATATTTTCATTTTCCTGAAAGCCACTCTTTTCTTGCACGCTCAGTAAATCCTACAGAGCCCACTTATATCCAGTTTTTGGCTGCTAGAAGCAGATTGCACTGTTATTTCATACAAGTACTCCCCTCCAGATGCTCCTATTAGTTAATCTAGTACTCTTCTACTCTTTTTGGGAATTTATGAAGTATGATTTGGTCCTTTTATTTCTGTATTTAAACATTGGTTTAATAAATCTTAAAGGTTTCCGTATATCTTATATTAGAAAATAACTATATTAACTATATTAGAAATTAATATAACTAAGCATTTTAAGACACATTTCTTTGAAACTAGTTTTATTTATTCCTAATATCTCAGGTTTAGTTGTAGCTTGTTTGAGGTATTTAATGGCAGTATTAGAAAATGCATGCATAAGCTATATTTTAGGATACAACCATGTGGTTATAAATTCCTCTGAGATCTTCAGCAATAATAGCTAACTCAGTTAGTTCTGTAAATATTTCTCACACCATTAAAAAATCCTCTTCGCTTTCTCCCCTGGTATTCTTGTTTACAAAACTCAATTTCTGTTTAACAGGCACTATTAAGTCCAGAAGATTAGTTCAAAAAACTACCCTAAAAAAAATAATAATAAATACTCTCACAACTATTTTTTTCCAAATCCAACATCTTTTTAATTTACTTTTCTCAGAGTGGATTAGTGGCTTATAAGTATAGTGACTCAGCTGCCTTTTCTATTTCTCCACTGTGCATTATTGTCACACTCCCCTGTGAGAGGGTCTCATCACAAACACTGGGTTTAGTAAGTGAATCTTGTCAAGTGAGTTTTAGTCATGCCTAAGGCTCAGAGTCTTGTGGCAGTCAGCATTCCTCTGGATTGCCCTGTCAGCACAAAATGGAATAAAAGCTCACACTTATATTTAAGTCTGGGGCATTGGCTACCTATGAAATGCCAACCCGATGCTCAAATACTGCACACTCTAAAAAGAAAATGTTAGTTAAGCTAGCTTGTCTTTCACCTTACATATACGCAGGCCACTCCAAAAGTAATGTCTTCTATTTTATTATATTGGCCCATGACATCAGAGGTGGATGTTGGTGGCATGACAGTAGATGCCAAACCATCCCACCAATATTTCATTACATTTTGTTGTGGTGATACAGATGGCAGCAGAGGAGCAGTCTGACGAAATGACATCTGACATAGAAGTGCATACAAAGCAAAGATGTGTCACTGAATCCCTCCATGTGGAAAAAATAGCACCCATTGACATTCATTATTGCTTACTAAATATTTATGGAGACCGAGCGGTGAATGTGAGCACAGTGAGGCAGTGGATGGTGTATTTCAGCAGTGGTGACAGTGGATCATCTCCACTGGTTCAGATTTTTATGAGTGGGGCATGCAGACTCTTGGTCATAATCAGTGAAAATGCATAGATAATGGTGGTGATTATATTGAAAAATAGTGTTTATAAATATAGTATATATATATGTATACATATATAGTGTTGCTGTATCAAAGTTTTGGTGGAAAAATTAGAGCTAGCAATACTAACATTCCCTTTTATTTCAGAGGTAACCAGTACTTCAGATTCAAAATATAAGTTTGAGCTTTTATTCTGTTTCTCATCACTTTTGCCATGACTTCTATTTTAAAGAGGAAGAGAAAAATCAACAAAAAATATCTTGCCGCCTAATTTGTTTCACCTACAGAAAGAGTAGCATCTATTTCATTTTGTTTTACTTGCTGATCACATTCAAAATAGAGCTATCTATTAAAGTGTTTGACTAAACACTTGTTTTAAAGTAAATGTAGAGCTAATAGTGATTTTGCCAATTGAATACCTACAGATACTGCTTGAAGAGTTTGAAAAATATTTTAAAGATAGTTAAAAGTATTGTAGATCTCAGGCTCTCTAATTTGAATTGTCTTTTAGACCATTCAGTTACCAGAAAGCGCTTCTGGACCTATTCTACGACTGGGTGACCAGACTGGTAGATGAGGGAAAGGCTGTCAATGTAGTCTACCTAGACTTCAGCAAAGCCTTTGACATGGTCTCTCATAGTATCCTTCTGCGGAAACTGGCTGCCCCTGGCTTGGACAGTTTTACCCTCCGTTGGATAAGGAATTGGTTGGAGGGCCGTACTCAGTGGGTGGTGGTCAATGGAGTTATGTCTAGCTGGCGACCCGTTTCAAGTGGTGTCCCCCAGGGGTCAGTGCTGGGGCCCATCCTGTTTAATATCTTTATTGACGATTTAGATGAAGAAATTGAGTGTACCCTCAGTAAGTTTGTAGATGACACCAAGCTGGGAGGTGGTGTCGATCTGCCTGAGGGTAGGGAGGCCCTTCAGAGGGATCGAGATAAGCTAGATCGCTGGGCTGAGGTGAATGGGATGAGGTTCAACAAGGCCAAGTGTCGGGTCCTGCACTTTGGCCACAACAACCCCATGCAGCGCTACAGGCTTGGGGATGAGTGGTTGGATGACTGTGAAGAGGAAAGGGACCCGGGGGTGTTGGTTGATGCTCAGCTGAACATGAGCCGACAGTGTGCCCAGGTGGCCAAGAGGGCCAATGGCCAACAGGAGCAGGGAGGTAATTATCCCCCTATACTCAGCACTGGTGAGGCTGCACCTCGAGTACAGTGTTCAGTTTTGGGCCCCTCACTACAACAAAGACATTGAGGCCCTGGAACAAGTCCAGAGAAGAGCAACGAAACTGGTGAGGGGTCTGGAGCACAAGTCTTATGAAGAGCGGCTGAGGGAACTGGGATTGTTTAGTCTGGAGACGAGGAGGCTCAGGGGAGACTTCATTGCACTTTACAACTTCCTGAAGGGAGGTTGTGGTGAAAAAGGGTCTGGCCTCTTCTCCCAGGCAAATAGTAGGACCCGAGGAAATGGCCAGAAGTTGTATCAGAGGAGGTTTAGGTTGGACATTAGGAGAAACCTCTTCTCTCAGAGAGTGGTCAGGCACTGGAATGGCTGCCCAGGGAGGTGGTGGAGTCGCCGTGCCTGGCAGTGTTCAAGAGGCGTCTGGATGAGGAGCTGCGAGATATGGTTTAGTAGAAGTGGTACTAATAGGAATGGGAAGGTGGTTGGACTAGATGATCTTGCAGGTCATTTCCAATCTTGTGATTCTATTCCTTCATTTCTCACTCCATAGATACTGTGTTATACATGTCAAAAGTCCTAGAGCATGGAGAACTTATTCCTATCCTTTCTGCCTAATCTTCAGTGATTCATGTGCCTCAAAGTGAGCAGCAGAAGAAACTGATTCTAAATATAAGTAGCTTCCTAAATCCTTAACTTCCATTTTGTGCATAGATATAAACACAAAAGGTCTGTCTCCAGATATTTACTGTTTCTTTCATAGTTTTATGTAAACAAATTCATTTGTATAAAAACTTAAGCTTTTCTTTCTTTAAAAATATTTGACTCCTACATGTTTCTTGCTGAAATGTTCCTCTTCAAATACGACAAATGTATGAAAATGTAAATACCATATTATTGAATTATTGAAACTTTTGTTTATAGAAAAAATGTCAAAATATCTAAGATGCATTCTATGCTACTCCTAATTAAAGTTTGCACCCCTGTTGACTGAATTAGGACCAAGCTTCAAGAAGCTGCACTAATAAAAGGAGATGATAGGAGAGAGTTAGACTATGAAAATCTATTGTAAAATTTCTAACTAAAAGCTTTAATTTTAACTTAATAATGCAGACAAATCAGTTGTAAAAATATATTATAAATTAATAATCTCAAGTCTTTACACCTGATTCTCTAAGTGTTTCATGTTAATAGAAATAGCAACATCACCTTCCTTGCTAGTCAAAACAGTCTGAATAACACTCTGAGTGAACACTTCATAGATTACATAAACTCTGTATATGTTTATTTACAGTCAGAATCTGAGAAAATTAATGTTTTAATTTTTAAAAACATTAAAAAATTTTTAAAAAGACAGTAGAGGCATACTCACACACACATGCACACAGTCATTATGTATATCCATGAGTAACTGTGTATATAAATGTATATGAATGTATATGAATGTAAATGTATATGAATGCCTTACTTACAGTTAATTTACTCATTAGATACAATTCCACTGGGCTAGGAAAGTTTGACTGATTCACATGAAGCCGTGGCCAGTTTCCAGACGATCTGGCACAAAATTTGTTACATCGCATACGCATACCTATGCTGTCCTTCCTCCTGGAAGTCAAACTATTCATTCTTACCTTTTCCCTTTGCTGCTGTTCTTGCTGTTTATCCAGAGCCATGTAGCCCTTGAAGGACTCAAAAGGCAGTTTTCCCCCTTCGTTCTTTGACTTTCCTATTAGGCTTGAAGTAGAAAAGCACTACCCATTCCCTTCTAGTGACTCAACAATGTCATGGCCCTTGGTTGCACCATCAGTTTAGAGGCTATAATAGAACAGAAATTCCCAGCCTTTGAAAAAGCTGGCAAATATTTTTCTGGAGAACATTCTAAGCATACAGGAAAATAAATCTCTGGGAAACTGTTAGCAATTACAACAGTTTTCATTCTAAAAATGCATTATATGAATGACTTGAAATACATATCCATATCTTTATGATTTCTTCATCCTCTTTTTCAATATTTTGACTGAATAAAATGTGGGAAAATAAGAATACAAGAGCTAATGTATTACAATTGCAATTGCTCTTGTGTCTACCATGGCTTGAACAGGTACATTCTTTGCTGGTAAAAAATTGCCTGGAGAGCTGGGCCCAGAGAGAGGTGTTATCATGAGCCAGCAGTGTACCCAGGTGGCCAAGAAGGCCAATGGCATTCTGGCTTGCATCAGAAATACTGTTGCCAGCTGGAGCAGGAAGGTGATCATTCCCCTGTGCTCAGCCCTAGTGAGGCTGCACATCAAGTACTGCATTCAGTTTTGGGCTTCTCCCTACAAGAAAGACATTGAGGCCCTGGAGCACATCCAGAGAAGGGCAGCAAAGCTGGTGAGGCATTTGGAGCACAAGTAATATGAGGAGTGGCTGAGGGAACTGGGATTAGTTTGGAAAAGAGGAGGCTCAGGGAGACATTATTGCTGTCTAGAACTACCTAAAAGGAGGTTGTGGCAAGGTGGGGGCTAGCCTCATCTCCCATGTAATTAGCAATTTCTACTGTTAGAGGGAATGGCCTCAAGTTGTGCCAGAAGAGGTTCAGGTTGGATATTAGGAAAAACTTCTCAGAAAGAGTGGTCAGGCACTGGAATGGGCTGCCTGGAGAGGTGATTGAGTTAGCATCTCTGGAGGTGTTCAAGAAACATGCAGATGTGACACTAAAGGACATGATTTAGTAGGGAAATACTGATGGTAGTTGGACAGTTGGACTAGATGACCTTAAAGGTCTTTTCCAGACTTAATGATTCTATGACACTTTAACAATGTGAACTGAGGCTCAGCTCCATACAGGCTTATATCTAGCTGCAATAGAAATGCATCTGGTCCTCCATAGACCTGTGTAGGAGCCATTTTTAGATACTGGCAGGTGGTTACAATAAGAAAACATTATTTTATGTTTCTTGGAAAGAGCAACAACATAGGAATATATTGTTACTCAGTGACGTTTAAGATTCATGCTTTAAAGATTACCAAGATAAACAGCCAGCACCATGTTAATCTTCAAAAGAACTTGTTCTCATGCCATGAAAAATTCTTGCTTTCATGTGATGAAGTTTATCCTGTAAATTAAATCTCTAAAGTAATGGAAGAAATAACCTGTGACACAGGCAGGGGAAATTAAATTAGAGTCACTAATAGCAGGTCAACACTGTCTGAGGAGAGGTAATGGAAGTGACCATATGAATGATAAGCAAGCCTTCACTAGGCTGTGACAAACATTCATCTGAGTGGCAAGCAATTCATAATTGAGGCACTAACATCTTTACAGTGTAACCTGACACTGGTAGAGCTAGGGCACGCCAGTCTTTCTCAGTAAAATGTTCTAATTCCATAATGAAGACCATTAAGAAAAGTAAAAATCCTTAACTTCATTGCAGCCTTTCAGTACCTAAAGGGAGCCTACAAACAGGAGGGGAATCAACACTTTGAAAGGGTAGATAATAGCAGGACAATTGGAAATGGTTTTAAGTTGAGGGAGGGAAGGGTTGGATGTTAGGGGAAAGTTCTTTACAGAGAGAGTGGTGAAGTGCTGGAACAGGCTGCCCAGAGAGGTTGTTGGATGTCCTGTCCCTAGAGATGTTCAAGGCCAGATTGGATGGGGCCCTGGGCAGCCTGGTCTAGCATTAAATGAGGAGGTTGGTGGCCCTGCATGTGGCAGGGGGGTTGGAGATTCATGATCCTTGAGGTCCCTTCCAACCCTGGCCATTCTGTGATTCTGTGATTCTGTAACTTCAGCTTCTCTGCTAGATCAGCCTGCCACTACCCTGCATAATCTTTTTACTCTGTTTATTTATCAACCTAGATAATATTTTCTGAAGTAGTTCAACCCCCATTCTCCCCGTATTGCTAAGTTATTGTAATTCTACCCTGCAGCAATAAAATACAAAGGGTATAAGGTTTAGAAAATAAAAAGAATAAATTCTGTTTCAGAATTGTAAAGCTCCAGAGTATGTGGGTGGTTTTTTTTCTACATACTTTAACATCACTGCAGTGACCATCAGAGAAACAGCAGGGTAATATGCTTATCTAAAATGGAATCTTGCATGTCATATCAGGCACCTCTGAAATTCAGGGGCCAATTTATTTCCTAATACCAGAGCATCAGTGCAGATTTTTAGGAGTGAATGTAACCATAAGGCCAGAGAAAGCATACGGACTAGAGAAGTTCATATTCTGACACCTCTTTTCTCTGTGTTAAAAAAAATGAAAACAAACAGAAAACTTAGTAATACACACCCCTTCATTACCAAATATTTTGTAGGAATTAAGAATAAAGACAGTAGGCAAGGAGTAGGATGACAAACAGCAAAGTGCTTATCAAAGTAAAAGGGTAAGTAAATAAGTAAATAAAACTTTCAGCATGAGTTTCTGATCAAATTAGAAAAGAAGCTGAAAGAAATGCTTGATTACATTATCCACAGAATATATGTGATCTTAACCTTTTAGTCATTATATTAAAAAAAACAGTGTATTAAGATGAAAATTTTCCCAGAGTTACTTATTTGCAAAGTGAAATAGCAAACTTCATATTCTTCTCTTGCTCATACTACTTGTTTCCTTTTACATGGTGATTAGCCTTACTCAGTATGAATGATTATTTGGAAATATTATTATGTGTCTTAAAAATCCAGAGGTATAACTAGAATGATAAACCACTATTAAAAATGACAGTCAGAATTCTCTGGTTCTGCAGTAGACACAAGTGCTCAGAGTTTGACATTTCCAAACAACATCCTGGCACTACGGTTAGTCTTCAGAGGCAGATCATCAATCTCCCCAGCTTTGCAATACCCTTCCTCACATCTGAAACCTTTCACTTGGGGACATATCACATCTCTTTGCACACAGTGAGGTCTCTTCAGAATAGATTATACGTTGGCTTTGGATCCAGAACCCCCTGACAGAAACAGAAATCCTGGAGAAATGACTTGTTGAAGATTCACTAAAAAATGAAAACAAGATATACATTGAGGGGCAAAGGAGTAGATAAAACAAACAACCAAATTAACAAATAAAACCTAGTTAATTAAAATTCTCCCCAGTGTACTTTCTACAAGCAGGATTTCAGAGCTTGATAATATAACAATTCTTTTAATTTCATTTTTCGAGTTTTAACTATCCATTCTAGAGATTGTAAACTTAATGGGGGAAAAAAAAAAAAAAAAAAAAAAACACCTTTCTTGAGTCTATTTAAAGAAATTAAGTCAGAAAGAATAATTTCCAAAATTCTACATTAAAAATTTCAGGAGACTGAAGAATTGAAATCTTAGTCTATTTTGGAAAATTCTGGACATCAGAATTGAAATAGTATCACCATAAAGGGAAAAAATGAGAACTGGAAAACTTCTCAGATATTTTAGGAATGAATGTTCTAAAAGTAACTTTAACCTAACTCTGCTCTGACTGAAGTCATTTACAACAACAAAGACCCTTCATTAAACACTGCAAAACTTATCCTTATTGTGGAAAGAACTTTCATTGCTTCCTGAACATTTAAATGAACTTTCAGGCATATTTAGACAGTCACTATCTCTTCATTAGAAAATATCCTGATTACACTGTGGTTGTATTTAGCTGCCAGTAAACTTATACTGACTTATCTTTGTCACAGGCTCAAGTAAAAAGCCTGGCAATAAACATACAGTCACACCAGACATGACTGTACTCAGAGTCATGACAAAAATTAATCCAATGGAAAACCCTGAATGGGCTATCTATTACTGCCCAACCCTTCAGGTCTCCGCAGCCCTGCCCAGAACCCCACATCAGTCCCTGAAACCTCAGCCATTCTCCAGCTGAGCCAGGCTACAGTTCCCCCCAACCCTGCCCCACCCAGCCATTGACTTTGCCCAGCCAGGACCACTTATGAACCCACAGCCTGGTTTGGTGTCAGCTCTGGCAGCTATACATGGTGATGAGCCTCAGTTCTCCATTCTGAGGAGCTACCAGTCTACATTCTCTTCATATTCTGAAGAGTCCGGTTTTTAACTGCAAAAATTGTTTTCAGATAGCCTTTCCCTAGACCCAAGAAATGCTTATCTGCTGCAGCTCCCCAGAAGTTCAGAGCTTGTTTCATGGTTTGTTCCCTTCATCTGAGAAAAAAAGCAAGGCTCACCTTTCTCTGTTCAAAATGTTAGGAAAAAGTATTTTTCCATTAGAAGCCTGTAGTACATGACAGAATTAACTTGGATCCCAGAGAGCTTTTTATTAAATTCCATTTTCATTTTTTTCTTATTGTTTTGAACTTTTTACTGACTGTAACATTCAGTACTTGAAATTGTACTAGAGCATGCACCCATTCCACAATACTCCACCTAATGGCCCTTGTCTGCTAAGAGCCTGTATGAGAGCAACTCATCACAGGCCAGAAGAGTTTGAGCAATTCTCTGCAGGATTCAATTTGGAAAAGATAAATTGGTGGACACAGAACAGAAAAATGGATGAATACTAGATTGTTTATTTTCAAAACAAATAAAGGTTATCTAGAAGGACTGACTATGTACTCACTCCCACACATCTAAACTGTTTTACTGATGAACAGAAGTGATCACAGAAAACAAATATTCAATCTAATTTATATTTATTTCCTTTAATCTTCCTTACCTATTTATATTTATTTATTTAAGTTAAGGACGTAAAGAAAAGAATTACCTGATGTATGCAGTCAAAGCAGACATAATTCTAGTCCATAGTCAAGTAAAGCTTTTCATCAGAACCCACTGGGTAAGTAGAGATTAGTAAGTCATAAAGATCACATCCTTCTCTCCCTCAAGTGGGAAAAGTTTGGTGTAGAAATGTCAAAATGTTCCAAATGCTAAGGCTATTTATTTCATGAAAATAAAACTTTGATAACAAATCAACCTACTGGGAAATGGTAAAGAAAAAATATATAATGTAAATTAAAGTAATTGAAAATAAGTTTCTCATGCCTCCTTTACAATCTATATTCAAATTTAAACTAAAAATTGAGCAACAAGGGAAATGATTCTGACATCCCTTATATCATGTCTAGTTACTTAAGTATGCTTACACTTATGAGATCAAATTCATTTTCAGTGAAATTTAGGTAAGATTTCATTTAAAAATTAAACTAACTCAGTAGGTATGAGAACGTTTGAGGATACTCTCTTATAAGTTTGGGCAAAATGCATGGAAACTGAATTTTAAGGAATGGAGATAATTCTGATTTAGTTCCTTAGGTATAAATGATGCAAAAAGAGGTAGCTGAAAAACATTCATAACAAGTTGACAGTGAGGACAGCAAATCCTAAAAGAAAACTCCTTTGTGTAAGTGGTGTGGTACAAAGGTCCTGCCCATGATTTATGCCTCAAGATTTTATGGACAGTTTTACCTGAGCCAATGGTGAGTTGTGTAGTGAGGAAATGGTATAGAATCATAGAATTGCTCAGGTTGGAAAAAGACCTTTAAGATGATTAAGTTCAACCACAACCTAACCATATTCCCCTAACTCTAACAACACTCCACTAAATCATGTCCCTGAGCACCACATCCAAACAGTTTTTAAACGCATTCAGGGATGGTAACTCAACCACCTCCCTGGGGAGCCTAGTCCAGTGCTTAACTACCCTTTCTGTAAAGCTGTTTTTCCTGATATCCAATCTAAACCTCCCCTGGCACAACTTGAGGCCATTTCTCCTCATCCTGTCACCTGTCACCAGTGAGAAGAGACCAACCCCACTCTCGCTGTAGGCAGCTTTCAGGTATTGGAAGAGAGCAATAAAGACTCCCCTGAGCCTCCTCTTCTCCAGACTAAATAGCCCCAGTTCCTTTAGTCCTTCCTAACAGGACATACTCTCCAAGCCCTTCACAAGGGCCCTTCTTTGAATCTGCTCCAGCACCTTAATGTCCTTTCTGCATTGAGGTGCCCTAAACTGAACAAAGTACTCAAGGTGATGCCTCACCAGTGCAAAGTACAGGGACAGGATTACTTCCCTAGTCCTGCTCACCACACCATTCTAAGCCAGGATGTCATTGGCCTTCTTGGCCACCTGGGCACACTGCTGTCCATCAGTACACCAAGGTCCCTTTCTGTCAGGCAGCTTTCCAGCCACTCCTCCCCAAGCCTTTAGGGTTGCCTGGGGTTGTTGTGACCAAAACTCAGGACCCGACACTTGGCACTGTTGAATCTCAGACAGTTAACCTTGGCCCATTGACCCAGTCTATCCAGGTCCCTCTGTAGTGCCTTTCTACCCTCTGGCAAATCAGCACTCCTTCCCAACTTGGTGTTGTGTGCTCCTTTTTCTGTACTCAGGCATGATTTCTCACTTGCTCTTGGACTTCCTCAGGTCCATGTACTTTTAGTATGAATTCAGATAGCTCCCTGGTCCAGTAGAAAATATTTTTCTGCTGGTTGCTTTTACGCATCATGACAAAGACCATGACAAGTACCATATAGAGGAGACTCCTCTATAGACTCATAGAGGAGACTCCTCATAGACTCCATCTATGGTGGAAGTATGTGGCTAGCAGCATGAGGCTGGATTCCTCTATTCATTGTGAATGTAGCCCTAGGTCAGTGTGCTCTTCAGTATCAACATCCTCAGGAGAGAGTAGTTCCACAGAAGTTAATAGTGTTGTGGATGGTGTAGTTAGCCTAGAATCAGGTCCATACCTATATACATGTTTATGTTTAGGCACATTTGTATGTATGTCTGCATAAACTTGTGGTATGACACAGGTTTGTCTGTACAGGCTTATAAATATATATCTATACATATATAAAAAAATCAGATACAAGATATACCAAGATATACACAGACATTACATACGCCTGAAAGCATTACATCTGCTCTCCTACACTAACGCCAGACTATTCCAAATACTACTTTCATTTGCAGCAGTTCTCTTAACTCCTAAAGATAATTAGGGAGGAAAAAGTTGCACATCAAGTGGTGCCATTATGAATTCATTTGCTGGAATTTTTTTATTAGCACAAAGGATGATGGATTAATCTGGTATTCAAGTAACTCTCATTTCTGCCTCCAATAAGAGTTCCCTCATGACGCACCATTTGTTAAATGTACCATCACAATAAAAATCTAACCAAAAAAGACCCCTTATGTTATTTTAAATAATGAGCCCTCAGAGAAGCTGAATTAGAACCATAAATTAAGAAAAGTTGCATTATGGTAAGAATATATTATTTAGTTAGCATTGGTTCACTAGAGCAACAGCTCTAGCGCTCAGTCAGTCTGTCTCCTAATTTAATTGTATTAATAAAATAAAATAAAAATCAATAATAATAAAAGCCTTCTGTAGGGCCCACATGTCCTCTCCCATGTATCCCAGAGGGATAAAATCAAAAATCAACATCAAAAGAATAAAGGCCACCCTCCTTCTTATGTGTCAGTAGCAAATATTATTTATACACACCTACCCGTGTGCCCAAGACTTTAATGGAAATGTTATATAAGACACTTTTGAAGAACATCATTTATCTATCCAGCCACAAATTCTCCTTTCAGTATAACCAACTGGACATCTCTCCTTCAGCTTGCTTTCTGACCATATGACAATCTATGCTGAAATTACATTCTTACCCTTTTATTTAACCAACACCTTCCTCTTGAGCACCATAAAAAAATGTTTTAATTTAGAGAGATTAGATTTACAATGTAAACATCCTCCAGCATAACAAAAATGTTGTCCACAGTGCTTACTATCTGTGTGAATGGTGCACGCAAATGCTGTAGAAATTCAGATTGGAATTTCTCTGACTCATGAGCCAAACTCTTCAATTTTTTTCATTCTTCTTGATCCTTCTGTTTTTCATGCTTTACTAATATATTTATTTATTTATTCTGAGAGAAAGTAAGCCATAGACGATGAATTTTTTTCCCTTCACCAATCAATTGGCAAATATGAACAGTAAATATTTGTCCCAACCCACTGTGATTTTGGTAGTTTTTCAATAGAAAAGGTATCTAGTTTAGCAAAGAGATTAAATGAAGCTATTTGACTCACAATTGCTCTCCAACAAACTGACCAACCAGTCATTTGCATGTTCTTCTCAGGGACTAAGATCTCCTTCATCAGCATATAATTTTGATCTTTTATTGATTTTACAACAAGATCTAAGTATAGCTAAAATTAGAGGCCACTGATGAACGTGGCATAAAACAAGGGGGAAAGAGCAAACAAAACATAAAACACTTAAGTAAATGTAATCTATATCCAGTTTCTTAAGGAAATCAGAAAAGGCGTTTTAATGGGCAAATAACGTATGACTGATCTGAGCTATACTCTAGGACAGGTCATTGGTAAAATCTGTAAAATATGGACCATTCCTGGGGACATTCAAGGTCAGGCTGAACAGAGCTCTGAGCAATCTGATCTAGTTGTAAATGTCCCTGTTAGTTGCAGGGAAGTTGGGCTAGATGATCTTTAAAGGTCTCTTCCAACATGAACAGGCTCTATGGTTCTCTGATTCTATGGATGCTTTGCTACAAACAGACACTGTTCCACTTGTCTTGGGATCCACGGTATGGGCAGATAGCTTTAACAGCTCAGGCGTAGCCAGTGTTATTTCATTCAACAGACACAAAAATACACACCACTGAAACAGTACACATGCTTTGATGAAGTTGTTTGATGACTTATACTTCGATATAGCTAACATTTCTAAATTTATAATGTAATAGTAGTGCTGAAAAGTGTAAAATGCACAAGGCTATATAGCAAATCATTATTGTTAAGGTGTTAGCCTATTTGTGGTGTTCTTTTAGACTCTTCTTACTACCAGAATCTATAGTAGTCTGACCTTTCCTGTCATGGATTAGATGGCCTGGCTCATCAGAACCACAGAAATATAAGTGGACACTGGTGCTCAGTGCACTCTAATGTCCCTCAAGTCACCAAGGGACAAAATCAATTTATATTCATGGGGTGACTGGGGGTTCCCAATAGCTGACTATGTTGGAGGCCAAAATCAGCCTCACTGGTAAAGACTGGCAAAAGCACCCTATTGTGACTGGCCCAGGGGTTCCATGTATACTTGGTATTGATTACCTCAGAAGGGGATATTTTAAGGATCCCAAAGGGTATCGATGGGCCTTTGGAATAGCTGCTGTAGACACAGAAGATGTTAAGCAGTTGTCTGTTTTGCCTGGCCTATCAGAAGATCCGTCTGTTGTGGGGTTGCTACGAGTAAAAAAGCAACAGGTACCAATTGCTATAAAAACGGTGCACAGGCGGCAGTACAGCACCAACAGGGATTCCTTGCTCCCCATTCAGAAGTTGTTTCGTCAACTAGAGAGTCAGGGAGTGATCAGCAAAACTCACTCACCCTTTAACAGCCCCATATGGCCAGTGCGTAAAGCCAGTGTAGAATGGAGGCTGACGGTGGACTACCGTGGCCTGAATGAAGTCACACCCCCACTGAGTGCTGCTGTGCTGGACATGTTAGAACTCCAGTATGAACTGGAGTCAAAAGCAGCCAAATGGTATGCCACCACTGACATTGCTAATGCCTTTTTCTCCATTCCTTTGGCCAAAGAATGTAGGCCACAGTTTGCTTTCACCTGGAGGGGCATTCAGTATACCTGGAATCGTTTGCCCCAGGGGTGGAAACATAGCCCAACCATTTGCTATGGGTTGATCCAAGCTGCACTGGAACAGGACGGTGCTCTTGAGCACTTACAGTACACCCTTTATCAGGTGACGCAGAAGAAGAATGATTTTGTGTGGGGTCCTGAGCAGCAGCAGGCTTTCGAGCAGATTAAACAAGAGATAGTCCATGCCATGGCTCTGGGGCCAGTACGGATGGGACAGGATGTAAAGAACATCCTCTACACGGCTGCTGGAGAGAGAGGTCCCACTTGGAGTTTGTGGTAAAGAGCCTCAGGAGAGACCCGAGGCTGACTCCTGGGATTTTGGAGTCGGGCCTACAGAAGGTCTGAACAGTGCTACACTCCAACTGAAAAGGAGATCTTAGCCGCATATGAGGGGGTTCGGGCTGCTTCCGAAGTAGTTGGTACTGAAACACAGCTCCTTCTGGCACCTCGACTGCCAGTGCTAAACTGGATGTTCAAGGGAAATGTTCCCTCCACCCACCATGCCACTTGGAGTAAGTGGATAGCACTGATTATGCAGCGAGCTCGGATGGGGAACCTCAGCCGCCCAGGGATCCTAGAGGTGATCATGGACTGGCCTGAATGCAAAAAGTTTGGAACATCACCAGCAGAAAAGGTATGTGCTAAAGAGGCCCCACCATACAATGAACTACCAGAAAATGAAAAGACATATGTCCTGTTCACTGATGGATCGTGTTGTATAGTGGTAAAGCATTGCGATGGAAAGCTGATGTGTGGAGCCCCACACGACAAGTTGCAGAGGCCACTGAAGGGAAAGGAGAATCAAGCCAATTTGCAGAGGTAAAGGATGACCAATTGGCCTTAGATGTTGCTGAACGGGAGAGGTGGCCAATGCTTTATCTTTACACTGACTCATGGATGGTGGCAAATGCTCTATGGGGTTGGTTACAGCAGTGGGAGCAAAATAACTGGCAAAGAAGGGGTAAATCTATTTGGGCTGCTGAACTGTGGAAAGATATTGCTGCCCAAATAAAAAACGTTGTAAAGGTACGCCATGTAGATGCTCATGTGCCCAAGAGTCGGGCTACTGAAGAACAGAAAAATAACCATCAGGTAGATTGAGCTGCCAAAATTGAGGTGGCTCAAATAGACCTGGACTGGCAGAACAAGGGTGAATTAGATCTAGCTCGTTGGATCCATGAGACCTCAAGCCATCAAGGAAGAGATGCAACATACAAATGAGCTAGAGACCTGAGGGGTGGACTTAACTATGGATGCCATTGCACAGATTATCCATGACTCTGACACATGCGCCACAATTAAACAAGCCAAGAGGATGAAACCTCTTTGGGGGGAAGGGCGATGGCGAAAGTATAAATATGGGGAGGCGTGGCAGGTTGATTATATCACCTTGCCACGATCTCGCAGTGGTAAGCGTTACGTGCTTACTATGGTAGAGGCAACCACTGGGTGGCTTGAAACATATGCAGTACCCCATGCTACCGCCCAAAACACCATATTAGGTCTTGAGAAACAAGTCGTGTGGCGACGTGGCACCCCAGAAAGAATTGAGTCAGATAATAGGACTCATTTCAAAAATTCTCTTGTAAATACAAAGATCATGGCATGGAGTGGATTTATCGTATCCCCTATCATGCACCAGCTTCTGGTAAAATTGAATGCTACAATGGGTTGTTAAAAACCATGTTGAAAGCAATGGGTGGCAGAACATTTAAGCACTGGGAGAAGCATTTGGCAGAAGCCACCTGATTGGTCAGTACTAGAGGATCGATCAATCGTGATGGTCCTGCTAGCTCCCTACATACTGTCAAGGGAGATAAGATCCCTGTAATACATGTAAAGAACATGTTGGGAAAAGCAGTTTGGGTTCTTCCAGCTTCTGGGAAGGGCAAACCTCTTCTTGGAACTGTCTTTGCCCAGGAACCTGGGTCCACTTGGTGGGTGATGCAGAAAAACGGGGATGTTCAATGTGTACCACAAGGGAATTTGATGTTGGGGGAGTGCAGTCAGTAATTCCATGTATATATATAGGTTTGTGTGTGCGTGTGTTTAATGTTTGGTAATTATTGTTTGTATATGTTAAGCATGATGTAGTGATGTAGAATAAGGGGTGGAATGTAATGGTTTTGTGATTTTTGGTTTTCAGTATTCCACATCATAACATCATGTGGGGCACTGGGAGTTTAACTGTTAATGCTCAAGTTCTGGGTACCTGCCCAGAAGAGAAGAACTACATTCCCCAGGGGACTTTGCGGTCACAGAGAGGAGATATAACTCCTGGCAAGGTCACCTGATGCGCTCTTCTTCATCCGCTCTTCTTTGTTGGCTCTCCTCCCCTCTCCCTGCTGCTCAACTGGACTGAGCATCTCACCTCAGCATTGTGGTGAGGCCTATCCACCTTTCGGACTCTCTCTCTCATTATATTTGATTTATTAGCTTCAAATTTAATTATATTGTATTGTAGTGTGTTATCTTACATTCCAAACATATATTTAGTAAATTAGTTTGTTTCTCCTCAGATCGTTGCCGTTGTTTTTAATTATTTTGGAGTCCCCTGTTCCCTTTTTTCCGGAGGCGCAGATTTTGTGAAATCCCTCCGCCCCGCTAGTCATGGAACTGGGCCGAACCAGCCCGTAAACTGTTGACATTCTCTTTATTGGAAGTTTCAAGTATGGCTTTTCTATTTAAGCTAGCTTCAGCCGAGGTCCATGCTGTTGCAGCATCTTCACATTCATTCTGAGCAGATGGCTTTTGATAATCATAATACTTTCTAGTCATTCTCATACTATTGCATGATCCTACTGATATACAGCAGATTTAAGATCTTTCTACTAAGTATGTCACAGTTTCTCAGCCCTCGAAACTTCACTGGCTATCTTTGATCGAGTGTAAGAGGGTTCCTGCTCCATTTGCCAGTGTATGAGGCCATGAAATGTTGATGAAGGCAGGCTTCTTTGCTTCTTGGCATGTGCGTGTATCTTTTTTCTCTGTGCTATTTTTTCCTTTATTTTTTTTTCATTCTTCCTCTTTTTTTTTTTTTTTTTCCTAGCACAAAAGTGGAAGTTTAAATCTGTTCCTTTTGTTCTCATGGTTTGAAGCTCTGAACAGAAAAAAATGAAAAGACTGAATTTAATGCTTCTGCACTAGAAGATTTAGCATGCTTTTCAGCTTGTCACTGGACGGACTGATGAAAGGCAGCACAACTACGCACTTTTCTCAACTGAGCTCAGATAGGTTTGCTCACTGGAGTTCAAATCTCCTGCCAGTAACTCACTGAAATTTCAAATTATTCTCCTTCCGCATTCAGTTTCTATGTGTAGATTAGCCCATGCCCCTTCTTCTAGACTGTAAATTTGCCGGTTTTAAGGATTTAATAGTGAGATTGTGGCAGTGACAGCTCTATTTGTGGCACACTTTTGTTGCCACACTTGATAGAATTTTGGTGCTCAGCCATAAAGTTCAACCCTCCAACACCTTATCAATCAGCCTCACTGTGTGATTCACTTCAGGAAAGATTTAAAGGACATAGTGCAGGCTTTTCACGGTGAATCTAATGATTGGAATAAAGAGCATGCTTTATGTTGTTCCTTTAAAACATCAATTCTTTCAGTGGAATGTTTGTTTTTTACATTAATTCACATACAGTACAAAAGATGGAATTTTTGGAAAGAGAAAAATTTCTTACAGAAAATAGAACAAAAAATTTTTTGAGAATCCTTATGTCTTCTTCCAGCCTTAAAAATGTCCTGACTGTGACATGAAGCAAACATAATTCTCTGTACTTTTCCCTTCAAACCAGCATATCATGGCCCCTACTGTGAAATTCAGAGACATTTTGCTTCTCTCCCAGTTTTGGCTTATGCCTATTCCAAAAAATATGAGTGGGAAAGCATAGGAAAGGACCATAGACAGAGAAGCGGAATTCCTTCCAAAGAGCTGAAGAAGTTGTCTGGCTTAACCATTTCTCATATCAATTTCCTTTCTGTCTCTATTGGTACAGTTCCATGAGCACATGTAATTCAGTTTAGTCCAGCCTGGCTGACTGGGATAAATTTTTGATTCCAGGCAACTCTAGAGTCAAGAAATGGTAACAAAAGAGGATTCTTATTCTCCAAATAATTAAGAGAAGACTGGGCCAAACTATTTGCAAAAAGAGGTAAAATCACCTTCCATGGTACCTATTTTCAGACATACCAAACACTGAGCAATTCCTGCAGCTCAAGAATACATAGCCATGTATTGAAACAAAGGATACATGACAAAACTACTAATGCTAGGTAGCAGCCCTCATAAACTGGAGTTGTAGATAGAAGAAACATACAGAATTTCAATCAAAACCTCTTTACTGACCGTTCTTCCAATTTCTGTGCTTTTCACAGTCCTTATTAATCAAGGTTATATAACAATAGCTTTAGGGGAAGCAAGACGATCAATTCTGCAGCTAAAATCACTGGAAGTCAGAAAAAAGTCAGGGAAGAAAATAAGACAGTAAAGCAAGATAGAGAATAAACACAAAGATTTTTACATAGCACACTAAACTCAGTCATTTTAACTTCCTCTCTTGCCTATTTTATGTTCCTGCTTGACCAAGTCTGCCACAGTTACAACCTTTGGTCAAATCCCTGTGTACTGCTGTGCATTCTTCTCTGACTTTTGCTTTGGTTGTTTTCTTTTTCTTTCTTGTTTTTATTTGTTTGCTTTGTAGTCTTGTTTCTTTGCTTGAATAAAGCTTCTTTAATGTCATTAAATCTTTAACACCTTTTGGAAACGTCTAAAATTTTGTTCTTGTGAATAAGTGTCCAATTTTGAAGAAGAGGGGGATTCAAGTTCAGAACCCAAAAACATTTAAAGGGTCAGAGTAAGGTGTACATACATAAGGGCATAAATTCATAAGAAGAAGCTATAGAATCTAGAGAGAGACACAGAACAAAGAATTTGAGAGCAGTTAAGTTATGGATCAGATATTTGTCTGAACAGTCACAATTTGAGACCTCACAGTGGAGATTCAAACACTGTTTCAAAATAGAGTGTGGTATCACAAATACATCACTAATATCCCAGATATTTTTCCCACCTACTGCATTCCTGCAGTAGAGTTTCTCTAATTTCCAGTGAGAAATATAGTGCTGATCTAGAAATGTTAACTTAAAAATAGTAAGTGAACTAAAGACACAAAGACACAGTGAGACATGAAGAGGCCCCAAGAAAAAATCCTAAGCACAGCTTGAGTAGATTGAGCACAACTCCATTTCATGTTGATAAATCCCATTCTTGAGGAATATCAGCCCATTAAATCTATTAAGATTGAACTCATCAGTGACTATTTCTTGTGTGCATGTTTTCATTTTTCTTATTAAAAACAAAAAAACAAAAAAAAAAAAAAAAAAGAACCATAAAACAGTTAACTCATGTCTTGTGCACGTGTCCATGTAGCACTGTGGTGATGTGGCGCAGAAAGATGTGTGTCCTATTGGTAATCTGAACTGTATCTTCACTGTAGCATTACTTTATTTCACTATGGTTGTTCCCATGTTACAAGTCTAACCCATGCATTTGAAATTTTAAATCTGTATTATTTTACACATGTAATTAAAATACATGAAGGTTAGTGTGCAAGTGATGGAGCAGCAATCAAAGTAATTTCTATAGTGAAAACCATAGAGTGAAGTTTGATATAATTGTTAATTCACTGATGTTACAGTAAAATTGGTTGTATTAGTATTTGCTTTATTTTCTGTGTGTTTTAGTATTCCTGTTTCCCTCCCATAAAGAAGCCCAACACTGTTTGTCTATTAAGGCCAAAAGAGAGATTTAAAAATAGAAAATACAACTTGTACATTTGAGCTCTGACCTGAGAGAAACATCACTTAAATCAAAACAAACATTTTCCTTTTAACAGCACCCCAAGTGATACCTCACATCAACAACTCAGACAAAGGGAAGGAAAAGTGTAAGCTCTGGGTGGTGCAGAGTACCAGCCCTCATGAATAGAGACTCACTAACATCGAGCAATTAATCAGTTTTGTCCTCATTGTTATGCACTTTGTGTTTATGACCTGTTCAGTTCTACAAACAACTCAGAGATAGTGAATGTATTAATAATCAATCATCAGAAGTCCCTCATCTCTGCAGTTCTCCTTCAATGCATTCTGACACCATCACCTTGTTTCCCTGTCTCCATGAATCAATTCTGGTGGCAGTTCGCAGACCTCAACCAGGTGACACAGCTGCTTGAGGCTCTGAACAGAATAAAAAAGAAAAATGTTTAGAAAAGGCAGATTGAAAGAGGTTGAACTGAAAGGACTGGGTTATTAATAAAAGGAATTAAAATTCAAAATAAAACAGAGCTGTGCAATTGCTCTAGCTGCTTTCCAAATAGAAGAATTCTGCACATGAGACACAATTCTTTCTGGTGAGACAACAGAGGAGAAACAAGGTTCTGGAAGAATGCAATCCATGAACCTCAAAGTATCTTTTTATCTTTTCTTTATTTGAACCCAGCAATGGCAGCTCTTCCTAGATACTTACTTATACGTCTTTTACTTTGTCACTCTCATTTCTTCTTTTTTGTTATTATACTTTGTTCTATTTTGAATCAATACCATTGGATGTGCTGACTTTGGAAAACCTCTTCATGAATTTCATTTCCCTTCCATATATCTGGCTATATTTGTTACATAGTAGAAATACACAGATTCGCTTGAGCAGAAATCTGTGATCATTTTCATAGGTATTAAAGACTCACACTTCAGCATCTGTGAATATCATGTCCTTCATTATACTACAGGTCCTGGCGCAGTTCTGCAAGATACTCATTCTTTCCATCATGAAACAATTCTTTTATTTTTGCGCTTTTTTTTTTCTTTCCTTTCTATTTCATTTTTATGTATACCTTGTCAAGTTAACTTGGACTTTTTTCTGAGTTTTTTTCTCAGTAAAGAAACACTCATATATTTTTACCACTCTTTCAAAGTCTCTCACCATAGTTCTCTTTCTTCCACTCAGGCTGAACAGAGCCCTTGTGACCTGCTATCATTCACACACAAAAGAACAAATTCACCTGTTCAAGTATGATACATTCATGAGTATCATGCTACAAGTCCAAATTTACAGTGTACTGTGCCTGATACGACTTTGCTGTTTCTGCTACAAAGCTTTTGTGATTAATTAACAGCTTCTACTGCATAGTATCTCTATGTATGGCTCAGTACTCTTTCAAGTAAGTTTATCTCCCTGTGGTATTCTCTTACTTTTTTTATTCCCAGAACATGTCCTTAACATTATGACTGTGTGTTACACTCCAAACCTGAGGAATTTTTCCTGAATGTGAATATTCCCCTGGCTGGACAAATCTAATGCAAACATAGATAAGTCACTATAGTTAACATACTCTTAGAGCTCTGGTTCAGTCACATGGTGTCAGCCAAGAAGGTTATTATACACACAACTTCATGAGTCCTGTAAGTAGTAGCAGGAAAAACATCTTCATCTTAGTTATTTGTACTATTTTTTTTCCCCAATGAACTTGTAATCACTGATTCAGCCATTAAGACAAAGGAAAATTAAAAAATAAACAACCTCTTAGAGAAATACCTATTCAAGACTTAAGCCAAGCACCTTTCCTCGTTCTTTCCTCATCTCAACATCCATTGTCTTTGCTACACATTGCACTGATTCCCTCCCAGTTGCTTCAGCACAAGAGGTTAGGGCAGGGTAGCTTGGTTTCTTTCTGCTGCGTTTCAATTTCTATGCTATTTTTTCTTTTTTTTTTTTTTCAATTTCTCCATGCTTTTTTGGGGTTTTCTCATCTTCCCCTAGCCACATGCTTCATCAGCAGTCCCTCTTCTATTTCTGTATGTCCCTAAGAGAGTCTTGTTGCATTTCTCTCAATGCCACTCTTCGAATATCTCCTCATATGCCTCCTCCTCCCCACAGCTGCTGCCCTTTCTTAAGTATGCTTGACTTATGCTTGACATGCTTTGCAAGCTGACTGAGTTTCTGGCACATTATGAGTTTTAGTATATTGTTTTTTTTCTAAAATATATAATATCATAGACACATTTCACATCTCTTCCCTTTTTTAATCTTTTAATCTTAAATTTTTAAGTCTCCAGAAATAATAATAATACTGGGATAGCCATCAGAGTTTGCTTGAAGCATGATGCTGATACCCCTGTTTCCAAATTGCATGCTTTAATATTCACTTCACGGGTATTTTAGATCCCTGCCTTTTATATTCTATATTCTATAAATCTATATTTAGTTCACTCCTATGTATCAACATTTTTTGTGAAGATACCATATTTTAGTGTGAATAATAATGTTCCTTTAGCTCTTTGTCTATTTAAGTTGTGGTTGTTTTTTGTGTTTTTTTTTAATTTATTGCATTAAAAAAAAAAAAAAGGAAAAAGAAGGGAAAAAATAAATGTCCTAATTATAACCATATAAGATATGCAAGAAAAAAAAAAAGTCAGTGATGAACTTTCTTTTCCAAGATCTGTCTCTACTAGTCAGTATTGGTCGTTTTCATAAAGATTTCTCAGAATGAAGACCAGATCATATCCCATGGTACTTACAGAGGCAAGTCTGCTATCCATCACTATTGCACTCAGAGCTGTAAACTCAGGAATGTCAAATTCACACAAAATATGTTCAGCATCTCTCATCAGTCACAGACTTTGAAGGACAAATGCAACAACAGCCACCTGGTCAAAGTAGTTAAGATGCATGGGAAATAAAATTAGGTCAAAGTTTCTTACTTTTCACATTCTCTATTATGAGAGATTCACATGTTTCTAAGATACAATGTCTGTGTCTTGTATTGACTTTCAAAAGTAAGGATCAAAAGGGGATTACATTCAGATATTCAATGCTCTTTTGCTAATGTCTTAAAAAGAAAGGGAGGGTGTGAATCAGCTCCAGTTCTTTCTCCAAATCTCTCTAAATAACTAGATGGAAATCCATGCTGAGAAAACCAGTAGACAATTTCTATTTTATATTAGTAAAAATAGTATTATCTGTCATCCTTTATCATACTGGGATGATCATTAAGCCAAGCAGGCAGGCTGTTAATGTTTACAGTGTGTAATATTCTCCAAAAATATACACAGAGTAATAAGAGAAAAACAAATCTAATCCTGTCCTAGTGCCAGTGTGGATTAATTTCATTCAAATAAACATGTTTATGAAAATAAAGAAAAATTGCTTCTGCAAACAGCTGGTTAAATTTACCTTTTTAAAATTCATCCAAAAAGACCAATTAGACTGGGTGCAGTAATTGTTCTCCCCCTGCTGATGCTTTACTAATTGCTAATGTTGGTGTGTGTAAATACCAATTAAATCCGTTCTGATTTACTCTTTTTTATCTAGTGTTTAGATTTTAAGGGGAAAAATGGCTTTTAAAATTTATATGGACAATGTGTGTCCTTTGTGATTTTCATACCCTCTTCCAGTTAACAACAAATGGAAATAAATACTGAGCAAAATCTGTCCGGCATTTCTATAGGACAAAAAGCCCTATTTACAAGGTGTTTCCAAATACCTGGTGTTTCATTATCTTCTATTTATATATTTATTTAGTATCTATTAGCTTCCAGTCTTCTTGCCTGTTTGGTCAGTTGCTTGTGATTTCCCATCTATCGTCCACAGAATAACAAGAATGACATGGGAAGCATTGCCTCACCATTTTACCACAATTTTAATTGCCAGCAATCTGTATGAAGTGCGACAGTAATGACAAAAGTGGTGACAAAGAAGATTGTAATTCAAGTGGATCTAAAGAAGGTATGAAAATACATCCTTGGGTTTTATGTGTTTTACTTGAACTGAGCAAGCATCATTCCATTAAATTATCATTCCAAATTGTTTTCTTTTGACATACAGAGGATAATTTAGCAAGTTAGTTTGCTGAGGATGACTGACTAAAAAGCAGATCAAACCAAAGTTGAAATAAAAGGAATAAGATATGGGAAATAAACAAACAAACAAACATACAAAACAAAACAAAAAACCATAATTGCAGTAAGGTCTCAGATTAAATACTAGATTACAAACAAAAACTGTATAAGACACATTTAGACTTAACTGAAACTATAAGGTGAAAGATTAATTATGAAGTTTCCTCCCTTCTGATTGTTGTTATAGCTGCGAAGCTTCATCACAGATTCCCATCAGTGCATTCCTGACCTGTGGGGCTTAGCCTACACCAGGGTTTGCAATGATCTGCACAGAGACTGCAGCCTCAGCCAGCTCTGTGATAACCTGCTGCCTCTGTAGAGAGCATCAATGGGAATAGGTTGCAGCAGAATGAAGTGATGGAATCCAAGCAGCTCATTTCATGCTGGTTTCCTCACAGCTATCTGACTCAATTCTTTTGATTGGTGCCTTAGGTCAAGGTTGTTTTCAACCTCCAGTCATTCACTGGGGTTACAGCTGTGCAAGCAGGGTCTGTGTATTATAGCTCTGCTCAGTGCACCTGTTTAACCAGAATGGAAAATCAAAAGAGACAAACGATGTATTAGCTGCTTCTGTTCACAGGAAAAAGACAGAACTCTCATGTTTGTATCAGGGTCTAAGCAGAGCATTTTCTCTAACTTTCATATTTAATTCACTTCTAAAGAAGCCTTCTGGCTTCACTTTTGACTAATGTCATGATAATTTAAAAATAACCCCAATGAAGTTCCGATTTACAGTTTTGCTGTCCCTATGAACTATTCCTATTGAAACGGGACTTCTTTCATAGTGACCTTACAGATACTGGTAGTAGGCTTGCTCTTTTTTATTATTTTAAATGAATTCTTTAGAAGAGAATACACTTCAGAGCAGAACTTGATGTTCTTTCATCATAGGTTGGACACCAAGGTAAAAAAGTTGTTCATTTCCATATTAAGATCCCCATATATAAAAATACCAATGTATAGCAAATAGTTAGGAACTAATTCCCAATCTAGCTCTAACTTCATATTGTTTTGGGTAGCTGGAGTTGATAAGACTCTTCACCTGAAGTATGGGCTATGTTATACTGCAGATTTTCCCAATATTTTTTCAAATCCAAGCTAAGCAGCACAACGGATTCAACATTTTGAGATTATCTTCATACTCTTATTCAAAGAAGACAGTAATAAGTACTTGAATGAGGAAATCTCAATTATAATAAACATTACACAGCTGATTAGCTTGGAGAAAGACTGAAGAAATGAAGGTGAGAGCATGGTTCAAACTGATATACTACCCTAGAATATCAAAATGCCTTACAGGACTGTCTAGACAAATCTCCAAATCAAAATCTGTATTTTCTTTCTTGCAGGCTTTTCGTGTTTCTTCATGCTAAAAATGTGTCTCGTTATTCTATTTCTTCTGTTTTTCAAATAAGAAAATATCAAATATTTAGGCAGTCCTTAGTCAAGTACATCAGTGCTTCCTCAAAATCATATTTTTGAAGTCATAAGTACTGCTATATATTTATTAGTTCTTCTTTCTGCCCACACTTCCATGTCCTTCTCCATCTGGCCTTCCATTTGCAGCATGTGAGTGATGAAACACAAAGCCTTCAGGATTTTTTTTTCTTTCTTCTTTGTGCCTTGCACTATTACGAATATTTCTGCACAAATGCACAAAGCTAAATGTTTTCTGCCACTGCGTAATTGCTTCTTTTCCTCACAATAATTTTATATATTTTTAGTATAACGTGTTATTAAAATGTACAATGCATTTTTAGGATACTCCGATGTCTTAGTGGACTGGAATCTACTTGCTCTAACCTCATTTTATATTTCACGTTCACAAATGTAACCAGAGGACATTCTGTGGACATCATGGCCCTGAATAGTCTTGGTTGAAAACATACGATAACACATGAATGCATTGGTGTTTTAGAGTAACTGCATAAAATATATTGTGAACTATGTCACTTTTTAAACTTGATCTTTTTTTATGAATTTAATACAAATCTGCATGGAGGTTTCCATTTATTTCTCAGGCATGCCTCATGGAGGCCTGCAACCCATGTCTAGAATTGCAGAAACTGCATACAAAATAAAATTTTAACTAGGGGAAATCAGCATCACATAATATCACTGTTCTCTTCCTCAAATTTTTGACATCTTTTTCACTCACTGATGAGGAAGGTTAATATTAAACATTCTGTTAATGGTTGTCAAATCAATCATGGTTTTCACTGAGTAATGCTATAAAGAAGCAACACACTTTATAAGAAATCAGAGAAGGTTGAATGAGATAATGTAAAATCACTTATACAGCCACTCTGGAGATGGAACCCCGTTTAATATTTAACGCAGTCATTAACCTGAGAGCAGGAGGAAGAGGGTAATGGATGGTCTATTGCTTTTACCTACAAGATAAGTTTCTGAAGTGAACTATCTCCCTCAGGGCAAGTATCACAAATGCCAAAAATCTATAAAGAGGGTCACAGACGAAAGCAGTTTGAGCAGACTCAAAATTCCCATGTGAGCATTGTGAGCAGTGCAGAAATGGCACACCGTAAAATTTGCCAAGCTGTGCACAGCCATGGGCTATTGCTATCCAAATGCTCAATTAGTTTATTATGGCAACAGACACACCATGATGGTAAAATAACCAACACATCTGCAGAAGCTACAGAAAATAATCAATTATTGAAGAAAACTATCTACAAGTAACATTACTCTTGCCCTATCTAGTTTTTCCGTTCTGCTTTTTTCATTCTTTCTAGAGGACCAGATGTTAGAGATTACTCTTGAGAGTCATAAATCCATAAATTAATTTTAACTAAGAGAAACACAGGGATGTTTTTGTTTTTGTTGTTTGTTGGGCTGCTTGTCTTTTTTGTTGCTGGTATTTTTTTTAATAAAAAGAATCACAAGTGCATTAAATATTTATAGATGACCTTCCAAATACTGAAAATATTTCTTGTGTGGAAACAGTGCAGTATACAGTAAGTTTTTGTGCAGAGCAGCAGAGTTTCATGCTAACCATTAGAATAATCGGGTCAGGACACCTGCCCCACTACCATTCATAGAATCATAGAATTACTCAGGTTAGAAGGGATCTCAGGGATCATCAGGTCCAACCGCAGTCTAACCATAGTACCCTAACTCTAACAACCCTCTGTTAAATCATATCTCCGAGCACCACATCCAAACGGCTCTTAAACACATACAGGGTCAGTGACTCAACCACCTCCCTGGGGAACCTATTCCAATGTTTAACCACCAGTTCTGTGAAGAAGTGTTTCCTAACGTCCAACCTAAACTTACCGTGGCGCAACTTGAGGCCATTTCCCCTCGTCTTGTTACCTGTCACCAGTGAGAAGAGACTTACCCCGCTCTCACTGTAAGCACCTTTCAGATACTGGAAGAGAGCAATAAGGTCTCCCCTCAGCCGCCTCTTCCCCAAACTAAACAGCCCCAGCTCCCCCAGCTGGGTGATTTTCCAAGCCCTTCACTAGCCTTGTTGCCCTTCTCTGGACCTGCTCCAGTACCTCCATGTCTTTTTTGTACTGAGGTGCCCGAAACTGGACACAGTACTCAAGGTGAGGCCTCACCAATGCCGAGTACAGGGGCAGGATGACTTCCCTAGTCCTGCTCACCACACCATTCCTGATACAAGCCAGGATGCCGTTGGCCTTCTTGGCCACCAGGACACACTGCTGGCTCATGTTCAGCCGACTGTCCATCAGAACACCAAGGTCCCTTTCCATCAGGCAGCTTTCCAGCCACACCTCCTCAAGCCTGTAGGGTTGCCTGGGGTTGTTGTGACCAAAACACAGGACCCGACACTTGGCCCTATTGAAACTCATGCCATTAATCTTGGCCCATCGATCCAGTCTGTCCAGGTCATTCTGCAGTGCCCTTCTCCCCTCTGGCAGATCAACACTCCCTCCCAGCTTGGTGTCATTTGCAAACTTACTGAGGGTACTCAATTCCCTCATCAAGATCATCAATGAAGATGTTAAACAGAAGCGGCCCCAGTACTGAGCCTTGGGGGACACGGCTCGTGACCAGGTTATTGTTACAAGGTCATTGTTACAAGGACAGTGCAAGCAGGGTGTGGATTTATCCCAAAGGCTAAATGGGTTGCAGTACAATGGCTTACTCACCAATACTAAATAGGATACTACCCACCCTCCTCATTATATGGGCCACCCTAATCCTTTTCCCAAAAAGAACTGGGCACATCCAGCCTTGAATTGCACTTCCCTGCCTTCATGGTAATTAAAGAAGATACCAAGTTTTCCCATCTCCCTTGATGTGTCAGTTCCTGAGCACACTGATGATGCAGGGTACTTCTATCATTCTTGACCATCTTTTTCACAGTTAAAAAGAACCATTACATGGAATCTTACAAAGAGGGATAATGGAGCCTGATTTGCATATGTTTCCTCAGTAAAGGGTAAGTGGTAGGAGTTGCTCTAAACTGCTTTTCCAGCTTATAGTCACAGAGTTGCAAGTCAGCACAAAGCATGTCTCTGGCCCAAGAGAGAGTGGAAAGACTGAACATTCAGGAGAAACAAAACAGTACAGAGTTACAAGACTTTTTTGCTTTTTCTCTTGTGTGATCCCTAATTTATAGCACTTACAGTATACATAGAGTCATTTCTTTTTTTTCTTTCTTTTTTTTTTTTTTTTTTACAAAGAAAGGCCTCTTTCTGAAAATTTTCTTCCTCAGATTCCATAACATGTATTTTGAAGTTTCTTTAATTTTTTTTTTAAGCCTGGATATTTTTTTTAGGCTTTTCACTATCTACAGATGTTATTGTATCATCAAGCTTTCAGAATAACCAGTAAATTAATTGCTGATATTGCTGAGAATTCATGCAAAGAAAAAGCTGGAGTTGGATCCATTCATTATTTTGGATCTGAAATCTGGCCTGCAGGCATCTCTATTGTTTCTAGGGTTTTCTCTCATAAAGGTTCCACTTCTGTTTTTCATCCACAGCTCATGCAGTATTCAGTGCAAAGAAAACTAAAAGAAAATATACGCTAGTAGGAACATAGTGACTTAAGACCATAACTGAAGTACCTTTGTCTTGCACAGAAATGAACAGAAATGTATTGTCTTTTCTTTACTGTTGCAACATGATTTATCTATCACGTGTAGTATCATAGCTGATACTATGATACTATATGTACATAACATACCTATGATACTATGATACCCTATGTACATAACTTTTAATGTAAATAAAAACACAAGATATTTGCTACAGGAAAATTACAATCTGAATTAAATCGGTGAATGAAAATGAGCCATGTAATTCTGAGACAGAAAGAAGCAAAAGACAAGCAATATTGCTCTCTAGGAAAAGTCTATTATTAGTAATGAGTAAATCAGGACTGCATTCTTACCTTTAGCTCAATTAATTTATTATTATTAATGTAACACAATATTATGGATAATATAGCAAGTTAGGTGGCAAAGCAGAAATATTTATGGCCAAGAGATAATAGCAGAATGTCAGTAACCTTCTCTACTTCTTCATTTTTTTTAGTAAATACCCTTGTTCCTATAAAATTTTGCCTTTCCTTGTATGATAACTTAGATGAGTCACTACCCTGGTCTTGTGACTGATAGAATTGTTTTCATGATGTGCAGGTACTGACTGAAACATTCACCCACTAATGTGTTATGCTCTGAGTCAATGCAAATCTTTGGTCCATAGAGTCTACAGCTTTAGCGCTAACTCTGTGCACCTCCTTCTGCAGATGTGGCTACCAAGTTGATTTACAATTTTACTTGCGACTCTATCTCTGTTGGACCCAAATCTCTGCAACAGAATAAGCTGATGAGTTCACAGACGGTATTCATCCATCTCACCGTTGAAAGATGACAACTAAGCAAGTTCTTCACAGAGCTGTATTGATCTTTCGATACTACACTAGAAAGTGACCTATTAGAGATGAAAATTCTCTTTCTAATAATTGACCCTTTTCTCTCTGATCTTTCAGCTTTTGTTCTTGCCAGACTACACTATTTACTGTACTGGGTATTAAGAATTGAGCCATGGCAATATAAAAACTATGAATAATTTGACAACATTAGGAAACTGTGGATAAACTCATATATTTTTGTAATTTCTGTTTAATGAATCTAGAGTAGAAAATAGCTGTATTTCAGTACCTTTAATTTTTGCCCACATTTGAAGTATTCTAAAAGAGACAGAATTCAAAGTTACAGGGAAAGTAGACTTTCCCATGAAAGATTTTTCTGTACTAGTAATTAAAATATATATTTAATCACTAAAACAGGCTGATGAATCACAACATTAAAGAAATGTTCTAGTAAGGTCAACTGCATTATCCATACTTCTGGTAAGCAATGGGGACATTAAGATGAAATACTAAACTCTTAGTAGCTAGCAGGAGGAGAAAAAGGATATTTTAAAGCTTGGCAACTAAAGCAGACTTCTTTATATGTTGGGTTTGTGGATGTTTTTTTTGTGTGTGTGTGCTGTTTTTTTTTCAAGATGTGCTTGAAATTGATAGTAACTTCTAAAGCTGATAAAGCAGCAAAACTTTTTTATTTCATGCTGCTGTCACTTTGTTTCTCAGTTCTCAGTTTTGTCTGTGTAAATATAAAGTGCAAGAAAGCTTTTAATGTTTAGGAATAGAAACAATAACAAAAGTGCTTAAAATAAAACAGTGATAGAGGATGGTTATTTTTATATTTGATTTTAAAACTAAAAGGAGTTGATAGAAGGACAGTAGGTAATTTTTGTAGGGTTTTTGAAGACCCTACGTACATATGAAGAATCTGAAGGGGATTGGTAATTGTTGGCATGGATTCACAAAGGAGAAGAAATGCTTTGCCAACCTAACAACTTTATACAATAAGATGACAGGCTTGGTAGATTAGAAGAGAGTAGTGGATATATCCCAACTTGACATCATCAAGGATTTTGAAACCACTTCCCATAACATGCCCATTAAGAAACTGATGAATTTGATCTGGATGAACAATTAGTAAAGTTGATTGAAAACTGAATTAACTGGCCAGGCCCAGAAAATGTTGAACAGTGGCATGAAGTTCATCTGAAGGCCAGTAACCCAGGGCTCAACACTGAGTTCAGTATCATTCAACATCTTCATTAATGATTTTGATGATGGGGCAGAGCACACTCTCACAGAACACACTCTCAGCAAGTTTAATAATGATACAAAACTGGGAGGAGCGGCTGACACAGGAGGGTCGTGCTGCCATCCAGAGAGATCTCAATAAGCTGGAGAAATGAGCTGAAAGGAATTTCAAGAAGTTCAACAAGGGAAAGTGCACAATCCTATACCTGAGGAGGAAAAATACCAGGCACCATGACATGCTGGGGAATACCCAGATGGAAAGTAGATGTGTGGAAAATGTCCTGAGTATCCTGGTGATGACCCAAGATGAGCATGAGCCAGCAGCGTTCCCTTGCCATGAAGAATGCTAATGGCATACATGGTTGCATTAGGCAAAGTATCACCAGCAGATTGAGGGAGGTGATACTTCCCCTCTACTCAGCCACTGGTGAGGCTGTACCTGGAGTACCTGGAGTACTGTGCCCAGTTCTGGATTTCTCAGATTGTAATATGGTTTTCTTACCATAATTTTCAAAGCTAGCAGTCCTGATGCTTAAAATGCAACACAAGTGGATTTTCTTTTTCTTACACTGAAGTTTATTGCATGGTGTTGATGAAGCTTTTGGTAACATTTCTTTCCAGTGATTTCAGAGACGGGACTGAGATGTTGAACTGTCTCAATTTCTTGAATTACAGCTCTTAGTGCATATAGCAAAGACAAAGATACTCATACTAATTACAAATTTGCACTTTGAAAATTGATTGTGCTAATAGTAGCCCCTTTATTTCTTACTTAATAACTAAGAACATAGAATATAACCTCCAGAGGAAAAAAAGAATGTCATTGAAATAAAATCAATCATTATTTTATCATTGGCTAAAAAATCAATAAAAATATATCATTTTTAATAACAGGAAAGGTTCACTGATATTGCATTGGTTTCATCGACAACAACATATGTCATTATTAGCTCTTACATACAAGCAAGGAATTGGACTGACAATTTATGCTAGGATATGAGTATTAGCTATTTTAATTGCTTGAATTTTAACAGCATTACAAGTTCCACAGATAACTCAAGTAAATAACAATACACTCTCTTTCAGAAATAAAACTTGGCAATTAAGCAAACAGCACTGCATCTTTCTTTTGGCCAATGCTAGTAATAAATTAAGTGTGATGTATTTGATACAAAAAAAAAAAAGGGGGGGAGAATTCCTCCTGGATGTTGACTCCTTTTTGAGAAGGATTGTTTTGTAGCTAGAGGCCCACTTGTCAGTTTGGAGAGTCAACTTTTTCTTACCTGTGATAACTGATATTCCTAATGACAGTTTGCCTGGCCTTGTAAAGAACTTATCAGAAGCAATTTCACTGATTCTAAGGACCAATATCTCCATTAGAGAATCTGTGTACAAGGATAAGAGATTTAGAAGATATCACCGGTCTCTGAAGCTCAAGTTTATTATAGATGTTATGTATCTTATTAAATACATCTAGATTCATCCATATCATGTTGTACTTTCTGCACCCTTCACTGTACAAGGAGTCCATTGTACTCTACTGTCCATCCTCGTGTCAGTAATCTTAGCCAAGCAATATTAACATTGTAGAGTAAATGCATGAGATGTAGTTGAAGTCCCAATGAAGAAATAAGCAAGTAGCAGTTTCTGTACAATCGTGTGGAGCTGTAAGATAACCATATAGTTATTTATTTTATCATCATCTCAAGTGCAGACATCAGTTCTACACCTTGTTCTGAGTGCTCTAATCTGTGTTTCCACGGAATGGCAAAGTCACAGCACTCCAGTCTATTGTATCTTGACAGCTCTGGACCCACTGTTACAGCAGTCATATTTCTAGATCTAAATTCAATCCAGACATGAACAGGAACCAGATTTTGGAAGACATTTATACCAGATGTGTATAGAATCTGTGAAGCAACTGTTGTATCAGCAAGTCCATCTGCTGTTTGGTCTACTTCTGTTTGTCATGTGTGACATCCTGAATATCAGAACAGCTTTCAGTCAGGAAAGTCAACTGTGCCAGAGTGGTGCTCAGGTATTCTGGTCCAGCATCTGCTGAGAAGGCTTGAAAATCATAAAGTGTAATTAAAGAATACTTATTTGACTCTGAAAAAAAGCACGTTATGAAAACTTTACGCACAACTAAACTTGCTATAGAAGCCCATGGAGGAATACTCTCAGGTTTCAGAGTTCTGATCCATTTTTTTCCTGCACTACATTTGCATTATAATGCATGTATTTAGATAATGTAAGGAAGACAACATGCTTCATCTTTTTGGTTGGAGGAAGGGCTTACTTGATTATGGAAATTAATTTCTTCACCCACACAGAAAACACTTCTAACCACAACATGCATCCCATTCTAATGCGTGAAAAACATAGGAATCTAAGAACTATACATAGAAGAAATTTCCTCTTCTACCTACACCTTTCAACAATTTCTGTCCAAGACAGTTCTGCTTCATTTCTTCCTAGTGGAAGGAGAAAAGACCACACAAGGTCCATGCAATAAGTACTTCCTATGTCATGTGTTTGATGCTCTGCCATCAGCCTATAACACATAAAATAGCCATACCGTGACCAAATTTAAAAAACCCTCACAAAAAAAGAAAAAAAACAAAAAACAAACAAACAAACAAAAACTTCTTCCATAACAATATTTATGAAACCAATGAAAATAATGATTTTTGTTTTCCAGGCCTATTTCCAGGCCATTTTGTACATCTAATGACATTTATACATTCCTTCTTAAGCATTGTACTATGGGAGATGGGGACGGTGATATCTAGCTAAGTTTATCTAATGGGATCCTGAGCCCCAAGAATCTTCTTTTTGATTACACATCTCTAGCACCTAATTTGGAATTATTTTCCAACCTTTAGGTAACAGAAGTTAGGGAAGGTGGAAAAAGTCCTTAGTGTTGCCTTCAATATTCCCTAACAAAAGCTTTATTAGATAAAGTATACATCCAAAGAATTGCATGACTTTAATATTATCTTGGTTACTCTGGAGCATTGGATTAGAGTAGTAACACCAGAAAAAAAAACAAAAACAAAAACAAAAAAAAACAAACCTAGAGTCAAATAAAAGGGCAAGGGATCATTCCAACCCAACTCAATTTGAACTTAAGTTTCATTTCTTCTGGGGCTATTCCAATTTGTTCCAGTTTTTCCATTTAAATCAACCTCTGCTGGAATTTCATTGACAGTACTGTATCTGCTGAGACTTATGGTTTAAGGATATCGTTAATTATGTAGCAATCTGCCTTATATCCTTACAGACAAAACTACTATCCAAGGTTCCTTAGCAGTTTAAAATTTGGACCATAGCCCACAATCAAGAGCATTATGGAATACAAGAGAGATATGGTATGTATCAAAGAGATGTATTTTAAACATCGAAAATTATTCTATTTCAACAACATTTTTGTAATTACACCAAAAGAATTAGTGTGGTTAGTAAGAGATTGGGAGAAAAAAAGAAAATATAAAACCACCAATCTTTTTAAAATAGTCTGTTGTTAGAGAAGTTAATTAAAGTGAAGAAATGCAAAATATCAATTATATTCTTCCCTTCTTAGATAGAATAAAATAAGTGCTGAACTTCTGTAAGTCAAATTCTTTTTAGCAGACACATGGACTGAAGTTAAGCCCTGCCTGATAAATTATATATCATATTGATGTACATATAGTGAATGTAAGTAGGAAAGAGACTGCAAGCTCACCACTAATACTGTTCAGAATGGATAGGTCAGCCACGCTATATAGCAAATCAATCTAACATGCTAGAACAGTACCATAATTAACTACAAATTAATGGTCAGTAGAGAATTAGGCACACAATAAGCCAACTTCTCAGATATGCAAATTGGCACAAATGTAGGACCTGGCCTACTCTATGCCTCATAAATCATTGCAATTATAGACAATTTGATGAGAAATCAACATTCAAAGGTTGTTTCATTTAACCCCTGCCCAAAGGCAGGATCATCTGTACCAATGTCATATTTAGAAAAGCTTGTACAGTCTATTTTCAAAATTGTACTGAAACATAAATTCAGAATCACAAAATGGTTAAGATTGGAAGGAAAGCCATCTGGTCCAAACTCCTGCTCAAGCACGTACACCTAGAGTAGGGTGTCCAAGACTAGATATAGGCAGCTTTTGAAGATCAACAAGGAGGAGACTCCACAGCCTCTCTAGACAACCAGTGTCATTGCTCTGTCACTTGTGAAGTAAAGTATCTCTTCATATTTAGATGGAATCTCTCTATTCCAATTTGTGCTCATTGCATCTTGTCAGTGGGCTTCACTTAAAAGAAACTTGTTCCATCCTGTACATGTCTCTTTTGTACTGGGAGCCCAGAACTGAACACAGTGCTCTAGGTTTGGCCTCACCAATGCTCAGTAGAGGGCCTATCTTGACCTTTCCTAACAGGGCAAAAAATGCCATCAACCTTCTTAGAAGCAAGAGTACGTTGCTGACTCATGTTCAACTTGGTGGCTAACAGGATTCCTAGGTCCTTTTCTACAGAGTTGCTTTACAACCAGGGATTGCCTGGGGTTGCCCTAGAAGCAGAACTCTGCACTTTTCCTTGTTGGACTTCGTGAGATTATTGTCAGCCCACCTCTCTAGCCTGCCAAGGACCTTCTGTATGGCAACTTGGCTCTTTGATGAGACACTCCTGTTTCATGTCATCTGCAAATTTACTGAGGATGCAGTCTACCCCATTATCCAAATCATTAATGAAGATTTTAAACAGAACAGGGCCCAAAATCAGTTTTGCAGATTGACTCGCTCAACCCCTAGCAGCAGCCTTCTTTTTTTTAACCAGAAGTTTTATTTTCTAGAAGTCTAAGTTGTCACTGCTGAAATGAGATCTACATGTTCCTACAAACATGGGTCAAGGAAAAGACATTGTAGGGTTTTTTTTCTTAGTCTCCTTTTCAGTCTTACTCTCCTGTCTAAACCATCCCAGATATTTCTACCTTTCTGCATCAGCTACAGTTTATCTATTCTTTTTATTCTCTTTTCTAGTCTTTCTCACTACTTTTTACTCATAGTGAAGAACTACTATGATTACTGAATGCATAGATACCTCTGTACAGTGAAGTCTGAGCTCTATAAAGATATGGGGATTTGGTTTGCTACATCAAGCAGTTTGACTGAGAAGATTCTCATATGTTTTAATCTGAAATAAGCAAATAAATAAATCTGAGTATCTGTGCTTGGCATCTTTCAATTGCAAATATAATTGCATCTAATATTGTTATTTTAGAAGAGGGAAATGCATTCAATAATGCTTAATCAATCTCAACGTGTGTGGGAGTTTAAACATGAAAGTATGGACAAAATGACATCATTCTGGCTTTCCCTAAATAGGATAGAAGTCCTCTCATTCTCATACTGTGTTCTGATGTGCTTTGATACTCAGCGTCTTCTGAAGGGATTAGTTTCCTTATTATAGATTTCAAAATCCTTTCAGATAACATGCCATTGCATGCTGAACCTGGTGACAAATTTCAACAGGCTAAATTTCATCTTGGAACAACAGACATTGAAATTCTGATGCATGCTATGTAATAGGAAAGTATAATCTATAGTATTTTATCATCTGAATCTGTGTTTAATGTAAAAACAAGGAGATCAAAAGATCTTATTCACTGTAATTATTCAACAGTGCAGTTCTAAACTTTTGTCTTTGCAGCATCACTGCCACACCTCAATCCCTCCTTTCCATCAAAAACTGAATTTAGATATTGATCAGCTGAATTTTCATGTTGCTGGGCATAACTACTTTTTCTCAGTGTTTGTTTTTACATTTCCAGTTTATGAATTATTTCCTTCCTGTTTTAAATAAATTGAACAAGAGGACTGCCCTGTTCACTTTGCTGATCTCAGAAATACACCTTGATAGTCATATTTTGCTTCTGTTAACAAAGTAACTCTGGAGGTTTTCTGGAATGAAGGACTGAATGAGAGGCAGTGTCTCTCATGGAATCTCTTCTTCACAAACACAGTTTATTGAAGCAGTTTGTTCAGCCTGATCTTTGTTCTAACTTCCTGCTATTGTTCATTTAATTGTGAACTTTTCACTTCAGTTATCACACAGCTACATGTATCTTGTACCTTTAATAACTCCCATCAATCTCCCAGTATTCATTCAAGTTACTTGCAATATCACTCTAACCTCCAGCTATTAAAGCTAGGGTGAATATTTCAAAAACTGTATCTTTCTCATGATCCCTCGGCTAAATCTTACTGTGTTGATCATCCTCAAGAGTACTGCAGAGCTTCAAACTCAGCAATATTAGCTCCAATCCTGAAAATAGTAAATAGTTACTCAGGTTCAGTTCCATTTCAGTTCAGAGTGAGCCGTGCAGTGCTAGCTCCACATAAAGCCCATTAAGTGTTGTAGATATGCCCTGATTTATTTCTCTTAACCACAGAGTACACCTGACATTCAGATTCAGTTAGTATACCACTGCGCATTCACATTCTTCTTCTTGCAGTTCATATGTTCAGACAGAATAAGGTCCCAACACAATTCTTCCCATCTCTGTGCCCTGATTCTTTTGGAGAAGAAATCTGGAAGGGGTTTCAACAGGGAAAGAAAGCGCTCAGGGTAAAAGTCAACTACTATATGCCTGTGGGGCTTCCAGGCTGAACAGTGAGGCACTGGGCTGCAGGAGAAGCTGTCTCATAAGCATAATTTATTTCTATGTTCCATTGGATACATATACTTTCGATGCACTTCTTAATTAAGAACTTCCCTCACTGTAAACACCTTAGCACTATCTACACATGCCAGTGCCTTATATTTCTATCTTTCCTTAAAACACTTTTTGTGTATTCATCTTATCATCAATAGTATTTGCAGCCATTAATAAAATAAAAATTAAAATTAAAGGGAGAGAAAAAAGAAAAAGAACATTACATCTTAGGTTCCTAGGCTTAAGCACACCTCTTCCATTTTCTTTCATGTTCTTTTCACTGCTTTTGAGGCAAAAGGAACTGTAACAATAGAGTAGTATGATCAGCAGTTCATAAGGGATTCTACTAGTTAGATATTATTGGCTTCTGATCTATAGCATTATTTAAGCTTCAATGTTTTATTCCAAATATATATTCACAACTTGAAAATTACTAATGAGAAAGAGATGTTGTCTTTCCAATTCATTCAAAACAGTTTTGAATCTTCAAATTCTGAGTGTTTCAGATCTTCTGCTGTAACTTACTGTTTAGAATAAGATCTACCTCTGTGACAAAACTTGGTTAATGGGGCAATTCAAATGAAAGGAAAAAATTCCCTCTCACTGAAGTTTCTTACATCTGCAAAAACATTCTGGAGAGAAAAAAAAAAAGAAAAAGAAAAAAAGATTTATTTTTAGCTTGGAATTTCTGAACTGATTCTGATTATAAACAGGCAGACCTTGAATGGTATTTCAGAAATCATTTTTAATAATGCAGTAATATTTAATTGTCAGATCTAGATTCAAGTTAAAAACTGAAACCTCCTTGTAAAGACAGCAAAATTTCAAAAATTATAGGCAAGAAAAGGTTTGTTAAGACAACTTGTTCATCTTGTTGCTACCTCTACTAACTCAAACACATTGTCTGCAAAATATTTCTGGCTGCAGTGCCCCACCTACTTCACAAACCATTTGCTTGAATTTCCACGACTACAGATGAAGAATGGAATTTTTATTCTCTCATTCAACTCTTAGTGAGTTTTTTTTGTGTAAGTACATTTCAAACTTTTAAAAATCTTTTTGTGGCAAGTAGAAAAAATGCTTCTATGGATTCACTGCGTGGAAAACCCAAAACAGAAAGTTTCACACAAAGCTGTAAAAAAGCGAGAATAGACCAAGGCAAAGCAGAGCTGAACTGTCTCTAGTAACCATGCAAGCCAATAGCTTTACTATATGATTGAGGGAAGTAGAATAAAGGGGTAAAGGTCTATTTCAGTCAAACGCTGATTTGGTTCTACATCTGACTTGTTTCATGCTACTATAAACACTGAGGAATCCCAAGCACCTGAGAAGGAGAGGAGAAAAATTTCATAACTTCTCCAGTTACTATCACAAGTTTCTAGAGGAACAATCCTAGTTCCTGTTTCCTCACTTGACAAGCCAGTGTTATTATAACTTCTTGAAGTTATTTCCAAGAAAGCCTCATGAAGCTATCATAGCTATACTCTGCAGTTCTGCAGCTATTTTCAAACTTCAAAATGTATACTGAAGAGAAGTCTGGATTTTAAGGACATAGGCTTAAATTCAGCTTCCTTGAAACTGGGTCTCTCCATGATGAGAAGAATGGAAAAAGCAGGCATGATCTGAGATCTTGCCAGGAAAATTCCTTCGGCACAACGTCTTAAGAGTATAGTCACCTTCCCCAGTGTATCTATCTCCGCCAAAGAAACGTGCTGAAACATGAGACTGTCTAATACTCTTCAGATGAGAGTCCATTCTGTTTTATGTGTGGGCTTTAGTATATTCACTAGTGGTCACTGATAACAAAGTGTTTTTACACCTCTGTCAAAGCCAGTATGCCTTATCTGATTCTACCTACAGATCACCTGCAGGAGGAAACTAATATTTGTGAACTTGCTGGCTCCATCATGTGTCCTCCAGACAACACTGCAAGGACAAAACACTCCTTAGATTTTTCTTTGCTTAAATGACATATCTGTTTTAAGAAAAAGTACTTTGAAATACAAAAAACTGTGCAATACTTCTGATGACTGTACCTGCACTGCCTGGATAGAAATAAAAGGCACACTCATTCTTTGTGATAAGAAAATTGAACAGAGTAAATGGAATGCATTTTGTGTTATGCATTCAAAGCTGAACTAGAATTTTTTATAACTTGCCAGTGTTCTAGAATAATTATGATTGCAGTTAACAGAGGCTGCTACATTCAGCATCAGTCCTTTTTCCTGGATTTTTTCATTAGCTGGCTATGCTTTTGTGCAAGTCACATAATTTTCTGCCTCAGTTTGTCTACAGTTAGCAGTTTGCTACATAATAATTGAGTTTGGAGGTATATTCATGCAAGTCATGGTACAGATTTGCAAGATTTCTAAAGAGATCACTACATGCAGTCACAGTGCTTCCCAATAAATCACCTGAATACTATCTGAAGCAAATAGACTGTCATTTAATTACCATGTACTCATTAAACAACATTAATTACTGGATTTTAATGCAAGAGAAGCAGAATCATTGATAATTTTGTGACATATCCTTCTGCACTATGTGCTTTAACATGTGAAAGAATACAAGAGACAATTAAAGCCCTTGGGAAATGTTCAGGAAGTACATTTGTTGCCATTTTTTGTCTGGCAGAACATGGTTAATGTAATATCCTACAGGCAGAACATTTAGTAATTAATGTGTAACTGCAATTAATTAATGCGGGACTCACATGAATGAATGTTTATATCAACAAATGCAGATATATACATCCAAGCTACTCCCACTGGACTCTTTTTTAGTTATAAGAAAGATGGCATATTTAGGGTGATGCATCCTGACCAGCCAAACTACATCAATAAGGTACACTTTAAAGATTCCTTCCCTTCTATCTATGGTAACAACAAAAGGAGTTGTTGCAATGACAAGCAGAAATGCAGACATTGAGACTACAGTTAGCTAAGAATAGGCGAGTTTAAGTCTCCATCCAAACTGAGAATATATACACATAGGAATTTGATTAATGGTTCTACCAGAGAAGTACTGAGTGATATTCAATAATTTATGCACTCTGTTGTACTCCTGTTTCTTCATTTGACTGAGGTGATCATGAATTTTATTCAATATGAAGACCTTTACACTACTCAAGTGAGGGGAAATATTTAACCTCATGTAATAATGTTACAAATCACCAATGTGAATGCCATTTTCATTTCTTGTTTAAAAATGTTTGATTTGGTTTCATCCAGGGAGATGACAAAGACAAAATGCCAGCTGTATTTATTTCTTATCAGATGGGCTTTCCTCATTGAACATTTCCATCCAATCACAACAAATAAATTTTCTTTACAAATATTAAAATATATTAATATTAATGCCATAATATTATTTTGTTCCTCTATCACTAGTTTTCCGCACTAGTCACTTCCTGTTTTTTCATAGTATGTCTCCTTTCAGTGTATCACAGGCTTAAAATAAAAGGCTGGATCTGAAGGCTATCTATAAATGTTAATGGTGGTGTTGTATCATTTTTATTCCCTTCCAACAAAACCTCCTAATTAGATATACATCCAGTGACACAATGAAGTATAGCAATAAGAGGAGAAAAGGGATGTAGAGTCTCTTACCTGGCCCAAAGCCAGGCCTACAGCTATCTTGAGATCTGAGTGTGGAAAGTAAAGCATGCACATTAGAATATGTAGTAATTGGAGCAGCAAGTGATCTGAATGTCAGTAGTTAGTTAGTCATTGCTAAACATAAGTTTAAGAAGATAGTTAAATAAGCATAATATAATTTTAAGTTATAAAAAGTTTATAGATCTTCATTAGAATTCATTATAATTGCAATAAGTGTTCCCGCTTCTGACAACACAGGTTCCATGATTGGCTAACAGTAAACAGCATTACTCATTTCAGGTTGTATGAATTACCGCATAAAGTCTGGAACTGGCTGTATCTGAGAGGTATGAGATTCAGAATACTCTCTATTTTGGCAACAGGTCTGTCTTGGAAGACATATCCAAACAGTGAACTTCATTGAAGAGCAAGTGTCATTCTTAAGTCCACGTGAAGATTCAGTTGCTAATAATTTACACACCAGAGGAGCATCCAGTTATTAGACCTGAGCTTCAAGGGAAGACTGGTCAATTTTCAGCTAATAAAAAAGCCTATGGAAAAAATATCAGGGGGAAAAAACAAAAGTTGTAGTTTCTTGAGGAGATGAATTAGTGTGAAAGGAAGAAAAGAGATTGCACAGGATTCAGATGGAAGCTACAATGAGTAGAGAAGTCCAGATTGCAGTGAATAGGAAATTTCTAATCTCATCACTCTCACTCACTTATTTGTGCTAAAATCTAGTAATCTTCATGGATCCCAGGATATGAAGCCACTGTATTGCAGTGGGGAACATGTATGTCACTCTTTCACAACTAGATTCTCCTGCCAGTGTTGTTTTCTGTCATAGAATGTTTAGTCATGACTTCGCAAATATGTTGCACTGACAGCTATATCTCTTCCTAGGGCAATTTCCAGCCTTCCCTCAGAGGCCAGGAATGTTTAAAAAAATAATCCTTTCTACACTCTATGGGATACCCCAGCCTCATGTGTTTTCATCTTTCATGAACACTTTTACTTTTCTAGCTTATAATTGAAATGATTTGCATGAACATAAAATAATTTCACTGCATTATACCATGACAAAAATTTTATTTAAAATCCTTAATGTGGTATAATTGTGAACAGGCCTTGCTATGATTTATTTCTTGTCATCAGTAATTGGGTGAGTTTCTTCCTTTTTGCATAGGACTGAAATATGTACATTGGGTCATATGTGAAACTTTACAAGGAAAAATCTCTCTGGGAAATGTAACAGAGGGAAAGTATCATTCCTTCCTGATGTGAAATAATGGGAAAATCGTTTTTTAGAATGTATCAGTCTGATGTCATTAAATGGTGAGTCTGTTTCCTTGTTTCCACAGTTACCTCTTTAAATGCGACTTCAAGAGTTGCAAAATAATATGCAGACTTACATAAATCTATTTATTACTGTTATTTTTACTGAAAAAATTTTACTTGCAATCAAACAAGAAATAAAAACTAGATCTCCATTACCAAGTTAAAAATACAGTAAAGTGAAGCTGGAAAACAGCCATGTTTTAACTAGGTATTGAAACAGCAATCTACATTCCTCTGAGAGCCCTTCATTGTGTCTGTGCTTACGTACTCTGGTTTCCATTAGATGTTTCTGGAGATGTGCAACACAACATCTGTATGTAAAAGGCTATTAAAGCATTAAGAGCAATAAGAGGCTAACCAGGCAGTAGCAGAAAACAAGTAGCTCGTGTATCACAGAAATTAAATGATGTATATGGTCTAAATACAAGCACTGGGAGCTCAGGATTTGTTCTTCTGCCTCTGATGAATTTCATGACTTTTACATTATAAGTCCAGGCCAAATTAGTTCACCTCGTAATCATAGCTGTGCAGTGACTGTAGAACAGCTGACATTTCCTCCATAAAAAGCAGCTCTGTGCCTCATTGTCAAAGATGTATTAAGGGATGAGATAGTCCCCAAAGATAGTAATGACATTTTATTTAGAGCTTTTGAGGAGATTTGGACAATATACAATATCTATCACTGGCAGAAGAAAGGTTGCCACTGACTTCAGCTTGGCCACTGAGTCGAGTCCACTGGAAGGAGAATAGAGGAGACAAGCCTTTTCATCTCTTGCTTCTTTGTCACCTTCTTTTGCACACTTTGCCCTTGATAAAAAAATATTGGACTTGCAAAGCTTTGCACTCTTTGTGTGTTCGGCTAGCATCTGAACCCCAAAGCCTAAGGTGGGTTTTAAGCAAGTGAATGAGAAACTGTTTAATATTTAAGCCCAGAGTTTAGGACTGTATGTGACAAGTAATGTTGTTTCTCTAAAGAAATTAGGTTGTTTAGTGCTAGTCCAGCTATGGTGGTGTTTGATCACTTGGGAACAGATAGTGTTCAGACATAGGCAAGTAAAGGTTTATCAATACAGTACTTAGTATTACTGTAGTTGAAAAAAATAGACAAAGCAAAGAAGCTTTTTCAAGCCATTACATTGTCTCTATATCCATCTCTATTTTTCCCAGCATAATAGCGGACTTAGTAATTGCATTCATAGATTCTAGACTACTTTGCTTGTGTACTTTGATATAAATCTAACAGCAAAACCCTAAAACAATTTAGGTACAAATTTATACCCTTGCCAAGCTACTAGGAAAAAAAAATCAGTTCTCTCAGTGCCTCAAAATCAAATATGTAAGAAGGTGCTAAATTTACTACTATAGGTGTAAACACAAAAAACAAAAGCTTTGTACAAACAAAGTTTTGTTTTACAAAACAAAGTGTTTTGTAAAAACAAAACACAAAAACTGAAGAAACTGATCACAGTTTCCATCATGATGCATTGAAAGTATTACTGCAAACTTACAAAGAATGAATTCTCCTTCCAAAGTAGATGAGCAACTAAGGATTTGCTTAAGTCCAAACAATCTCTTACCTTGTTAAGAAGAAATTTCTGGATGAAAAGGAATGAAATATGAATGAATGCTCAGAAAATTATTTTGTAAAAATAATTTTTTTGTGTAAAACAACAACAACAACAAATTATGATTAGATGTTAATGCATTTCATGCTTTCCATCAAAAATCATCTTTCCTTTGTATTTCTTGCATAATTCTTCATTTTTTTATTGATTTCAGTATTTTCTCTTTTTCAGTCTTTTGAGACTGAAAAATAAGACATATTTTGTCTTGAGATAAATATAACATTACACTTAGATTGATTTTACTTAAATTAAAGTTTCAAGAAGTCCTCACTGCAAGCTAATGTGGAATTTATCCATCATCATATATTTTTGATTAACTATCCTGCTTCGTGCACAATTTCTAAATCTGTAACCATAGCTCTAATGGAATCACTTTTTAAAAAAGGGATTTAATTTTAAAAAAGTAAAATTAATTAGAATTCCATCTTTAGTCTATAAACCTAGGGATTATTCATGGATTAATATAACATTTGATATTTCAGAGATTATATACATTAGAGATAATTCATTTGAATTCAGTGTCAAGAAGCACTTGGATTCTAGTAATATGAAACTGTGATATTTAAGTGTTGAAATATTCTCTTCTCTGTTCTTGTTTACTTTGGTTATTGGCAAATCCATGTAGAGAGTAGTTGTGTGAAGGTCCTTAAAGGAAAATTACATTCTCCTTCTATAAGGATTTTAATATTTTCCAGTTATAACAATTCCAATTACACTGTAATAATTGCACTGAGAAGCAGAAGTGCTTTCTTTGTTCAGCAGCAAATTCCAAGTTCTTTGAGATAAAAAGAATTTAAATACATTTCTCTTTCTAGTGAAAGGAAGCATCTTAATATCTGACAATGATTTAGATTCAGTATTTCACCATACTATTATCAAACCATATTGATATTTTAAGATAGAATATTTTTATTTGGATGGACATTTTTTAAATTCTTCTGATTTTTGAAAGAAAAAATTGAAAAATATCAGGATTAACATTTCTAATTTCTTCTCTGTAATACCTTATTTTCCTGTTCACCCAAATATATCTCTTGAAAAATTGCATAGATCACTTCTTGCACAGAAAATGCCTTCTAGGCATAATACAGGATAAATAAATATTTTAAATATTGTTGGCATTATATCATCTGGAGGAAAGAGGGGGTCACTTGAGAGATTTCTATTGCTCACTCTTCAAACTTGCACCTAACATAGAAGAAAAAGATATTATTTATGTTTATTCAAGGGCATTTTGAAGGGCAGCATACTGCACAGCTAGTTGAGGGACTCCAACAACATTAAAGAAACAAGAAATGAGCAGCAATCATTTCCCTCAGCATGTTTCTTCTCTATATGCTAAGCATTTCGCTTTGAATGCAAAATTGCTTAGTGGTGGTCCTTCTGTACCAAAAGTTGTAAATCTTTAGATTAAAAAAATCAAAATTAAGTGTTTCAATTAAGTATTTGAATTGCTTTCAGTATGTGGCCTTTCATTTATGTTTATTTTTAAGGGTTCTTCCATTTGATGAATTGAAAAAGAGTTCCAATATAAATAGTTTTGGGGAAGATAAATTTTTATCAAAAGGTAGCTCATACAAAATGCTCCCAAGAAAATTAGATGCAAAAGTAGTGGATTTGAACGTATTTTTATGGACTAAATGACTACATACAATTGTATCTTTAAGCCATAATAAAAATTGCAGTTGAAAGTAAGAAAAATAATAAGCAGTAAAATGAGAGTTTGAAATGAAAGTTTGAGTTAAAAAATAAGAAATACTTAAAGATTTATGGAAAGTTTGAAAAGGAAAATTTATTTCCCAGTGCAGCATGTGAAGGCAAACTAACCAATAGAATGTATCTACTGAACTCAATAATAGTACTTTTAGTCATTAGAGAAAGTGAGATTCACTTAAAATATAGAAAACACTGTGAAAATTGTTCTTATTCCTTCAACTATTTGTTCATAGGTTACAAGTAAGAATAAAAACAAAAAACAAAAAAACTTTGATTAAAATAATCAAAACCAGACTTTTTTATTATTATTTCAATATCATAGTTGGATATTTTAAATAAATACTTCACTCAGAGCTGAAGCAGCTGACCTCATATTTTCAATTATATATATGCTCTTTACTCACATTTGTCTCTGTGAATAGTTAAAAGATCTTATCTCCTTTCTTCTACCTGGAACTGCAGTGGAAATTCTGAACATAGATCTGTCTCAGTGTTTTTGAATCACGATGGTGCCACGTTCTTGGTAACTCTCTCAGCAGTTTTCTTCAGTATTACATTATTAAGAAACACTTTTTGTCTTAGTATATTTTAAAAGGATGAATGATGTTTTCCAAATAATTTGCTTCACACAGCAACATGCGTATTTGTTCCAAAAATCACTCTTCTGTTGTGATTCTTGGCACACTATTACTGAACCGTGTAACAAAATTTTTGTCTGATTTCTTTTCTCATGTATCCTATTGAAAGCTTTATGTTTTTTCTGGGCTACAAAAATGAAGGAAGTTATTACTACTACTCCTGCTACGAATGAAGAAACACTCCTTTGCATTCAATAATGAAAGCTGTCTGAAAAATTCTGTGTTTAGATCAGAGCTCACATCTACTCGTATGTCTCTACTTGTCTTTATGCTGCAAAAACACATTTGGTTCCAAACTTTGCAGTAAGTCACATGCACAAAAGCACACTGGGTTCAAAGGACAAAATAATCTGCTGTAATTTAAACTGCAGTAACAGGCACCCCTTCCGTGCTAAATTAAAGCACTTTTCAGTGATACATTACACAGATCCAAGGTCAGAATACAACCCTGAGGAAGCAACACAACACTCTGTTTTTCCCTTTGGTCTCCACACAAGTTCCACAGCACTTTCTATTTTTATGAAAACTATCATCATGAGATATATCAAACTCCATTCACTCCACACGCCCTTTCCCCAGCCTCCAATTTGGCATGCTGGAGAAGGACTGCCAATTCAGCCTGTTCAATAGCCATATTTGTGAGTCATAACACAGGAGCTCCAGATGGAAGGCAGGGCAAACATATCCCTCCAAAGTTATCACCATTTCAGTTCCCATCAGTCTACCAGCAGCTGGGAATGAAGAATCAATCATTGCTTTCCCAGCTCCCTCTTGACAAAGACTCAGCACATTTTCCTTTGCATCCAGTCCTTGGGGAAGGAAAAGCCTGAAGCCTCTCACAGATTTCCCACATGGTTTTTCAGCCAAACTCACTTTAAGAAGAGGATTTTGTCTTAGCATTCTGACTTGGCATTTTTAATCTGGAGAATTAAACTTTCTGGCTTGTCAATCCAAGCATGTGGCTTACAGGTGAGATCTCGTCAGTCTTGTCTCTATCCAAATGACAGAGGAGCATTGCATGCATTATTCTAGCGGCAGAGTAGCAAGTGGTTGGCAAGCCAAAGGCACGTCTGGGTTAGCATGTGGGAAGCAAGCACACTGAATAAATGTGATTGCTCATGCCCATTCTGCAGTTGGTAGTAGTCGTAGGAGTTGGCTGATGAACTGTGATAATGGTGAGAATTGAGTTTCTGCTCTGTAGCAGCAGACATGGCAGGAGGTGGCTGTTCCTTGAGCCAAGACAAAAATTGAGAGTGAACAGTTGGAGCATGCTGGCAGCAGAGTTTTGGCATGAAACTACATAGCAAATGCTACATAGTGCCAACATGACCTGCTGGGTGGTGCTTCTAGCCATCACCTGCATGTGAGCATGGCTGCAGCAGCTGATACCTTGGAGGATACGAAAGAAACCACTGCATAACATACGTACTGTCTTCTAATCAGTTACAAATACCAGCAACAAACATCAGGGAGCACTTCTAACGTCACTGTTCAGAATTACAAGGGCTGGCAGACACAGACCTTCAGTTCCCTTGAATAAAGAACTCTCACTGCCAAATAAGGATGATTCTTCCTATAGGAGATCATGGACCTGCCTGATTGGGAATGGGAACATAGTCTGAAGGTGAACAATGAGCACATTTCTCAGGAATGACATTCCTTGCCCAAAATTTGCATCTTTCTGCTGTGAGTAGGCCTGGAAGTCTCACTCAGGCATTTCTGCTGCAGATTCAGTAAAAAAAGGGAGAAGAAACAGATCTATACTACACATGGTATTTCTGTTTCACGGGCCTCTGACGAAAACTCAATCAAAGGTATTGTTCTGATTGTTACCCTTGGCTAGCTATGTGGTGGTAGCATTTTCCATGCTGCCTGGGCAAGAGTGGGCATGATCACTTTACATAATTTTGAATGTATTCATCTGTTAAGAATCTTACACAAGGACTACTGGCATTGTATATCTGGGGAAAAAGAAACAGTGACAGTGAGAAGACTAAAGAAAGCCTTAAGCTGCAGGACAGAAAAAAAAAAAAAAAAAAAAAATCGGCCCAAGAGAGAAAAAGCTGTAAAGGCAAATTCAGCAGGGAAATGAAATAGCACTATGCACAAATTATATATAGAAAGAAACAGAGAAGAAGGAAATCTGCTTCTGTAGGCTAGCCTTTTGTGAACATTACTTTTATCCCTAGCTTCTATATAGGTAGCAGACCTTGCTTTTGCAGAAAACCATGCATTAGGAAAAGAGAGCTTGAATAACCTATGGGGAAAAAGAGAAAGGGCATAGGGCTAAATCATAGCAGTCAAGGATTTAAAACACTGAACTAAAGGTACAAAGCCAAAACATACACCGACAAATTCATATATTCTACATAGTTGCTTCATTCAACGTAAGACATTGTTCACTGTCTCTAGTCCTAGGAGACGTTTTATTCACCTAAAAATCTGTCTTCATTCTGTTCAAAATAATATTTTACTTCTGAGATACAGGGATGTCATTAAATAGAGGGCATCTGACATTGCTGTAGGGCTTCCCAGTTGAAAAAATGCTCTATTGACTGAGGGAATTTGGCACCCTTGTATTGTTACTGTCATTCGAAGTAAAAATAGATGCCTTTTTACACTCTTTATACTTGGAAGTCTCTGGGGAAATCAGATAGATCACAACTGAGCTAAGATTCCAAATTGTCAATCAGAAGCAGAAGGAATTTTCAAATTTTTTAGTAGATGAAGTGGATCACTCCCAGTTTTGACCAAAGAAGTGGAAATGGAAGGAAACCCAGCCAAATTCCAGTTCTCACTCCTCTGATTTCTCACAACATCCCTGAACAGATCACTTACAGCCTGTAAAGAATTCTCTAAGATTGTAATAATCTGTCTTCCACCACAATTTCCCTTTTTCCCAAATTCATAATCACCAGAGGTCCCCGTGCAATGAAGTGATAGAGCAGGCTTTTTTATAGCTGATACTCTTTTGTTTTGTTGGAAGGATGTTCTGTTCATTCTTTAGCTTTCTTCTCCCAGCCCACCTGTCACAATTCAAAAATGTCATGTTAATGTTTTATAGGCAGACTCTTCCTGGCCTCAGCAGTATCCTTGAATAATTGATACTGGTGTGTTTCTGCTCTACTTTTTTTTTTTTGAGCTCCAGTAAGCTTCCACAAAGGAGAGGAAGGAGGAATAAAATAAGCAAATGCTAGTAAGTATCTGCCTCTGCACCCAGCATTCACTCCCCTCTTTGGAAAGACAGGAAGAGAAATTCTCTCAAAAATGCTGAAGACTGAACAGAAGTCAGAGACTAGGGGACTTTCCATCAACAGCTGCAAGGATCACAGCAGGTAAAGCTAGGCTGAGCAAGCATCTGCTTGTCAATATTGTGTTTAGCAGAGTGACTGAAATATATTTGGGTGAAATATAGGGCAAAGGGGGAGTTTGACCTTGCCAGAGTCGAACACCTAGGACCTTATATTGCCTCACAAGCTGTTCTGTAATTCAAATAATTTAAGACTTTGCTGAAGCAAATTAAACTAGATAGATAGATAGATGACAGATAAATAGATAAATCAATAATAAATATAGTCCACAAAGGCTGCAGGACTGCTGCAGTCTCCCTTTTATAACACAGAACATGAGGATTGTGCAGAGGGGAGACTCAGAAGCAGAGGTCTGGCTGGAAGCTCCACAACAACAGCCCCTGGTAGCAGATAGCTGATGGCAGCCAGGTTCCTCCATCAGCAGCCTGATGCCATGAGCCTGCTCCTCCCTGGTTCAAAGCAGGTATTGAGGACAATGCTGGCAAGTGCTGTGTGTGCTTCACTGCAAGCACCCAGGTTCATGGTGAGCATCCTCCTGCTGCCCTCCATTTCTGCAGGGCTGCCATCTTCATGCAGTGAAGATGAGCCAGCAGAGCTTAGCTTTTTAGGATTATACTCCAGAGGAATGAGCTTCTCATTGGCACTTCCTAAGTACAGGCATGAAAATGTTGATTACTTTGTGGCTTCCAGTTTGTCATATTAGAAATAAAGTGGTGAGCATAACCTATTAGTTGCCAGGAGATTTGGGGTCTGCACTCCAGCTCTGCCCTGCGCTCAATGCGTACCTACAGCTTGTTGACCTCATTCATCAAAACTTTGAAGAATCCTTTTATAAGGTTTTTACCAGTGCTGCTATCTTCTGCACTACAGAAAGAAATGTAGTCAAACAGCCAAAGGAGTTTGTAGGTTTGAAAGTGTGCATCGTGGGTTTCTTGGAATTATCTTTTTCCTAGCGAAGATCAATAAATGATATATTAATACTACTGGACTCTTATGGTGTCCCAAGGAGACATCATGTTTTTACCTCACTGTCTTGGAAACATCTAGAGGACAGCTCCAGGTTTTAGCTGTCATGCAGTCATTACTCCAGTGCTGGCTTTTGGAGCAGAACACTTTATCTCAATATGCATTCTCCCTTTCTGTCTATCTTTTTTATCTCACCTTCATTCACTTAAGACAGATAATTATTTTCAGTGTTTTACACTGCAAGTCACAAGTAATTCTGCAGCAAATCATTTGTAATCTATTAACTGAATCCAGTAACTGAATATCTGCAGTAATATGGTGAAAGCTTTTCAGCTGAATGTTTGCAGTGTATTGAACTTTTGAATTTCCTGAGTAAGAAATTTTAAAGCTATTTTAAAGCAATTTTATAGCTAGCCCAAAACACAGCTCAGGAAACTATTAAACTTTCATCCTTCTCTTTTGAAATCAAGATACTGAACTTGGAAGAGTGGCTCTGTTAGCCTTGTCATTATCAATTTCTCAAAAATATCTATACTTGAAAGTACAGGTAATATATCTGCCTTGCACTTGTTGATACTTATACTAGCCTACTACTTCAGCTTAGCAGGAGTTGTCACCAGTGTAGCCAAACACAACAAAACTGCAAAAACAGATTCTGTGATACGTTTTTTCACTTTTTTCTGGTAATGAACTGGTAATGGATTCTAGTTTGCTACAGCTGTATGGTAGTGGCACCTGAGTTATCTTGTAATGTAATGCTTCTGTGTTATATCCACCCAGCCCCAAACAACATATTTGCCTGATGTAACGCACAATCATGCAGAAAGCTGAAATTTCCTAATTTTGAAAAGCCTATCTGAAGCACTTGAAGGTTTCTTAACTGCCATCATAGACAGAGAAATGCATTCATGTTGAGAAAGTGCAACTGTAAATTTTAATTTTAGAAGGAGAGAATTTTAGGTTTATCCATAAAATATAAAAGATAATAAAGTAACAGATCAGACTTTTTAGCCTTAAGAAACAGCACCATTATAATTTATAAATCAGTCATATTGTAACTCCAAATCAATATTTGAGGCTTGCACTATATTTAAATTACATTGCTCTCAAGTATATTAAGAATTCAATGTTGAGAATACAGTTATTCCACAGATCAGGCTAACAAAGGGCCAACGTAATAAACAATTCATAACTTTAAATATGCTTCCCTTAGTAATGGTCCAAAGTCCATCCAAAATAAATCTTGTATAATATCTTGTTATAAGTCGTAATTTAGCTGTATGAAGAATTATAGAATTAACTTACGGTTATTCTCTAATACTCTGCATGTTTTATCTCTGCCCTTAAGAATCATTTCATGTCATAATTGATTGCTGGAACCACATCTCTTATCTCAAAGATAAATAAGAAAAACTTCACAAAATGATTTTAGAGCTTTGGGAATTGTAAGAAGTTGCAATATGAACTTATCAGACCTCCAGAAACCACAATATAGATAAATCTTTAATCACTGTATGAGATAGGAATTAGCAAGCATCCTTCCTCTATTACTGTGAAAACTTATTAGAGGAAAACTGCAGTTACATTGCTTGCAAGTGAAGTGGAGTCTGTGTTTTCAGGAGACAGACGTGTAATGACATGAGCACATATAACTGTGGTGCCAGGTTGGGACATCAAAAATCCTGCTATCAGATCATCTTCAATTTGTCTCATCCTATCACTGGCCCAGTGTAGCAATCTATAGCATTATTAGGCTGTACAGAACTATAGTACAAGCACAATGAGAGATGAACTTGATACAGGAATGCTTCCAGCTTTTGGCTCATACAGCCATTTGGCTACACCTACTCTGCTGGATAGAGTATTTGTACACATATCCACTGTCTACAAACAATACATTATTTAAAGATTGAACTATCAACATTGCATCCTGCCGCAGGGTAGTAAGCAAAGGCAGTGTTTTTTTTAAAGGCTTCCAAGAGTAACAAAGTTTCTTCTGTTTTGTTATCATGCTACTGAATTGAGGAATTTCTTTTCCCACCACCCTTTCTACAAAAGCAACATCATGTTCATTTTTCAGAGAAGAATGCTATAAATTTTGAAATTTAGCTGCTCTCATGACACCTCATTTATTCCGAATTCCAGAATGATATAAATCAGACTATAGTAATATTAACTGCTTATATTTTTAAGGATCACAAAGACTTTTATTCAGCCATTTCTCATTAACAGAATGCAGTCTTTCAACTACGGTAGCAGTGTAGCTTATTATCCTAATTTATTTTATGGTGTGTATCAGGACAACAAAAAAAATCAGAGAATAACTTCCCATAGCCATCCTGAAGTCTTGTGGAAATGAGAGTATGGACAAAAGGCAATTTGTTAAGAGGACAGGCAATCCTGATGGTGGGACAAGGAGAAGAGAAGACTATTAATATCCAACTGTTAAGATAAAAGTGTGGCTTCAAGCAACATTGCTAACTTCTGAGAGTATGTGACTTGTACTGGTTTCAGCTGAGGCAGAGTTGATTTTCTTCATAGTGTTTGTTATGATGCTATATTTTGGCTGTAGGAGAAAAGCAATGTCAATAACACACCAATGTTTTAGTTGTTTCTGAGCAGTGCTGCACAGATCCAAAGGGATATTCCAGACTATATGACATAATGTGAAAAATCCATAAAACTATAAAACTCGGGGGAATTGGCTGCAGGGCAACCAAGTGCATGATGTGGAACTATCTCTCACATCAGTTCAAAATTCAGGACTGCTGAACAAATCAAGGTTTTGTAAGGTAAATTTATAATGAAAATTTTCTTACCCTACAGAACCTATAATCACATACGGAATGTTTATAGTCCCTTTAGCCAGTATAACAGTGCCTATTAGCCCCTGTTACATTGCTGCGTGGTGTAATTGACTCCATAAGAGATGCACAGCTAATAGAACCTGTAAAACTTTTGAAACTTTTGACCTTGCTGCAAGATAATTCAGTTCTAGAGTTCTGGGAGTTCTAGAAGAACTTGAAAGTTAAGGTTTTCTTCTTCTGGTTTCTGAGAGAAATGTGGAACTGATATTCTGGTAATAGCATACAATAGATGGATATTTGTTTCTAAGAAGCTGTCTAGTGGAATGAAAAAGCTGAATGCATTGCATTCTATTGCTGGTCATTTTTAATTATTGATAGAGTAATAGACTATTTTGGAATACAAGCAGGTTTTGTTGTTTGGGAGAGAAAATTAATTATAGTGTAAAAACATCTGAGGAAAAATTTTTAAATGTTAAGAAAAAAAAAAGAGTAAAAATTATGTGGAAAAACATACGTGACCATTGACAAAAATCTTACTGTTTTTCTAAGCAGAGAGATATATCTAGCTACAGATACAGGAAATTAGAATAAGTATGTTTTGATATTTCTATGTATATATATTTGGATTCTATAGCACATCAAAAGACAGAAATCCAATCAGTATTCAAATACTTATACCAAAGTAATTAGAGAAAAGAATACAATGCAATAATTTTCTTTTCTTTTATAGTGTAAATAGTACAACCAGCTTATCTGAGGTGTCTAAATTCAGCAGCAACTTTGCTCTGAAATAATTTTCCCATCTATTTTCAGAAGATATGGATGATTGTAAAAGAATGATAAACTTCCCACATTTCTTTTTTCTTTTTCTTTGTTCTTTCTTTATTTCCTTCTCTCTCTCTCTCCCTCTCTTTTTTCTTCTTGGTTGGTTGATTTTGTTGATTGGTTTTATTGTTTATTTTGAAAGGTAGTTTTGAGAAAAATGTTCAGGGCTTAGCTTTTAATTTCTTTTTTTCTTTTTTCTTTTTGTAACTTTAGGAAATAAAAGAAAAATTCTTATTCTTAGCATAAGTAAGAGGTCCTTTTACTCTGTGGGAGTTCTAATCCTCCTATAATAACAATGATAAAGAACAGGAAGGAGGGTGCAAAGGGGGATCTCCATGTAAAGAAACATATGTGTTGCTATGCACCTCTCTTCTCACATACCTGCCTAATTTTAATAGAATTTACTTTGTTGAAAATACTGATGGGAAGCAAGGTACAATTTTTATCGAGTTCTTCAGTTATAGTGATATGTAGATACAGAAATTGGTTAGAATTCATTTCTTGAATGCTGAATTCTTCAACTACGTATTTTAGTGTTATCTACCACTTAATAAAGGAGTGAATTGTTCAATATAATTTGGCTTTGAAGGTTAAAATGCCTAAGTACTTTTCACTGATTTCCCCAGCTTGCTTACATATGTCATTTCTCATATTTATATATTCGTTTGTCATTTCTGAAAGGCCTGAAACTGAAATATAGATTACATGTATCCGGTAATAGTAAGCACGGATAGACTGGAAATCTTCTTCACAGTTCAGCATTTCATTCAAGTGTATACAGAATTCTTCTAAGCAAGATTTGTGGCAAGTAACTGAGGCTGAGATCAGTCACATGTTGAAGAATATATAATTCCAGATGTTAGCAGACAGAACAGGAGCCAACACAGCTCTCTTAGAGATTCAAAATTCTGTATCTGTAAGAGAAAAGTTGTGCAGCAGTTTTACCTTCTCCAAGATCCATACACTACAAATAGCTGAAAAGTGAGTTGCAGTGGCCATGGGAACGCTAGGTAGACAGGAGTCTACACCACTTTAAATGAATAAAATAGTAGCACACAGAAAAGTATGAGGAGGAAATCACTTAAATGAGTTTTTGATTTTGATGCACAGATAGTTTACTGAGTCTACACCACAATGAAATGTTGAACTCTGATGATCTATTTCCTTGCGTAATATAAGTTACAAATCCACAGAAAGAAAATTGCTGCTTGTAGTCAAAGCATTCAGGGGACAAGTATGAGATATGAGTGATGGAAGGTTTCCTATTGCTCTATTGTGTGTTTTGTATGTCTGTATGTGCTGGAATAAAATAAGGCAAGAAGGTGTTGTCCGATAGGAGTCAGAATTAAAAACCAGAAAGTCTTTAATACTTAGAGATCAAAATGCAATTGCAGTGCTCCATACCTTCTTGAAAAAGTGAGCATTTAAAAAATATATATTCTTCCTTTCTGGTTGGGAATTTTTAAGTTATCTTTTGTAAGACTGTGTAAAATGATTTAGTTCTCAAAGAATAACTGAATTACATAAATAAAACATTACATAAGGATGTCTCAGTACAATTTATGTGAAGTGTATTTCTCAAGAATTAGTCTATTGAAGAAAATTCAACTTATCTCTTCCTGATCCTTTTATGCTATCTAAACATAGGAATTTATGTCAGCTCAAAAAAATCTGTTATTCTTTCTCATAACTGAATCCATTATTTTCCCTCCATGATCCATCAGGTAAAAACAAGTGCAATAGATGGCTCTGGCAGAACCTTGAAAATAAGAGGCTTCAAAATGGAATAAGTTAAACCTATCAGACTGTGCACTATAACTGGAAATGATAACCTTGATGTTTAATTTAAATCAAGTCATAGAAAAGACTTCTGACTATAATTGTTATCTATTGTATAAATAAAATGATTGTAAAATGAATTGGACTTGGAAAATAATAATTTTGCTTGTTACAAATTTTGCTTGTTGCAAAGTTTTGCTTTGTCCATAAGCAAATTGAACTCTATGAAGGTTCATTACCCTTGGCTGCCTTCTTCCTCCTCTCTTTCCTGGTAGTGGATCCATCTGACTGCAAATACAGGCAGAGAAAGAGCTGAGGAAAAGAATGTTTAATTTTCCACATTACACTCTATTTCCGGTACTTTGTTGATTCCACTGCATTGATGATTTTTCTCTCCTTTGTTCCTCTGTCAGCCCAGGGGAAAAAAGGAGGTAAAAAATTAAACCTCAAATTAGTGAGGCAGCATTTCTCTGGTGCAACAACGGCTGGCTTTAGGGTCAGGCAGAATAAGGAAGCAAATGCAAACACACAAATTGAAGCCAGAATGGCAAATCACTGCTTTTCATAGTAGCATCTGTGATTATAAGTTTTGCCTCACCATACTTCTCGAGGGCAGCAAAGCTGCTCTACCAAACACCACACTCTTTCAGGGCAATTTAGTGGAGAAAAATGAACATTCTGGCCTCATCACTTACATGTCTTCCTGCCTTTCCCAGATTTCCTTTTCTGCTAAGAAAAAAAGATTTGGCTGGTCGCTGGCAACAGCAGTGAGGTATACCTACGATATGTCAAATGGGAGGAGCCAAATATTGCTTAAATGCTGAAAACAAATAAACTCATTTGATGTGATGTCTATACTAAGACTTATCAAAGTGAATCTACCTCCTGCTTTCAGCAAACACTGCTACAAGGTCCTTTTTGTCTCCACCTGAGGACAGAAGCCACCACAGAGCATTCTGACAAGTTGGTAAAATTTGAAATTCTGAAAACTTTGCTGTTTCCCTATGACGTCTGCAGTTAGTTTGTTTGTTTCCTGACAAATCATCTTTGGGGAAAAAAAAAAAAAAAAAGAAAGAAAGACGGACTCCTCTGAAATGCACTTTTCTGGCCTTTTTAAGGTTTATATTTCTTTTATCAGCTTTTTTGTTTTAATTGGAAAAACTTTACCTGTATTTGCAATATTCTTAATGTTCCCAGTCTGAAAAAAAATTAGAGCCTGTACATCAAGATTGAAAGTTTAATGCATAGGTCTCTAATGAATAACTGCGTTCCTACTCTTACTGTATAAAACTTCCCCATGGGATTTGCTAACCTCATATTGTAACAGGGCTAAATACAGCTCCTGGCTAGAAGAGAGAAACAAGGATTGATGGAGATTTGATATCATAAATAATATCCTGCTTGGGCCAGGAGCCAGTAGTTAACATAAGTCTAGAAATAAACCAGGATGTTATTACTGCACAAGACTTTCCCTATGTCTGTCTCAGATAATGCCACGCCAACTCTTATCAGGATGGATTGGGCAAAGCCATTTCACTTCTTCTTTCAGAGTGGTAATGACTTTCCAAAATCGTGCAAATGTTGGGACAGCTAATTAATTACTGCTGAATTCTTTACAAATGTAATTAGTACATAGAGAGATGCTAGGAGAAACACTGGACAAAAATGGAGGTGAACACTAGAAATTCTACAAGACAGAGGAAAACATAAATAAGAAAAGGTATTCTGGGTAAAAAGAATAGAGATGTGTGTGGAAAGAAAAAAAAAAAAAAAAAGCAATTCTGCCTTCCAAAAGTAGAGGAGAGGAAAAGGAAATTAAAAATTGGAAGCAAGGAACTGAGATGAATGAATCTGAAGTATAAAGTGAAGCAAAGAGATGATAAAGAAAAGAGGTAATAAAAGACATACCCCTTTAAAGTAATGAATCTTTTATTTATACCCTTTCTTGATATTATAGGAAAAATGGTAACACGCTTGTACTAAGTTCAAAGTATGTTAACACTGAGCAGCTCTTAACTTCTGGATTATGCTGTTAAATAATTAACTGATGAATCATAAGTAAATAATTGAAACTTGGTTCTCTAAACCTCACAATTGAGAACATAAAAATGTCATAGCGATATTAAATTTTAGCAAAACTGATATTGAAGTTAATTAGAAAATCTGGGAAAAAAAAAAAAAAAAAAAGCTTCTGAAATCCATAGCTGTAAAGATTGCTCGCAGAAACATCTGGGTCCTATTTCCCCGTGGAACAGAATAAAATAGATGATCAATTATTTAAATCTCCTATATTAAACTTATATCTGGAGAAGATGGTAGCATGGATTGTGAGTTCTTCTACAAAATACCTAGATCTGCCATGGGCCTGTTGGAGAGGAATGCTGACATAGGTGAAGGATCACTCTAAAAAGCTAAGGCAGTCATGATTTAAACTTTGAATATTTTTTTCTCCAACATTCCCAGTCTTTAGAACTAAAAAACAAGTCCTTACACTTCAATAGATGACAGTAAGTCAAATACTAACATTTACAACAAACCACTTCAGGAATCTACTAATAATTGTGTTTATTGTTTTAAAAGAAGAACATTATACAAACTAGTAAAAATCACTGTTCACATCCAAATATGAAAATAATTCCTTTCTCCTCGCATGAACATCTATTTTATTTTCTGATACAGCAAAAGCATGAGTACTTCACGTCTAAGCAAGGCAACTAATCTAGATTTCAACATCATCACAGTCATGGAATTTCTGTATTTTTTTAGTATAAGAGAACTTTCATAGCACAGATCCTGCTGTGCAGAGTAATCAAATCTCTCCACAAGGACAAACTAGTAGGGATCAAAAATCTAAGAAATGGTAAATACAGAATTATTCCAATAAGGAAATTATAAATTGCTATGGCTTTATTGAACCAGACTTATGTCATTTATTCATTCTTGTGAGCTGTTATTTAAAAAATAAATAGAAAGTTGTTTATATTTTAGAAGCCCCCACCTTCTTGCAAAACATTTGCCACCAGTAAAATCATGATGTGTCTTCATGTGCCAGCACAAGTGTGAAAATGTACCAGTCCTCCTTATCTGTATATCCATCTCCCCATCTGGGGTTAGATTGGTTTCCCTTTGGTCACGTTCACTTACACTTCCTCCTCTGTCCCTGCCTTGAGGTTCACTTAATGGTGGCATGCTTGTCCATATAGGAGTCATTGTCAAAGTAGTCCTCCAGCTGACAGTACAAGGCCTCAAAAGTGGGCCTCTCACTGGGCTCTGTACTCCAGCACTTCAGCATCAGTTCATAGAGCGCTTTCGGGCAGGTCTCGGGCTGAGGGAGTCTGTATCCCTTGTCCAGCATCTGGATTACCTGGTGTCCTGGCATGCCTGTCAACATTTCAAGGCAGAAAGAATTAATCAGATTACCTGTGTGTCCCTGTCTCCCACTGAGACAAGACAATGGATCTCACTCTCCACCTGCAGGACCACTAAGGGCAGAGCTGGGAGCAAGCAGGTTCTGTGCAACGGTAAAAGGCCACAAAAACCACTGCAGGTGCCAAAATTGCAGTTAAAAAGCACATCCATCACATTCCAGGCCCTTCATCTCTAACTGCCAATACCCATTTCAAATGGATTTATCTGGGTGAGAGGCTTCTGCTCTACTACCAGCTTTTGCCTGAATTATTTTGATACCTATTTAAAATTAAGCTAAAGATAAATCCCTCTGCTTTCAGCAGCTCCAAAACATCCCAAGAAAATCTGTCCTGCTTTTGAATTTTCCTCACATTTGGAAAGTTCTCAATAACATCAGTCCTAATTTTCCTGTGGGGCAGTTATCCTGTGGCATCCTGCTCTATCACTGTGGGTCATGGAGAAGAAATTCCCTTATCTTTGCTATATCTTTCTTGTATTAAGGCTATTGTCCCATTCCTTTTCAATTTTTTACTCTTTAAACTAAATCCTCGTTTGGATTGTGTAATCTTTACTTCTTTCTTTTAGATCTCTGAATTATATTTCCTCTGTACATTAGCCATTGCCACCATGGTTCAACATAACCTTATCTCTTAGCTGATTACTAAGGACAAGCTCCTGAAAGTAATATCAAGAAAGCATATAACTATTTCTACTGTGAAGTTAAAGGAAAATTTGCCAAGGCATATTTTTTGTGCTTTGCTAAGCATATTTTCAGACAATGCTGAGAATCGTGGTGTTATATATCATTTATACTTGAATAATTTTTTTACATGTATATGCGCATACATAATTTACATGAGAATGAGTTGAGGATTTGAGGCTTTGGGTCTGTGGGGTTTTTTTTCCCCGACATGCCTCCACAGGAGGTGAGAAGGGTGGGAATCAAAAGGCAAAATCAACTTTTCCCTTTATGGTAAATACCACTGTGGGACTCTATGAAATGTAGTTTATGGTGAATGTATCAGCTTAAAGGCCAGGTCAGGATAAAGCATAACTTTTTTTTGCTTCAATCTTGCCCTTGTTTTCTCCTCACCAGCACAAAATATGTCACAGTCAGTCATTTTCACTAATATCTAGTGTTACTGGAGCTAGTGTTCCCTGAGCACACCTCAGAATGATAGGTATATTGGCTGCTTCCACACTATTGAATCTATTTTTGTGTTTGGTGAAATTTTATTCCTAGTTCTTCTGATTTATTTCTTCATGAAAACTTTCCACTGCAATAGTCAAATATGAAGGAAGGGAGTGAAATCACTCCAATTCATTTTTTGATGTCTTCTTCCTGAAGTACCTGCGCAGTATTTCACCCCTGATAGTCTATTCTTTCACAGGATGTTCACAGAAGAAGAAGAAAAGCAAGGGGGCAAAAAGGCTTCCCCTTTTCCAAATTACAGCATTTCCGATGAGGTGCTGGATGAAAATAAGCAATTGTCTTCTGTGTCTGTGAAATGCAGGTTGACTCAATCAAGAGGAAGCTTGAATGGCTGTTAATTACACCCCTTGGAAAGTTTCCAGGAAGCCTGGGGTAGCCAGGTCTGCCAATGAATGGATCTTGTCTGAACAGCCACTTTTCTGTATTTACAGAAAGGTTCAAAACCTTCAACTCACTTGTAGTACAAGCATTTAACTTTTTTATGTCATCCTTAAAGCAAGATAGCAACTAGAAATTATTCAGTAGGAAAAAAATACTTACCAGCATATGGCATCTTCCCGTACGTGATTATTTCAAAGACAAGTATTCCAAATGACCACACATCTGACTTAACACTGAATTTGTTATAGCGGATTGCCTCAGGGGCTGTCCACTTCACTGGGAGTTTTGTTTCAGGCCTAGCTTCATATATGTTTTCATTTTCTACCTGTCATGGGTGAAACAAAGAAGCCTGATTTAGGAGCAAAGCACTTAAGCACCTGACCAAGCTAAACTTATGCTTAAACTTATTAAATGTTTGCGTTTCATGGTATTAAAGCATGCACTTACAGAAGTCTTTTGTTGAATTGGGCTCTACAGTTTAGAAATGCTATTGTTCGTTGGAGGTCTTTCTAAAGCATTTATCATTTCAAGCAAGAATGCAGCACTGGAGTGGTTTGTGATTAATTATAACCCGCTACTGTGAGTTCTGGATCTGGCATGCAAGATTTCAGAAGTCTGTCAGAAGTGGCAGTGTATGGATCTTGCTGACGCTAGAGACCAAATGTCTGTCATCAGTAAAGAGAGAAGGGAAGAGCAAGAGCTAATGAATTTTGGAACCTTTGTTCTTTGATTTATTTCAGTGTTGAAGGGCCATTATCTTTTATAACAATCAGTTAAACAGGTTTCAGAACCAAAGAACAATCTCTGAGTGATTCAAATTAGCGTTAGCTTACAAGGGCTGCAATTAATTCATTCTAAATGAAGAGGAAATACTGATAGCAAAAGGAAAATTATTTGCTTGTAAATTTGAGTTAATTCTACTTGGTAGTAAAATCATTTGCTTAAAGTTTTATAGCATGGACACCTAGACTTTGTGAATATTTATCCTCTTCTTTATTTTTAAATGCAGTTTAATGTTCATCAGCCACATTCAAGTCTCTGTTAAGTTTTTCACATACAAATTCAGGCAAATGTATACACTAATTTGGGGGGTTGGGTTTTGTTTTTTTAATATAGAAAGTCTTTTTCAGCTCCAATAACCTAAAGCACTGAACAAATGGTTGTTGTGTCTTGTGTCCACATACTGATACACTTGGCATTTTGACTTAAGAGAAAGAATATTCTAAGTCTGCCAAGGTGACTCTATGAAAGTGTTCTATAGTGAAGTTCAATTCTAACAAGAAATGTCAACCACTGCAAAATATTACCTATAGTCCGCACCTTTCATTTAAAAATATATATTTTTTCATGTTTAAAAATGTACAATTTAATTTTATGCACAACTAGAAAAAAACTAAAAAAAATTAAGCAAAAAGTACTTTCAAAATCCCTTGATGCTATTGTCAATAAATTATTTTACAATTCTGAATGTAATAAATATGAAATTAAATTTCTGCTGCTTGAATGGGAAAAAAAAAAAAAGCAAATTGGAAGCAGAGAGCTTTTTTATCTGTTTTTGCTTCTCAGAGGAAGAGCATAAATCAATAAAAGCAATAATAAGAGTTCAGAAATTATGGGCTACATATTGAAATCCATAAAATATGGCAAATCAGGTCTTCCCAACTCAAATCATTTTCAGAAGTAGAAAATCGCATTTCTAACCCATAGCTCTTTGCTGAGATGATCCTCCTCGGCTTTACTTGGTATCCCACATCCTCAAAGCATAAAGAGAAAAAAGAAAAAAAAAGAAGAAAAAAAAAAAACAGAGCATAATGGAAAAGAACTTGAAACTGCATCAGATTTAAATGTCTGAGACACTTTATGAGCTTCAGAGTTAGTTGTGTGTCCTATAGTGTCTTTCCATGTGCCAGACACTAGTGTTGTGTATAAAGGCTGAGCAGCAAAAGGTATTGCCTGCCAATACCAAGTTCCTTCCTTGGTGGCTGGGAGACGCATAACAGGAGTCCATCTTCAGATTGACAGAATGGTATAGGCTGGCTTCTAACCTTTCACGGAATAATGCAAGTAGAGGATACAAGGGAACACATTAGGAATCCTTTTCTCTGCACGTGCAGAGAGAAAATGATTTAGAAGCTACTCTATGTACCTTAGTTGACCCCTTCTAACTTTCCTCCAGAAGTGGAATCAATTTACCCTCTATGACCCACCTTAAAAACTCTTGCAAGTCCAAAATCTGCCACTTTGTAAACACTGTGTTCACCAACGAGAACATTCCTGGCTGCCAAATCTCGATGGATGTAGTTCTGAGATTCAAGATAAGCCATGCCAGAAGCCACCTGAGCAGCCATGTCTATTTGATGTGGCAGGGAGATGTGGGAGCCTGCATCTTCTGTTTTAAAATAGAGAGACAAAGATAATGTTTGTGGTATTCAGATATTAATAACATTACAGTTTACAGGTTCAAATAGCCAATATAAATCAAGGCAACCATGTAGTGCAATAACCACATGACAGATATTAGTGAATGGCACTATTTTAAGTCATACAGCTAGTTTCATGATAGTGACAAGGACTGCCCTATTTTGCCTGAAAGAGTAGATACTAAATATCTAGTTGTTCTAGGCTTATATCCTTATAAGCTGGTGACAAAGAAAAAGACTTATCTGCTGATAGCAGTGCAGATGTTTGTCTTTCTGAAAAGTGCCCTACCCATCCCAAAATGCAAGCATGAGTTAATGTCAATACACACTGGGTGTAGTCAAAGCTGTCTAAAGAGTGAAAAGCACAAAAATAGCCCTTCTGAATGTTCTCCTATGACTTTTACTAGAAAATACACCATCTGCTGTCAAGTGTAACTCTCATTTTCACTTTCCAGTCCACTTAACTTCTTCATGCTGTTATCACTGTTTCTGCTACTCAACACTAGGACTCTTCGGGCTGATTTCAAGCTGCCTGGTAGAACTTTCTGAAGCAATATGCATGCCATTCCACTGCTGTAAAATCAGTAAGTCTCAGAAATAGAGATTTGCTATCAAAGATTGGCTGTTCAAACAAAGTAGGAAAAGAACTTCAAGCAGAAAAACTTGTTTCCACAAATAAAGAGTCCATAGAACAGGAAAAATGGCAGCCATAAATAGTAAGACAGGTAACAAAAAGGTGTCACTGGAGTATAACACTTTAAAATTCAAGACCAGGGATTTTGTGGCATTTTGAGAACAGATGAATTCATCATAACAAATAATTTCTATCCCAAGGTAATCTAGCTAAGCGGAATCAGTGTTTTCTTGAGGCATCACTGATACCCAAACCCAAAGTCTGCAGCACTGAAACGTGAGTGCCTACTTCTGCAGCAGTACTCAAAATAGCTTCAACTTTCAGAATTTAAACAGCAACAACAAAAAGCTAAGTGTTTGCTGCTACATATCTTCGCAGTTCTCATTTTTCCGTTGAGAATGATGACTTTTCCTTACTGCCTCAGTGTTAAAGAAATAAAACATTTATAGCTGATATTTTAAATTGATTCAAAGTAAAAGTGTCTTTGTTTTGCATAGCTTCCTCCAGTAGGGCATTTTATCTGACCTAACCTTGTAGTTACTCCTTATGAAGAGTGTGAAATACCATTGTTTACTAATCTATTTCATGATCTCCAGGTCTTGAATTTCCTGCTCACGAATGTTCTGAGATAAATAGGTAAAAGGAGTGAATTTTGAATGATTTTATTTGCTCTCTGTGTGTATTGTCCTCCTTCCTTTTTAAGTTGAATCTCACTGTCATTACAATCTACCACTGAGATTATTTACTTTTACTGTTGACTCAGATTTTCTTTTCCTCTCTCACACTTATGCTGCCTTAACCTTTAGAAGAGAGAGAGAAAAATTAGGCTCTGTAAAAATCTATGGCTTAACCATCAAGAAAATAATCATCAGGACACAGAATAATAAAGCACTCTGAAGTTTTGCAGTTCCAAGAACTGACAGACATCAATTGTTTTTATCTTGCTGGACAAAGATAAATCCACAAATGAATCTTAAGTTGTATTTAATCAGAAAATAACTAAAGATGTACCAGTACCTGCATGGGTACATGGGTTTTGGAAACCAGCTTATACAAGTTGATTTGAAAACCCTCTTTCCATGTTCCCTTTCACGCTGTTCCTTCATCTGCTCAGGCTGCAAACTACCTCCTGGTGAAGACAAACTAAGACACAGACAGATTTGAGTAAAGGTTCATTCTTGCTCTGCTGATGCTCCAGGCTGGCCTGACACAAGTTTTCTCCAATACAGAGAAAATAGTCATGGCAGAAAGAACAACTTCTCACGTTTAATGAGCTGCTTCAGTGCAGAACAGGAGTAAGAGCTGCTAAATTCTCTGTGTTGTTTTTTTTGTTTTGTTTTGTTTTGTTTTTCCCTCTAGGACATACATGTGCACCATGTTAAAGGACAGAGGCAAGATCCAATTTTGTATGTGGAATTACCACTGCAAGACTTCTCCTTCTTTGGGGTCCTTTTTGGGAACCCAGACCAGGTGGGTGCCTGGAGTAGCCTTTAGCATATGTGTCAATGGAGTGAAAGAGATCACAGGTGCCCTGTTGCTCTCACTACGGGAGTATTGCTACAGAAGTTTCCAGTCTAGAGCCAGCTTCCATCTGTGAGATTCAGAGCAGGTTGGAAGAGTGTACAGCTGCATTCATCTGAGTATACACGTGCTTTAGGGTTTTTTTTTAAAGTGTTTTAAAGAAGAAAAAACCATAACAACAAAAAGAAACCCAAAGTCAGTATAACTTCCACATCCAAAACCAAGCACTACTTGTGAATTTATAAAACTTCCTCATGGCTTACTCCTTATCCTATAAAGAAAACATAGCATTTCTATGTCCTTTCTATGTCCCTCATATATGAAAATTTTAACAGAGAAAATATCAAAGACAGCTCAGGTTCTGCACTACATTCTAAAAAATCACGGTACCTCATTTAGGAAAGACAGGTAAATATTCTTTTTACAGAATCTTGGCAATAAGCATAGAAATACACAACTATTTGCCCAGTTGAGAGTATTTCATTGTTCTAATTCCAATTTCAAGACAGTGTCTTTGCCAGAAAAAAAAAACACAGGTCTATCAGAATTGATAAACACATTGATATATTTATGACAATTACATTCACATTCAATAATGAAAAGTTTTCAGTTGCATTTTTCTCATATTGGTGATGGCAGAGTGTGCAAGGAGTTCACATGCTTATCATTAGTAAGTTGTAGTCATTAGTGTGGAATGTGGTAACCACCGTGCATGTAATAGCAAAGTATTTAAAAACTGGAAAAACATACCACGCATCTGAAATTTAACCAAAAATTATCTCCAGGCTTTCCCTCTCTTTGACTTTTTTTCCCATGGAGTACATAGAAACAGCAGCCTTTTGGAAATTTTTCCTGATTTTTGAAGTGGCTGAGTCTCAAGAATGCTTATCAGGAGCAATGCGTTGACCTCCAACCAAGGTGGATCACTTCCAGACACAGAGCTGTACTCAAGCTTCAAATCTGCTTTCTTATTACTCTCACTGATGGCAGTCGGTTCTCTGACCAATACCTACTATAGTACCTGAATTTCTGCTTGTGCCTCTTAGTTCTGTTTTATCTCCTAGTGCATAGGCCATCAGAAATAGAGAAACACCACTAGGTTTGTATTGGCCATTTTTACAGTTATATTAACAGCTGCCTGGAAACCAACTGATTTTCAATAGTCTCTGGCGCAAGATTTCAGGAATTAGTGCACAAATCAGGCTGTATACATTCACTGCCTACAGCAAGGCAGCTGCTATTCATATGCTGGCAACTAATTTACACATGGGCTGCAGAACTAATGTATCCTAAAGATATTGTGCTCCGTGTAAGAGAAACCAATTTTCACCTGTGTTAGCTGTGATTTATCATGGCTTTCTCAGAGTTATTTCACCCATGCAACAAATGTTCTCACGTACAGCAATCACTTTCTGATGTGCCAGGCTCTTTTGGTCAGATAAGCAGCAATCTGCACATAAAGGCACCAAATATGATACGAATGGAAATTTATTCCTCACATCCTCTGACTATTAGTATTTACTATTGTACCCAAACCTTCAGATAATCTGACCCAAGTTCCTTGCAGTCCCTCTCTGCTTAATTCCTAAAGAGGTTGTCCCTCTACTAGAGATTTCTTTAGCTGTAATTGTCTGTGGACTGAGCCTTACTTAAGAAACTGTTCCACAGAGAGGATGGGGGAAGGAGTGTGTTACTCCAAATAGTGTCTACAATAGTTCCTAGGTCTTTGCCCTATGGGCTAGAGACTAAGAAATTTACCAAGATCTAGAAGATTTGTTTTCAAGAGATCATCACAGCCTTAGAGACATTTAACATTCAGTCATCTGGTAAATTAAAATGAGGAACAGGACTGGAATCAGGCATTTCTCAGTAGCTGGGGTGAACCTAAAGAGCAATCAGTATGTTAGTCTGTTCCAGGCTGTAGAACTTCATTTTTAATTATTATTTGCCTTCAGAAGAGCACATTTAAGTGCTCTTGATATAAGACTTGATAACATAAGTAACGAACAAACTCACAAGGAAAGACTATCTCTGCTTGATAATAGATTTCAGAGATGTTAAGTACAGTTTGTGGAAATGCCTCCATTTTGTGTCAAGTATGATGACTTCTCTTTTTCCATGCTTATTTTTTTTATTCTGTTTATGCGTGTTCCCATCTACTTCTAGAACTGGTGAAAAAATGTGTCTCAGATGGTAAGAATCAAACTTTGAATGTCATTCTCTTCTACTTCTCAAATACTTTGTCAAAAATTCATAAACCTCTTCCTCTTCTCTCATCCCCAAATATAGCTAATAGTGCAGTTTTTCTTATTAAATCAAGTGTTGTACTTCTGTCTTTCATATAAGCATATTTACCAAACTGAAAGCTGTGACACCCCTTCAAATGAGTTTATACATATATATGCTTACTTTGAAGGTATTCTATAAGACTTCCATATTTCATCAGCTCCGTAACAATATAAATTGGGTCCTCCAAAGTGCAAACAGCATAAAGTTGTATGAGCTTTGGATGCCTCAAGTTCTTCATTATTTGTGCCTCCCTCAGAAAGTCCTTTGGATCCATTGAACCTGAAACAACAAAACATAAGCTAAGGTTATAAGGACGTTCCTACCAGCCTGGCAGTCTGAAGAGAATAACCAGAGTTGTTTTCTGTCTCTCAAAGTACATTAGCATCTCAAGTCTTCACAGTTCCCAGAGCAAACAGACAGCACAGCTGAAATAAACTGTTAATGAGTGAAATATGCCAGTTGCACAGGGACAGAGAACATATGTGTTCTGGCCCCCAGGAATAGAAAGGCTAAGATTAACCTCCCCCAGGCGGAGAAAGGTGAGGGTAGAATGTTAAATGATACAATTTAAACAAATAATTATGTTGCATCTAGTAAACAAAATGCCCAGAAACTGGGATAATAGTAATGAACATAGAATTTCTGATGGAAAAAATAGTGCTGCACTAAGAATCGGCTGCTCTATTTTTATCAGCTACAGCAACTAAACAGTGAAAGCATTGAAAACACTTTAGTATATAAGGAATGGATCCATGCAATTTATATACATAAATGCAAATAGCTACTTATAATGTTTACCAATATAGAAATACATAAATAAATATGTATATTTTCCTTGTGAATATGTAAAACTAATTTTATACTCTCTTTAATGCCTAGTTATCTTAACTGCTAATGATCCCAAATTTTTAATTATTACATAAGGTCATACTACCTCTAGTTCTATTCACATACGCAGTGGATCAATTTATAACTAAGTCAAAGAAATAATATAGAAATGGCACAGAGAATGAACATAAGTGGCAAAGCTAGGCTTAAATTTCATACGACCTGAGTGGAAGATTGATTATGAAAAGATATGCATAAATGAAGAAAAAATGTTATGTTTATGGATTATCCAATAGTGATTAGACACTCTCAGAGGTTTGAGGAAGATGGCAAATAACACCTTCTCCATCATACTTGTAAAAACAAATGTGAAATTATTCAGACACTCAAATGTTATAAAATATATTCATTAAGAAGAGACTACAGGGAAGTATTTGAAAACAAAAACAAAACATACAAACAAACAAACAAAAAGCAACAATCCAAGCTTAGTTTGCTCTATGTTATGTTTTAAAACAGGTTTTGGTTTTTTTTAGTGTAAGCAGACTGAGTCATTTAACAAACCAGGCATGCAAGAGTAAGAATCTTTATTTCATTTTCTTTAACATTAACATTAGGTAACTGACAAGGTTCATTTGGGAGCTTGGCTCTGCTTCAAACATGGATGTTTAAATGGAGTGAAATGCTGTGAGGAAGCTAAATGGCTCAGCAATAAAACTCCACCGGAAAATCTGTTCTACAGAATGAACTGGTAAATCAGTCTGGGTCACATCACCCAATACCTACCTTGAATTTTGCCACCTGAGCAGTTCTTCAACCTATTTCCCAAAACATAACAGTGATGTGTGGTTTCACATCCTTGCATCAATGCAACAGAAATGACTGAAAAATACTGCTGACAGACATTGTGAAGAAAAAAAAAAGCCACTTGACAATGCAACCTGTGAGAGCAAAAACTGTTGCAAGGGATAAGTGCTTCTCTTTCCTGGTGTTCTCATACTTTGCTAGGCAATCTCCCAGGCTCCAATTTGACATATTTTACAGGATGTCATTAGAAGGGGATGGTGAAAGGCAATGGATCTCCATGTCATCAATAAGTGGATGGCAGCCAATAATACATCTCTTTAACTGGTACAGGCTATACACATTTCTTTTTGTCACTATCAGAGGAAAATGGGAAACTGGATGAAAAGTAGATTACTGATGGATGTTCTCTACAAAGAAGAGATGATGAGAGTCAGGTGGAAAAAAATAAATATCTGTAATGCTACCATACATCCCTTTTTTATTTAGAGCAGCACAATCTTTATTTGAATCTACCACAGATCCTAAACCTCTAGTCAGTGAAAACAAACAAACAACAAAAAAAAGAAAAACCAACCATGTAGAGTTCTTTTTATAGCGTTTGGGCTTACTTTGGCATTTCTTTTAATGCTGTGATGCATGCGCTTCCTCTTTTCAAACTATATGAGTTCGTCATGGAAACCAACCTAAAGCCAAAGGAGAAGCTATGTGGTAGTTACAGCATGCTTCTCCTGCCATACCTCTCTTCTTCCCTCAGCTTCCTTCAAGCCTGTACTAGCACAGGAAAACAATAAGCAACAGTATTGATAATAACCACAAATCTGTCTCAAGTGAAAGAGAGCTGAATAAACTGATAGCAGACACCTGATTCACCAGCTGAGAAACAATTGAGCTCGCACCTAAAAAGCAACCTGTATCTATGAGTCAATTGTCTTACCCCATAATGAAGAAGCATAGCAGTAGGCTGTGCAACAGTCTTTCTCTTGAGTAGTAGTGCACTGCAGGGTTATACCTATATGGAGATTTTTTTTGTCCTGATATCAAGATGCCTTGATGATATAGTTCCTAAGTGAGTGACTAAAAGTGTATTTTATTAAGTTTGATAGGATCATATCTTAGATTATGCATAAATAATTCCTTAAAAAATACTGTTGATCAAGTCTAAGCCTAGGAGAAGATCTAGCTACATCTAAGGTCCTTATTGCTACTTTTGAAGGAGTTCTGAAAGTAAGGGGTCCATTCTGAACCTCATGACTCAGAGGGAGGGCCTCCTGTGTGTGTGTTTAACTTTACACTCTATACATTAAATAATCAAGTGTATCCAGTCATCTTGAATCTTGTTAGGTTACTTTTAAATCACTCTATTCTATCTGTATATATAATATGCAAATATGCAATAAGTATATTCCTGCTTATTTTTCAAGAGAAGTATGCAGTGTAGTTGTTACTATTTCTGACAAAAGTGTGAGGTACTCTGGTTGTTTAAGTGCATGTGCATGTATAAACCTGAGCAGTGACTTAGCCTCAAAGCTAAAATTTGCTGTGTTTATCCTAAAAAGAATAAAGTAAGGCTAACTTGGAGTCTATGAAACCACTTGCCCTTCGTGGATCATTATAAGAGATTCTTCACATCATAAAAAATAATAGTCTGATTTGTTTCTAATGCCAGATTTTACCTACAGGTTATCTCTCAGTTTAATCATACTATAAACTTCTTCCTATGAACTCAAACCAAGCAATATGTTTTTCATGTATGTCAACCTCCAATAAAGTGATCAAGAGGGAAGTATTCTGCTAGCTGAATAACAGTAAATCCTTTTTACCCTGTTTGTTAATATTCATAATAATAACAGTAATGATGATATACAAGTGACCAGATCAGTAAGTATTTCTTGCATATTCTAAAGACTGTATTTAACCTTCATTTTTCTTAGCTAATACCTTTAATATATGTCAATGAATGGTTTGAGTGCCAGCTACAAAAAAGGAAAAAGAAACTAAACCTGTCATAATAGCAACAAGAAAACTAGGTTTCTTTGAGGATGCTTGTGTAAATGAAATGTGTAAAATAAAAAAGCCAAATGGAGTTTCAAATTACTTTTTTTTTAAATTTGTTGTTGAGTTTGTGTTTCCGAAGAAGTAGCCATTTTCACCTGTAATTGGCAAACAGAAAGTGAACAGCAAAGTCCTGTAGGTAGAAACCACTTGATCAAAAAGCAGCTAGTTAATGTGTCTCTTTATAAGACACCAATTTGAGAGTAGGTTGATTACTACTTGAAGAAAATATGCATTAGATAATTCTTTTTTTGAATGAGTAAACACTGAAGTCCTTCCTAAGAACCGAATGTTAGCATGTGTTTATTTGATGTACTCTCTGATGCATTGTTTTTTTTTTGTTGTTGTTGTTGTTTGTTTTTTTGCCAGAAATCTCCTCTAATTTAAGCCTACTTAAAGCAGGTGTATCAGTACTAATTACTTGTTCTAGAGTTGAGGAAGCTTCACATTATAAGATAGACATTGATTACTTGAAAATGAGTTAAAGATCCGTTATTTCTATCTAGTTTCCACTGGCCTAAATGTAAGTGGTCCTTAAATATTTGATAAGCTCTTCTGGACAGAATTTGCAACTTCCGATAAACCTTCAGAAGAGACTTCAAAGTAACCTTGTACTTCAGAGCAATTTTATCTTCTGTATGTTTATAAACAATGAACTTGTGTAGAGATTACACTGAGCATTATTGTGATCTTCTAAATAAGCTTATATATAATAAATAACATTTAAAATTACAAGTTCTTATTAAAAAAAGAGACTGAGTGTAAGCTTTGCACAATAGGAGGAGACAGGTATCCAGCAACCCTCAATCAGTGTTCCGACCGTACACAAGTGAACTTATAAAGTAATGTAAGGATATGTACTGAAGTAAATAGAAAAAAAAATTATCTTTGTTCAGGGAAACAGAAAATTTCCTGCATGTAAAAAATTTTTCCACTGTATATGCATTAAATATATTACATGCTAAAGAACTGAGAATATTACTAAATCCTCTCATAAGACTACCAACCCAAAGACTATTTTGAGAATGCTTCCTAAACAAACTCTGCTTGGGAAGCTTCCATGTAAAGAGAGAAACTTGGGAGATGATTTACAATATGATAATGACAAATGCATCTGTCAGCTTGAGCAGGCATAAGGAACTTTCTCAGATATGATTAACTAGTGATGATAGATGCCCGCTTTATGTGCTGACAGTTGGAGAAGCAAGCTAAGCCCAGGCAATAAATTCTAGAGAATCCATCATGCTCAGCATAGGACAAAGTGCAAATCCCTGCTGCAACATTTTCCACTTAAGTAGAAAAAAACAATGTCTCAGTGAGGAAATAAAAACAAAAACATGAAGTGACATATCAGGGGCCTATAGCAAGATAGTGTTGTGCAGAGCCAAGAACACAAAAATTAATTGATGTCTTTCAGACCATTTTCTTATCTCTGATCTCTACGCATCTTTAATTGCGGGTCAGCAACTCAGATGTCTGAGATTATGTTCCTTAAAGAATTCTTGTTTTCTCTTTGATTTTTTTTTCATTCATAAATTCACCTCTTTTTTTTTTTTTTTTTTTTGCCTGCTAAAATGTCACAGACACAGCCAAAGCAGAATGAACCAAATCCCAGATAACTATCTGAGTGCTGGCATGATGTTACTACTATTTTTTCTTAAAGCCACAGTATCAAAGATCTATAATTCTGTTCTTTCTAGATTAGAAACTATAAATTTTAGTCATTGCAGCCTACAAAAACAATTGTTTCCAGCTTAGTCCCAGCTGAACTGTGTGTGTTCAGAGTGCTGCTGAAACACTGGAGCAAATTGCTTCTGGAAGCATGAAGGAGGATGCCATTGGCTTACAAAATGCAGTTCTTCACTCACTGTGGAAAAGTAGTTCTCCACAGTGCAGAGGACACAGAAAAAAAAACCTATGCTGCTGATTTATTTATTTTTTCAGCTGAAGCTTGATATAATTAGATCCTCAGTCATGCACCTGCAAAATTTGCAGTTTATACTGCCTTTCATTCTATGTTACTATACTGCTAAGAGTGTTTGTAGATATCTGAAAGTATACTCATGGAATTCTCCTCTGAAGGAGTATTATTTTCCGTGAGCCAGCAATATGTCCGTATTGCCAAGAAGACCAAAGGTATCCTAGCTGCATTAGGAATACTGTCATCAACAGGTCAAGGAAGGTGATCCTCTCTCTCTCTGCTCAGCCCTGCTGAGACTCTACCTGCTGTGTTCTGTCCATTTCTGGGTTCCCCAGTACCGCAGACGTGGACATGCTGGAGAAAGTCCAGTGAAGACCCATGAAAATGGTTAGAGAACTGGAGTATCCCTCATATGAGGAAAGGCTGGGAGAGCTGGGACTGTTTGGCCTGGAGAAGACTAGGAGGGGCTCTTACCAATGTATAAGGAAGGGTGTCAAAAGAATGGTGCCAGACTCTTCAGTGGTGCCTAGCAACACAGTACAATGTGCACAAATTGAAATAGAGTTCCACCTGGATATGAGAAAAAAACTACTTCTGATGCTGACAGAGCAATAGAACAGGTAGCCCACAGCACATGTGGAGTCTCCTTCACTGGAAATCTTCAAAACCTGTCTTAATGCTTTCCTGTGCAGCATGCTCTCTGATTAATCAAGTCATTTTACCCAGCTAAACTACCATAACACAAAGAGCTTCTTCATTTCTAATGTACTAGACTGTGAGTAAGCAAGTTGGTAAATAATATGTTTATTCTGATGTAAAATCTTAATTTTTAGCTAACAAATATATCATTTTTATTATCTTATAATCTTTGGTGAGTTCGAATTTTTCTAGAATAATGTCTTCTCTGTATCCTTTATCAGTAAGGCATGAAACAGGTAATGAATTGATTAACAAAGAAATAGATTCTCCAAAGTTCAGTTTGACTTTAAACATACTAAACTCTGCTTCATAAAGTTTGATATCTCTAATTCTTTTCTTTTTCTTCAGGTTGAGTATTAAAAGCAGTCTTCAACTTAATAATATAAAATGGCAAAAAAAAAAAAAAAAGAAAAAGAAAAAAATAATAAAATTGCAGCTCTAACTTGGCATTACTATCCCATTCAAGTTTCATGCATTTCTGGGTAGTCTTCTCAGTTCTGATTGAGTCCATTTTTAAAACAAGAGTTTGTTTCACAGAGAACTGAAAATATGCACTGTTCCCATTATACAGAAGGAGAAGATGAAGTAGAGTTTTGAAATGAGTTATTAAGTGGAGATGAAATGATTAGTTTAGTGTTGCATTTCGAATATGCAATACCAGATAAATGTCAGCTGCACTTTCTCCATAGAGAAAATAAGTAGAAATATATGAACTGCAATTTGTGCAAAATCTTATTTTGTTTGATGAGAAAAAATCTTTTCCTAGAATGCTAATTGCCTCACATTTTCTTGAAGATGGAAGAAAATCTGTAGAAGAAAACTTAAGATTAGCCTTATTCTTCATTCCGGTATAGTTAATTTCCTTCCTTAAATATTATTTACAAGATTTCATGCTTTAGAAAGAACCATTCCATCTTTTGCTATAAAACAAACTTACCCATATGTTTCATTAAATCTTTAAAAGAAAGTAAACTAACATGAAGAAATTAGTTTAGAGAAGAAAAGCAAAAATTATACTGGGCTGTTAAATAGATGGCTAGCATGTAAGAAATGTGAACCAACTCCCTGTCTTTACACAGCTGGATTTGTTCTCTCTTTTGGCATCATACCTAGAAAAAAATTGGTTAGCACATAGAAAAAGCCCTGTGAAGATGGTCTTAAAAAAATGGGACGTGAAATATCTGAACTACTTGAAGAATTCTGTTTGTAGATTCAAGGAGAAAGAGTCTGGGTTCAGACTTCTTGTTTCAGATGGATCCCTGCCCCAAAATGGCTTAGCACTGTGAATGTCTTACAACAGGGAAATGGACAGAGATTTCAAAACAATTTCTGTGTTTACTAGATCAGTATGGAGATGATCAGCTCACTGAAAATGTATGCTGATTTTTTTTACATTAACTATAGAAGGACTTTAATCTGAACATTTTTTCTGCTTTTAAGAAAATGTTCTTAAATGCTTTCAATTTGCAAGTCCAAAAATAATCAACATTATTGTAATATAAGATAGTCCTAAAATGCACTTTTAGATTCTTCCCTTTTCAGGAAATCATTCTAGTCAAGTAGGACTCAAGAATATCTAGTTGTTCTTCTGAACCAAAGGTCCCAATCTATTTTGTTTCCTGAAACTGAATCATTAAATGAGCTTTTTCTGTTTGTAACAACAAATTTTAATGTTACCTTTAAAAAAATATAAATGCTACTCACACTACCTTCTTCTCTATGGGATTCTTGCCATCTGCTGGCAGATGTTTTACGTTGCCTATTTAAAATGCATAGATAACTTAAAGGCAATGAAAAATAATGAAGAAAAAATGTTCAAAGTTGTCTTAATTGCAAGGTTATATTATATTCAAATATTGGATATTAATGTTGTGTGTCAAAACATGATAAAATGTATTTAATCATTGTTAAAATTGAAGTACCTCTTAACTACTATGAGTTTACACAGTGCATATTCAGCACCACCAAGGAAGCTTTATAATACAGCACCTACTTACTAGTAAAAATTCTAGTGATGACAAACCAGAAGCAAATGGATTACTTCACCTACAGATCATGCTTGGTCACTTAATTCTATACCAGCAATATGGTAGCATACAAACAAAGGTAAACTGTCTTGCTGGGTTGCTTTTTTGTGTACTATAAGAATTTTTGTATAATGTAAGAATTATTCTAGCTCACACAGAAACAGAAAACTATATTAAGTTGTCATTCTGATGCACTGAATCATAAAATGGTTTGGGTTGGAAGGAACCCCAAGGATCCAACCTCCCTGCCACAGGCAGGGCCACCGATCTCCAGATCTGGTAATAGACCAGGTTGCCCAAGGCCCCATCCAAACTGGTCTTGAACACCTCCAGTGATGGTGCATCCACAACCTTTCTGGGCAGCCTGTTCCAGCATCTGACTGCTCTATCTGTAAAGAACTTCTCCCTGACATCCAAATACCGAACACAATCTGGACACTGAGATTCATTAACCTATATGTTTAAATACAGTGATTTTAAAACAGCTACACATAGGGATAGGATCTATTTTTAGTCTCAGTGAAAAAATAAAGAAGCAAGTTGGCAACATTACACATTATTAACATTTAAGAGCAATTCACATACCTGGTTTTAATGTTTTGATTGCCACTGGGGTGGTATTATTCCACAGTCCTTCCCATACCTCACCAAACTGACCAGATCCTAACTTTTTCAAGAATTTCAGAGATTTTCTGTCTATCTCCCACTGATCAACAGTTTTATATGACAAATCAAAAGTAGTAGGAATTTGTACCTGGCAAAAGAAAATAAATAATATATTTAGATTTCCCCACTTTTTTTTTTTTTTTCAACAGAATGTATCATTTTTTTTACAATGTTAAGCTGAAACAAACATGAGTGTTTCCTGACAGCACATATGAAGTAAATTGAGAATATAAAATAAATTTGGTGTTTATAGCCAGAAATAAGGGATATTCTAAAGAAAATACCCTGACATTGAAAGTAAAAATTAGAAGTCATCCCTTAACAAGCTTTTTGAACAATCATGTCTTGATTGCCTGAACCTTGTGGTTTTGCCTCCATAATTACTTATAGCAGGAGTTATGAATCTGAAGATTTTATCACCATATACATCTATTAAAAATGGTATTAAGAAATTTTGATTTGGCATATTTTCTCCTCTAACCTGTTCAAAATTAACAGCTTCAAGAATGAAAGTGTATTGCTATCTAAACTTTCTGAAAATAAGAAGATCATCACCATTCCAATTATGTAAGCAGATATGGGACTGGCACTTTCTAAATGATACTGAAGATTTGGCTTATGAAAATATGTGCACACATATTCACTCTTACCTTTGGACATGGTTTTCCAAGCATCACACAGAGGCCATCACTGTTCTTACTGTAATGGTCAACAAACTCATTCAGAGTTTTAAAAGTTTTCAATTTACTTAAGAAAAAACCTCCTCCATCCAGTCTTCTGATCCTGTAGTGCTTCACTGATTCACCATCGAACACTAAGAAGATTTAAATATATTAATTTTACAGGTATTAAAGCAGTAGTACAATATAGTTTATGAACAAATCAGCAAAAGGGGCATTAGTTCCTAGAGGCTGTATTGAAGAAATTAAAGCAAATTATTTTAGTTTCAAAGATAGCATCAGTACAAATTCTTTTCCAAACCACAGACCACTATTTAGATAGCTTAGCATATCCAGTCTTCCAGTCTTTAACTATTCAGATTTGGAGATTCTTGTTATCACCCTATGATGTGACACAAAAATATTTAAGGACATAATTATTGAGGCAGTTCATGTTTTCCACCTTTTAGAATACCAAATCTTCCAAGAGAATCTAATTCAAAGTAATAATTTGATCAATTTTTAATATTTCATTTATCAATATTAGCATTCCAAATAGCATCTTCTGGATCAGCAGGCATTTTTAGAGGAAAACAAATATACAAACTGTGCTCCATGATTTTCTAGAAAGCACTCATGTTTTCCATAGGTTTTATTGAGTTTTGTATGTGCTTGGAATATGTGAAAATAAAACCAGTAATGCTCTGCTTTGAGTAGCTGATAACTATCCTTACCATTGAAATGTGGTTTATTCTCACCTACACTTCTGTAAATAAAAAGGTCTTTATCTTATTTAGGTGCATCTCCTGATGCTCAGTGTCCTTTTCTGTGATTATCACAGCAGATGTTGATAATATCAAAAGGAGAGCTATGTTTCTGCAGGGTGGAACTGGTGAGATGGAGGAGCAGCAGTAGACCAGAGATGGAGAAAAATGCACTCAACTCAAGCCTTGGTTAGGATAATTGGTTTAGCTCCTATCAGTGCCATAGCTTTTGGCTCTAATATTGACAGTGCTCTAAAATGAACCTAGCTAAAGAGAAATTCTGACTATATAATGCATAATTTAACAGGAAAGATGTTTAAGCACTAGGATATATTTTTTGCATCCCAAACAGAAGAGACATGCATGAGTAGAAGGTTTCCCGATGTGGGGAGTTTCAGGTGGAAAAATGTTCTGAGCTCAAGGAATTACCAACGTGCAATGACATTAAGTTAGAAACAACTATTTGAAAGTGTGGATGGGGTTTTATTCTCTTCTTTTTTTTCACCTGTTAGAGCTTGTTACGGGACACAGGATGCCCAATTAGAGCAGGAGTTACGAGATTAAGAAGCAAGACAAAACAGAAAATATCTACTTACTCTGGGGAATAGCAAAGAGGAGAAACATTGGAGCAGGACTAAAAGAGAAACATCCCATTTTGGAAAAAGTCAGAAATAGGTAAGAACAAGAGAGGAGAAATCAGAGGCTTGTGATTCTCTTCCATTCATGAAGCAACATGGTACTTTGCTATGATGAGTAGAAGAGAGCTCTAAAGGGAAGCAGGGCATTTCATTTGCCATGCTAGTCCTCATCACCAAACGCTACTCCTTTTCCATAGATTGGGTGGCTCCTTCCACACCCATTGGTTCAGGAGATTGCCATTATCCTCCCCTTCTCAGGGCCTTCACACAAGACAAAACTGAAAAGAAAAGGAAAGTACACGGAAAAGGCCTTCTGCTATTTACCTCTATATTTGAGCATTTAATTTTTAGTCACATTAGCAACAGTAAAAGTGTGCACAGCTACATATTGCACATAGAAACAGATGGTTTATATTACTGGTTGCTTTTAATTAACAAAGGTGATAAAAAGTATATTTCTCTCACCATTCTGTTGATTAAATAATAATAATAATAAAATCTTCCTCCCATAATTACTGTCATGTATAACCATTTTTCTACTGCACTCTGCAGTTGTCAGGCCCGGCCACCAGAGGGCATCTAGGAACTGTTAAAAATGTTATGGGATTTTATATCTGCCACAAGTAATATTTTTAGAGAGATTGATTACCAGTTTACAATTCTGCATAAGGACCATAAAATAGAACATTTTTAAATACAGCTTCTGAAAATAAAGATAATAAAATCAGAATTTCAGGTGGCCCTTTTTTTTTTTTTTTTTAAATTTAACATGTAATTACTATTTGCTCAACTATAAAATGTATACACATTTTTGTAATGTACGATTTGAAAATTGTGCTAAAGGAAATTCAGTAACAGCAGATTGAAAATGCATTGAATTTTTCAAAATTTAAAGTAAAATTAAACTGTCCAAATGAATTGCTACTTGTGATTCACTGAACAAAAAAGCCAGCAGGATGACTGTGTTAATCCTGTCTTAGCAATATAAAGTGATAGTATGTAGTTTGTCTATCTGTTTTATTCATTAGAAGTATTATATTTGTTACTTGCAAAGCATCTAATATTAATGTAAAAGTTGGTTTGAAACATGTGCTCTACTTTTTTAAAGGACACTTGCCTGAAACTTTATGGCTGCCCATATAGAGGTCAGACCACACCAGTGCAAACTTCTGACTTTATGTTTTCTAAGTCTGTGAGTAATGGTTACTGGACAGGAACCTGTTTATACTGGATTTTGTAGATACCAAGTGCTTTATCATGGTTAGTGATATTTTGCTACTATTCAGATTGTATTCCTCAAGGTGATATCAAATCACAACTTGCCAAAGTGTGCTCTTCATATCAAATTGAAATAAAATAGTGTTTGCCAACCATTAGGTCTAACCTTTTTACCTCAACCAAGGAGTGTGATCTGAACAAGGAAATAATACGAAACAGTAGTATAACCATAACATTTAGAAATGGCCAAAGAGAAAATTTCTTAAGGCTGTCAAGGAAAATAATAAGTTAGCCTACTGTATAATACTTGTTTGTCTTCACATTCTTGTAACATTGCTGGATTACGGTAATTTCATAGTTTTTATTTCCTCTGGATGAAGTAGGGATGTGTGTGGATAATTCAGAGAAAATTTCTGGGCTGACACAGTCTTGACCTGTGATAAGCAGCTGAGGGAAAGGCAGTGCTTGAGAGGGAATTGTTCATTGACATCCCAGGGCTGAAGCTGGCTCTGTGAGTCCTGCATACCTCATTGGCAGAGCTGCAACATACCGCAGCTTCTCAGCGCACAGAAGATAGAAAGCATGTGGAATTCTGGGAAGAGGCAGTCATAACCCCTTAATTCTTTCAGTGTTCCTTAAACACAAGCCAGGCAGGATGAGACTGTGACTTCAGCTTCACACAGCATGACAGCAACTAGGTTTGAAGACTGCAGTGAATTTACCATCTAATTCCTTGCCCTTTCTGATGTAATTATGGCTCTCCTTAGATTTCTTCATGGTTTTGGCTTAACAAAAACATTCTCCTCTCCCTCCTTCCCTTCTACATCAGTTTAGGCCATGGAGAAATACATTTTGCAACCCCAAGGAAGTTAATAAAATAATTTGTTGCCCAAGGCAGCAGAAGTAAATTTTATGGTGGCATCAGTGAAGTCCATATCCTGACCAAATGAGTAATGGAGACACTAAGACATCATACTGCTAGCACCCCAGCACTTCTCCCTCACCACTCACAGTGCAGAGTAGCCAGCAGGAAGGGAGAGTGGGAACTGAACCAGCCTGGGGACCACAGACCTTAATTCTCTCCTATCCTTCCCCAGAAGGAGGAGGAGTTCTAACAACAGGACCATGGCCAGGTGACCCAAGTGAGGCTGGGAGCAAAGTAGCTGCTTGGATCACTCCCACCAAGAGCATTTTCCTGCTACAGCCATGGTTTTGTCACTCCAATCAATTTACTTCCTTAAATTATTATGGTTTTGTTTTGTTTTGTTTTCCCTAGGCCTAAAGGCAATCTGGACTAGTGGAAATCACACAATCTCTTTTTATAGGAGCAAGAAGAAAAAAATGCCTTGTCATTTAATGCCACCAGATACCATTATTCAGTAAGGGATGAAATAGAGAGCCTCCTGCTATCATTGGCAATGACACTCAATTAAGCTGAGCACATCTAAATTATGGCTTTTAATTAAGAAGAGGCAATGTATAAGATGGCACCAACATGTTTAAAAGTTAATATATTTCACAGCAGATGCTGGAGTCATCAACATAAAAATCTGTCTATAACATGTGCATTTTTAAAATGGGAAAACCTATTTTTAAAATGTCAAACACTTTAAAATGATAGCAACACAGTGCGTGATCTAGTTTGATGTATTTTCCATTTAACTATTCACAGCTCTGAAAAAGTTTTCTGAACATCACGTTTGGTTATTAATTTAAGTTGTTTATAATTAAAATCTTTTACGAAATATGAGTTATCCCATTAAGGCAAGCTGGAAGTGAAAATATTCCTTTTAATAAAAGGCAGGCTTCATTGATTTGTTGTGGGTTTTTTTTTCCTGTTTTGTTTGTTTGTTTTCTAAAGATATCCATTTATTTCTCTTATTAACATTACATCTCTTATATTTTGCCCATATGAGTGTGATATCAGACATGAATATCAGGAAATCAGTTTTTGAAAGCTTGGGTAAGAATCTCTCTTTCTTTTCTATTTCTTTTCTGTTTTAGATTTATTATATTTAAATGTAAGACTGGACAGAGATTAAAAAAAAACACTTTCTGATAGACTTTAATTCTGAAAGGTAGGTTATCACTCTTTAACCATTATCACCATCTAATCTGGAGTGAAATCAAAGCAGCAGTAGCAGGAAGAGTAAACTCAATCAGTCCTACAGAGGATGAGATCTTGGGGTTTAGTGGGTTTTTGTTGTTGTTGTTTTTTCTTGTTTTGTTTTTTATTTTGGGGGTTTTGAGGTTTTTTTGTGGGTGTTTTTTTTTCCTGTGCAGAAAAAAAATGGAAACAGATATTAGAGATATATTCCAAAATACCAAGTTATTTCTCCCTGGTCAGTATGACAGCTAGCATAGAGATATCTGAGCTATCAAAGACCTCCTAAAATAAATAGTCCTGAATCCCTATTCCTTGTGTTCCTCTTGAAAACAGTGTTTTGGCGTGTCAGGTTTGAGGGTTTGGTAACTTCTGATGGAATAAATAAGAGGGATTCAGAAAAATTGCTTATTTCTTAGTATCTCAGGGATCTGAACAACTTTCCATCCAATTACCTCTTCCTACAGTACAGTTCACTTGAACATTTACTTTTGGGAGATCACGGACTACATCTTTCAAAGTAGATATAAGTAATGAGATTATGGACATATAATATCTCAACCACCATGTATACCATTACAATGGAAGCAAACAAATAGCACAACACACATGAGGCACCATTCAGTCAAGTCTGTTCAGTAAGCAGCAAATAATATTTAACTTCTTCAGGATGAAGTAGCATGTTGAGGCTAAATTACATTCCAGCCTGGGAAGATGCTAAAAGGTCTAGCAGCAGTGGTAAATTGCTTCATTAATACTGTCTACAGACTAGACTGTGTCAGAGTTTATTTTCTTTCTATTCCTAAAAGAGTACAAATATTTAATAAATCTGAGATGGCACTTGCATACATGCTCAGAGGACAACCCACACGTGTGCTCAAAGGAGGGCTGCCTGCTGTAGCTGGAGCTTCACCCCCACATATATAGTGCTCTTCAGTTGTTCTTTCATCTAACAAACCAGCATGGAAGAAATCCAAATTGATGATTTCATATCTTGCTGTTACAAGGCATCATCAAATCCGTTCCCAAAGAAGTTTACACAGAAACTTGAAAAAAGTCTGCCAGAAGCTTACTTAGTTGAATTAAATATAAAAATCAAATACCTTATAATATCTTTCCAGGAAAAAAATGAACAGCAGTATTAAAGGATGGTCTTATCCCATCATAAATGCTGCACTGATATCTATTTTCATTCTCTTTGACTTTTCTCTGTGCTACTTCTTTTGTAAGTAAGGTACTGTTGCCTTCATCTTGGAGAAATAGTTGGGAGGCAGGCCAAGGTATTAAGATTTTGAACCTTTTCTAGCAGGCTACAGTTGTAGAATAGAAATAATTTAAAAAAAAAAAAAAAAAATTGCATTTCCATCCCCTGCATGCACAAGCATAAGAATTTTCACCAATATTTATTAAGATGTCATGTATTCAAGTGCCAGAATTAAACAGATAAAACAAGCATAGCTATCCTTCCCTTCCTAATCATATTGTTAAAAGTCTAGCCCAGTCCATGCATAAAGTCAGTTCACTGGAAGCTGAAACCACGTAAGACAGGAAAAAGTTAGCACATAGAGGGAAAGCATTTTGAACAGCCTGTGGCTATAATACAATCTTCGGATAAAAGGGTATGCACACAGTGAGTCAGTTCTGTCACAGTTTGGGAGCAACCTAATTCCTTGTTTATGTTAGTTTTCAATATCAGTGCTTCTTAGCAAAAACAATGTTCCTTGAGGTCCAGCTGAAAAATGTGGAAGTAACTGTCCCAGAGCAGAGTATATCATATTTATTTTGTAAATTCTCTATTTCAAACTACATATTTCCTTGTCTTTGTAATAAAAAGCAACCTTCCCAGACTATCACAAGACAGTGCAGCTATACACCCTTTCCTTGTGATATAGAAAGAGAAACCAAGAGTATGTGAACAAAGACTTAGTGAACAAAAGTTCACTAAGCTGCTTAATGCATTTTCTGGTTTTGCTTAGAAGGTGAGTAACATAAACATCCAGGTGAAAGAGGAGTAAACGTGAAAGCATCTGCTTATACAAGAGGCCTTTCCTTTTGCTAACATAATTCATCATAGAATCATCATGAAATCATTTGTGTTGGAAGGGATTTTTAAAGGCCAACTACTCCAACTCCCCTGCAATGAACAAGGACACCTACAACTAGATATTCTCAGGATCCTGTTGAGCCTGACCTTGAATGTCTATAAGGATGAGGCATCCACAATTTATTCATGGACATCAAGATTCTTTATCGTCTTATAGGATTAGAAATGTTGAGCACATTAGAAGGTTTGAGTGTAGAAACTCATTGTCTGAGGGACATCTTTACACTCTTGATGCACACTGGTAAGACAGGTTTGATAAAAAACGTCCATAGAAAAGAACCAATTATAATCATTTCCATCTATTCTGACAGATATATATTACACACACAAAAAAAAGATGGCATGTATATTTATGCAAGAAAATAAAATAATAGTATTCTTATTTGAGTCTTTTGGATCAAAATAACAGACTGAACGTATATTAAAAAAGAAAAAAAAAATCACCGTAATTCTTTTTTACCAATGCTTACAGGCAACTTTTCAATCAAGTAAAACTGATTCTGATGTACAGCTTTGAAATTCTTCCTATCATTTTGCCTCTGAAAACAAGCAAGCATGAGCCTGAGGCAACAGAAATCCCATTTTCTTAAACACCAGATATTTTCTATAATATGTTTAATTTTTATTTTGCATACAAGTCAGCACCATGGTGTAGAGCAATAAGGCATTTTTGGCATAAACTATGAAAACATCACTTATATCAAGGCAAATGAAGGCTGGAAGTACTAACCACCTAATTTTTTGTTCTGAACTTATTAATAAAGAAGCTCTATAAAAGAAAAGTTAGTAAAACCTCAAATGACTCTTGCAATGTTTTCTTTATATATCTCCTCGGAAATAAATATCATCACAAATTTTGATTTCAGTTCCATGTACATTGTTTAACAAAAATGCAGAAGTCCAAATGAGCTGAGAAAATTTTAAAACACAGGTTAAAATAAAAAGCTAAAATATACCTGAAAGTGAGTATTCGCCTTTTAGACTTTCGCTTTCTCGGATTAGGAAGGCTCCTGCCCGGTTTCCAGGATACAACAGTTGCCTCTCAGCATCTGCTCGCTTGATTGGTCCAAAAAACCATCTTAACAAATAAAAACAATTAATTTTAATGTTCAGTGAAACATACTAGAAAGACAATTAGGTTTTATGAACTTGCTGTGTATTTACTAGAAGATAATGTGTGGTATGCTGATTAGAATTCCAATGGCGTGGAAGAATAGATCACAGGAAAGCCTATAAACCACATAGAAATTCATTGTTAGAAAATAATGCTTAAGCATTTGAGTAAAATCTGGATTCTGCAGCTGATGAAAAGTACTACTGATTTCAAGAAAAAGTAAATTGAAATGTGACTGACTGACCTTGTCTCAAGAAAAATTCACCAAGAAATATTTCCAATGCTATCATAACAGAAAGCGATGCCAAGTCAACTGATGCCATTTGAACAATGTAGAGATGCAAGTAAGTAATTAATCCTTATGTTTTAAAAGTCAAATTTCCCCAAAGCTGCAGAGATGCAGTAAGGTTCCTAGTGGCCGACTATGCTAGGACCTTCCTTATCCCACTTCTGTGTTGATATCTCAGATGAATTACTGGCAGTTTTTCAGCTCTGCTGCTGTTCAACAAACAAAAAAAACTCTCAAGTCATTGCAAATATCAGATCATCTATATACTGTGGAAATTATTCCTCTCTACTCCTTTCAAAGTAATTGCAAGACTTCTTTTCTATCACTAAGACTTTCCAAAGTTTTATGTGAGCAACAGGAAAGTAGTTAGCTCTCTTGCTGTATGGTGCTGAGTGTAAATTTAATTGAAATAAGAATGAGTCAGCATTTTCAACTGGGACGGCACTCAACTTTCATCCAACGAGCATACAAAGTACTTTCAAAGATTAGCTCTGCCCCTTATTTGAAGTAAATGGTGATATATAGTTATCAAAATCATGCCACATACTCACAAGCAAACTCCTTTTAAATTAATCAGAGATAAATCTATTATGCAAACTTTTAAGATAAATCAGTGTATCACATGACACATAAGTTGCCTACTCAGCTACGTGATTTGTCAGTTACTTGTGAAAAGTACAGGAGGAGTCATCAACAAATTACCTTAGTATCTGTAATGCTTCCAATCACCAAGAAAAATGAAGGACATAAATCAGAACATTGGGTGAAACCTTGGCTGAGCAAGCATGAGGAATGATAAATGTTTTTGTATGAATAAAGAAGAAATAAAAAGAGGTAAAACAGATGGTGCTAACCTATGCCAGGTATGCTTTATTAACAAAAGAATATGAAACACAGATACTCTAGACCTCATTTCTGCCTTCTGACTTGAAGTTGATTTGGATAACATAGGACTTGATACATAGTTGGCAAGGAAAAGAACCTAATTAAAAAGCTAGAATGTTTTAGTAGCTATTTTAATTAGTAAACACCTGAATTCAATTAATTAATTCATTAATTTACCTTAGAAAACTAAGTAATCAATAAGTGTTCAAATCCTGACTTACATTCTCATCAAAGCACTGAGAGGACAGAGTACAAGTTTGACACCATTCGAATCCTGAAGAAAATTTATCTGCTCTAAAAACCAGAAATTAGAATCTTTCTGAAATTTCTAAATGCACATATTCAAGAATAACCAATAATCAAAACCTAGCAAACAATATGGTTTTAAAGAATTTGAATTGAATTGAAACATTTTTGAGTAAAGAGGGATGATTTCTTCCATCTTAGTCCAAAGTCACTGAGTTTATAATAAAAATCTAGTACCAAAAGCAGTTCTGCAAGAATAAAATAACCCTTTAAACTCAAAGCAAATAAATTAACTTGCTATTCACATTTTTAATAAATGTACTCCAAATTTAAAGTCTATTTTAATTATAAATGGAAGTTTATGTTCCTTTTAAAAAGGTGTAAGGGCTTATTTTCATTGATTGAGCTTATGTTTCAACAGGCTTAACATTTTACTTTATCTAAAAGCATGCATTTCAGAGGAAAAAGTACTCTAAGGGATATAATAAATCAAAGTATTTGCGCACCATGAGATATTGTTCTGTGGAATGGGAAAGTCAGACCAAAACCCTATCCTTAGTAAATCTCTTTGTTTTTGAGAGCTCAAATTTAGATGAAAGTTTTGAAATAGAACTCTTGGAAAAACAAAACTGAAACATCAAGCACCATCCACTACCCAGGTTACTTAACCAGCACGTTCTCTGACATCTGTGTATCTCCACTGACACGAGGCATTTCAGGAGCACGTTGAAGTAGCAATCCATACATTATTTCATTCTAAACATCCAGTCATAATTTGGATGAATACATGAAACAAATCTGCTTGCAGCCTTCACTACTGGCTAGGCCTTATCAAGCCCCTTTTCTTGCCCCATTACAACTAATGCTCTAGGATTTGTTTCTTTCCTAATTCTAAAGCAAGATGTGAGCCAAGCCTTAGCCAAAGATACTGGCGAGGGCTAGACAAATATGTCCTGAGAAGACACATATTTCTAGAGCCTCCACCTTCTTTGAGTGGCTACAGTGCCACCTTTCTCCAAGTCTAGTACTCACCTCTCTCCTAATTCTACCATTTGCTTTTGCACGGGAGGACCCACAGCCAAAATTTCCCCCCCCCCAACCATGACTGAAGTTAAAAAATTTTTATTGGAGAAAATTTTTGGCAGCATACTCTTTCTTTGGGCAGCGTCTTTACAAATTCACTCCAACAAAAACTCTAAGCTCATAACTAAAGAGGAGTGTCATCCCCATTTGAGACCTGACCAAAATCTTCTGAATTAACAGCTGTCATCCTTCGCCTTCTTAGAAATTTCGCCCGGTCTGTCTTCCTCTACTCTTGGTTAGCCACACGAAAGACAAGCATAGAAAATGATGTGGAAGTTCAGGCTATCAGTATTATCAGTAGAGCTCAACAGCTCCCCACCTTTATTCTCTGTCTTCACCTACATTTAATATGCACAGGAGCAAAGTCAAAATCAGCTCCACAGCATTGTATCTCTAGGGGCTGTATTTGTTTTAATAACTAGCTGTGTCTGAAATGAAAGTGGATTATTTGTTTTTCACTCAAGTACTGGAAGTAAAATAAAACTAGAGGCAGAGGTCCATAACATACTTTGAATTTTATGAATGCTCAACTAAAAAGGAAAATCCTGATAGCCAGATCATCAGTACAGAAGGACTACTTGGCAAGATCATTCAAAGAGTGTGGAAGTATAACAGAAAAATAGCAGGAAATCAGTCACATGAAATTGTTTTTCAAAAACACTACGTTTGTTAAAATTGATAGCATAATCCTACCCTTGATCAGCACTTTGTGGCATAAGGGCATCCCACTTCTCGTTTTTCTTAAGTGTTTGCAACTGGAATTTACACTCTCATATTAGGGTAAATCTCATGATGCCACTAAATCTCAGCAACTTGGAGTGTTTGTTTTCATACCCATGATTCCTGCTCAGAAATCTCCATTACAGAAGAAACAATGATGACAAATATGTTAGCTGGCTCTCCAGCACAATAACTGTAATATGTTAACTGGATCGATAGTGCTAAGCTATGAGGAGAAGATTTCTGAGACAAGGAATCACTGTAATTAGAGCAAAGGTCTTAGATAAAGATAAAGAAAAATAGATTATGTTATATATAGTGCAACCAAATATATTGTACTTTCTTGTGGAATGCAGAAGGCTAATACAATAACTAAAACCATTAAAGAAAAGCTTCAGTGGCCTAAATTATACATTTTTAAATGCCTCAGCATCTACATTTATAGAAAGTTGTAGATGCAAAAATCAAGAATTCTGAAGTAAGAAGATGGTAGTTTTCATCTTGTTTTCATGGCATCAAGTCAGCCATTTTCAGGAAGGTCCAGTATATCTTTTAATTACACGGCTACATCCACTGCTTCCTATAGGTTGAATATGAGTGCTGCTCACTGAATAGTTATCCTGTACTTTGTTTTGTCAGTGCATAGATAGAACTTACTTACTGTCTATTTTAGTCTCTGCTCTCAATACCAGTTATAAAATTATATGAATGGCTAATTTCCTAGAAACCTCTATTATAGCATTTTTTATTATATTATTTGCATACTTTACAAATGTTCATTTATTTTGTGGCACTTTTGTTTGTAAACTGTTATTTACAGTGGAGAAAAACTACAAAAGGGGACAAAGGCAAGAGAACATTATCATAAAAATTTTCTACTAATTTTGAATATCCAATTTGAAATGCCTAGAGTCTTTCAGAGAATTCAGAATTGTACTGTATGTAGTAGTTCAGTCAGGGACAAATATTTGTTAACTTCAGGAACTGTTTCACATAAGACAAGGATAGGTGTGCAGAAAGCAAAAGAGAGAGAGAAAGAGAGACAGATCCTCTGGGTTCTCATTTAATTCCTTTCATCATATGACCATCCTGTGATCACTGTCCTTACTCAGCATATGGAAACCTGAACAGGCTTGCGTGTGCGACTCTTCACTGCTGTTTTCTGAGCAGGACAAAGAGTGCTGCTGAGCCAGCTTTTAATCCATGCCAGGTTTGCAGTCTGTTGTGGGTAAACATTCAGTGCAGAAGCTGGGACATAAGTTTACTTCTGGGAGCCCCCAGTGCGTCCTCTCTGTGCTGAGAAGAAGGCTTATTAGAATTTGACAATTGCTATCTGTTTGGTTATGATATATGAAGTGCAATTTTATTTCCAAATGCTTGGTTAGTATGAAGCAAAGTTTTCTTTGAGAGCAAAAAACATATACTTTTAATATAGAATAGCATAGCATAACTTAGCATAGCACAGCATTGTTCAGCTGGAAGGGATCTTCAAAGAACATCCAGTCCAAGTGTCTGAGCACTTCAGGACTAAACAAAAGTAATTGAGGACACTATCCAAATACCTCTTGAACACTGACAATCACAGGGCATCAACCACCTCTCTAGGAAGTCTGTTGCAGTGTTTGACCACCCTCATTGTAATGATTTTCTTTTGCTAATCCTTAGTCTGAACCTCCTCTCATTCAATCTGTGCCATTCCCGTGTATTCTGTCATTGGTTGCCCAGAGGGAGCAGAGCTCATAGCTTCTTGCATCTTTCCCCAAGGAGCTGCATAGCCCAGTGACGCCTCCTCTCAGCCTCCTCTTCTCCAGACTGGACAAAGAAAGTGTTCTCAGCCTCTCCTCAGTATAAATTTTCCAGTCTTTTGGGTAAGAAGAACCTGAAAAATCTAAGCTTAGGTTTAAGCTCTTTTAGACACCAAACCCTGCTTCCTTGCTACCTTCTACAGGCCTGCCTGGGATTATCTGTAATACCATGTATCCCTCATTGCCATTTATAATCAGATACTGAAGGATACATGGGACAAAATATAAAAGAAAGGAATTTAAAACTGTTGGTAAAGGAATGCATAGAACAATGTAGGAGTGGGGGAAACAGGATATTAAAAAGTGAATGTAGAGAGAACCATAAGATACCATTAAGGAGATGGAGGAAAAGAAGGGAGAAACTTGGAGCTAACAGAAGATGAAGAGAAAATAAAGACATAAAAAAGCTGAGGATTTCGTTTAATGCTCAGAATCTATGAACTACTGCTGCCTAAGCTGCTCAGGAAATGTTTGTCTCCAGATTATCCTGCTCCTATTTGGGGAAATAGTTTCACAGACTAACTCCCGCTCTAAGTGTTGCTCTTTACAGACCTTTCCCCTTTTGCTTTCTTAACTTTATTTCATCACTCGCTTTGGTACTCACCAAGAGACTACTTCACTATTCACTATTCACTTTAGTCACATGTTGACTAAAGCTCAATGTTAAATACATTAATACATAAATCTTACTTCCCAAACTACTTCCATCAACAAGTGAGTCAGAATAAGACTTTAAAAATGTAAGAAACAACGGCTTTCTACAGTCTATAGACAGAAATGAATTAAAATCTTAGCATGCTACAGTTTCTAACATAGTTTCTAACACAGACAACGCCTGAAATAAAAATGTGTTTAAAATGTACCTCTGCAGTGATACAGCTCAGTTCTGATTACTTATTTACAATACTCAGAAAGTAATTTCCTCCAAGGAAACTGGAAATTCAGGTTTTCAGGGACGATTAGGTAGGGCAGCACTTTTAATCTTACGCAACCACAATGCACTTGCTTCATACGTAAGGATCTGAGTCATGTATATTGCTCAGATCCTTGTTGCTGAGTAACTTATCAGAAGTGAAATGAAGACTATCCATATATACTTTGTGATGGACTGAGAGCTTCTGTGTCTTTTAACAATGACAGTGGGTGGAGTAAGTTGGATATTCTTTCCATGTGGGAAAACGCAGAATACATGAATAGTTCAGAAAAAAATAAAGGCTCATTTCCGTGCTGTCTAAATGCAAGAGCTCTATCAAAATCAACAGTATATAACTACTTTATGTTACACAAGTACGTAGAAATCCGCCTGTATTTTTGAAAGTGATATTTTGTGTGCAATGTATATTAAGTCCCATTTTACTTTCCATACTTTGAGATCAACATTACAAGTTTTCATAAAATAATGATTACAAAGAAGAATACACAGTTTTGGAAAAAACAGATCGCATTTTTTCTTGGCCTTTGGGTAACTTTTTACTAATATTCTTGTCAACAGTTATAGCTGATGGATTGGCATTTTTCAAAAAATACTAAATTTACTGTAGACTGGCTTATAACTGGTGAGATGAAAAATATAAGAGCTGATAACTGAAGAGATATCAGAAAAAAAAATAGATAAATAAAGAAGAAAGAAAGAATTTATACTTCCCTGTATGTTTTTTAAACAAAATATTATGTTTATTTTTGAAGGTACTCAAATTGAATAATTTTTAGATTTAAAGTTGTTTCTTATTTCTGTCCTCAAATGGAGTTTCTATTGAAATATAAACTGTTCTTTTTTTTTTTTTTTCATAAATAATTAAGTTATCTGAAAAGAATTACAGCCAAACGATACCCTACATTCATTCTCGAGCCATGAGAAGAAGGCAGCAGGGGTATCAAAAAATTCTAGGCACCTGAAGTCTGTTGTGGTCTATGGAATTGTTTTGTTTTGTCATTGTTTTTGTTGGAAATAGTAAGCTGTACCTGAAAGAACAGGTCTGTCAGAGGGACTTTTACAGTAAAGAACTGCGTGGGATTGTTTGGATAAGGTATTGTTCAACAGTGAGTGTGGTAAAATCCACCACAGAGATTGGCATTTCCTCTTACAGACTAGAACAAACTTATAGTCTTGTAAACATAAATACAAAGATTAGTCAGACAAAGGTCCATGACGCATTGGGTATATACCATTTTACTGCAGTAGGACATAACTACACTGGTGTGTAATCCTGTTAAAAGAGATTATGCATAATGTTATGTTAATTTTTCACTTCTCGATAATAACAGTTGATTGTACTGCAAATGTGTTGTTGAATCTGCTCTGAAGCCTGTTTTAGGGAGCAAACAAAAACAGAGCCTGGAGCAACGAGGTCATGCCTCCTACAGGAAAGCCTGTAGGAAATGAAAATTCTTTCTTAGGGCAGCAGAATAAGGAGAGATGCAAAACGCTTTTCAAACTATATGAATGTGGTATGTGCTCTAGGTTTTCCTATGTTTTAACAGTTGATGGATCCCAGCTGCCCTGTCAGTTGCTCTGTGGCAAACCCTGTTTGTGAATTGGATGTCTGCAGGCATCATTCTGGCTGAAATCTGCAACATTCCACATCAGTTTTTCTCCTCATCCCTCAGCATGCCCCATGAACACCGCACTCAGGAGACATCCCTCAAACTCAGGGGATGGATGAAGTTGCACCCCTACTCTGCCACATATTTGAGTCCATTCCAACTTCTGAAATGTACACCAACACATTCACAGAATCACAGAACAGCTGAGGTTGGAAGATACCTATGGTCCAACCCTCTGCTCAAGCAGGGACACCTAGAACATGTTGCACTGAATTACTTTGAGGCGGCTTTTGAACTTCTCCGAGAAGGAGACTCCACAACTTCTCTAGGAACCCTGTTCCAGTGCTGTGTCACCCTCACAGTATAGAATTGCTTCCTCATGTTCAGAAAGAGTCTCCCAAGTTTCAGTTTGTACCTGTTGCTTCTTATTTTGTAGCTGGGCATCACTGAGAAGAATCTGACCCCATCCTCTTGATAGCTTCCCTTCAGTTACTTATACACATTGATCAGATCCCCCCAAGTGCCAAGTGTTCTCTTTTCCAGGCTCACCTACTCCATGCTCACAGCCCTCCCCTTTTTCACCAAAGGTTTCCCCCGGCCCCTCCAGGCTTTTGAGAAAGGAGTCTCTTGGGGAAAAGCGTGGCTGCTGCAAAAGCAATCATTGTGCCTCTGAGACAGAGCCTTCAGGTCAACAAACCTTCACATCTTTAGCTCTGTAATGATGGGGAATTGACTATTAAAGTCTGTTCCCAGTAGTGCTATTGTACCTGGATAAGGACTTTATTTCATTTTAAACTTGTTCAAAAACACTTGTCTTCGGAATAAATGAAAGTTTACCATTGTCTATAATGGGCATTGTCTTGGGCTTTTTGTGTGAAATATAGCTACATAGTTGCTTTAAAAAAAAACGACAACCAACAAACCAAATAAAAAAAAGTATTTCACAGGTCCTATTTTCAAAATAGCATTATAAAACCTTGCATCAGTGCTAGTACCTCTGCACATTTGTTAACATATACCTGAACAAAAGTACTGATATACAGTTATAATATTCCCTAAATGTAGCAATAACTCTGCTATTCATAACAACTTTGGAACAAAGCTGAAACCATGAGCTAGCCTTAATGTTAAAGTGGTACAGAGAACACTAATAGCATCAATTGATTTAACATTAAGGGAAACTCAGAAGCACAAGAAAATTTTCCATCGTACATTCACTTGAAACATTACAGCCTTGAAAAGCACTGAATTGATTTTCTTCCAAAAATAATTCTTGAAAAATTATTTTCTTTTCAAACAAGTAAAATCATTACAGCACAGAAGTAAAAGAGAAGCCTTCAGAAACAAAAAGATCCCTATGGCTGTTAATGATGCTGATGTTATCTGCCCACAGATTTTGTGCAGAGCTCTCTCTTGGGCATTCACACAGGCACATACTTCCATATCCTATTGCCAGTAGCAGAATTCTGTGATCTTTCAGTTCAATTTTCAGTGGAGAATGATCAGGTCACTCAGTTTCCAGGGGTAATCAGAAAAGGTTGAGAGATGAGGAGGGTAACACTCTAAGGATACCTTTGACTTCCAGAAGAAAAGCTCACACATCCAACTCCATATCAGTGTGACATCTGCATGTATTATCAGTCCAAGATGCACAAATATGGTTTATTTCATAAGAGAGCATAACACTACAACAGAAAGATATCTCAATTTTTAAATAATTTTTACTCTGAAATTAGAGCAAGGTTGAGGTGATCTTTTCTTTTTTTACAGGAATTCAGAAAACCAGTAACTATCCACACAGAGAACAGGGATGTGGCCAGTCACACAGATAATCACAGAAAAAGCACTACTTTCAACAGCTCCCACATGCAGGACTCACATACAATATCTTCTATGTGAGCACAGACAACCTCATCACCTCCTCTTCCTGGGCTGGTAGAGACTGGGTCATTGATAGTGGTGCACAGGATAGCACTCCCCAGGTTCACAAGCACTCAGTATTCACAGCCAGATCCTTTTACATCCATTTCCACATCTTCCTACCTTTCCACCTCCCCAACATCCCTCCCCTGCACAATGCCTCACTGGTTGGCACAGTCCCACCAAACTCTCCAATCTCCTGGACCCCCAGCTTTGCATCTCCTCACCTGCAAAGTCTCAGATTGTTTCTTGAAGGCCCATCAATTAGTACAACTGATGCCACATACTGTTATCAATTAGTGCCACTGACTAGGCCTGCTCTCCTCACCACCTCCCTTATCATGTGTCAGCCAGGCTTGCCTGTTCTGTATAGCTCTTTTGACTAGAAAACATCAGAGCAATAGAGACTCCTGCATACCTTCACAGAGACTTTTGCTAAATAAAATGATTTGTAGTTTCCAAAGGGAGGTTGAGTTTTGGGAGTTCTCATCATTTCCGAAATTTGCAGTAAGCCTCAAGATTTCTTTTCGTTCTTTTCTTTTGTGCTGAGGCTTGAAATGTTGCTGAAAAATTTCTTGTGCTACAAATACAAAAAAAAAAAAAAAAAGTTTCAGGAAACTAGCAATGTATCTGCTTTAATGAGAGAAAGCTAATGAAAATGCTTACCAACATTATTGCAGATACATAAGTTGACAATGTAAGAAATTACAGATTAGAAAGTAATCTGCATGGAAGTAAAAAAAATGTCAAGTAGTGAATCCTTTCTGGATCCATCTCTTATTACTGAATTCATTGCTCTATTTTTCCATTTTCTTTGATTAAGATAAGTGTGCAAAATATATTTTTATGTAGTTTAAGTGATAAAAAGAAGAAATTTATTCATGATCAATATTTTGTTTGATCTTCTGAAGAAAAAAGAAACAACAAACCTGCTTCCTCAACATATCTGGAGAATTGAAAACTACAAAGATGTCAATTTCCACTCTAATTTCTTGTTACTTTTATGGCTTTCATATGCAGTATCAAGGTGTAAAACTGAACGTCGACGTTTAAGAACTCCCATGAATAATAAGTTTCTTAACTAAGGAGCTTTATTGCTTATTTGTCAAGTTCTAATACAAGATGCCTTTACATATGCTTCATAGAATATTATTTGAGCAATACTGCATATTGTTTTTTATCTTACATGTAAGTAACTAAGTAGTAAACATGTAATGATATTTTGTCTTATTTTAATATCACCTAATAAATTCTTCCTTGCTATGTGGACTTTATTTCCATGACTTGAAAAGGAGCAAAATTGTATTACAAATAAACGTATGAAACATGAACAGTCATACATTTTCTACTAATCTATTCAAAAAAAATGCACTAGTAAATTTTTATTACCTAACTCAGGCTACTGGAAGGCTGCATCTTCAATATAATGCTTGCAAGAGGCATCTCTGTTAAACTGTAAGATAATAGCATAACACATTCTGATCTAATTTCTGTTATCTTCAGTAAGATTCAAGATGAACTTAACAGTAAATTTCTCATAGTAAAGTAAATGACGTCTGCAGCACAGGCTGACTCATGAGCATTACGATATACAGAGATAGACAGGTGTGGCTTGTAAAGGAATGGGCAGGTGATCCTCACAGCACTGCTACTTCCTCGTTCGTTTCAAGAGTATGTTGGTGGGTTTTTTTTGAGTCATTCCACACTAAACAATTACCAGATAGAGAAAAGAAGCCAAAAACTTGTTTAGGAATGTAAAACTTTCTGTAGAGATGAGAGATGGGTTTTTTTGCTTTTTTTTTTTTTTCCTTTGTTTGGTTGGTTTTTGTTTTTTGTTTTCTTGCTTTTTATTATTATTATTATTATTATTATTATTATTATTATTATTATACCTTAGTCTTCATCTCCAAACAGAAATAAAGAGCTCTGCAATGTCAACACCTCTGCCTTTGCTAAATAGACTTGACATTAGGTCTGCAATCAGACATGGCAGTGATATACCCTCTAACGTCGCTTATATAAACGTTCCAACCTCTGCTGAAGTACAACAAAAAGTGGACAGGATTCTTCACTTTTTGTAAGATCCTTTCCGAAACAGAAAAGCTGGTATAGAGGGTCCTTGGCTGGACCTCTTACGGTATCTATGTGTATGACTTAATCTGTTCAGTGCAGCTCCCACACGTGTAAGAAAAGCCCCAGTCTTCTATGACCAACAGTGCTTTTCACTTATTACAATTCTTCACAGAGATATCTGACCTAGATAGTTTAAAACAAGTACAGCTTTAGGACTTCTTAGTCTGGCTGAGCTTCTGGTTACTATTTTTCCCTCCTAAACCTGTTCAGAGATCAGTGAGCTCCACACAGTTCTGTGCTTTGTTATGCAGACAACCGCCAAAGACAACTAGACAGAAAACAATAACTGTTGTACACTACCTGGAGAATGTTTTTACTAACAACATCATTCAAAATCAACTAATCTAGGTCATAACACACAACATCTATTTCTACTGAATCTGGAGGGGGAAAAAAAAACATCAAACAAGACTGCTAAGTTCTTCTGATTGGGATATTTTCTCTGTTTTTTGAAGACGTGCTGCAAGGGCTACGTGGGTTTCATGGTGCCATAAAAAAAAAAAAAAACTGCCCATTTTTTCAGCTTTTCAGGATATTGTTTTAGATCTTGACATGATTCACTGTCAAATCTTTCTCAACATGGTAATAGAAATTGCTATATACTAATTATAATGCGTAAAGTACACCCTAATTTCAAATAAAGATATAGTAGGAAAAGATTTTTTCATTTCTCCATTTAAACAGACAATGTTATATATTTAGAATACCATGCTAACAAGAAATAGGTGGCCTAAACTGGACAAATTTGTATAAACCGCTCATTTACAAAGCCAGAATCCTTTTGATTTTTTTGAGCGGTAATACATCTTTTCTGCATTACAAACAGACATGTAAATACTGCTGACACTTGACAAAATCTGACATATTGCATACTTCTGTGAACAGTCTCCCTTGGGTTATCATTGTATAGTTAAGAAAAAAGCAGAGCTGAAGAAAATGTTTGAGATAGGCTTGAAGATAGCATGGCAATTTTGAGAAAAGACCAATGAAGTTAATGAAATTCAGGGTCTTGTTCTGGTATTAAATTGTTTAAGTTCAAGAAAAGCACTTGAAAACACTTGGTGATTCAAAACTCTGGGTAGGTATTTCGGATGCTCTGAACACATGGTGAAGAAAACATCAAAAGCATAACTGGTTTTGCCTGTATCTCCAAGCTGTTTTGCATAGTCATAAGAGCATCAGTCTTCTATACTTTCTGCACACGTGCACACATAGAAGCACATGTATATGAAGTATATTCAAGTGAATACCTGAAATACATTCATCGAAAGAGAATTCATATACAGTCATTTATTTAAAATAAATGCATATTTTGGCAATAAATAATCCTTTTCTACTAGAAGTTGAATGAGAACACAAGAAATATAATACAGGCACGCCTGTTAATGAACACAGAATCATAGAACCATACAATCATTAAGGTTGGAAAAGACATTTAAGATCATCTAGTCCAACCGTCTACCTACCACTGATACTGCCCACTAATACATACATGTTCCTTAGTCTCACTGTTTTATAAGTCCACTTCAGTGCTAGGATTACTGCTGATTCTGGTGGTGTCAAGATTTTGTATGGTAATACAGAAAGGACTTGTGAGAATGACAGAGTGAGAGCACACTGAAACCACAGAGAATCACATTTGGATTTCTGAATTGTTCAGCAAAATCTAAGCTTTCACTTCCAAAACAACCTCTAGCCATTGTACCTGTAAATTGTAAGCTACTTTGTAAAATGACCCACATGTATGAAAGGAACTCCACAAGCCTGAATTTGCAGAAAGTCTGAAACAGGTCAACACAGTGAATGATTTCCTGTTCATACATAGTAATTTAGATTACATCAACATATGAAACAAAGTCAAGTTACAGAAAGGAAGGAATTACAGAGATTGACAAAAATAACCTATAAATCACTTCCGCTTTCAAAGGGTAGTGTAGAAACTCATTGTGGAATTGGCTAGCAAAGTTTTGTTGATTAGGTCAAGGACTCAGTTTTCACCAGCTGAGAAGTATGAAATCAAGAAACCCTAAAGGGAGGAATGATTCTGAAATTAGTAAACATTAAAAGTAATTGTGGTGCTCTTCTTTGATCTAATCTACTAGGAATTTGCATGAATTTACTTCCCTTAGCACAGCACTATTATGTCAGTAATGTTGGGTGAATATATGGAATGAATTTGACTTTCAATAAGCAGTCATCAGGTCCATCAGGATAGCAGGTGAGAGAGAGCACCCTCTAAGTACACTCTACCTTTCCTCCGTAGAAGAATTCATGTCACTCCAACAGTTTTCTTTACTTCTTCTAATTATTATTTTTCTTCATTAAAATTAACTGTCCAGCTGGGCTGTATTTGCTGCACATAACTATTGGCACTATGTCTTTTTTTTTGTTTAGTTAAAACAAGTGGCAGTAATAAAATAAGGGCAGGTGAATGTGTTACTATGGTTCCTGTTTATAGAACAAAATAACAGAAGGAACACAGGGAAAGTAAAGTCACACTCTTTGTCAAGGAAAGAATCCCAGACATTTCAGAAAGGAGACAAAATGGTCTCCTGTGGTACTTGCAGGGAACAAGCAATCGCCTAGTATTATCTTCTACCAGGATGGACAACACAAAATCAAATGGATTTACCAAACCCTAGCTAGCTCTGCTATACAGATCATCTCAAAATTTTAATTAAAAAAGGACTAGATATACTTTTATCTTAATAATCTTGATGTCTACAGGCAAAATTGAAATGATTAGGAAAAGCAGTGTAAGTTCTGTAAGAGAACATATACTGACTAAACTTACATAGTGACTCTGACAACTCTGTTATTCCATAATTTATAGAATGTTTCATGTCTTTATGTCCCTTTATTTGAGTTTATGGGGTATCCATGCACATATTGAGTATCAATATTTTCTTAATTTTTATATAAAACCATCTTGAAATCAGCTGCTAAAGAACATAGTCAGTTTGTTTTATTTCCCAGTTTTCCAAGAACTCATGTCATGAAACAAAGATTGTAAGTATTTAAATTAGTTGCTTTTCCTGTTTTGTAAGTTATGTTCACTTGCTAAAGAAAATACATAAATCTCTGATTTATAAACCTAAACAAACATGGAAAATGACAATGTAAATGTCTTTGAGCAGAATGATCTGTGTGCATATCAAGAATTTATGAAACTGCCTCAATATATCCAGGAAAAAAAAAAAGATAAAACCTACTTTTTTCTCTACTACTGAAGCTGTGCAAGTCATATTGAGTAAATTTCATATCTTAATACTGAGCTGTCAGTAAGGAGATAACACTCTAAAACTACATATTTTACTTTCTGTTTTTTTGAAAGCCCTTCCTGAGTACTAGATACTCATCATCTATTGTCATCAAATCAACGCTTGTTATTGTCTGCCAATGTGCATCTTAGCTTAGCTTAATTACAGACATTAATTTACAAAGTTGAGACTCAGAAACTGTGAAAAAATCACTAATTTCATAAGTCCCTCTATGTGCACCAGACATTGACTTAGGCTATTTCTGTAATTATCAGATCTGTTTCCCTAAACAGGATAGCCAGTTTTTCCATGATCTAGTAAGTTGGCCTTATATTTGAGAAATAAATGAAAATGTCCATTCTCTCTGCAGGTGTCCAGAAGCTGGATGGTGCTACATGACAGAGACTGTAAATCTTTCTCTATCAGTTCTGTGCTGGGACCAAGAAGAACAATACGAAGGATGAAAAGATGCAATTGAAACTTATCCTATTTCAACAAATGTCTATGTCATGGCTGTAAGAAATTGGCCAACACCAAAAGTGAGTGCTAATTAAAACTTAAATGAAATGGTGAAAGAAGTTAAATTTAAATTTCAGGCCGAGAATCATCATAGAATCATAGAATGGCCTGGGTTGAAAAGGACCTCAAAGGTTGTCTAGATTCAACTCCCCCTGCTATGTGCAGGGTCGCCAACCACTAGACCAGGCTGCCCAGAGCCACATCCAGCCTGGCTTTGAATGCATTGACGAACAAGGCATCCACAACCTCCTTGGGCAACCTGTTTCAGCGCATCACCACCCTCTGAGGGAAAAACTTCCTCCTAATATCTAACGTAAACCTCCCCTGTCTCAAATCAAAACCATTCTCCCTTGTCCTTTCACTATTCACCCATGTAAGCAGCCGTTCCCCCTCCTGTTTATATGCTCCCTATAAGTATCGGAAGGCCACAGTGAGGTCTCCCTGCAGTATTCTCCAGCTAAACAAGCCTGATTCCCAGAATGTGATTAAACATTGAATTTTAAATAAAGAGACATTATAATATCTTTTTCATCGTCCTTGTAATTCAGGCAAGGGTTCATCCATTAAAACACAATCACAACTGTTGTTCTTACTGTTTCAATAGGATAATAGAGGTGTGAAATACATGGGATGGGTGAAATGGAGGTCATGGAGGAACCTGAAGCAAGAGATATTCCAACTAGATACAAGTCTAAAAATCATAACCATGAGGTGAAAAACTTGACAGGAAATAGTTCTAACCAAATGCGTCTAACTTTATCTTCGCCTTGTTTGATCTGGGCTGATTTCAAACTTTCAGATCAGAGGCCCTTTACAACCTGAGTTAGCCTAAGTTATAGGAAATGTATCTGTATGGATTGACAGGAGACAGTGTTGCATATTTAGTTTTGTTGAAGGTCAATGCAACCAAGTGACTTAGAAGGAAAGTTGAGAAAAGACAGCAGGTCTAGCCAGAATTGTTTTGGTATGAAATTAAAATCTTGTTAAATACTTTGGAGGAATTACTTTGTCTGAGAGCTGTAAAAGATCTCCATTTCTACTGCTTGCTATTTTTAAAAATATGGAGGGGAAAAAAAAAAAAAAAAAAAAAAAACTAAAGAAACCAACCAACCAATTGCATAAAACTTTTCTCAGAACTGTGTATTGATTATTAAACAGAGTAAGATATATAAAAAGAGTGTAAGAAAATAAAATTGATTCTGCATACAGAAAAGAAAAAAAAACAACAAGGTTATGCAGTAGAGAACTTTACACAAGGTAACTCCACATATGATACTGAAGATACAGAATGATAAGAGGAAGCCTAAAAGCTGAGACTCTGTTGTATAACTGAGGAAAATTACTTTCAAAATATTAACTGCAAGTGGCAATCTTAGATGAGTTGTAATAAAACTACTTCTTGGAAGAGAGCAAAGGCCAAGGTTGGTTGAATTAGAGCCTACCATCTTCTCTCTAGTGGTTCAGAAAATGTCTTCCCTGCAGATTGATTTCTGCAATTGGAAGAATTCTTTTGAACACGACCACTGAAATTGTTGTCTGCTTGAATATAGAAATAGCAACAGCTGGACAGACTCCAAAAATTAAGGTTTTCAGGTTTGAGAGAAATCTTACAGTTGCCCTAAGATTTCTCTATCACAAATCCTATAGTGGATAAAAGGCGGGCATAATCATATGTAAGCCAATTTTCCTAGCCATAAGCAGTACAGTGGGCAGATCAGATTGGAGATAATATTTCAGGTCTAGATGAGATTTAACTGAAAATCTGCAGTGTCATTTCTTTAAAACCAAAATGAGTTATAATGCCATTTCTACTGTCTTTTTCCAAGGCAGTAATTTTTTGCCACGACACACTTCTTGCATGGCAGTCAGTGTTATTTCATGCTGCCTCTGACTGCAGCATACAAAAGTAATTCTGCATCCCAGACTAACGTAGATCCTACTCATCCTCACTAGAAAGCCAAATAACTGATTTCATGTGATTTCTTCTTTTGTTCTGAATGGTAAATAAGATCAGACCACTTTTGAAGGAACAGAACATAGGCAGCATAGATAAACCCTGTGGAACTTAAAGAAATACAGTCCACTGCTTTGCTTTATCCAGTTTTTTTCCATTTCCTATACTTTAGTTAACCTTCAGTAATCCTGAGAGTGATTTGCTTATAAAGAAACAAGCCATTAAAAAATGGTATGTTAGAGACTCACCTATCATTTGCAACAAGATTTAATGTGGAACTTCCTGAAACTGTAACTAAATGATAACTCTGCAACAGGTTAGGTTGAGGGCTATTTGGGTAAAGGGTTGTACCTTGAAAGCTTCTGGTCCACAATCAGTATTACATGAATAACAGTAGGAACCATTACAGTGGTAACCAGCCTGAATATTTCCAAATGCTTCTTCATTGGGGGTATATATTACTTACAATACCACTAATCCCTCAAAACTCTGCCTTTTAACATTAATTTTCTTTCAATCACAGTGTCTTTTCCTCACACACATGGACTCAAACTCTTGCTGGTAGAACTACTGGACATTCATTGCTACAAGGTACTAGTCAGAAAAAGAAAATACCCCAAATGATTGCTCCAAACCCATTTAACCCTACAGAAAAGACGATGTGGTGTGTGTTACATGGGTTACTCACGGCTCAGCTTCAATGCTCTGTACAGCAGCTATGTAGTTGGCAGGGATGTAGCCCTGGAGCTTGCGGCCAGGACAGACTGACCCTTCTGGCAGGAGGAGCTTAGCGTACCACCAGCCCTCATGGGATGCGTCCAGCACTTCAAGTTTATCCCCAGCTTGGAAGCTCAAATCATCCTCTGTGCGAGCATCATAGTTGAAGAGTGCCACAAAATGGCAAGTGCTCACCAAACGCTGGCCAGGCAGTGGAGGTAAGGGCTTCCCTTTAGTCTTATTCACTTTGTCCTTCTCTCCTGCCTGCGAGTCAATCCTTACCACAGCAGGGTTGGCAAAGACCTGGCCAACATCCTCTTCCCGCTCATCTTCTTTCCCTGAGAATAAGCAAGGAACATAGGGCTCCAAACAGCTGCAGTACTTCTGACAGAAGTTTCCCATTCTGTTTCCTTGTGCCTTCCTGCTCCTTCTCTTCTTTCACTTTTCACAGCTGAAATATCCTTAAAGAAATTTTTGCCCCATAATATCTTAGCATTTTGAAGGATTTCTTTTCCTCCTCCTCCTTTGGCACAAGATGAAACCTTTCGTGGCACAGCTGGAAGCTCCTTTCTGAGCACTGCTGAGAACTCATTCAGGCAGCTCCTGATTCAGAAGTGAAACTGGAGAATTCATGCGCGAGAGCAGATGTGGAGGGAATTTCTGACTTCCTCCTCGGAACAGGAAAGCAACACACAAGCTGCCTTTGGGCTGAACTTTCGGAACAGCAAAAGAACATGGATCCTCCTCTGACACAGCAAAAACACATTCAGAAAATCTAATCTATTCTGGGGAGTCTTCTCAGCTCTTTATGCATGTGATGGGGTATTCTTATCTCTTATCTCTTTGGTAATGATTAACCGAGCTGACCTGCGTGTCTCCTCAGCCTCCAGCATGGGCAGCCTGATTATTTCTTTTTGCTTCCTGGTCTGCGCTGGCTTCTGTTCACAGAGCAGCCTATGCCTGCCCAGGAACCTCACCTGGAACACACCTGCTACTTCTGCACTCTTACACACCCACTCTTTTTTTTTTTTTTATCTGGTTTTGAAACTTCTTATGAGGGGGGGAAAAAAAGTGATTTTACTACATACTTTATTCTGCGTTTTGAGGAAACAAAGTCACAAGCCAATAGCTCTAGGTGGATGGCTAATTATACTAACAACATATAAAAATAATTTCTGTTTTCCAGCCAGTGAGCAAGCCAGTGGAAGCTAAGTTAACCAGTATGCTTCCTTTCCTAAGGCACCTGTAAAGTTTCAAACAGACAGAGCATGGGTGTCTGACTGCTGCTGTGGCAAAGCAGCCTGTGGAACAATCTGCCACATTTCAGCCATGCAGAACAGGCTTTACAGCAGCTGGAAATCACCAGCCAATGGTGCATGTAATGCGTCGGGGTAAGGTATGAAGCACGGAGGACAGCCCGGCTATACAGCATGCTGGCATTTCAGTAAGAGGTCAACTAAAACCCACTTACTTACCCATAGCTTCCTGGTGATAAAGAAATTGGCTGCAACAATTCCCTTTTTCCTTTGGTCACGAGGCACAGAATCATTGAATGGCTTAGGTTGTAGGGGACCTTAAATATCACCTAGTTCCAATACCTTGTCATGGGTAGGACTGCCAAACACCCAATTAGGCTGCCCAGTTTCCCATCCAAAGTGAACTTGAATGTCTTCAGAAATGAAGCATCCACAAACTTTCTGGGCAAACTGTTCCAGCAAGAAATATTCCAAGAGATATTTACTTTTCGTAAGTGTAGTAGACAATACCCAATGACAGGAAAGGCCTGTGTTGAAAAAAAAAACCCCAAACCTGTCTCCATTTGTCTAAATTCAGTGAAATCAGAGAAAGCAGAAATGATGAATTAAATAATCTCTGTTTCCTCAGTTTGATCGTTAAAGAGAATTTTTTTTTTCCTGTAATTTTTCATGGTTCTTGCAACATAGGCTTTAATCTGACAAAGATTTGCACACATGCTTACTGGACAGAGCCTTTTCATAACGCCAATGGAGCCACCTGCATGTGCAGAATCAATCTCATGCACAGCTGTTTCCAGGAGGAAGACCCATCTTTACATTCAAGTACCAATACACATTCACATTAGAAATCATACTGCTTTCACTGAGACTACCCATATAGATAAATACAACCATAGCTTGAATGGGACTTAAGCCTACAAACATTTGTGTATATGAGTATCTTATCTCAAATAATCTCTAGCATTAAATTAATCTCTCCTAGTTTACGGTCTTTTAAAAACTAGGAAGGCTTCTGCTGAAAGGGATCAATAATTTTAAATCAAATTACTTTCTTTCTCAACCAACGCTTCAGAATCAGTTCTATTTATGAAGCACATAGACTATAATAAATAGTAATGGAATTCATTAATCAGGTTAAGAACTCGAGAAGAGAGAGAGAGTAATGGGACTGCCGAGAACTGCTGAGCAGATCCCAGAGCCCAGTGGGGCAGCATTGTGCTGTTTCATACTGGCTGAGCTGTGGTGGCCATGCTAGAGTGTTGCCTGCGCAAAAGCCTTCGATCCCTTCCTAGTGATTTTATTAAGAATTCTCTGCGTTTCTGAAAATAAAAAAGTACTCTTCATGTTTTAGAGACTATATAATTTTATCACAAGTGAGAAAAATTATGAACATATAATAAAAATGTTCTTGCTAGTTTTATTGAAAAAAATAAAATCTGATAAGTCCCATAATCTTAATTTTCATGTTCACAGCTTTGGAACAAATTAGGATAATACATGATTATCCTCAGCTTTTCAGTATGAACTATTGTACCTGAGTCCTGTGCACTGGTATTACATATAATTTAACAGGATAATATTTGCAGCACCTATTTGGGAGTCAAACAGATCGGTATCACTTACTGATCCTCTGAATATTCACTTAATCCATTTTGGAGGCTGATTGTCAGACCAGAAATTGTCTAAATAAATAAGCTACTAGCTGTAAATTACTGTGGAAGACTTAACCAGATATGTGAAGAATTTTATTAGCAGGAATGTTCTGAGAAGAACACAAGAGTCTCACCTCATTCTTATAACCAACGTAACTATAGGGAATGATGAATTTATTAGGACTAAAACAGCACATAAAAAGACTGGGTACTAAAATTTACTATTCTGCTTCCTATATTAATATATTTTAAAAGCTCATTAATATCATGAGTATTTTCTTGAAATATGCAACACCTTGAAACAAAGATGGGTCATTTATAGTCGGCATATGACAGGATCATACAAACTTCAATCAAGTAGCACATTTCTCCATCAAATTGCCCAGCTGCCCAGAGAGGTTTTGGAGTCTCCTTCTATGGAGATATTCAAGACCTGTCTGGACGCCTATCTGTGCAACCTATTGTACGGTACTCACTTTAGCAGGGGGGTTGGACTTGATGATCTTCTGAGTTCCCTTCCAACCTCTGCAACTCTGCAATTCTGTAGATTATGTAATTCCCCACTAAAGTAGATCTCATTGTTCCATAAAGAAAAAAGGACTATTCTGTTGCTATATGTTTGAGGATGACAGGTATCTGAAACTACTTTTTATATACTGTAAGTCACTTACAAAGCCCCAGGTAAGTAAGGCTCTTGCAAGGAGCTTCACCCCTGCATGAAGGATTAATTTGCAGTCCTCTGAATACATTTAATCAAATTCTAATTAACTTACGTCAATATTCTTTAGGTCTTGTTTATTCTACAAAACAATCATGTTTAAACACAGTAGTGAAACATATTTCTCTTGGTTGCCTGAATGGACAGAAAAATAATGTACTGTTGTGATGTGTTTTAGTAAGCCTAGCACAAACTTAACCTGAATCACATTAATTGAAGTGCTCTTGGAGTGAGATAGTGGTGTACATGAATTTAGGCATCAGAGAGAGTTGTATTAAATAAGTACAAATAAAACCCAAATCCATGATATTTCAAAAGGATTGTTTTAACAGAATTTTTATTTGTACATCATGTCATACAAAAACCATTTTGTATTAGTCTTCATTACAGATATTTCCTATACTTATTGAACTCATAGAATCATAGAACCATAGAATTGTACGTTCTCTGCACAGAACTGTTGGTATAATTACATAATACCTTGAAGATTTAGGAAAAAAAGAAACCTTTCTGCATCTCATAAACATGCAGCTCTATACTTCAGAAAAAAGAATTGAACATCACTGAATACTAGGCTTTGGTACTGATGACACATGCTGTTTCAAACAATTTTCCTATGCCATGCAGAGAAGAATTGCAGTCAGATCTGTACTCTCTGCTGGGGAAAATGAATATTCAAAGGCTGTGTCAACTGACAATTTTGTTAAGAAACATGAGTCAGTTTAAACAGGAAATTGAAAAAGAGAGCTTTTTGTCCTGTTAATAATATGAGGTCACAACAGAAGCAAATATTTTCATCTTAACTTGTTTCAAATTTTATATACACAAACAAACAAACAGACAAACCTCCACATTGAAAACTGAAGAATAAGGATATAAAATACAGAATTTGTAATTAAATAGTGTATGGAACTATTGCTCATAGCATCACTTTTTATATTACACAACCTTTTTGTAGTCACTATTTATGCTCTTGCATTAATATACATTAATCTAAATATTTGCCACAATATAACTGTTGTAGAAAAAAAAAATCATCTAATGCATGATGATAAAGCAAATTGAATGTTCCAGCAAAGTGAAATATTCAAATAATGTGATCTTTAAAGAAATCAGAAGAAAAGCTAATACATACTGCTCTGAAACTGTACTTCGGGAATAATTCAAGTGATTAAACATTTTAAAGTCGTGCTGTTGGTTATTTTTTTTTTTAAGACACTGATAGGAATGAATCACAGTGATTTTTTTTTTTTTTCATTACAGCTGCCTTTTCAGCAACATTTCTTTCCATTTCCACATTAGGATGGGACACATTACCATCACTTCATAGTTTTTTTATAATCCTTTTAATCGGCATTTCCATTTTGTTTCTGTAATTTGCAAATTGCCATTCTTTTTAATGAAAATAAATTACATGTGAAATCTCACTCATGACAAAACTGTTTACTCTTGATGATTAATCATGTTCCTGATTTGTATATTATCTCAAACCATAGATCTACAAAGAGTTATATTAGATTCTGTATTTTCCAACCTTAAATCTTTTGCATCTACAATGGGAAAACTCTGCCTATTTATATTCATAAGGCTGATCCAGTAATCCATCTCTACTCTAGAAACCATTAAAAGTACATTTTCAAGTGCTTTGTTGATGTGAGTTGCTTATTTGTTAGCTGAACTGGGGCCTAAAACAGGCTATGTCTGACAACAAATGAACACAGAGGAATAAGACACTGTCAAAGGGTGACAGAATAGAGACTTTCTCTATTTATTCAATTAGATCTCACTCTGCATAAACATAATACAAGCTGTGCCATTACCCAAAATGGGACTAGATCTGAGCCATTATTTTTCATTTTATTCTGTATATTCTAAATGATGTACAGTATATCATGTTAAAAATTTAAGTTATAGCAACCTCAGGATGTGCAGTTACATGTTTTTCATGTGAAAAAAGAAGGGCAAGCAGAAAAGGAAGCTATAATCCTGGTGTTTACTTCAAATCAATAGTGCAAAGCAGCAGACAAGGCAATTGTTACGTTTAGGAGACAATCTTAGACATCATAACCTAGCCATGGCCAAAGGTACAATTTATTTAGAAGCAGTTATCTTAAATATCTATCTTCAGAAGCATAGGTACAACCTGAGGGGGTATAAATACCAAGATTTAGGTGATTAATTTCTATATTTGATTTCATGTCCTTTCTTCTTTCTTACTCTGAAGTCAGTGGCAATATTCTCATTGGTTCTTTTACCCTTAGTTCATGTATCACACCATTTTTGTACGTTGTTTTGACATATAAGGGGGCTGCTCCAAAAGTAATGCCTCTTGTTTCATTATGTTGGCTCATGATGTCAGAGGCAGATGTTGGTAGTATGGCAGTAGAGGCTGAAAATTCCCTTCAGTATTCCATTACATTTTGTTGCCTTTTGGCAGATGGCAACAGAGGGGCAGTCTGACAAATTGGTGTCTGACATGAAAGTGTGTATGAAGCAGAGATGTGCCACTGAATTCCTCCATGCAGAAAAAATGAACCCATTGATGTTCATCAACGCTTGCTGGCTGTTTACGGACACCAAAGAGTGGATGTGAGCACAATGAAGCAGTGGGTGGTGTGTTTCAGCAGTGACAGCAGTGACATGAAAGACAAGTGATCTTGCACGATCTTGTGCGACGGCCATGCACAACTGTCATACCATGAAATGAAGAGCATCTCAATCTGCTCATCCGTGTGAATCAATGGATTGTGACCAAGGAACTGTGTATGGAGCTGAATATCTGCTTCAATGCATTGGAAATGATGGTGACAAAATTGGAATACCACAAAGTTTGTGCCAGGTGGGTTGTATGAATGCTCACACAGAAAGAACACCAATATGAAACTGAAGGTGACAGTTTCCTGGATTGTATCCTTACAGTGATGAGATACGGTATCATCAGTACAAACCAGAGTCAAAACAGCAGTCCATGGAGTGGTGATATGTGGATTCCCCATCAAAGAAAAAGTTCAAGATACAGCCCTCAGCCAGAAAAGTGATGTGCAGTGTCTTTTAGGATAGGAAAGGTGTGAACATTCTGGATTTACTATGTTTACATTTGTGTAGCCTCAGTTCACTCACACTTTATTCACAAAATAAAGAGTTTTACAAATGAAACTGAAGCAACGTGAAAAAAAAAATCTCATTCCTTTCCTTCTGTTTCCAATTCTTCTCTACCTGTTGTATCGTCTCTATGTATTTTCCTCCTTCTTTTCTCTCTGCTGTATTCTTTCTTCCTCAGATATGTATTAAAATGCTATACAAAAAGCATCCAACATAGAAGACATGGTCTTTATGAAACTAAGCAAAAAGGCTAGAAAGTAAGCGCCTTTAGTGATGCTCACATATAGTGAGCACTTGTGACAGATACTTCTGTTGCTGTAGACAAAACAATATAACCTCTTTATTTGACAAAATTTTTATAAATTAATATTCTTCTTTCTCTCTTTGCACAGCTTTAAACACTATCAAAAATCCTCCTCTTTCTGAGAATTGCAGTAAGCTCAACAACATAGGTAAATGTGCACATCATTTAAAAAAAAAAAAAATAGAAGAGATGACTGACCTTCATCACAGACTTGACAAAAAAAGCAGACTAAAAATCCTTTAAAAGTTACATAAATATGATAGAATCTTTTGAGGCTTAGTGTATACTTAGGGTTTTAGAATATACTCTTCTAGATCCTTTTCTTCTCCTTGCTATCAAAATTCAACATACCTTTTTATCCTTTTATCAGATAATTACTAGACACCCTCTAGAGGCCAAAGTAGAACAGTAAATACCAAATGCAATTTATATTCAAAATACACTCTTACATTTGAGATTTATAAGCATTGCTATCAGCATTTTATTACCGTAGCTCTGAAGAACATCACTCTCTGTGTCCAGTACACTCAGTAATGAACACATACAGAAGAAAATCTTTCCTAAATAGAACATCAATCACTCATTAAGAAAAGATGATATTTTTAAAAGATGAATAAAAAAAATATATCCCTACTCATCACAGTAATAGTTTGGAATTTGATCTTGAAAAGCTTAATGTGGTGATGATTTTAATGAATAAGTAGCTCATGTATTACTTTACACAAATAGCTGTGTAAAATTACTTTGTGTTTGTTGTTGCTGTACTCAGCTTTGGTAAGGGATAACCTGGAGAAATGTGTTCAGTTTTTGATCTTGTGTTTCAGAAAAAAAAGAAAAGAAATAAGGAGCAATTTGATAATGAATGAATATAATCCACTTTGAGAATGAAAGATACAGGGTTCAGAACAACTCAACTTTTAAGGAAGGACAAGACAAAAACAAAAAGACTGTGGGAAAGCAAAGAATGACAGCCTTCATACAGAAAGAAAACTGATGCATGCTGATATGGTTCCTACATCTGCTAGGAATACAACCAAATGTAATAAAAAAGGTGCAGTGCAGCAACAAGGATTTCGTTTTGACATGGAAGCTAAACAGGAAGAAAACTCACAATGTTTTGCATCTAAGAATTGCTAAACACTAGAAGAAATTGTCTCAATGGCTCTTTGCTCCTTTTTAAGAAGAGACTGAACATTTGATTATTAGGGATGTCTTTAGGGATGACTGATCCTACCCCAGGGCAAGAAGATGACTGCCTTTAGGTCTTTCCTTTTTCTATTATCTTTAAATCTGTAGTTTTACAGTTGTGGCATTTCCCACTAGCTGTACACACAGTTATATATTTCAGACTTGTCTTTTAAGTAATTATTAGAAAAAGTGTCAGGCTTGAAACACATGCTTGTGATGTACTCGACTGATGCAAGAATCCTCTAAATGTCTGAACTAGATTTAATCCAATTTCACTGATGAAGAAAATGAAACCAAAAGAGATTAAGTTTTACGTGCATATGAATACACTGTGAATTAATAGGAAATGTAGACAGAGAAGTCAAAAATTCCACTCTGAATTTTATGCTTAAAATTGTAAAACTACAATAATGGCAAGTTGACAAAAAATAGAAGACGCAAGATGAAGTCCCGTGGATCATAGGAGCTGCATATTTCTCTTGCCATAAAATATATAGTTTGGAAGTATAGTTTGGTATAGTTCCTAAAAAGTGTTTATTTTCATTACCATTTCTTTTGACTAAATGTAGCATCCATCCAGCTCAAAAAGAACAAACTCTCTAAGTACTGCTAGACAACTATTCAGGGTTTTTAATATAAAATTACTAAGAGTTTAGCTATCAGGTGTGGCTATTAATCGCCTTGACAAAACAATTGATTTTAATTTCCTTCTTTCATGTTGCTTGAGAACAGTCTGAGTTAGATTACAAGATCTGAGAGGGCCAGTAAGGACCATAAGCAAGCTTCTGAAGGTCCTCGAGGTATGCAAAAAGATTCTGAGTGCTTAGAGGATTATAGCCTTTATAAATTTTTAATAAACTTGTTGTTTTAGCTTTTGAGAATCTTGTTTCTTTAGCAGTGTGAGTCTTACTTCCATGTAGCGAGGCAGAGAATGTAACCAGTGTTGTACTGAGGTGCTAAATGTAATTAGATGTCCTATTCCCAGCAAGGTGTTAGATATTTTATGTACTTGATTCAAAAAAAAAAGCTTAAGCATCTATATTTTGTGCCATATAAAAAGGCTACTAAATAATCCAAAATATAGTAAAGTTTCTGAAACTAATGCAATTCAGTCAAATCTTAGATTATGATCAACAGACAAATATGTTCCATAGTCTTCTCTACCTGGAACAAGGCAGCACGTGCATCACAAAGGGGTGCCTTGTAGATTAGGTGATATTTTGCTAAACATTAAAGACCACTAAAGTAATAGTAAAAACTAATGGCTGCTTTTCAAAACAAATCTATTCTTGATAGCATTCTTTCTTTTAAACTAGGACATCCTTGAAAAGAGCCAGTGTTGTCAGATCTATGCCTACTGAGGCATCACTGTAATGAAAGTCAGAGGCCTGCTTCTATATATTCTTAGACTACGCCTCCATGGTTTTCTACAAAAAAACTGTTTCCTTCTAAGTGTGCAAATCTCAAAAACATAGCAACAAATCCTACAATCCTATTTAACTTCAATCCTAAAGAATTCCACTATAAGTATCATTTCATTGAAAATCCCCCAAAAACATGGCAAATGTGTGACTACCGCTGACAACTCTTGAGTTTTATTTTGAGGATGTGATTGCAGAGTCGGGACTGAAGGCCAGCTTAAAATTCCCTGGGCACTTAGAGTTTAAATAGGTATAGCATCCTCATGGCAAAACAACTCATCCTATTTGAATCTGAGTATCGATCATCTGAGGAAGATGACGCATGGGTCTACATGAGTACGTGGGAATGAAGTTAGAACAATATCAGCATTTGTCTGAGGGCTACTACATGCTGCAGGAAGGAAAATCGGAGCTCTCAGTAGCCTCTTAGATAAGCCTAAGACTTCAGCTCAATCCCTGTGTGTGTCAGTGGTTTGTGGGCTAGTTCAACCCCGTTCCGTGACTTGTGGGGTGGAGGGATCTGTAGATTTGCACCTCCAGAAAAGGGTAGAGAGATGGACCCCAAAACAAAACAGCGGCAACAATCTCAGGAGAAACAAACTAATTTACTAAATAAGATACCGGAATGCAAGATAGCACACTATAATACAGTATAATACAATATAATTAGAATTAGGGCTAATAAATCAAATATAATGAGAGAGAGTGTCTGAAAGGTGAAAAGGTCTCACCATAATGCTGAGGTGAGATGCACAGTCGTGTTGAACAGCAGGGAGGAGAGAGAGACGGAAAAAGGGAAAAGAGAAAGTCAGGTGACATACCAAGGCTTTATATCTGCTCCCCCTGAGCAGAAATGATAACAGTACAGAGAATAGTCTTCAGGGGAATGTAGTAGTTCTCTTCCAGGACAGGTACCCACACCTGGAGCATTAACTCTTTAACTCCCAGTGCACTACATGATGCTGTAATGTGGAATACCAATAACCAAAAATCATAAAACCATGACATTCTGTCATCCCAGGACTGTAAGAATTTGTGCTGTGAAGAGTCCAGGCATTACGTCTCCACAGTGATGGACATGCTTAAGGACTGAAACACTGTCAAGTTCAGGTCTGTGAAGCAAACTTCTACCTGCGCATAGAATGAGTTAAAAGCTAAACCAAGTGCAAAATTCAAGCTCTAGCTCTTAGCAGTGTGCTATTTAGTGTTGTTTTCTTTTTAAACAACAACAAAAAAACTTCTCTTTGGATTGACTTATTCTACTATAAAAGTAATTTCATTTGTTTCTTAGAAAACAAATAGCCATTATTATGAATGTTTTGACTTTACTTTTGTGTAAGCAGGTGCTACTTGTCTAACATGAAAATGTATCATTTCTTCAAATTATTGTTTAATATTTGCATATCACTGTCGTATACCCTTGCATTAGTATGAGGGATCTTTTCCTTTTTCTAAAATTAAAATCTTATAACCTAAATATATAAACAGATGAAAATGCATATCTAGGGAAGAAAAAAAAAAATTGAAACAACTCACAAAGTCAACCTACACAGCTTCGAGAAAGTAAAGCCGAATTTAAGGAAAGTAAAGCAGAGTAGCATGAGTGACGATCATTGGCAAATGACGGCAAGGAGGCCCTCACTGCATTGTACTGCTGCCCCCTTACGGACAAAGGACAGGATGACCATGAGGAGGCTGATCAGAGGCCTAAAAACTCTAGGTGACAAGTAAGGTTTAACTGTAGGAGTTTTGGCAGGGTTCTTTTGCCTTCATGTATGTCACTGGACTCGACCTGGTTGCTTTTGTACTCTGAGGCATAGAATTGCAGAATCATTAAGGTTGGAAAAGATCACTTAAGATCATCTAGTCCAACCTCAAACCATCCCTACCATGCCCAAAAACCATGTCCCTCAGTATCACATCTACACAGTTCTTGAACACCTCCAGGGATGTTGACTCCATCACCTCCCTGGGCAGCCTGCGCCACTGCCTCACCACTCTTTATGAGAAAAAAAAATTCATAATATACAGCCTGAACCCTAAGGCCATTCCCCACTGTCCTATCACTGTTACATGGGAGAAGAGGCTGACCCTCACCTCAGTACAACCTCCTTTCAGGTAACTGTAGATAGCAATGAGGTCTCCTCAGAATATCCTTTTCTCTGGGCTAAACTATCCCAGTTCCCTCAGTTGCTCCCTATAAGATTTGTGCTCCAGACCCCTCACCAGCTTTGTTGCCCTTCTCTGGACACACTCCATGGCCTCAATATCTTTCTTGTAGTGAGGGGCCCAAAACTGAACACAATACTCAAAGTGGTGGCCTCAACAGAGCTGAGTACAGAGATGATCACCTCCTTGCTCCTGCTGGCTGTACCATTTCTGATACAAAACCAGGATGCCATTGCCCATCTTGGCCACTTAGGCACACTGCGGGCTCATGGTCAGCTGGCTCATGGTCAGCTAATACACCAAGATCCTTTCTTTCATGCAGCTTTCCAGCCACTCTGCCCCAAGACTGTAGTATTTCCTAGGCTTCTTGTAGTCCAAGGGTAGGACCCAGCACCTGATCTTGAACCTCATCCCAATAGTCTCAAATCAGCTATCCAGCCTGTCCAGATCCCTCTGTAGAGCATTCCTACCCTCAGGCAGATCAATACTTCCTCCCAGCTTAGTGTTACCTGCAACCTTATTGAGGGTGCACTCAATCCCCTTGTTTGGAAACATGTTATTATCCCCGCACTCTGAACATACAAAGTGGTGGAAGCCTGTCCTGTGCTGAAAGTAGGGGGAGGCACAAAGAAAGGCAAAATCACAGAATCACAGAATCACAGGATTTGGAAGAAACCTCAAAAGATCATTGATTCCAAACATTCTGCTAAAGCAGGTCCCCTACAATGAGTTGTACAGGTAAGTGTCCAGATGAGTCCCGAATATCTCCATGGAGGGAGGCTCCACAACAACCTCTGATCCAAGGGATGGAACATCTCTCTTTCAAGGACAGGCTGAAAGAGTATGGGCTGTTTAGCCTGGAGAAGAGAAAGTTCTGAGATGATCTGATAGCGGCCTTTGAATCTCTATAGGGGAGTGACAAGAAAGAAGAGGACAGATTCTTTATCAATGTCTGTGGTGATAGAACAAGGGGAAATGGCTTCAAGCTTAAAGAGGGTAGACTTAGGTTGGATATAAGGAAAAAATCTTTTACAGTGTGGGTGGTGAGGCACTGGAAGGGTTATGTGGGCACCCCTGATCTGGCCACAGTGCCATCAGACTTTAAGCACTGAAAAAGTAATTTGAGAGGATGCTGTCAACAAATTAAGATGGCTCAAATATTATGGGGGATTTCAATTAAACACAGCATCATTCTGAAAAAGGTGCTACTGTGGGCTGTCAGGACATTTGAAGGACTCATCTGAAAGCAAAATATTGTGAGACACTGGAAAGCTTTTCAGACAAAAGAGAAAGAAACAAACCTTGGGTTGTTGGTTAAAGTAAACTGTTAGGAGCTTCCTGTTATTAGGTTGGTGCTGAGACACTGAAGATGAAGATGATATTCTTTGATTTGTATTCTTCTTTCCCAGAAATGAAAATCTATCCTCTTAATCAACATTTTCTGTATTTTCTGTTGTCACAGTTCTAATTTAACCTTCAGCCTCGTATACCTGAAATTTAACTTGATGAGTTGCTCCATTGCTTAAATGACTGGAAGTCACTTAAAATTAAAGTGCTTTTGTGCTGTAAATTGTGAGATAGCTTCTCATTACTGCTACTATTATTGTGCAGTACTCACAAAATCTGGATGTTCATGATTGCTTTTGATGGCAAGTACAGTGATCACACCAGCTGTTCCAATACTATAGCATGTTAAATTGATTTTGTAGTGAGCTTACATAAACATAAAATGTTTAACATGCATGGAAAAGAACACTATAAATTTAAAATGCTATGATCTAAACAAAATTTGGTAAGCTGCATGAGGCCTTTTGGAAAAATAAAAACAAAAACAAACCACCTTCTGGAACAGGGAATTCCCAAAGTGGGAGCTTGTGATTCTATGATTCTATGATCTATTGCTACAATTTTCAAGTCAGACAAACTGATTTATGCTGAGGGCAGCATAAATACTTGAACCTACTGAAGTCAATAGAAATTTGCACCATGTTTCCTAAAGTGAGTGGTTTGGGGAAGAAAAATGACCTCTTGCTCAGAGTTCCCTCATCTTGACAGCTCAGACCACTGCTGCATGCAAGATCCTGGATGAATCTCTCCTTCTGCATGTTCATATATCACACCATTTAATGTGGAAAACACACACACATATATGCACACGTATATATATATATGTACTTGAGCATATATATCTGAAATATATTGATGTCTCACTATGTAAAATGGCTGCTCCGAAAGTAATGCCTCCTACTTTATGATGCTGGTCCACAGTGTCTGAGGTGGATGTTGGTGGTATGGCAGTAGAAGTTGAACCTTCCCACCAGCATTCTGTTATATTTTGTTTCTCTGTGACAGATGGCAGCAGAGGGGCAGTCTGACAGAATGGCAGCATTCACTGCAGCTTGCTGACTGTGTATGGAGACCAAGTAGTGTATGTGAGCACAGCAATGCACTGGGTGATGCAATTCAGTAGCAGTGACAGCAGGTCACCTCTTCTGGTGCAGATTTTCACGAGTGTGGTGTGCAGGCTTTTGTTCAACGCTGACGAAAATCCATAGCTAATGGTGTTTGGCTCTGTTTAAAAACAGCATTTTGTAGTTGAGAATTTGTTCTATCAAATAGTGCTATTGTGTTCTTTGTGTTGTAGCTTCCATGGAAATAAATAGGAGGCATTACTTTCAGAGCAACTTACGTGCATATACTGTATATATATACATATGTATATATATTTATATATATATATGTACATGATATATAGAGTATTTGTAATAAATGGTGCACATATCCATTCTAATGCTGTTATATGTATATATTAATATCTGTGGGATATTCTGAATTCCTTTGAAAGAAGCTGCAATAGCATGGCCTGAGGTAACATCACACAATCCATGTCCTTCTTGCTGACACCGTACTATTAGCTTTAGCAAACCAATAGCATTCTTGTATTTTGATGACATCACTGTATCTAATCAGCAAAATGAATTCTAGAGAGGAGCAAAGAAGATCTGCAAATAAGTGTTCAAGAGCAGCTATCTAAGCATCCCAAGCCTTGGCCTCAAACAGGCAGTACATTCAGGTCCAACCACAGAGAACAGCATTAACTCAATGCAGCTCTCATTTGTTTTGCTTTTCTCCAAATGGAGCACTTCGTTAACGCCCGGCGAAGCGCCCTCGGGACGCTCACTCTGCGTGCGCCCACCAGCTGCAGCTACCTTCGGAACTCAGCGGGATCCCCACCGTTCCCAGCCGCACGAGGTCTCGGCGAGAAAGGCTTTTCTTAACCTCAGCGATCGAACGCGGACACGCGCAGCCATCCTCCGCCTCTCAGCTCTGCTGCCGAGGGCCGGGCCCCGCGCAGGTGAGGGCGGCCGCGGAGCGGCGGGGCGGAGTCGGGGCGGGGCGGAGTGGCTGCGGCCGCACGTCCCACGCCGCAGGAAGCACCGCCCGTGCGCCTTCCTCCTTCTCTTCCTCCTCCGCCTCCGCCCGCCTCCTGCGGTGGCGGCACGGCCATGCAGCAGTACTTTTCCCTGGCCGACTGCGAGGTGATGGGCTTCGATCTGGATCACACGCTGTGCCGTTACCACCTCTCGCAGAGCGCGACGGTGAGTGCGGGCGCTGCGCGGCCACTTCGCTCCGGCCGCCCGAGCGGAAGGGCGAATGGAGGCGTGCGGGGCCGGCCGGGGTCCCGGGTGCGGGGGGAGCCCCGCAGAGGGACGGAGAGCCACCGGGAAACGCGAGCGGAGGGGAGAAGCGGGAGCCCCTCTCTTTGCCCGCCTCCTCGGCAGGCCTCAGCCCGACCGGGGAGCACTGCCGTGTCTTTGCCTTGGAAACGGCGCCTCCGGAGTGTTCTCCTGCCTGGAGAGGTGCTGGGAAAGGCAGAGTTCCCCCCCCGTCGGATCGCGAGGTGGTGCAGGCGGGCGGTTCGAAGTGCACAGCGCTTTCTGTAGGGGATCGTGGCAAACTTTGTCGTGCTTAGAACGGTGAGCATAAGGGCATTCAGCATCTCTGCCTCAGCGTTGCTGTCTGTCAGAGCCTGATGGCATGCGCTGCACCTTCTGCCTCAGCGCTTCTTTTCTGCCTGGCCCTTTCAGTCTAGGGTGTTGCATGTGCAAGTATCCCCTCTAGTGAGGTCAGAATGCTGCACTGCTGTCTCATGCCCCATGGATGTTCTTCAGTGTGATATAGAAATAACTGTTTTTATAGAAACAACTGTAGCAGTGATGCAGTGCACCTTGCTCTGTAAAACTGCATTGCTTTCTAAAGTGGTGCTTGATTTCCTGCAGAAAGGCATCTTACAGAAAAACACTTCTTAAATTTTGTTTGCTCTTCTCAAAAGGCAGAGGCTGGTTGTCAGGTGCCCTTTGCACGCATCCTTACTGATGACCAATAAAGCACTTTAAATTGCTGGCATGAGCACCAGGAGATACACTTGTTACTGTTTGTCTTTCTCACTGTTCAAAGTCATTCCAAGAGCAGCTCTGGGAGAACAGCTTTAATGAAAGAACTATGAGAAAAAGGGACCTGGCATAATCTGCATGGACTTACTTGCAGAACTTCACTAGCGCATTACAGTAAGAACTGGCTGAATGTTGTACTAGGCTTTAACACTACTCTTTCTGGCCTAAAGAATCTTTTACTTAGTAGTTGCTGTTTTCTTCAGAAAATGTTTTATCAGGAATGTTTAAAATTTTCTGCATCCAGGTCTGGTGCCCCCAGTACAAAAAAGACAGAGAGCTGATAGAGAGGATCCAGAGGAGGGCCACAAAGATAATCAGAGGGCTGGAGCACCTCCCCTACAAAGACAGGCTGAGGCAGCTGGGCTTGTTCAGCCTGGAGAAAAGAAGGCTGTGGGGTGATCTCATTGCAGCTTTCCGGTACCTAAAGGAGCCTATAAACAGGAGTGCAGTCAACTCTTTGAAAGGGTAGATAACTGCAGGACAAGGGGAAATAGTTTTAAGTTGAAGGAGGGAAGATTTAGGTTGGATATCAGGGGGAAGTTCTTTACAGAGGGATTGGTGAGATGCTGGTACAGGCTGTCCAGAGAGGTTGTGGATGTCCATCCCTGGAGGTGTTCAAGGCCAGATTGGATGGGGCCCTGGGAGTCCAGTCTAGTATTGGATATGGAGGTTGGTGACTGCCTGTGGCAGGGGAGTTGGAGCTTGATTATCTTTGAGGTCTCTTCCAACCCAAGCCGTTCTATGACTCAGTGATTCTGTGTTCACTAGCTGCGGTTGTTGGCAGGTTCAGATGCTACTTGTTGAATCAGGGTAACCGTGACATTTAAAAAAAAAAAAAAAAAGACTTGGAAGGAAGAAGTAGTGACTGGCTTTGGGTGCTTAGTATCTTTGTTTCCCAGTAGTCTTGAAGCCCTAGGGCAGTAAGGTAGAACATTATACACTTGGTTATGCTACAGAAGTTGCCCCAGAACTATTGCATGAGCATCTTGAGCTGTTTTCCAGCCTACCAGAAGTAACTCAGGCACTACTGGTAAAATGCTGTGGGACAGGGCCCCCAGGCTCCTTGTTTGCCTCTTCTTAGGTGGTACTAAAAGTTCATATCTTCCCAGGGAAAGCATTATCTTTAGATACCTTAATCAATGTAGTTAATACCGTTTTAATTTTTTATTTTATTTTATTTTCCCATCTATAGCTAATATATGATAGTTTTGCTCAGTATCTGGTAACGGAGAAGGGTTACAACAAAGACTTGCTGACTCTAAATCCAGAAAGCTTAGACTTCTGGTAAGTATGCTGAAAATAACATAAACTTTCATCATAACTTCCTTTATACTATTTGTAGTATACTTTTACGAAACTTGGAAAACAGCCTCTTAGTCAGTTGTTAAGACTATCAAACCAAATAGGTATCTTCAATTTTTTTCCAACAAGTATTTAAAACCATAAGTATTTCTCTTGAAGTACTTCTAATATGATGTTTTGAAGAGACAACTGAATATTCAAGCTTCCTTTGTGCTTTCTATGGACTCCCTACAAATTTTGTGGTTTAACTTGCTGAGATACGCCTCCTTTTTCTTCTACCCTTAACTCAACTGGTAAATACAGTAACCATCAGAATTTAGTCATATCTCCATGTTTCTCTTTACAGATGTATTTTTGTTTGTGTAAGGCAGAATAATCTCAACAGTCTTCTCAGGAACTGAGGAAAGGTGACATGCCAAGAGGTAGCCCTTGAGTGATGCTTTAGGGACAAAGCTGTAATGTAAGAAACTAAAACACAAGTTTCTGGTCTGAATTCAGTGGTATCTGAGGTGGAACTTTAATGTGAATCACTGATGTTCCAACTTTTATAGGTTATTATCTATGGCAAGAGTGTGGGGACTTGAAAGTCAGGTTATTGCTGTTTGTTTTTACGTTATTATCTATGGCAAGAGTGTGGGGACTTGAAAGTCAGGTTATTGCTGTTTGTTTTGGCTTTGTTTTTCCTTAGGAGAAGCACAGGTGTTTTGTTTTCAAGTTGTTTTTACAGTTCAGTATTTGACTGATGAGTTTCCAAACATGTCTGATTGCAAATCTCATGTGATAACCAGGACTCTGAGGCATGAAATCTGTTGACATTTAGATATATTTACCTTGGCTCCATCCTGAAGCTGGGGGTTCCTTAGTGAGGATCTGCAAGCCCATAGTGCTGGTAGCATCGCATTGATGCTTATCACCCAGGTGTCAAGTGTGGAAGGTAGTCTGCTAGCTGGGTTCAAAGCACGTTGTCTTTCCTTTGGATACTATATAACACAGAATGAAGATTCTTTTATCTTTTCCAATATTATTCTAGATATTGAACTCTGATCTCATTTTTCAAACAAGCTAAGTAAATGTGAGTTCATTTTTCTGAAAGTTGTGAATTTACTAGCTGAGTTAGGAACTACTATGGCACATCGGTCCTACTCAGTGTACCCTTCACCTTGTGAGTGCAGACTAGCCTGACAGTGCCTCTCTTCACATACTCTTTAGATATTCTGTTGTCTCACTGAAAATGATGTTCTATCTCTCTCTTCCTTAATATTGGTGTTACTGTTGCAGTAGTAAGTAGGGCAGGTACAGTCAAAATGTTTATTTAATTTTCTTTAATAGTGGTTTAAACATCACATTTCTTAGTTGTATATGTTCAGGCCTTAATCCTCCAACCCTATCTATATGAATAATCACACTGAACTCACAGAACAATGGAACTGGATTTATTTAGTCGGAATTTGCTATGTAAGTGAAATCCAGCCCTCACTGTAATGATATGTATTTGCATACATTACTTTCAAACATGAGAGTGCTTGGGGGGTTGTGATTTGTTGCTTTTAAGTGGCATTGTTATATAGCTTCTGTAACTGCATTTCACTATTCTGATACAAAGAGGCATTTTTCTGAAAACATTTTTCTTGTTTCTTCCTTAAAAAAAAAAACAAAACAAAACAATTATTTTTAGTTGTAAAGGCTTGGCATTGGACTTTGAAGAAGGAAACTTCCTGAAGCTTGCGGAAGATGGAACAGTTTTGAGGTACTACTGACTACGTGTGTTTATTGTTAAACAAACATGACCACTTTATCCTCTTTTTGAAAGTCACCTCAGTTTTATTAAACATCTAACATACTAGTTTCAATATATATTCATTTATGTAAAAATTTAAATGCTCTTAGGTAACCTAGTGTTCAGTATCTCTTAATGTTATAAACCTAGTATTTTCATAATATTTCCATATTAGCTGCTAGGAAGAATATATAATTTTTTATAAACATCTAAGATTGAGTGCATACTGATCTTGAAACTAAATTCACTTTTTTCAGTGGCTACCAATGTACTCTGTCCAATTCTGCTAAGATCCAGGGTAAGGTTTTTCTTTGAATTCTGAGTAACTTGAGTCAATCAGTGCTAATGACTAATGTTAATGACAGAGCAATTGTCTTTGTACCATATGTATTCAGAATTCTTGCAGATTTGCTACGAGTAGCTTAAGTAGCCTGAGGTAAATTAAGCATAGAAACTGACATGCTCACTTGGGGAAGTCTTTTTTTCCCTCTTAAAATTAAATTTTCCCTTGAGTCATAATTTTAGTACATCTTTACTTCTTCCTTCCTTCTTTTTTCTTCTTAAAAACAAAAAAGAAACAAACAAACAAACAAAAAAAAACAAAACCATGAAGATGCTAGGGAAAATCAGATCTCATTGAAGTCTTGGAAGGTGTCCCCGCCCATGACAGGGCAGGTAGGAACTAAGTGATCTGTAAAGGTCCCTTCCAACACAAATTTTCTATGATCCTATCAAACAAGGAATGAAATATCTGTGAGTCTTTGTTATGCATACAGAAATTCAGTTAGTACCATGAATTTCAAAGAGCTACATTTGGAATTCAAGACAAGAGGATATATTAATGTAAAGGGAAGAGTGTTATGCAGGAAATGGAAGGATAACTAATACTGTTTCCTTCAAAATTGGGTTATGTATGTTCTTTAGGGGCACAGTTTGATGGTCAAGTTAGTGGATTTTTAATTCCTGAAAAGGCTTGTACCTATTTCTGTACCTATAAGGCTTGTACCTTTTACATAGCTGCTTTGAGGGCTCAAACTAGAATTTTTATCACAGTCCTGCCCTGCGTTCTGTGAATGTTACCAGGCTTCAGAACGGTGTATAGGCTTTCTGCTCTGTGTTTTATTGTGCAGTGTATATTGAAAGTTCAAGTATAATGTCCTCATACAATTGAGAACATTCGAGCAACACAGAGTGATTGTGTTAGGAGGTGAGGCACAGTATCCATGCCCTCAGCCAACCAGACGTTTGTGAACTAGAACTTATATTGGGGGCTGTAGTGTATAAGTTAAAAGCTTAGGTCCTAGCAAACTTCAAATTGGGAATTCAAGTGAAGATAAACTTGCATGCACTTTGGTATTCAATTGCAGTTCATTACTGTTTCCTAGATCTAGTCTGAATGTTTTTAACCTTTTATTTTTCTCTCCATAATGCATCAAATAGGGCAAGTCATGGCACTAGGAGTATGACATCTGAAGAGATCCTGGAGATTTATGGAAGGAGGGAGTGGAAGCATTTTAGTACAGTCAGTGGAATGCTTTCCCGCTCAGGTAGCTATACCTCAGAATGTCCTGGTCTATGATTTGACCCCTTCAGTGTTTGTTGTAGTGTTAGTTCATCCTAAATCTATTTTTAAAAAAATACTTGAGATGAGAATTACTGACATATGCGAGTGTTTGGGGCAAAAGTTGATTTTATATTTTTAACCTATAATACTTAAAATTAAATCACCAATTATAAGGCAAGTAATGAAGAAGCTAACAGTATAGGTGTGTTTTGGTTATAGAGATGGGCACATTGTTTCTTGTTGAAGTAGTGAAGTTCATAGTCTCAATCTAATTTAAGAATAATTTAAAAAAAAATCAAGTTTGTCTTAATTGTTGACATATTGCTGTGAGTGTTCTTACTGGAGGCCTAGCTGGAAGTGCAGTTAATGGAGCAGGTATGGAAACACAACTGCTCATCTTGTGGTGGCAGCTGTTTAATTTTAAGGTGGGAGTCATGTTGTGAAGGCACTGTTATTAGGTTTCCACTTTAACTAGCCACCTTGTACTTTCTCCCAAATTTTCTTTAATATTAGTAATTGTGAGCGATGCATATAAATGCTCACTGTTCGTTGCACTGTCCCGTGTGATAGAGATGTTCTCTGTGATAGAGATGTTCTTTGCCATTTTGCTGTCATAAATTCTTTTGTCATCCTCACGCTAAACTACAGGTAAACTTTTGCAGCTGGGTAGAAAAGTACCTCAGCTATATGTACAAAAGAAACCTTTTGCATTCATTATTTAGTTCTCTTTCATGAATATTAGTCCTTGTTTTGCTGACTTATGTAATATATGTAAGAAATGGCACAGACAAGATCATTAATACAATGAAAGCATCACCTATTAAATCATTTTTACTCCCAGAAAAGAATTGCTGAACATGACCTTAGTCTGGGAGAAATACTTACGCACTTCTGACTTTTTTGTTCTGTTTTAGGACATCATAGAATAATGTGAGCATGCTTCCCACTGGGCTAAGTTTCTGTCTTTAGCATGTGTTTTCAAAGGACAGGACTATCCCAGCCTTTGTTTTAGATGATTCAACCCAAATATTCAAGCACCACCCGAGGGTGAAATGAATCCAGGGAGGATCCTGTCTTCTTGCCCAGAAGCTAGACATTCAAGAATTTCTTTGCGAATTCTTTGTTTTAGACAATGAAGGAAAGACAAAATCTGAAGTTAAACAGGTTGTGAGACACTTGTACAGTGTGCCACTCATAGACAACTGTAACATCAGAGTAGCAAGGATGTTTTAGATAAGTTCTACAGCTAGAGATGCGGTTTTGTTGAAATCTGGGCATGCTGGAAAACCTCACAGAGAAATGATGAAACATTGTTTTTATTTTCCCATTTTTGTTTCAATGATGTTTGAGTAATTTTATTTGGTAAATAAATTGCATCTATCCACTTTGTTTTGGTTCATTCAATTTTGACTTGTATTTTATAACATGCTGCTTTCAATGTCACTTGACATTTCTTACACTGTCTTTCACTTTATGACAAATTGTATTGTTGTGGCATTTTCAAAATAAAACCACTCTGTTATCACTGAAGTGAAGCAATTCAACAGTCTCATAACAGACTAGGTCAGTGTTATCAAAAGGAAATACTTAGTCTGTGAGATCAGCAAGGGGAATATAGCACAATTCTCAGTAGCACAGAGGAGAAGGGTAAAAATATGAAAACTGCCAAATGGTTTCAATTCCCATTAATACCCTTAATTCAGAAGTTATTTAAGAAGGGCTGTAGCCAATAAGAGTTGATCTCTCTCCTACCTGCATGTTTGGACTTGATGATCTTAGTGGTCTTTTCCAGCCTTAGTGATCCTATGATTCTATGTAAGACCTGTCAAATGTTTCTGAAACAACTTCTCAGACTCACAGTATTTCTTACTATTGGGGAAACTGATATTTTGGAATAGCTGAGCAGCACTGCCTTGACTTTTAAGACTCATTATTCACGTCCATCTCTTCCACCATGACTTTTAGAGTCTTAAAATGTTTCTAAGAATCTTACTGCTTTGGTGTAAGGTAACCACTGTCAACTGCCAATTATGAGAATCAGAAATAGAAATAAATGTATTATTAAGTTGGGAAACAAATAATGCTTATTATCATAAAATTCAAGTAACAGCTTGTAATACTATTTAAATATATTATTTATTTGTAAACCATGCAATACGTATTTAAAAACTAGAGTTTTTTTTTTTTTTCCAGCCAAATACTATCTGTATGATAATTATTTTGATCTACCAGGAGCCCTCCTGTGTGCAAGGGTCGTGGACAGTTTAGATCAGGTAAGAACTGGACTTTTTGAAATTAAATGTTCCATTATCTTTATCCTTTTCTGCCTCACTTGCTGTATGCATTCAACAATGCATGCAAGTAATACATTCAGTGAAGTTAAGCTCTTTAGCTCTTCTTTCTTGTTTGGAATTTTTCATGCCAGACTTATCAGTGTATTAGAGCTATCTCCCACGTTACTTGTGACTTACTTGGCATGGTCAGAGTAAATGTACTTCCACCAGAGGGCACAAATAGCTAGGATAAGAACAAAGGAGTTATTTTCTCAAGTTTATTCTGTGATATGGAGAATATTCTTCTTAATTGTATTGAATACTTAATTGAATACTGTGATTTTCCAGGTTTTTTCATCTCCTAAGCAATAAATTAAATTTCAAGGTGGAAAATGAAATTGCTCCAACTTTTTTCAGTGCTTCTTAGATATACAATTTAGCTTAGATCCTATCTTTGATATTTGTTATCATTTGATTCAGTTGAGTCAAAGAAGAGTTGAAACTTCAACTTGAAGGTAGCTGTAGAAAAGGGCTTTTCTCATTGAGTAAAATATCTTAGTATCAATGAGGTATGGATATAATCTACTGTCTGAAGGTACTAAAGTAATGCAGCACTTTGTCTGCAGACTAGAATTGAGACTCATGAAATGGGTATCTGCAGTCTCTTGGAGTATCACCTAACGTGATGTTTTAGGCTTAGATCCAAAATAGCATGCTGAGCAGATTGCTGTTTAAGTCCAACTGCTGCTTGAAGAGTTACCTAAAGCTAGCTTATTGGCAAACACTGAGGACAGGCACGTCATAAGAGTCTTAATTTTGTGCCTGATTAATCTCATTCCTTGCCTGCTCACAGCTTGGAATCCTCTCTCAGATGTCACAGATGTACTGTGTTGCTTTATTTTACAGTTAATTTAGACTTGGTACAAGTTGTTTGGCGCTGGGGAGAAAGAATGCTGGTAAAATGTGGCTCAGCACACATGTAGTATGCTTACATGTTCAGTTACTAGTTTACAAGCTGGAGCACTGTCCCTGGAGCAGTGCTGTCTTTATCCAGAGAGAAACCCATGCTCTATTTTTCCACAAAGCTGCTAGAAATGGTTCAAGCATTCTTTATCAGTTTCTTGAATATTTAACTGCACACTAGCTCAATTTCAGTACAGGGACTGCAGCAATTTTGTGAGATGTTACCATCAGCCAGATGATGAAGACGCAAGGCAGGAGATTGTAGGCCTCTTTGGCACTTGTGCCCCGGACACATGCTGCAGTTGCTAAGCTATTTTCATATGGTATCAAAATCATCGCATTTTAATTCCTTCAAACTCCTAAACAGAATTGTAGGCTTATATTTCCTCTTCTTGCAATTTGTATTGGTAAAGGCTACTTTTCCTTAAAATTTACAGAAAACATTCTAGGATTTGGAGAGTTTCCTACTGAAATAGATGGAGAATTAGGTTCCAGTTCAAAAAGGGTTCAGACAAGAGCTGGATGCTGCATTGCTCTACTCTGTTAAAGATGTGTATGTATTTGATGAATTTGTGTATGTTTTCAGGCAAATGAGAGGAGCTTCTCAACATTTTGCATCTTTGAATTGAAGCTCTACACAAAATACTTTTTGTCTGATACTTTAGCTAATGAAATCACTGCAATGGCATGCTCATAGTTACCTCTCTGCTTTCAGGGAATTGGTCAGTTTTCTTTTATGTGCAGTAGCTCTGGATTTGCAGTGGGGTAGTTGTACAGTCATTTTTGGTATTTTGTAAAACCAAAGGTTTTGAGGGAAGTATACCGCTTTTAAACTTCTATCCACTTGTCTTCAGAACAACACTCTTGAGGAACTGTTAGCTTGTTGCACTGATTTTTAGAAGAAGCAAGCAAACAAAACAATGAAACAAAAAAAACCAAGGCTAGAGTCATGGAGTATATGTAGAGCTCGCAGTTGAATCTGTCTGAGGGCTGGTGGTAGTATAGGCTACTGCTGTCACCACTAGACAGGCATTCCCTGACATCTCATGAATACAGCTTTGGATAATGACCTTGCTTAGCAGTTAACTAAACTGACATACACCTTTTTTAGTGCCTTTTGTCTCTGACAGTCCTTTTTATATATATCTGCAGTAGTTTGCTAGAAAAATGGATTTTGGGGTGACAGGGGAAGCAATAACACTATCTTTCCCACTCTTAATCTCTAAAGTGGTGGAGCATAAGTAGGCTACCATTAGTGCTTGTCAGTCACGTGTGAAAGGTCTTGTTAGTGCTGCTTGATGGAGGTGAAATCAAGGTCAGACCTTTTTTCTTGAAGCCTCTGTGTCAGATTAGGCCTGAAATAGCAGTTTGCTACAAATAAACTGCATGTTTTTAGACATTTTAAATTCATTTTCACTTTCTAAATACATCCTTCTCTACTTACAGAATAAGTCTTTATTCAGGTACTAGTGCAGAGCTGAGCTGGCAGGTTTAGGATATAGGACAAAGCCATAAAAATCTGTCAACAGTTGCATCAAAACTTAAGCTTAAGTAGATGTGCAAAGCCTGCAACAATACTTTCTATGGTGTAGAAACTGGCATCTGCTTTATTGCTGCCCTGTACTTTGTAACTGAGCACCTCTTACAAGCTTAGTAACTAATTCTCTGCCCTATAATGTGCCTAGCTGTGTAATTGCACCTGTGTTTAACTCAACATTTTTAAAGTTTGTAGTGTTTGAGTCCCAGAGCACTCTGAGCTGCTTGAGAAGCTTTTTCTCTATCTTAATGAGACACTGGAGGGGCAACTGAGGTCAGCAGAAGTGTTTCTGCACCTGGACAGCTTTCTAGGAAAAGTGGGAGGCTGATCACATTGAAGGTTGTTTTTTCCCCTTTCTTCTGCCAGAGCAGGGGTTTGGCAACCTACAAAGCACAATGCAGCGTGGTGCTTCTCAGCCTGGCTTCTAAGTATTTTATGTGGTGTTTAGGGTGGAGTTGTTGGCAGAAGAACATTGCCACTATGTTATAGTGAAAGTTTTTACAAGTTGCAATGGTGGAAGGTGATATCAGTGCCAGACTGTAGTTAATGTAAGCCTGTTAATTTAGTACAATGTCTGCAGCTCTAGGCATTAATTTTTCCTGGAAGTTAGCAGGATAGCTCATTCATTAAGTTACTGTTCTTCCTAATGCCCCTCTTTGCTGTAAGATTTTAGGCTACTTATTGAGTAATTCAAAAGCAGACCTGCCTCCCATTATTCAGAGTTCACAGCTGAGTTCTGAGTCCTGATTCCTACTGTCTAGGACTGCTTTTCTCCATTTTCAAAATACTTTTATTTATTAATGGCATTCTTCCCACTGTTTCAGTATAAAAGCTTGAAATGGCTGATACTTGATATAGTGACTAGATTCCTTTGACATTTACAGCATGATGGTCAGAAAAAATATGACTTCTGGAAGGACATGGTGGCTGCTATCCAGCATAATTATAAAATATCAGCTTTTAAAGGTAAGTAGGTTCACCAAAAACTTACTATAATAGCCAGAAATATTATGTATGCTTGCTGAAACAAATACATTTGCTACCATACTGTAGGTTACTCAACGTAGCTTTTACTTATCAGGCTTCAAAGTTGTTCTATTTACACATTTATCCTGCTATCATTGGTATTCTTATTTTGTTCATCTGGAGCTGTTTTGATATTTTTAATAGCACTTTTGATGTATTACTCACTGTCTTTAGAGGAAAAGTATTTGATTCATACAGTACTGTCAGCATTATTTGACTGTATTTAATTCTATTCTTGGTGTTCTTGTATTTATGAATAAAATCAGATATGCACTGAAAATAAAGGAAACTAATATTTGATACATTTTTAAATAGGTTTTCTTTAGCCCTTTAGTTTTGATTAGAATTCGTTATGTATTGCGTATGGATCGTGCATAGTTAGCTTCCTTTTTAAAAAATAAATTTTACAGTAAGTTGTTATTTGGGAACATAATTTAAAGCCTGATCCTTGAAATCATGTAAATAATCAATTTTACGTATGTAGGAGTGTCTGCTTGTGTGTACATGTATACACTTAAATATATACCTACACATTGTACCTATTTGTATATATAAGTGTGTAATCTGTAAACGGATGTGTGATGTGACTTAATTCTTTTAAACTCCTATCAGAACAGACACTTAATTTAATACACATAGTTTTCTGTTACAAGAGATATGAGGGGTGTGCACAGCAGCAGTAAAATATGAGAAGGTATTAAGTGATAAGCATGTTTTTTCTGGCATGGGATGGGAATTGGTAGGGCTTTGTAAAATCAGCAGTAAGACAATACAGATTGTACGCAGTACTTTAATGCATGAAAGTGCTAAACTCTGTCATGCATCATTTTGAAAGACCTTGCAGTGGTCTTATTTTCCTTTTAATAATGTAGTCCAGTGGATGAGCAGGAAGATGGAAGAATTGGATATTATTTCTTCCTGTTTGACTTACCTGTGATATTTGCCTGAAGTATTGTCCTTTAACTTCAGGTCCCTCCTCTGTGAAATGGGAATAATAGTACTAATCTTCTGTGACGAGTTAATGCCAAAGACTTTTTTCCTCTGGTGCAAGCTTAACATAATTTTCTGAGGAAACTTAAAGCTGGCTCCATCCCAGTTCTGACGTACCAGGAAGCCCCATACTCTTTCTTAGTCCAGAGCGTGGACTAAAAAGCATAAACCATGTCTTGACTTAACTCTGCTCCTTCAGTGCCCTGTGAAGGGTTTAACCCTTTAGAGAAAAGCAGCACTCATTTGCAGTTAGTCAAAGTAAATTTTCTAGAGCAAGCATATTAAATGGCAAGGGGAGACATCAAGTTCCCAAGTTAAAATAGCATCTTGCTAGTGCCATTGTCAGTGATGGAGCAGAACGACTGACCATTTTATTTATTTGAAATTCATGTTTGCATGTCACTTCGTTTCTGGTTTGTTGTCAGTACGCCCTTGTTTATCTTTGTCCCTTCTCTTTATCACATGATTTCTTTGATCATTAGTCAGGTGTCTGATGGATTTTGCTTTTCATTGTCTTAGCCATGGTGATTGCCTTAGATAATGGCCCAACTATGTATTTTTTTTTGATGACTATTTTAGATAGCCATGATTGTCATGACTCTCAGTTTATATCAACTTACTCTGCTACTTATTCTTAAAGAAGTGAAGAACTGAGGCTTGCAGAAGAAGCCTAAGAAAGTTCCATGTAGTTATGTTTTATTTGAATTTTGCTTTCCGAACTCCAAAAATTTCAAGCAGTCTGTTAAGAAATACTATTAGGTAAAAACGTGATGTCAGACAGCAATGAACACAGGCATTTTTATTTTTAGACAGGTCATTTTTTTTAACATAACAATATGTGGGAGAATGTACTCTGCATAAATTACTCAGAATCCTTCTTGCCAATCTTTATTATTGGAATATTTTTTTTTTGTCTTTAACATGATTAGTATTACTTTTTTTTCCACTAAGTTTATATTCTATTCTCATTATAGGCATCAGTAAAGAACAATTCAAAGGAATCGTTATGTGGAAATATTAATTAATATTATGTAAATATGTAAAAATTTCAGATTTGGTGCTTTTGATAGAAAAATTGATGGTTCCTGTGGGAGGAAATTGCCCAATATAACTTCTTAGAGCATAATTTTATAAAATGTTTTCTCATAAAGACTGCTTTCTTTCTCTTGCATGATTGTCTTTCCCCATCATCTCCCAATCGTAACAGTAGCATCTATGATTATGTAGGGAGAATAATACACTTGTAATGTTTTCAATCAGTTTGTAACACTATATTTCATTTTGGAATTAGAAGGATCATGCCTGACATAGCAGCTAAAACTTTATAAACTGCCCACTTAAAAGCTTGGTGGGATATGCTGTCAGCTCTCGGGTGCTTGTGAAAAAATTGTCTTTGTTTAAAAGGTATATAGCAGATGAAGAAAGTGCTAGATTAAAAAACCTGTTGTTTAATAACTTGCATTTTTAGTTTTGTTGTGTTGTGTTTTTTTAGGTAATTGAGCAATATTCTGAAGTGGCATGCTTCTATATAGAAAGTGTATACTTTATACTTCAGGGATTATAAAATACTTCATTCTCTCCCCTAAACATGTGCATGCAGACAAGTTTTGGATCACAACTCTGTGCTATAACTCTTTTGTCTAGGCAGAAGATAACAGAATTGTCAGTGATATCTGCATTCTGTTCTTTATATGTGACTTCACAAACAACAAAGAGGAAAGATGCTTTTCTGATCAAAAAGGAAGAATCTTCAAAAAAGACTGTAACACTAGGATTTCTAATGTTGATGTAGTCTAGTGAAGAAAGATTAGTATTTTTCTTAGTTGTGAAAATGGTGGCAAACATGTAAGCTAGTAAATTTGTTATACGTGTATTCCCAGATTTCCAGGTAAATTCATAAGTGATCATTTGGATACTTTGCATCTGACTATTTAAGAACTGATGAGGCTTGTCTCAAATTTCTTCTTTTCCAAAGCCTTTGGAAGAGAATTTTCTACTATTACTAAGGCTCTTATATTTTAGTTTTAATCTCATGGGATTTTCTTCTAATACCACATCTGGAAAAAGATGTGGTTTTTGAAAGAGCTTTGTCTTCACATCTTCATATGAGGAGGATATTTAAAAAAAAAAAAAAAAAAAGTGCTTCAGACACCCCCAGTTTTTCCTTTTGGCTGTTCTGTCTGAGCTGCATGGCCATCATCTGCATTATGTGATTGTGTCCAACTCTTCCGAAGCCTGACATTCACTGGTGATAAAATTATTTTCCAACATACTTTGCTTCTCCTATAATGTGCAATTAAACAGATCTAACTTATTTGAAGTACATATCTAAAAAATATGAATTAGCTTTTGTTTTAGTAAGAGTCTCAGAGTTTCTTCTAAACAGTGAATCCAGAGTAAATCTTTAAATTCTACTTGATCAAGTGTGAAGTGTAATCGCTAGTTCTTTGGTGCTGAGCGGTTTTGTTAATGGCTTAACATCTGGACAGTTATGGAAAGTTTTCAAAAAGACAGGCCTGAGGTACTAAGTTGTAGACTTGAACTCCTTTGTACTTATTTGAAGAACAGAGACGTTAAAACACAAAACCTGATTTAAAGTGGGGGAACAATGAAGATAGCCAAACCTAACTTCGAAGAATACTGTCAAGGCCTACTTTCTTGTGCTGTTAAATTGGAATCACAGAACGGGTGCTGAGCACCAAGAGTCTCTAACAATTTTAAATACTTTGACCGGAAACTGTCATGTTTGAAGCTCCACTTCATAATCTCTCTGTTTCTGAAATAAGAGTGTCAAATTGTTTGAATTGTTTATTTTATTTTTTTTAAAGGTGTTTCTTAGGAGACTTGTAATTAATAGATGAGGACAGGCAATTCACTGAAATGTCTTGATTGTTAGGTTAGTTTGAAGGAAAATTATTATGGGATTACTACTTATAAATTATGGTACTGTCCACTGCATTATTTTTATGCAAACGTAGAACATTTATAATAGTAGTACCTACTTACTTGCCTAAGTCTACTTGGCCGCTAAAATAAGATGATTATTACTGAGTATTACTCTCTCTTTTAGCACTTAAAAGTTTAGTCTAAGCCTTCTGCATCCTTATCCAGTAGCACTTAATAAAAGGAGCAAACCAATTCTGCAGTTACTTTCTTAGAAGTTCTTTACAGTTTCCAAAGTATTTAGTTTTTCTAAAGATGTATCACCCTGAAGGTGCTCTCACTTTTTTATTAATCCCAAGGTATTTTCAAGTACTTAGGAAACTACTATTTCAAATGTACAAAATGTAATAAGCCTCGGGTTTCCCTTTCTTGAAGAAATGATGATATCACAAAAAAATTCAAACATAGGCCTACTTACTTTCAATGCAAATGATTAAAAACATCCATTAAAAAGTTTAAAATAACCGTTTGAATTGATAAGCTTTGGATATATATAACAGTTAAAGCATATAAATGATAACTTGCCATTGAAGAGACGTGTTTTGATAATTTATGAACACTAATGCTATTGAGCTAGCTTACATTATACCATTAACTTTTTACTGTGCCATGACAGACTAATATACTATGTAGTGTTCGAGAGACATGAGTGTATGTAGACATGCTAAGCAAATAGTGTGTCTCCAGACAAATTTACTGTGATTATAAGATCCTTTTACCATGTAAGTAAAATATAATTCCAAGACTATTATTTTTATCTCTGAATACTGTATTTCTTTAAAATACAATTTAGGAGCAAAGTTTGTCTCCAATTCAGGAGCGGTAAAGCTGTTCTGATTTTTGTATCAGCATGCATGTGAAGATATGTTCTCCTGAATTTTGTTTTAGTGTACTCCAATTATCATCATTTTACAGAATGTTAATTAGGAGCTTAAAAAAAAAGGTGAACTAGTTTTTTTTACTGTAATTTGCAAAATGAGTCAAACAGCTGTGATGGAAACTCTGGGCAGTCTGGTTTAGGGTTAGATATGCATGGTGGCCCTGCATGCAGCAGGGAGGTTGGAGTTTGATGATCATTGAGATCCCTTCCAACCCAAGCCATTCTATGATTCTATGAGACCTGAGGGGAGGGTGCAAAGAAGACAGAGCCAGGCTCTTTACGACGGTGCCCACTGCCAGGACAAGAGGTAGTGGGAATCTTCTGTGATCCATTTTGAGCCATCTAAACATCAGGAAACACCTCTTTACTACAGTATGCTGTAAATGGTGGATCAATGGAACAGATTGATGAGAGGTTGCGGAGTCTCTTTCCTTGAAGATCTTTAAAAGCTGTATGGGCTTGGTCCAGGGCAACCTGCTATAAATGCCCCTGTTTGAGCAGTGGGGTTGGACCAGATGACCTCAAGAGGTCCCTCCTGTCCTTAACCTTTCTGTGATTTCTACATTTCAAGACCGCTTGCTTTTCTCTATTGTTGGAGGTCTTAGACCTTCAGTAATAGATTATGATTTCTAAATCTACCTTTCTCCAAGGCTGATTTTTCATTAATAGGAAAAGTTGAACTGACTTACAAGTGACATATTATGTACTGTAATCAAGTTTTGTTTTCTTGACTTTTTTTTGATAGCTTAAAGATGAAGATATTTGATAGAAGACTAATGGTAAAGAAGTGTATTAACTGGTTATTATGATGACCATGTTGTGTCTGAAACTGTTTACTTTTGAATCAACTGAAGGTATCGTTCAGTGTACCTGAGTGTGGTCTAGAGTCTTGGAATGGCTACTTTACCTGTTAATGAGAAATGATAGTTAGAAATTCTCATTTACCCCCCCTTTTTAATGAAGAGAGATAGACAGGTGTATTATATTAATTCATAAAATTTTAATGTTGCATTCAATTGGACAATTGATCATTGTTCAAAACAAATTTCCCATGACGAGTTCCTAAAAACATACAATATTTTTCTACTAGTTTTGAACCAATTGCTATACTTTCTCACTGTCCTCAGTTTCTGTTGCAAAATTGAAGTTACATGACCTGCTACGGACATATCACATCAGTGCCCAGTTAAAATGTCCTGAAGGAGAGTGTGTCAGGACATTGTAAGTGGGATGTTGTTAGATTTGAGCAAATAGGAAACCTGAGAAAGAAGAATGAACATATTCAGAGGAATAGAGACCATTGGATTCTGAATTTGGCAGCTGGAGCCACACTTGATCATTCTCCATGAGATCAATGACAGCACTGCCAGAGGCCTGGTCAAGATATCCTTTCTGGTATTCATCATAAGTGTACATGACTGGGGAGCCATTTTTATAGAGTGCAACCCAAACATTTGTTCCTTTTGCATGTACATGGTAGGAGAAGTAGTATAGTCCAGGGATCCTGCAGGTAAAGATTCCTGTCCTGGGATCATAATGTTGCTGTCTGTTGTACAAGATTTTGTCAAATTTGATGGGGACTGTTGCCCCAGGGTAGGCTTTTGAGAGAATGACAGTGAAGGCAGACACTGGCATTCCTGTGAGAGCTTGATTTGCTCCTGCTTTCATGAAAGACATTCCTGATAGTTCTCGAGACTCTCCTTTAACATAACCTTCTGGGATTGTGGCTTGGCCAGGGGGACCAGGAGGACCTGGGGGACCTGGCAAGCCAGGCTCTCCACTGTTGCCTTTAGGCCCAGGAGGTCCAGGTGGTCCCATGGGGCCTCTAAGACCTTTTGTAGCAATACCTGCTGGGCCTGGCAGTCCTGGTGCTCCTGGCTCACCTTTTGCACCAGGGGCTCCTGGCATGCCAGGGGGACCGATGGGACCTCTGATCCCAGGTATTCCTGAAGGTCCTCTTGGGCCTTGTTCACCATTAATACCTGGCACTCCCTTAACTCCTTGTGGTCCAACTGGACCAGGCAAGCCAGGTAAGCCAGCATGGCCAGTGTCACCTTTTTGGCCAGGAAGACCTGGATGTCCCTTAGGACCAGCAGGACCCTGCTCGCCTGGGTATCCTGGTTTTCCATCTAATCCTGGTAGACCTCTTTCACCCTTGGCTCCTGGGAATCCTGCAGGGCCTGCAGGGCCCATGTCACCTTTGGGTCCGGGTAAGCCATTCTCACCAGGCAAGCCTTTGAGTCCTTGAGGGCCCATATTTCCTGGTGGCCCAGCAGGACCTGGTTCTCCTGGCACACCAGCTGGGCCTTGGTCTCCTTTAGGTCCTGGAAAGCCAGGAGGTCCTTCAGGTCCTCTGTGTCCCTTCATCCCTGGCAATCCTGGCTTTCCAAATCCTGGAAGACCTGGGGATCCAGGCAAGCCTGCAGGTCCAGGGAATCCTTTGGCTCCAGGGATGCCTGCTGGTCCTGGTGGTCCCATTGGCCCAGGCTTGCCGATGCCAACTTCTCCAGGTTCTCCTGGTGGACCCTGGGGGCCTGGGATACCAGCTTCTCCACGTGCCCCGGGTAGACCTCTGTCACCTTTCATACCTGGCTGACCTGGAAGGCCGTTTTCTCCAGGCTTCCCTATTCCAGCAGGGCCAGGGAGGCCTTGGGGTCCCTGTGGGCCTGGAAGACCCCTGTTACCTGGGCGACCTGGAACACCAAATCCCATTTCTCCTTTTTGTCCATTTATACCAGGAACACCTGGTTCTCCTTTCTCACCAGGGAGGCCTCTTGGCCCTTGAGCTCCTGGAGGGCCTTGTGGTCCTGGCTTTCCAGGGACCGACAGTCCTGCGGGGCCAGGAATTCCAGGGGGTCCTTGTGGCCCTCTTGCTCCTGGGAGCCCAACAGGTCCAGCTTCTCCTTTCTCACCATTTAATCCTCTTTCTCCTGGCTTCCCTGGTAGACCTGGCATGCCTGGTTTTCCAACAGTGGAGAATCCAGGTGGTCCTGGGGGACCAGGGGGACCTTGGGGACCGGGGCTTCCAAACCCTGGTTTTCCTGCGGGACCTGGTTGTCCTCTTGGTCCAATAGGGCCGGGGGGACCAGGGGGGCCTTGTTCACCCCTCATCTGCACACCTGTATGAGAAGAAACAAGGTCAACCATGACATTTTGTAGAATCATGTAAGTTGTAAAAGCCCTTTCAGATTTGCACATTTATTGCATGGTGAAGAATTAGCTTCATTTGGGCTTCACAGAAATCAAGTGTTTAACACTGTTGTTCACTCAGAACCTGAGCTGACTTTGACAGCAGAAGTGACCTAAGAGTCTCATATGAATATGTAATAAGTGCAGATATGTTGGGAGTTGTAAAGGCATCATAGCTCACATTACAATTTTTTTTACGTCAATTCATTTAGAGTAAAAAAAAAAAAATATCAAAATATAGTGTACAAGTGAATGCAAAGCATTAAGGAGGAAAGAAAACATGTAAATGATATAGCAAGTTAAGACTTGCATCTTGATAAATGAAAACAGGATGTTTCCAATAGAACTATGCTTTTTTTTTCCTAAAACTACTTGGTACCTTTTCTTCTTACCATCCACAATGAGCTATAACTCTGGTGTTGTGTTGTTTTTATTTGTTTTATTTTTTTGTAAACATACGAATGTTTCTGAAGTATTGTCATCTTAAAGAATTGTTTGCTGTAATAATTTCACGCAGTGACAAGATAACTGATATTTCACTGTAGTGTAGTCAGAGCTCAAGTTCTTTGAAAAAAAAAAAAACAACAAATAATGATTCTTTTTGTCTTAGCTGTCAACAGCAGGTGGAGCCACTTAGCCAAACGTCACAAATAGAGGAATAAACAAGCTCAAAACTGTTTTCTCTGTACTTGACGGGAAATTTGTTGCTTCCTATTGGAATTAGGATGATGATTTGAAACATATTACACAGAAGATCATTATGCATATTGTGAGCCTATTTCACTGTTTTGCAGCAGCTTATACCACTATAGAACAAAATACCGTAGTTATGATGAATACTAATTTAAGAAGGCATGCAAAAATCAGACTCTGAGGTGTATAAAAATAGCCTGGATTCTGATTTTCTGATGGGAATATATTCAGTTCATTGCTTATTTAGAAAAAATTCATTAATTGATCAGCTAAAGTTCTATTTGAGTCTTAGAATATCAACAGAGCGTATCTGTGTGTGTGTGTATATTATATATATATATATGTATGAAGGTGTGTGCAATGAATATTTTCCTGTCTTTAGGAAACCAGAGTTTGTTATCTAATCTGTGGCTACTTTTGAACCAAATGAGATGAAAATAGAAATAATTTGTATATTTTTTAAAGAATATAATAAAGAAGAAAAGCTGTCAAATCAAAAATCAACTACAGATAGTAACTTTTTTTTTGCTGATGTGTAAAGGCAGTGTAAATTCATACTGTTTTGTTTTGCATGCATTCCTATCTCATCCTTCTTAAGTCAGAGTTAAGAAAACATGGGCAAATCAAACCAAAACTTCGAAGCAGACACTTAAATGAGTTGCTGAACTTGTGATGATGTTCCAGTTGTAAAATGGGGAGAAATATAAGTTTTTACATTAGTAGCATGAATTCTACATTACTGAATTCAAAACCCGGCATTTATGTGTTTAATTTGCTAGAAGACAACTGTAACCTCAGCGAGGTGTACTTTTTTTTTATAATTCAGGGAATTATGTCCATCCTTCCATGTGTGTTCTGTTCTTTAGGAGTTGGAGTGAGTTGAATTTCTGCAGTGAAGTAGCACTGATATTATTCAGCAGTGTTCAGGTAACATGCTGTTATTACACTTGACCTAACTGGGGGGTGGTAGGAAGTAATTGCTTAAGGCATCAGTTTCAGAATGCTTATCCTTACTGTTTTTCAGTTTGTTTTAGGTGCAATTTTGTATGTCTTAGTTCTGTAAAGTGATGTGTGCTGCCTTTAGCAAAAGCTTCAGTATCTCTTGCAAATGTTATTGTGGACATTTTCTGCGAGGAGCTGACAAATGTGCTCATTTCAGATTTAAATATCTGGTGATTGCACTGTCTTAGGGACAGCAGAAGACAGATGGTCGCATTAATGAAGTATAGGTTTTACCAAGAAAATTGAAGCAGTGGTTAACTACTCTTTTATGTGTCTTGGATGTATAAATCAACTTTACATCAAGATGTGTCAAGAGCAGTCAAACCTTATTTTTGGATAGAACTAAGTTTCAAGACTTCAGCATGACCTGCAGTAAAGACCTATTAACTTAAATATTGCTGGACTGTCAGATTTAGTTCTGTGATTATTCTCAACCAGGACTTTTCACAAAAAGTTCAGGGCAATGAGCAAAGGATAATGTTCTACTATACTAATACATATATATATTAGCATATATATTATATATATATAAATACATTAATATATATACATATTAAGCCCACACTAGAAAAGAATGTATATTCTGAAAGGAGAGCTGTCAAGAAAAATTATCAAATTGTTTTGCAGTTTCTTCAATTTAGATAAAGCTGTAATGGACTTCAGTTGCCAAGATAAACATATTCTGGAATTATATCCAATATTGCATTTGTTTGCTAATCTAAGATTAAAGAAAATATTATTTGTATTTTTGGGATCTAAGAATGTCTTTTGCAGATCTGGCATTTCTAATCTAGTGAAGAAAAATTTTACCTTTAGAATTTTTCTTTATTTTAAAGTAAATGTAGAGCGTATAGAAATATTACATTCTAGTTCTGTGTTTATACTATGTTCTTTTAAGTACTAAGTGCTAGTATGGAAGTGGGAGAAGGCAAATAAATTGAGGCAGTTTCAAGTTCTAAGATTTTTCCCTGCTATTGACTATCCGTGTCTCACTCCATGATTTACCCTTTCTGTTGGTTCTGCTGTGGCTGTAGTAAAGGTTAGTTTTTTCAGTAGTTACATTTATTGCACAGCAGGCCCTCACACCTGCACTGATCTGTATACTGATGAATATGTATACTGAATATGTATACTGATGTTGCTTCTGCCAGGCAGAAAAACAACTGAGAGTTACAAAGGCAGTTTTAGTTTGATGCTGAGGTGGATCTACTAGAATATGAACTTGCCACCTGCAGAAATGAGCATAGGACTTCCATCCTATTCTGTTAGGTGCTATGAAACACGTAGCAAATGTTGGCACTATTTAGGCCCAGACTCAAATTTTGATTCCAGGCTGCTTTTTGACAATGCTTTACAAAATGAAAAGAACATGCTAGTAACTAAATCACTAGAAGATGATGTACAGTGAACAAATATGAGAAATAAGCTATAATTAAGGATCTTGACATGTGCTACTTGAGGTACTTGCATAAGGAGCAACTCACTAGGCAATACAGTCAGAGGTATTAATTTGGTTTTGCAGTCTCTTGTTCAGTTCTTCTGTGACTATCTTAGGTTATAAACAATGATTGTGTAACACAGTGAGCCCTCTTAAATCTCTTCTAAAATGTATCTGTAGGAATGCTTGTTTTCCAGGCTGAGAAACAGCAGTTACTGTGTAGTCTTTCATTTTGATACTTTGTCACCAAACATGAAGTTTTGTCAAACTGCTTTGTATGACTGGTGTCTTAAATCTGTAAAATTGTAAACTATTGCCACTTTTGTAGTCTGGTGTATAATCTTTGCTCCCTTTCCTAAATAGTCAGCATCTTACAATTGTCACAGGTCTATATAATCATTATTTAGATTAAGAGGCTTAATGCAGATTAGATTCTTTGTTAATATAATGTGAAATATTAGTTCAGGACAGTTTCTTTCCCCTTTCCTTTTACCTATTTAATTTGAACCTTCCTTTTCTTCTTAATTTATTTTATTTCTCTCTCTCTCTCTCTCTCCCCCCCCCCCCCCCCCCCCCCTTCCCAGTATTTTCCGTAGGCTTAAAAAAAAAAAAAAAAAAATTGCCTTGAGAAGAATAGAATTAAGTGAAGTGTGGTAGATAATAAAGTACGTAGTATACTTCACATGAAAAATGATATAATAGTGAATAAAATCACAGGAAAACACTGTGATCAGGTACTGGGAAGAGAAAGTGTAGCTTTAACCTTCTGGGAACTCCAGCTAGTAAGTCATAGCAGTACTTGTTCATGTGCCTAAATTCAGTCTGAGAGTGCTGGTAGAATTACAGAAATTCCTTGTACAGAAGATAAAGCTATAATAGAGATTATAGCAAGAGTTAAAGCTATAATAGTGTTTTGGTGCAGCCCAGAAGAGCATTTTGAGTGAGTAGGTTTCCCAGTCATGCTACTTTTACTTGTTTCTCACTAGAGAACATTTGTTGAAAACATGACCTGGAGGCAGTTTGAGTGAGACTATAGCAGCATCTTTGAGTTCAGTATGTACTTACTACTCTTGTGTATCCAGTCCATAGGATTTGGCTAGAGCGACTCTGAAATGAAACCTCATAAATGAGGACAATATGGATGCTATGTCCTGAGGAGCTACTCTTCTGCTCTCTGGGTCTGCTTTTGTTTTCTAATGCAGACTTAAAATGTTCCTTTTCTAATGAAGTGTCCCTCCAACAGTTATTGTGTAACAGAAAGTTTATGCAAGTGTGCATCTTTATCAGTGGGAGGTAACTTCCTGTGTCACTGCCAATTCTTTCTGCAGTGATGAACTTATTAAAGTAAGTCTAAACTGTTAGTTTAATACCAGTTGTACAAACAGTAAGCTTTTGTTCATGTGTTGATCCACTAGAACTTATTTTATGCTAGTTTATTATTTATAAAAAAAAAAAAAGTAGACTTACCTTGACTCTTTACATTGAATGGTAGAAAGTGTGGTGGCCCCTTGATGCTGGACTGTTTCTGGTATCGCTCGGAAAAGTATCCATCACTACCATGGACAATGTTTAGACAAAACAGCAGCAGTAAGGATATTTGTAAATGCATGTTTCCAAATCCGTCCTCTGTTAGAAAGGGGAAAAAACAGTGTTTTAAGTAGAAGTTGATGAGTGTCTTTTGCATAAATTGGTTTTCTTAAGATATTGGTATTAAAAGTTTCTTTATTATGCTTACTTTTTCCTGTCTGTGAGAAGTGCTGTAAGGAGAATAGAATCAACATTGCTAATTAAAGATTTGGAGTTCTTGTATGTCTAAGATATAAAAGAGATGGTTTAGAGGCAGCAGTCTCACTTGTAGAAAAAATAATCATTTTAAATAAGTCTACTTGAAACCACTAACTTCAAAAACAGTAGTATTTTTTCTAATTACTCCAGGGCCCAAAAACTAAGTTCAGGAGACACGTATATCAGCTCCTGGAATGAAGAAAAGGTTTCATTGGTAATATGTAGGCTATATACCATGATGTTATTGCCCCTGTCTAATGCTATAGTAAATTCCATGAAGTGTAAAGTTCTGGCTCCTTCGGCATCTATGGCAAAAATCTCACGCTGAAATGAGGTTTTTGTTTGCAACCTGTTGAATAACCCCAGTAGCAGTAAGGAGGCTGATGTTGGCCATTACATATCAACTCTCTTGCAACCCCAACTAGCCAACATATCCTATAGATTTTAGCATCAAAACCATATAGAATGAAATGAAATAAAAACATACCAAGTGTTGTGGAGCTCCAATGCAAGGCAGTAGAGTGGCAAATCCCCCTCTAGTGAGGAGTTCTTCTGCCACTGGTGAGTGAGCAGAAGCTGATGATTTCAAGTGTCACCCTTGACTATTTATACGATTTTCACCCTAGTTTGGTGACTGCTGTACATAAGCTCCTCCCCAAGAGTCAGTAAGCAGTAATTATCTGTGTGTGTATGTGTGTTTTTTAGGGGTGGGGGAAGCTATTTTTGGTAGGGATTTTAGGTCCTGTTAAGCCTTTTTTTAATTTCTTCTTCTCTTGGACCTCTTATTGTTGATGAAATATAGTTCGTGTTTTCTAAAATTTGGCATCCTTTCTGGTTTTAGAAATGAGAAAGGTTACAATGGAAAAACTTGTAAGTAAGGCTTATCATTTTTAGGTGCTTCATTTGGATTTTTCTGTGAATGTTTTAAGTAAAGAATTACATGTTTTGAACTTTTGAGGTGTTACTTTCAGAAATACTCCTCTGAGATTATGCGAATAGTTATTCACTGAGGTACAAATAGAGAGCCTAGAATCAGTTATTAGATGTTAATTTGAGAGTTGTGTATTAATCTGAAGGTTATTTTTAACCAGTTATTGTATTCAGAGATTGTCTCCAAAATCATATTTCTAAGCTTGTAACTGTTCTGATATTGGAGGTACGATATTACCTATTTTATGTATGCTGCAAATAATGTTTCTGACATATAAGCTTACATTGCACTATGAAAACTATTATATCCAGCTGTAATAAATGTATTGAAATCCATTCTGCTGAAGTTTTACACAAGCTGCTGTGTGAGTCTGATGGGACTTCTTTGATCTTTTCTGTTGTCAGTAATTAATATATGTATATGTAAAAATTTTTTTAAACATGCTCATTCAACTGTAATTACTGCTCTATTTTGACCAGGTGCATTTTGTTCCCGTTAAATTACTTCAGTTTAGTAAACTTATGCTATGGCGGTTGTAGCGTTGGCTCAAACTTGATTACAGCTTTTTTTTTTTCCTTTAGGTTATAGATTGATTCTAACCGATCTTGCTTAATAGACTGTATCCACACACTGTGATTTCTTTCTGAATAAATGGTAGAATCTGACAGTGTTTTAGCATCATCTTTAATTTTCAGTATTGAATAGTCAGCAGTTTTTAGTTGATTTATTTGTGAAAACAGCATTTGAGATCGGAAATGACAGAATAAACAAACCTTTCTTGCTTAGGATGAAACCATACGACTAAATATATAGTGCATTATCAAATATTCTCAGCAAAAAATACCCACACTTAAGTTATCTGCGTTAAAATTTCTTTACAAATTGATTTATATATGTATGTGTGCGTATATATATGTTTTAACATTGTTACATCATGTTCAGTCTTATGGGAGTTAGGTTTTTGGGTGTGTTTGAAATTCTTAGTTTCTCTTGTGCTGAAGATTGGTGGGGGGAAAATGTAGCTATCTGTTTTTACTAGAGTAAACTGGGCACATGCTACGAGTTACTGTGATGAAATTAACATGTCAAGTTGCATTTATTTTATCATTTGTGGAAGCCATCTGGAGAGTAATATCTATGCAGAAGATTACGTGTACACCCATGTCCTAATTCCAGTGGTAGAAATATTTTAATTATGGAAGGGATATATATATACTACATACTGTACATATTATAGGAATTTATTTTACTCTAGGAATACTAGCAAATAACCTGTGCTACCATGAGTTCTCATGCATGATAGGTACTGAAGGGACACCTGTTACCTTTCCAGGCAGTAGACTGAGCTATTGGCCCTGAACTGTGCAGCTATCTTGTAGAATGACAGGTTAACATGGGCTGAGTTTTACCTGCTTTTTATCTTTGTTTAATTCCACACTCTCCCAGTGACAACATTTTTGGCTTCTGTGTATTGTGGCAAATATCCTAGAACACAAGTTACTGTACTGAAAGAGACCAGTGGACCATCAAGTCTATTCTACTTACAGTTGTGCTAATACATTTGCTTATTGGAGGACTGTATTGAAGTTTGATTTAAAGACTGCTGCAATAATTTACTTAAAGTACTGTTAAACAGTTCTTTTCTTCTATTCTTCTTTCTAGCCATCCTCTAAACAATGTTGTGTTCCATTTTTGTAAATAAACCCTTTCCTCTGAGGAGATCTTCGGACTGTTTTCCCTATTTAGCTTGTGTGCCCAATCCAATCACTGGTTTTCAGAGAATATCTGTATGTCTGAGATTACATTTCTATTCTTTGTGTGCATTTAGCTCCTTTTAATGTTTTGAAGAAAGAAACTTTGTCTGCAAGTTGTTTGTGTAATGCCTTAAGCTCCTTCTTTTAAATATTGGTCTCTATAAATTCAAGTGAGAATCCTGACAGAAGCAGCAGAAAACAACCTCAATTTTTTTTTTTTTTTTTTTTTTTTGGTTCACATAAATCCAAAAATAACTTTTGATTTTAAAACATTTTAAATATATAGCCCTAAGTGGTAAGTGTGGTTGTTGCTAATTTGACAATATTTGGTTAAGTTAGGAACAGCAGGCAACAGTTCTTTGCTTGTACCGTTTCATGCTAATTTCTAGCCTAATTCATAAATACCCCCAAGGCAGACGCACTTACATTACAAAGGCACCAATAATGTACACCCCTATTTGTTCAGCAGTCTCACTTCCTGCCTTGTCTCCTCTTGGGGAGAGAGGTGAATAATCTCTCTGTCTTTGTGTAAATAGCTATGATTACAGGGTCAAAAGGTACATACAGGTAAAACTGTTGTCCTTTAATGTGAGCTCCACCCTATTGTACTATCTTGTGCTACTTCTTTGGTTTGAGGTTTTGTTTTTTGTGGTTGTGGGAAATAAAGGTGGAATTGGAATGTGCTTCTTTGTATGTATTCCTTGTTGCTGTGGGTGTTTCCTGTTGGCGTAACACTAATATGCATTTAGCTCTCAAGCATGCCTTCGAAGGTTGGCTTTTTTGTGTATATTTGCATGTGCAAAAATACGTGTAGTAGACACTATGCTTATTTACAGTAACTGCACATTTTTAAAAAAGGTTATTTTCATATCTCTTGGCAAGGTATATTCATTCAGACATTTTTGTTTTGTAGCTATGCACTTTTCTTTTGAGTGTAGGAGTCTTCACTCCTTCCTCCTCCCTCTGTCCCACTACTGTAACACTCAGGAATAACTCTGGGACACCTTTAACCACTGTACCATTCCAAAACTTGCTTTTACTTTGGAATTGGTCCCCTCATTCCATGTGAAAGCAGCATTGTAGTAGTTCGTAAAGATTGGACTTTAGCTATGTCATTGCTGAACTTAGCTGCAAAAAGACTCAGAATAGAATTTCTGTGGACTGTATGAAGTAGGTACTGAAATCCTGGATTCCTTAATGCTGTCCAAGTGTTACCTGTTCATCAGCAAGCACATATGCTTTCCGAAAATCTGTTTCTTACTCCAACAGAGCCATGAAAGCACGTGGATAAGTTTTGTAGGAATGACACTATGCTTTGGGAGGTGGGAACTGATTTCACTACAGTCCTGCAAGTTATTCAAAAGTTGAATAGAATGAGTGACACAGTAAGCAGCCACTTACAAGGAAGTAGTGCGGAATTAATTAAGTGTAAACTGGAATAAAACAACCACCCCCTTTCTTACATAGACAAGCAGATGCACAGAAGCACCTGAAACTGCTGAAGCAAGTCTCAGAGAATGGCTAGTCTAGGTTTTACACTAAATAGGAATTGGCAATGTATGTTCCTAATGCTGAAGATATTCATTGTGAATATGCTTACATTTGTTGTTTTGACTTAGAGATACTGAGCCACAAACTAATACTTTCTGTTGTAAGTCAGTTCCAACGTTGTTATCCGCCTGAAGTGAACTTTGAAAAATCTGCAATAGTCTGTGGTGAATCTTTCTGTATAAGAGTGCTTATACCAAAAACTTGTGGAAGCCCTAGTGGTTTCTAACTAAGTTGACTCTGGGGAAGAAATTCTCCAGCCTCCAATTTAAATTCTATTAGCACAGATTTCTAGGAGTCATGGATTTCTAGGAGAAATTTGAAAGCCTGCCATGAAATAAGAGAAGTAATTGGGTTTTCTAGTTTGTGGTGCACTTAGGATGCTCTGGATGCTCGGAAGTAATCTCTGCTCCATGGGTTAAAACTGTCCAGCTGTCCTTTTCTATCACATAATGCTGTGAACAATCTCCACACATTCACATAGTAATGGCCAGCTGAGCTGTAAATGGATGCGCAGAGGAGCAAAATGTTCTCTTGTACCTTTTTAAATGGAGAGTACTAATGCAGAACTTTTTCTCTTTTCTGTTTATGATCTGTCACGCTGAAAGAAATAGGAACAGGATTGTTTTTTAATTCAATACCTGATAGAAGTCTGGGTGGTTCTTTTTTGTTGTTGTTTGTTTTAAATGTGTAGTTTTTATTTGTTTCACTTGTCATCACTGTTTCATTTCATCATTGCTGCTATTTTGTGTTTACACGGAGGCTACTTTGTATTCCAACATTAGCCTCTTGGACTCGGTAAGGTAGAAAACATCTTGCTGAAGAAATGATTTACCACTCTAGTTGCAAAGTAAGTAGGATTTCTTCTGAGTTTCAAAATGCATAGGTGCTTTATGGAGGGAATCTGCAGGGCTATGTAGTTCTGTTAGTACTTTTGAGATGCAACAAGACCTACTCTTTCATGCTAATCTTTTTATAGGTATAAAACCTTTATATTTTTAATGGGTGTAACTGTGGTTGAATAAGCATCCTGCTTTCAAGCAGTAATGGAAAGATGGTCTTTATTTGTTCTGGTCCTGAAAAACTGTCTATTGTATGTTGTGTTCAAGTATGTTGATCTCAAGAGCTTTATTTAGTATAGCAATATGTTTAAATAGATGACAGTTAAATATTTACGTTTGCTTTCTGATGAGTTAACCTGCACAGACACTGAATAAACGTGCTGAAACACCAGGAAGTGATGTGTAGAGAACATTTTGAGACTGACATGGATTTTGTATTACATATTCCTCGTATTCAGATAATATTATTGATGAATGCTTTTTAACGTCACTACAATATTTGTGGTTCTATTTCATAGAAATTGTATAAAACTATGACAATTTTCAACTAAGAAAACTTATGATACTTGAATGAAATATACCAAAAAGAAATACTGTGTTAGAAAAGATGTTTCCAGTTCCTCAGATATGCTGCTGGCCTGACCTGAGTTTTATTCATTTTCCCCTTTCTTTAAAAGTAAAAACAAGTATTTATCAAATTAATGCATTAAATTAAAACTCATAGCAGAGGTATGAGCTTTAAATAAAAACTGATTAAACTGCTTTCAGTATCTTGAAATCTATATACGTTGATACTCATACTTTTTCTCACAAATGTATTTCTGAATCAGTTCAGTGCATTCAGGAAATGCCAAGAGTTTCATCTATCTCACAGTGCAATAGCGCAGAAAGAAGAATCCACTTTCCTTTGTGCACAGTTTTAGGGAAAAAAAAAAAAAAATCAAAGGGTCTGAATGCTGAATGATCCAAGCAAGTAAGAGAATTTGGTCTTGGATTTTTAGGGGAGGGCTCCACAAAACTATTTCTGATGCTGTTTAAACAAAGCCATCTGAAGAGATTTCCTGTTCCTTTTAACCCATGAATGCTCATTTTCAGCTTTTTCTGTGATATTGGCTGCACTCTTGGTTGTATTAATATGAAGCTTTTCTGTAAGCTGAACTAGTAAGAATTTGATTTTGAATAAAATGCGATCAGACTTTACTAGGAGTGCTGGAAGGAGAGAAGTTTGTTTTTCTATAAGTCCAGATCATTTCACAGGACATGTTAAGTGATATAAAGCAACTGAAATGTGTACTTGCTTTTAAAGTATTACAAGTGTTCTTTTTTGTTGGTTTTTTTTTTCCAGTAAGTTCTTGATGACCATGATGTTTTACTTGAGTTTTTCAGCCCACCGCCACCAAACCTGATCTGTGACAGCAGAAACAGCATTCAGTAAAGACCAAAATTGCTAATAGTCACAATGTTTTTTGGGGGGTTTTTTTGGTTTTTTTTTGGGGGGGGGACAGGTGGAGGGAGAATGAGGATGACACTGCAGGGAGAGCATTTATTTTATTTTGTTTAATTTATGCTTTGTTTTTCTCTGATTTTTTTTTTTTATTAGTGTTAGTATCTTGTTCTATTTCAGTACCTGTTGGGCTCAAGGTTTCTTTCATACTAGAGAAATAAAGTAAAACCACTGATGAAAGAAGGGTGAGAACCACTCTTACTTTCCCAAAAGTGAACAAATTCAAACAGCTTCCTCTGAATTAAAGAATCTTCCAAATAGTGAAAAATGAGTGTAAGTGAACTACTTTTTTAAGCATGTCCACTGGAACACTCTGCTGAATAATCCTATTCATTGACTTTACCACCTGCTGTGGTTTGGACAATTGGCATAGGGTTGTTTTTAAGCTTTCATGTTAAAAACGGGTACCAAAGGTGAGGAAAAAAAAAAATCCAGACTTCTCCAGCCAGAACAAATAGAAGTTGTCTGAATTCACTATAAAAATAACCAATTTGTTTGTTTTGTTAACAATATTTGGCATCTTAAGTATTGCTGTTTCCCTTTCATTTATTTGAATTGAGACATGGGGAAGTTCTGTTTGTTGGGTGTACACAAACTTTGACTACTTTGTTTATGAAAAAAAAAACCCACCCACAACCTGAGTGTATGGAATCTAATTATTCATTATGGTTATTAATAGGGCTGGTTTTAGTTTCAATAACCTGAGATAGGATTTGTGAGAGCATTACATTGTCATCAAGGACAGTCAAAATTATCTGCCTATAATAAAGGGTTGGTAAATTGGTTGCTTTTAATGTTACAGAAGACACATTCTTCAGTGCAGCAGTTTTATAGGTGTCACTTATGGTGATACTTTCTGACAATGCTGTTGCTGTTGTAAGTGGTGCAGGAAAAGAACCTTAAGAACTGAATTCTTGCTGGAGGTGGTATTAAATGTCATCAGTATCTGTGGATGGTGAGATGTAAGCAAGCAATGATTGTTTGAATTATATGTGGTTGATGTGCTCTGATGTTAATGTGCTTGAGCATTAATGAAGTCAGAAGCAGAGAACTGAATCTGTAAATCCCAGGTCACCTTCCAGTTTGTTAACTTATAAACCATTTTCACCTGTGTGGTCTGTAATAGCCAGTTTTTGTTCCTGGAGCAGTTTATCTGACAGTAGCTTAGCTAGGGATATAGGTGAAGGTATATTTACTGGGAGTCTGTTGAGTAGCTTATGGTGCGTAAGCAAGGAGTAGGCTGCTCTGCCGTCAGCAGCTGCTTCCAATGTCATGTGCTACTGCACAACACTGACACTCAATTTCAGGGAAGATTTTCTAACATGCTATCACTGCTGCAAGTCTGGAGTGAAAAATGTCTTCCACCAGCCTACAATAACCAAGTTAAAATTAGGACATGGAAACTGGGTTGAGAGGTAGTCATGTAGGTTAGGAAATATGAACGACTCCTTCCTTTCCACTCCTAAGATAACCGTCAACTTCGGACTCCACTACTCTTATGTAACATCTCTCTTAAGGAATACTTGTAGAATCTGTGGATTCCTTGAGTTACAAAAGCTATAAGAAGAGAGAGGACACTGCAGCTCCTGGTACAGTAGCATTTACCTAGACATCATTGTCTCTGTTTCCTTCTAACTGTGGATGTCCCTGTTCATTGCAGGGGAGTTGGACTAGATAGCCTTCAGAGATCCGATCCTAAGATTCTATGATTTTATGAGATAGTGAAGGCCTCTGAGTATTTGACTGTGCTAGGTGAACATGTATGTGAATCTGTAGTGCATGCATTCAAGAGAAACAAATGAAGTTTGAGTGTAACTGAGCTAGAAATTAAGCTACCTTAAGTGTAGGCTCCTTAAATGGGCACAAATCCCAGCCTTTCTGGCAATGTGCAGGCTGTTGGACCTTAGTGCTGGAAAGCTGAAGTAGTTTTACTCTGCTTAGCAACCTGGCTGCAACCTGTGTTGAACTGCTACAAACCCAGAGAGAAAGGCAAGGCTTTGTGGTCAGCTTGCACTCAGCTCCAAGCTCTGTGGGAATGAGCAATCTCTGACTACAAGTAGTATGAGATTGTGTACTGAGCAGATGCAAGCTAGGAATACTCATTTTGTTAAGTGTTACAGTGTTGAGACAGATCTCAGCACTGTTTAGAACTCGCTAGTGTTTGAGTCTGAAACTATTATAGTTTCACTTCATTTTATTCTCCCTATTGAATGGATGTAGTTGGACTTTGCAGCTCTTGAAAGTCAACTTCAGAAGATCTTTACCAAAGGAAGTCTGTTATCCTGATTATATTCTATGTTTCTTATTAGAGCTTAATAAAATCTTAACTATTGCGACTATAGCACTGAAATCATAGGATGATAGAAAGGTTTGGGTTGGAAGGGACCTGTAAGAACATCTAGTTCCAACCCCAATGCTATAGGCAGGGATATCTCCCACTAGACCAGGTTGCTCAAAGCCTCACCTAGCCTCACCTTGAATGCTTCGGGGAAGGGGCATTCACAACCTCACTGGACAACCTGTTCCAGTGTCTCACCACTCTCTCAGTAAAGGGTTTCTTCCTAATATCTAGTCTAAATCAATCCTTTTCCAGTTTAAAGCCATTTCTGCTTACCCTGTCACTACATGCACTTATAAAAAAAAATCCCTTCCCAGACTTTCTGTAGGCCCCTGTCAGGTACTGGAAGGCCACTATAAGGTCCCTCAGGAGCCTTCTTTTCTCCCTGCTGAAGAGCCCCAGCTCTCTCAGCCTGTCCCCATGGGGAGGTTCTTCAGTCCTCTGATCATCTTCCTCTGAAATATAGAAGAATGAAATAATCTAGATTATCCTAAAGATTATGTAAATTTCTGAGGGTGCTCTGGGAATCCCTCTTATTGTAGCGAGCTGCAAGTATCATGGTGTTCTTTGCAGATTCACCTTAGCCACTCAAACAAGCATCTGACTTCCCTTGCACATATTTTAAACTATCCAGATGATGCTGTACCTTCCAGTTAAAAAGCTAGTTCTGATACATATTTGCAGAGGAAGAAAATGCCATGTGATGATTAGGAAGGATGTTTAAAATATATAGAAAACAATAGAGCTATAGAAAATATAATATAAACATTATATAAGCTGCTAAATACAGCAGCTACAAGGGCTGCTCTGAAAATAATGCTTCCTATTTTATGATGTTGGCCCACAATGCCAGAGGCGGATTGTGGTGTTGTGACAGTAGAGGTTGAACCTTCCCACCACCATTCCATTACATTTTGTTGTTATATGACAGATGGCAGCAGAGGGGCTGTCTGACAAAATGGCATCTCACATGGAAATGCGTGTGGTGCAAAGATATGTCACTGAATTCCTCAATGTGGAAAAAATGGAACCTATTGACATTCATTGATACTTGCTGAAAGTTGATGGAAACCAAACAGCGGATATGAGCACAATGAAGTGGTATGTGATGCGTTTCAGCAGAGGTGACAGCAATGGTGTGTTGCCTCTGCAGGTGCAGATATTTATGAGTGTAATGTGCAGGCTCTTGTTCATCACTGATAAAAATGCATAGCTACTGGTGGTGACTGTGTTGAAAAATAGTGTTCTGTAGCTTAGAAAATTTTCTCTACCAAATAGTGATATTGTTCTCTTTGTATATCCTGTAGTTTCCATAGAAATAAATATGGAAGTATTGCTTTCAGGGTGACCTTAGTATATTAACCCTGAGGGCTTTGAGACATCTGTGTTAGTCTATATTATTTTTCAACAAAAATAATAAGATTGAAGAGAAAAAAAAAAGAGTAAATTGTGGGATCTGGGAAGCTAGGTGTAAAATTAATGCTGTTACATAAAATATTATTTACTTCTTGCTTTTGTTACACTTTATTCAGCTACTTTCCTCTCATTGTTTAACATTAAATTTAGTAGAGTCAATTAAGCATTGCCTTCTTGCCATTGCATGGCCTTATTCGGTTATTTGATCTTGTTCTAGTAGCAAAGTAAAATTCTGTCTTTATAATTCCAATCTCATCCTGTATGTGTAATGTTTTTAAAGATTTTTTCTCTTTTTTTTTTTTACATAACTGAGGAATAAACTTTAGATTTGTCTGTAAAATTAAAAAAAAAAAATCCTTATTTGCAGAAGATCCATCTGCAAATTTAGTGGAAGTTACAGGAATGACATTTGGAATTTGGTTTTCATTTACCAAGTTGAAGTATTTATATACAAAGCTGAGTAGCTTTAAACTCTCTCTGTATTTTTTCAGAACCTAAACATAACACTGTTTGCCAGTTGAAATTTTAGGTCACCAAGAATGCATCTTAGGTCATTGAGAGAGTGTATTGTTTCAGAAAATAAACGTTCTGTGTAACCTATGGTGGAATGTATTTGCTTACCTAAGTATTAGTAAGTAAATTAAAATTAGTAGCTTTTTTTTTTGGTTCCTTTTTATACTTGTCTAAATCAAGAGCTTTTTCTGGAATGCTCTGTGTGCATAAATTGTATTGGGTTTTAGAGTGGATTCCACCTTGGGATGTGCTGACCGACCGCAGGATGTTTATGTGAACTGTGCTAAGTTTCTGGCAGACTTCTTTCTTCCAGACTTTCATTGCAGTACTTTACCCCTGAGGCACGCAAGTCATTTAGAGTGTCTTTTTGTTTGTTTGCTTGTGCACCAATAGTTTACAGATACTTTAGGGGAAATATATTTAGGCAAGTCATGCAGAGAGTGTCAATGCTGCTGAATAACTGGGAGCTGGCAGGAGCATGAGAGGAATTTCTTTGAAATGTGAAATAATCCCTGGAAAACAAAAAAAACCTATTTAATAATATACAACACTTTTAATACCTTCTCCAATTTCTGGGGATCGGGAATGCTAAGAAAAGATCAGAAAAAAAAATTGCATTGACAAAATAATGTTAATTTTACAAATGTAATGGGACTAATGGACATAATTCTGTCATGTTCTGTCTAGAACTGCTTTGGAATATTTAAATTTATACTGGATTCTCTTTTAGAAACAGAAAGAAGACCTCACTGTAAAGTTTTGTGTTTATCTAAGAAAACAATCTGTGGTTTCTGGAGAACTTGATTAGAAGCTGTTGCAATGATTATCTTTCAGTCAGTCACTTAAGAATAAATGATTTTTAGAACTGAGGATCTAATTCAACTGGAAATAGCTTAACATCTACTTGTGCATTTATGTCATGTGCCTGTCCTTTTCGATTGTACATGGAAGCCACATAAAAATATCTTTTGTTCTTTGTCTCTACTTTCCCTGTCTTCAGTGATGTTTGCCATCCTCTGAGAAATTAAACCAGTGCTTTGGAAAAGTTTTAATTTACAAGCACAGCAGCTTCAGGCTTGCTGTCTTTTCCCCATGGGGTTTCTTATCTTTTTAATCCCAATCATTTATGAATTTTGCATCTACAGTATGTTTTGGAGGTAAGTATTGCGATGTTTCCAGCAATGTTTTGTTTTTGTTTTGTTTTTTGTTTTTTTTTAAATGTTTTACCTTTTGAAGTGCAAAAACAATGGCAAAAATAGTAAGAACTGTGTTTTAAATTCTTTTTTCACAGGATCTGGTGTTTGTCGTCTTTAGTTTGTGACAAAATATTTGCCCTGTATTTTAGTGACTGTCCTTCAATATTAGGTCTTAGAAGTGTTTATATACTCTATAATTTGAAGCTGAGTGGACTATTAATTTTGTATACTTCTATATAAGTTTCAGAATAATCTTTTAAAGGATTGTAAATATGGTTACAGGTATCAGTGTCTATGTGGGGGCATCCCTGTGAGGGGAAAAACAAAATTTGAGACGTTTTTGGGGTGTGGTCACAGCATTTAACTATGTAGAAAGGATCAGACTTTTAAAGCTGTTCACATGTAACTTCACTTCTTAAGTAATCAGAATTAGATATTTTTTTTTTTAGGGTTAGATATCCTTTTTATCAACATCCTTTTTCTGTTGTTTGTTCTCTTTTTTTTCTGCTTTTGTTTCCTCGTGGATATTGTCATTAGGCAGATATTAATTATTTTCATGTGCACATAGCTCTAGCTTTTCTTCTTGCACTCATGCTGGGAATTTTGGATGCCAAATGTCACTTATATGAACACTGATGTTTTAATGGCAATAAATTAAATGGTAAGTACAGGTGATCATACATCAGTAAATGGAGTAGATTGTTACCTTTTAACTAGAAATTGTGCTTTTGAAATTGTGCTTTTGAAATTTTGAAATTGTAAAAGTGCTACACATTTCATGCACAGAATATGTAAGCAATGTATTTTATAAGTGAAGTATTTTCTCTGCCTCTCAGTTATCTTTTTCTATGTGTTTCTTTCCATTTTCCACACCTTTGGCCTTGCTGTCATCTTCTCTATGTATTTGATGCTTTCTTGTACTATTAAACGTGTCCTAGCTATGGTGTTTAGTATGGCGTGAGTGAAAGAATTTACTGCTGTGCCATTTATCAGCTCTTCAAACTTCAGAAGCTCTTTTGAGACAGCAACATGAGTAGGGTTACAGTCTTTTTCTGAGAAAACAAGCCTGGGCTGAATAGGAGGTCAATTTTTAAAGCTTTCTGGTTGGAAAAGAGACTTTCAAATAGTAAGAAACTGCTGCATTGTTCAGTATACTCTTGCTGTGAATTGTCTGACTCCAGTGACATAGAATTGCTACTTTTAAGTAGAACAATTTAACTAGCACATGGTTTAGAACTTATTTTAGTTTATTTACACACCCATTCAAAAACGGTATATCCAAAATTCAATATTTAACATTAGACCACAGCAGATGCTAGTCTGTCTGTTGAGTCACTTTAGAATGTGTTCCTATAAAATTGCAACCTGAGACACGAGGATGATTAGAGGGCTGGAGCACTTGTCCTTCAAAGAAAAGCTGAGGGAGATGTGTTCTTCAGCCTGTAGAAAGTTCTAGGAAGACCTCATTACAACCTCTCAGTACTTAAAGGGAGCTTCTGATCAGGAGTGAAGCCCATGTTTTTATGTAGTCTGATAGAGATAGAATAAGGGGAAGTGGTTTTAAGCCAAAAGGAGATTTAGTTTGGATGTAAGGAAAGAATTTTTCACTTACAGGATTGTTAGGCACTGGAATATGTTCTCCAGAGAAGGCATGCCCTATTCCTGAAGATATCCAAGGCCAGGTTGGATGGGGCCCTGGGCAGCCTGGTCTAGCGGCTGGCAGCCCTGCCCATCGCAGGGTCTTGGAACTGAATGGGCTTTAAAGCCCCTTCCATACCAAGCCATTCTACAATTCTATGAAAAGTCAACAATCCCAAAATGTAAGAAATAATCACTACCTACTTAAGGTGAAAGCTTTTTTATTTTCTAAATTTGTTACTATAATTTCCTCTCATGCTGAGAACAGAATTTTCACTGTTTAATCTTAGAAGTGTATCTTTCTCATTTAGAGCAGAAGGTCAATTTGATGTCTGGATATATGGTGTAAAAATCAAGTTCTATATTTCATTCTTTCTTCTTGTGCACACAAAAGAAAAGAAAAGCCTTCTTGCCTCTGAGATCTGAGAAGCTGCAGTGACTCACGCTTCTGCTGAAGTGTTGCTGCTGTGATGACAGCACAAAAATGCTGTTTGCTCATTAGATCAGCTTTGGAATTCAGGGCATTTTTCTTTTGTTTATGTCCCTGATCTTGACTGGAGTTTCTTTCAGCAGGAAAAACGTGTGGATGTTATCGTATGCCTCTCTTTTGAGGTTTCTTTTTGCAGTTGCTCAGTCACTTATTTTCTTTTAGATTTAAACTTGGTGAGAGTGAATAGACTTCTTGCTGTCTGAGAATTCACTACCAGCTTTCATAGTAATTCTCTAGAGTCTTGGCATGTGTCTCCAGCTTGTTTCCTTGAGCAAAACATAATTTTAAGTATTTGCAATGGATAAAGTCAGAATGGGTCATTACAATAATCCATTCTGACTGTTGTAACACAAGCCAGAGCTTGTCCAGTAGCTTCTTTATCTGCCTGAAGCTTGTATTTTAAATGAGAATGTATATTTAAAGGCATAACATCCTAGCCTTTATTTAGCTATGTATTGCTCTGGTTTCTTCACACACTGCTTTTGATTCTCAAGAAGAGAATTCCTATTTCACATCGCACAGGGAAGCTACTTTTAGATTGGTTGTCATCACATCTTTCAGATGTGTGGCATAGGTTTGCTTTTTTTTCTTTTAAATTTGAATTTGATATTAGAGTTAATACTGCTTTAGTATTTTAATTTTGCAAAATGAATTACACTGTCCTGTTTTGATTTAGGAGACTCTAAGTCTCTGGAACTGTTGTAGTTAAGCTACAGGAGCTTAAATTAGAAGGCTACACCATCATCACTTGTTTCAGAATCTTTCTGCGCTCTGGAAAGCAGTGGAAGTCCAAAGAGTTACTGAAGTGTCTGTTTCTTTCAACCTTTATAACTCAACCAAAGCTAGTATTATCAGACTGTTGTTCCTATCTCTTTCCTTTCGAATAACAGTGGAATAGTAGTGGTAGGAACCCCAAAATGTGCAGTGTCCAGAGAAGACTTTGAGTTTGGAGCTCTTCTTCCCCAAACCACCTCATGTGAACGTGCCAGTCTGCTTCTTGCAATGTACATACTAGAACTTCTGTTCCTCCACCCCTCAGCTTCTGTGTTGACAAGACCCCCCCTACCCAGCTATGGCCTTTGCAATTACTTGTACCCAAATTTGCTGTGGGCTGGCACGAGGTCAGTGTACACACCCATCTGAGAATAACCTGACACACCACAGCTCCATTTGGAAAGAAGAATTTGCATCTCCACAATTAACAAACCACTTTACTCCATACGCATATTCCAGGAATTAGTTTCTGTAGGAAAGGTGCAAGTTTGTACCTCAGATCTGCTCTTAGAACTTCCTCAGAGCTTGGTTTCCATATGTGGTTTCTTTCTGGTGGCCCCAGGCCATAGGAGTGTTTAGATACATGACTGTTTATGTCAGGAGATTTGGTCCCTCCTTGTCTGAGTTTGATCGAGAATGGTACAATAGGTCATTGAAAATGTTGCAAAAATTTGCAGTGGTCAGTGTTAGTTTTTACATAAAGCCATACTGTGAAATACCAAGTTACGGGGAAAAAAAAAAGCACTTTCACTTTCATGAGGTTTAACAGATAAATTCTATAACTTCTTTAGGAATTCATGTCTTATAATATATGATTTTCTAAAGCTATGTGTTTTGCAGATTTATAAGACAACTTCACTATCAATAAAAGCACCTGGAAGAAGCCTTCTGTTGTTTATCCTAGATACTTCTGCCTTTTTTTACATTTACTGAAGTCTAGTCATTTGTCAGGTTTCTAGTTCGCAGTCTGTGTTTTTTTAAATACCTGCTTTCTTGTCAGATGACTTTTTTGCTAAGTTTATTGTCATTTATGCTGTTACTATCTTATTCTGAATAATCTAACTGATTTTGTGAAGAAATGTGTGGTATGGTTAAGTGTTTTATTATATACTGTGTTGTTGGATATGGAGGTCTCCGTCTTTTAGGACTATTTAAGCACGTTTTGGTGCCTGAATGCCTTTGATGATATTATTCTTCATTCATAGGCTGTTTGCTGATCTCACGAGTATCTGCCCAGTATGTTATCTCATCAGTTTTATTAGGAGCCATGTTATTAACTTTGGGCAGCAGAAATGCTATGGTGTCTTCATAGAGTAACTTGGGTTGAAAGGGGCCTTAAAGATCACCTAGTTCCAACATCCCCTTCGTGGGCAGACTTTATTACCTGCTAGATTATCCTGCCCAGGTCCCCATCCAGCCTGGCCTTGAATGCCTCCAGGGATGGGGCATCCACAGCTTCTCTGAGCAGCCTGTGCCAGTGTCTCACCACCCCTTGGAAAGAAGAATTTCCCCATAACATCAAATCTAAATCTCTTTTTCTTTGGTTTAAAATGGTTTCCTCTCATTCAGACTGCATAAAAAAATCAATCTCCCTCCTGATTATAAGCTCTCTTCAAGTACTAAAAGGCCACAATGAAGTCCCCTGAGACACTTCTTTTTTTCAAGATGAATAAGCCCAGCTCCTTCAGCCTTTCTTTGTAAGAGAGGTACTCCATCCTTCTGATAGTCTTTGTGGCCCTCTTTTGGACCTGCTCCAACAGCTTCACGTCTGTCTTGTCTTGAGGTTCCAGGCCTGGATGCAGTACTCCAGATGGGGCCTCAGAAGGGCAAAGTAGAGGAGGACAATCACAATCCTCTTCTATTGGCCTTTCCTCTTCTGACGCAGCCCCTTTTGGGCTGCAGGTGCACTCTGCTGGCTTGTAGAGTAGAGCTTTTTGTCCACTAGGTCCCCCAAGTCCTTCTCCTTTAGGTTGCTCTTAATGTGTTCTTCTCACAGTCTGTATATATATCTGGGATTGCCCTGACCCAAGTGCAATACCTTGCAGTTGGCCTGATTTAATCTTATTAGGTTCACGCAGGCCCTCTTTTCAAACCTCTTTCATTCCTCTGGGTGGCATCTATTCCTTCTATTGTGTCAACTGCACCACTCAGCTTGGTGTTGTCTGCAATCTTTCTGAGTGTGCTTAATCCCAGTGTCCCAATTAAGTTGTTGAAGATCATTGGTCCTAAGACAGGCTCCTGGGTAATGCCACTTGTCAGTGGCCTCCATGTGGTCATAGAGCCATTTACCACAACCCTTTGGCTGTGACAATCCAACCAATTCTTTATCCACCAAATAATCTACCAAATCAATCTTTTTTTCCAGTTTAAAGATAAGGATGGGTGTGGGACCACATTTGAGGCCTTACTGGAGTCGTGATGGATGACATCATTTGCCTTTCCTTTATCCACCAGTACAGTCAGGTGTGATCTGCTCTTGATGAAATTGTTGGATGTCCCAGATTGCATCTTTATTTCACATGTGCCTTAACATACATTTCAGAAGGATCTGCTCCATGGTCTTATGCACAGAGATAAAGCTTACTGGCCTGTAGTTCCCCAGGTCTGTCTTTCTTTCTTTCTTGAAAACAGTAGTGATGTTTCCCTTTTTCCAATCACTGGGAACTTTGCCTGACAGACATGATTTTTTCATATATGAAGGAGAGTGTTTTGGCAGCTATATCAGCCAGTTCCTTAAAGGCCCAGGGATGCATGTCATCAGGCCTCATAGACTTATATTTGTTCAGTCTCATGAGATGGTCTCAGGCTTGCTCTTCTGTTACAGTGGGAGGGATTTTTTCTCCCACATCCACTGTCTAGAAGTTCAGAGATGTGAAAAGCCTGTCTGCTAGTGAAGACTGAATCGAAGAAGAAATAGCATACCTCAGTCTTTTCCATGTCTGTTGAAGACAGTTTTCCCCCCTCAGGTGAGGGGAGGAAAATCAGAGGGAGTACACTGTACACTTTCCTTTGCCTGTCTCTTATGACCAATGTATTAAAAGAATCCCTTATTTTTTACACACCTCACCTAGTTCAGGCTTTCCCAGTTACATCTCTGCACATCCAGACAGCATCCCTGTATTTTTCCCAGTCCACACATCACTGCTTCTACTGCCTTTTTGTATCACTCTTTTCTCTTAGTTTGACCAGCAGGTTCTTGCTCAGCCATGCTAGTTACTTGCTTCCTCTGCTTGTTTTCCTGTATTGGGGCACAGGAAGCTCTTGTTCTCTCAGACAGGTATCCTTAAAGAGTTGCCAGTTTCATTAATTCCTTCATCTCTAAGGAGATTTTCCCAGGGGATCTCACCTTAAATAGCCTGAAGTTTGCTCTCCTGAAGTTCAGGGTCCTGACTTATCTTTTTGCCAGGCCCATCCTCCTTGTAATTGTTCCTTTTGATTTCTGTTGTTTAGAAGTCATTCCTCTCTCTTGTGCTGGTGTTCAATTGAAAGGTCCTCATTTTCTTTTTCATAAGCCAAATAATAACTTGCTTGTGCAAAGCATATATCTTTCATTACGTATCTCATTGTGCTTCTGAATAGCTTCACATATGTTCTATGCTTTGGTTCTTGTCCTCATGGTCCAATGTATGAATGATCCATATAGTATGAATATAGTTGGCTGATAAATTGCAGTGATGGGTAGGCCCTGAACTGTTCTCATGCCTTTACTCTCTGTTATGACAAAGTCTTTGCATTTTCAAGTATTTCCTTCCATCTCACCAGAAAAAAATAATTAAAAAAAGAAAATCTGTGATGGATTACCTCAGCCTCATAAAAAGACAAAATGTTCAGTATTTTTTTGCCTTTGCAGGATATCTTGCTTAATAATGTGTTTGTTCCAATATTAGAAAACAAAGTAAAGCGGTTTTGAGCAATGTAATCATCTTTTGAGTATTCTTAAATAATGCTTTTAAGTATAGATGTCCATTAGCTCATTTGTTGCGCCTCTAAAGAGGGTTGTTCTCAAAAGCAAAATTAGAAGTAGTTTCAAAATTATTTCACTAAAACTCATCTCATGTACAAACAGTGGAAAGCAAAGTGACAAACTGTACTGCTCACCAGAAAAGATGTCTAGACTGACCCCCTGTATTTGTGCGTAGTTTGTTGGATCCTGACTTTGTCCATGTTTATGAAAGTCCTGCCCATGTCAAAGGCTTTCTATTAGAATAGTCTGCTAAAATAGTCTGAAGTGTTTCTTTCAAGCTGGAAAATGAATTTAAACAGGAAGGACTAAGGTAGAAATAAAGCTGTGGTAGTAAATACGAGTCGTCAAAGGAATGCTGTGAAGACTGGCAGATCCAAAGCCTACATGACCTACATGAGGTATTTCACTATTTCTATTGACAGATGCTTGACTGAACTTGCATCTGGCAAGTTCTGAGAGTCACCAAAACAACTTTTTTTATTTCAGCCAGAAGAGTGAATATAAAACCCTTTCTGTGACTTGCCAAACACATACAAATGGATTTGGGATGCTGATTTCTATTTCAGACTGTGGTAGCATGTTGTACTTTTCCTTTGAGTGTCATTGTTAACTGTTTATGAGTGCATATTCCAGTATAAATTTCCAGTTGACTCCAGCAGGCTTGCTGGGCTTCCATATGCATTACCAGGAAGTTGCCACTTCTTCAGCAGCTGCAGATTTATGGGAGGATACACTCAGCATATTTCATGTCTCTGGCCAGCTGCACAAAAGCATATCCTCTGTGATATTTGGGACATTGGACATATTTATGCAGCTGGCAACAGAAAAATTGGCCTTGACTGGTAGCTGCGGTAGTGTTGCAATGCACTGATACATGCATTAGCTAGGGGACATCCTTGCTAGTGCAGCTAAACTGCTTTCAGAGTGCCACTGCTGTGTATGCAGCCAGCTCAGGTTGGACACAGGTCTGCTTGCACCTGCCTGTGTAGATGTTTCTGTTGTGTTCAAACCCTTGTGTAGAACTGCCAGTTCTGGTCACCTAAAAATGAATTATCAAATTACAGCAAAAGGAAATAGTGATGCTGTTATATAGAATAAAAGAAGAGTGGAAAAAGAGTGCTGCTGGAAGAGGAAAAATAACTTTTGTGCTGAAGTATTTCCATCAAAATGCCAGAGCTTACAAATCTGAGAATTGGCAAGAACCTCCTCCATGCAGCAGTTCTCAGTGGAAAGCAGCTTTGGATCTGGATGATTGAGGAGGCTGGAAATCCTATTGTATGTACTTAGAATTTTGAACAGAAGATGTTCTTAATGCTGAACTGAGAAACGTGGTAGTTAATATGTGGCAAATGCTAATGTTTGTAGCAAATATGCATAATCTATTAAGTAGTAGGCTATGAATCTGGAGAGGGCAATCTTGGTATTTGTTACACTGTGTTCCTAGAACTTCACTTGGTGATTGGGTGTTTTTAAAGAAAGTAAAAGATAAATATTTCCACACCCATGGAAAAGCAGATATTTTTCCTTTAAGTGGAGAACATCTGTTGTAGTTATATATGAAGCACTGGCTTCTGAGAAATCAGAGTTACTGTTTTTACAAACAGTAAAGGCTGAAAAGACAAAGAGTCCTTATGAATAAAAGCTGCTTTTCTGTATAAAAAATGAATGCTTCCTTTATATCAACGGAGATTTTACCTCCAGTAATGTTTAAAAAACAAAAAAAACCAAACAGCAACAACAACAACAACAACAAAACAGATTTATCACCAAGAAAAATGCTAGAGCAGTTTTTTTTCCTCATTTTAAATAGATGTTTGTTCTGGAAATGTAAGTATGTCAAAAGCCCTGCTCTCTACATACTAGACAATGTGAACAGCTAAATATTTGTGTAAGTGACATTAGGTAGCATTACCCTTTGTATCCCAAAAAGGCGAGTTCAGATAATAGTGTAAGATCCACCTTCTTTAGCTCAAAAGTTGACTCATGCTTTTATTTACTGATTCAGCTAAACAAGTACTGTTTACAGCATGCAAGCAGCCCCATGTAATCACACAAACCACTCATGTGACTCGGAGAACAATTATCTTTTTGGTTAGTATGGTAATGCTTTTTTCCTCTGTAAAGAAGCTCGAGTCATGGAAAGCAGCTTCTTTTATCTTATAAAAATGTTTAATGCTGTAATGATGGAAGCAATTAATACTCCTAAGGAGGAGTATAAACTACTATTATTATAAGGTAAAAATTCGGGGAACTCAGAAGTGAATTTAATTTAAAAAAAAAAAAAAAAAAAAATCCAAGCTAGTCAGTCTTGGCAGCTTTATTTTTAGTTGTTCTAACTAAATACATACAGATATACATTGGAAAATGATTGAACAGGTAATACCTATCATCATGCAAACTTTCATACTTGCAATGTTGGCTAAAACTGTGGGTTTTTTTTAATACTAGTCTGGTCTGACTTAACTCAGTGCTAGTGCCACTGTAGGCACTGATATGAAAATAAATAAATAAAAAGGAGATGTCCAAATCGTTCAGTGCTGCTATGACTTGATACCTGTTCAATCACTGTGCTAACTAGTTTTTTCTGAAAATAATTTCCACTTCAGTTATGCATAGTTTTTACCTTGTCAGGAATTAGTCAAAAGTTCCAAAGCAGCATCAATTACAGTGCTAGTAAGGCAAAGTTAGCGATTAAATTTTGGCATTACATTCATCAGTAAGTATATTTCTTCTGTCCTCCCCAGTGGAAGGAAATCTATATGACATTCTAAAATAATTCAAAAAACTATTTTGTTTGGGAAACTTTTTAATATCTTAGTCTCCAAAACTCTGCTTCATCTAAATATTATTATCAGGCCAGGAAGTTTGTGGCTCAGTTTCGTCATGTTTCATATGTTATTTGCTGTTACTGAAAGCAAATTGAATATTATACGTGTGTGTGACATACATACATAGAGAAATAAAGGTCAACCTTCAATCTTGAAAAGATGACAAAATTAGCAAATATTTTGCCATCACTGATTTAGCCATTCCAACTTTGTTATATATGGTCAACTTGTAAATCTCTCTCAAAACTGGCCTTTCCCCATGAAATGCAACATGTTTACTTTGGATGCAGGAGCTTAGAGAGGTGGACAGTGCCAAGCTAGCTTATTAAAGTGGGTGGGGCAGACTAGTGCTACTTATTTATCTGAACTCAAAGTGTGTATATATACACACATACACACATATGTATACATATGTAACTGTTGTCTATAGTACTCTAGAAAGAGCATTTTTTCCTAAGTGAGAATTTAAGATACCATTGAAAGATGGCTGTTGATTATTTGTAGGCTAACAAGAAATCAATTATCTTCTGTTATAAGCAGAACTATTTGAACATGCCCTCTTCTCTAGGCCTATTTTGTTTACTTAGCAGTTAGTGAATGAAAAAGAGGAAAATTCATCTTAGCACTCTCAATGGAGAAATGATTTGAATTAATCATAGTGGTTAGCCTGGTAGGATACTGCTGTTTCTGAAGTTTGGTGCAGTTGTTCATTATGTGGTCTTTTTTTTTTGTTTGCTTGAGGACTGAAGTCCATGAGTTATGGCAGGTGAACTAATCTGAAAAGAACTTTCAATTTATAATGCTTAATGCAGCATCCAAAGCACATTTTTATTTTTACACCACTGTTTCTGTGCTTTAACTTTGAGACATACAATGTAACAAATTATTTTGCAGTGAAATAGTAATGAGTGAATATGTGCTTAGTAGCCTATGGCAAATGTGAAATTATGTGAGTAACTAAATATAGCATTTGTGAAACGTAATTTATAGCATTATATTTCACAGCTGAGCCCATCAAATGGGCTGCTTCTACCACGAGGTCTTATTTTTCCTTTATCTTTCTTCTTCTCCTCACCCTATACTCTTCTCTTTCCCCATGCCGTGTGTGGTTACTGTCAGATTTAGCTCAGATAGTGAATGAAGATAGTTTTAACTAGTTTTGTTTTCTCTCATTTTAGACAATTGAAGAGAATCATGCAGTTTGAACAGCGTTACATGGAAGGAGTGAGGAGAGGAACGTGTTGATGAGTCACATATGCCATGTTTCATAACCAGTATTTTTAATTAAAGTAATAGGCTCTAGTTGTGACCGCAGTAGATAGTTGCTATGGTTTAGCTGATAGGTGTGTGTTGTTTTTGTTTTTTTTTTTAAGCCCCCATCTTGCAGGTGAAACAGCCATTTGTGTCTTTATGTGATGAGAAGTGAATTGAGGTCCTGAAAATAAGTAATGGTGCTGTTTATCTGCTGTAACTTTAAAAGGTTGATTGTGGCAGTGCATTCCAGGTATTTGAAATCATAGAAACATCAAGGTTGGAAAAGACCTACAAGATGAGCCAGTGCAACCATCCACCTATCACCAATAGTTCTCACTAAACCTTATCCTTCAACACAAAATCCAAACGTTCCTTGAACATGTCCAGGGTTGGTGACTCCACCACCTCCCTGGGCAGCCCATTCCAGTGCCTGACCACTCTTTCAGAAAAATACTATTTCCTAACGTCCAGCCTAAATCTCCTCTGGCATAGCTTGAAGCCATTCCCTCTAGTTTTATCACCAGTTACACAAGAGAAGAGGCCAACCTTCAGCTACTACAACCTCCCTTCAGGTCATTATAGAGAGCAGTAAGGTCTCCACTGAGCCTCCTCCTCTCCAGACTGAACAATCCCGGCTCCTTCAGCCACTCCTCATAAGGTCTGTGCTCCAGACCCCTCACCAGCTTTGTTGCCCTTCTTTGAATCTGCTCCAGGGCCTCAGGGTCTTTCTTGCAATAAGGGGCCCAAAACTAGATGCAGTACTCGAGGTGCGGCCTCATGAGAGCCGAGTACAGGGGGGCAATCACTTCCCTGTTCCTGCTGGCAACACCATTCCTGATGCAAGTCAGGATGTCATTGGCCTTCTTGGCTACCTGGGCATGCTGCTGGCTCACAGTCAGCTGAGCATCAATCAATACCCTCAGGTCCATTTTCTCTACACAGTCTTCCACTCTGCCCCAAGCCTGTAGCATTGCCTGGGGTTGTCGTGGCCAAAGTACAGGACCCGGCGTTTGGCCTTGTTGAAACTCATCCCATTGGCTTCAGCCCAGCTATCTAGCCTGTCCAGATCCCTCTGTAGGGCCTCGCTACCCCCAGGCAAATTGATACTTCCAGTCAACTTGGTGTCATCCGCAAACTTACTGGGATGCACTCAATGACCTCATCCAGGTCATCAGTAAACATATTGAAGAGGACAGGCCCCAGCACTGACCCCTGGGGAAAACCACTCATTACCAGTTGCCAGCTGGATTTAGCTCCATTCACTACCACTCTCTGTGCCTGGCCTTCCAGCCAGTTCCTTATCCAGTCAAGAGAATACCTGTCCAGCTTTGCTGAAGTCTAAGTAGACTACATCAATAGCCTTTCCCTCATCTACCAGATGGGTCACTAGATCATAGAAGGAGATCAGGTTGGTCAAGCAGGACCTGCCTTTCGTAAACCCATGCTGGCTAGGCCTGATCCCCTGGTTGTCCTGCATGTGCCGTGTGATCTCCCTCAAGACAATCTGCTCCATAACCTTCCCTGGCACTGAGGTCAGGCTAACAGGCCTGCAGTTCCCCGGATCCTCCTTACAATCCTTCTTGTAGATGGGAGTCACACTGGCAAGCCTCCAGTCTTCTGGGACCTCACCAGTCAGCAAGGAGTGCTGATAGATAATGGCAAGCAGCTCAGCTATCACCTCTGCCAGTTCCCTCAGCAATCTCAGGTGAATCCCATCCAGCCCCATGGACTTATGACAGTCCAGCTGTAGTAGCAGGTCTCTGACTGCATCCTTCTGAATCGTGGGGGGTTCAGTCTGCACCCCAGCCGAGACTACCAGGTCAGAGAGTGGAGTTCCCTGAGGATAACTGGTCTGACCTTTAAAGACAGACATAAAGAAGGCATTCAAAACCTCTGCCTTTTCCTTATCCTCAGTGATCGCATTCCCAGCTTCATCCAGTAAAGAATGGAGATTCTCCTTAGTCCTCCTCTTACCTTTGATGTATTTGTAAAAGAGTTTCTTGTTCCTTTTTACCCCAGCGGCCAGGTTGAGTTCAAGCTGGGCTTTTGCCTTTCTGATTTTCTCTCTACACATCTTAAAAACTTCTCTGTACTCTTTCCGAGTCTCCCATCCCTTGTTCCACAGGAGGTAGATTCTCCTCTCCCGGAGCCTCAAGAATAGCTCCATAGTCATCTATGCCAGTCTTCTGCCTCGCCAGCTCATTTTGCGGCTCAGGGGGACAGCCCGCTCCTGTGCCTTTAAGACTTCCTTCTTGAAGACTTTCTTCATTTTAGATTGCTTAATGGTTTGAAGCATATCAAAATGTGTTGTTGTGCAGTAGATCAGATGAATCTAGGTTCAGAGCTGGCCAGTGATGGCAGTAAATTCAAACTGTTCATACTGGAAAACATAGCACTGGAGAGAAACGTATGTTAGGAAGAGGGGTCAAGTACTTGGCTGATGCAGCCCCTCTTTTCTCCTGTACATCCATGAGTACATACAGCCACCATAGCAGCATCTGGACAAATCCAGTACCCAGCTCTACTCTGCAGACATATTACTCCAGGATGTAGCCATCCTTCTTCCTAGAGCTAGCTGCAGGCAGCAGCAGCCAGATCATGCTGGTGGATGATACAGGATGCGACATCGGCTGAGTTCCTCTTGTGTGTGGCTCATGCCACAGCAAGGAAGGACAACAAGCTGTGACATTATCTGCACTGTGAACTGCAGAAGTTGCAAACTTTGCAAATATTGAAAATCTGTTTCCTAGTTAAGTCACTTTTCTGAACTTACATTGAGAACCAGTCAATCTAAAATGGACTGTGGATGGAATTGCACTTATTTTTTTCAATGTAAAATGAAAAAAAAATGCTGTGAAATTGCTTCCTCTCTGCAGTGTGAGGGGATAACTGTGTCGTAGCTCATGTGGACTAGATATAACAACCTAGGCTGGAGGGTAGCAGCAGGTACCATAACTGTGAGGTACTACTTCAGTATTTTCAAGTTCAGTTATTTTTGATTTCACTAAACATTTTCCAGGTTCCAAATGATTTTTCAGCGATGTAATTTCTCATACCTCTACAATCAAGGCACTCAAAAAGTACTGTAAAAGAAGGAATGTTTAAAATGATGCTTTGTCATTTGAGAGAGATAGTACTTATAAAAAGGTTTGAAAGTAATCTTTCTCTGATTTGTGTTGTGAATGAACATGAAAGTAGACTTTTTAAATGAAAATTGGAATTTTGGAGAAGAATAATTAAACTGTTGCAAGTGATGGGGAGAATAAGAAAATAAGTACTTTCAGAGTATTAAAAATTGAAGAAAAATCACTGATAAGTCAGTGGGGAAAGCAGTGAATCTGAATGACTTACCCTAATCGGCTTAGTAAGCAACTAGTCTTTCTCTCATCCCCCAAATAATTAGCAATGAGTTCAGTCCTTAATCTTCTTTAAATTTGGCAGAATAGGACAAACATATCAAATCTTTAATAATGTTGGAGCAGAATTATGAAATACATTTCTGCTTTGAACTTGCTTCAGAAAATGAAAAGTCATTTAACTCTAATACTACTAGCATAAATAGTGCTAATGCTATTTCTTAGAAAGTAGTAAAATTGAAAATTAAGCACTTGGAACCAGTGGTGTGATTGGTAATAAGTAATGTACTGTCTTGTGAGAATTGGGCATGAGGTGTTGATACATGATTCATAACTGAAAGATCAGTTTGAGTCCACTGGAAAATGATCATAATGGAGAAAAGGCTGGTAATCTATAATCTTTGATATGTTTGCAGAAAATCACTAAGCTTGAAGCTGAAAAGCAATTCTGGTACTGGAGGAACCAAGAATATATTTCTTTGCTGTCAGAGTTACTCTGACTTGACTCAGTGAAAGTTTGTGCTGTGATGGATGGCTATGTACTTTTTAGGTAAGACAGACCACCAAGGCAAGGTGTTGGAGTCGCTCTTTCTGTGAGAGAATGACTGGAATGTATCAAGCTCTGTCTAGGGATGAATGATAAACAAGTGGAGAGCTTATGAGTGAGAATTAAGGGGCAATCTTATATGTGTGACACTATTGTAGGTATTAACTACAGACTGCCTGATCAGGAGGAGAAAGTTGAGACCTTCCACAGACATCTGGAAGTAACCTCGTGATCACAGGCACTGGTTCTCAGAGGGGATTTCAGTCACCCTGATATTTGCTTGAAAAGCAGCACTGTCAGGCACACACAGTCAAGGAGGTTACTGCACTGTGTGGAAGATAATTTCTGACATGAACACAACAAGGAGAGGTGATCCTGTGATTCTGTGATTTAGGTTGTCTGCAGTGCAAGATTTGCTTACCACATCAGGCAGTCCAGAGCAGAGCATAACGTGCTCATGAGCTATTGGTACTAATTTCAGTAAAGCAGCAACATTAGTTCGATATTGGTAACTCCTTTATGCTGTAGGTGATCTGCAAATGGATTGACTTGACACTTTTGAAAAGTCATTGATACAGCAACTGTAGGTTATGCCTGTACTAGTAAATTGACCTCTGCCAAGGCTCAGACCTCAGAAGTCTGTTGTCTACTTTGCAGCTTATTCTCTCCTTATAATCCTTTTGGTTCAAACTTGGCCATGATATCTTAGAAAACTAAAGCACACTTAGGGAGTTGAGGAATTTGTTAGGATAGCAAATTTTCCCAGCAGACATTTGTATGGAGAATTTTAGCATTTTTTATTTTTTAGTATTTACTAGTGTGACTATGAACAGCCTGTGCCAGTTGGCCTCAAGCTCAGAAGGAAGCAGATGATTCTCTTCAGTTTACTAACTATAGAAATAGAGAGTGAATTACCAAAACATAACAAGGTGTTCTGGAACTTGTGAAAAATACATGCACACTGAACACCAATTGCTGTAATGAAAAATGTTTTGTAAAAAACTTCTTCAAAGATAAACTATATTTCAGGCAAGTATTGTAATTTGGTGATTATTAAATTAAGATCTTTATAAGGCATGTTCTATTACATCAGTCTACCCCATAAATATCTTAACATCAATAATTACATCTTTGGATAACAGGTTGAAGTGGCACTGAACAGCAAATAAGTTGTGGCAGAATAGAAATAAAAAAAACATAAGGTTTAACTGGTACGTGCATTCATACAATTTGGAGTTCTTTTAGGCTGCAAATGGAAGATATGTTGAATCTTTCAAAATTACAGTCAGTAATTGTCTATTAGGAGAAATTGAAGCTCAATCAGCAATTGCTGTGTTCAGGCATAACAGTGTTATTTGGTACATTTCTCTTTTCCTTTATCTGAAACTCTTAAGGGTATTCTACTTTTATTCATACAACAACATAATTTAGGCCAAGATTATTCAAATGCATATTTTTCTGTCTCCAAGCTGCTTTTAGAAGGCAAAATGATTGATTTGCATGGCAAGCCATGCTGAACTTCTACCAACCACTGAGTCTTAAGTCTTTAATTTTAGGAAGGCTGCATGCTGTATCAAAAAAGGAATTTCTGACACATCCATCTTTATTGGGAGATTCCTTCCTGTCCAATTCTGTGATATGTGGAAGATGGAGGGAGAAATTTAAAGGCATGGTTTCCTATGCAACACAATTACCTTGTAGAACTAATTGCCCCAGGAAACTGTTGAGGTAAAGAAGCTGTGAAAAGGAGAAAAAAAAAAAGAAAAAATAACAGAACACAAAGGAACCTGGTAGATGAAACCACTTGGGTGAAATAGACTAGAGGTATAACATGATATTAAAAAATAATAATGTAAACTAATATAATAAAATAATATTTTTGTCTATGTGTTGATTAGGTGTGAAGTACTCTTGATGATTTTGAATGGTCTATTCTTTTAAATCATCACTGTGCATAACTTCAATTATGAAGGCAGCGCGTGGGCAAAGGTGAACGCATATTTACATTTTACAGTGTGAGCTGGAAGGCTAGATGTGAAGATAAGGTAATAGAAAAAGTGCTGGTGCCTTCCTAAGCCAACCCTGGGCTCTCTTGTAGAAACATGAAACATGAAAACACTCCAATAAAAACTATTTTTTAATTTTTTCTTTGAGATTGACTTGAAAATGTTACAGATTTGTCTGCGTTCATAGACTGAAGCAGTAGCAGTTGATGTGATGAGGGTCATCTGGAATCTGCAGTGACAGTTCATTTTTGTCCATTCACAAGATAGCCTTCAAATATTACATTTAAATTTAGTTTAATGGAGCAAATACGGTTAGTGAAGTTCAAAGTAGTACTTATCAGGTACAATTTATACATTAAAAACTACTCAATTTTCATAGACTGTTTAAAAAAATAATAATAATAAATATATATATATATATATATATATATATATGAAGCACAAAAAAAAAGTTATCTCCTTTTTTGGGCTAAAAATAGCCAAATCAATTTAGAGGAAATCCTAGACCATGAGAAGAAAAGGGAAGAAAATAAAAGAAAAAAGAAAACTGGTATGCCAGCTCTTAATTCAAAGTAAAAAATAAAAAAAATACAGTTTTCAATGCAGCAGCCTCAATTTTAATGCTGTGTCCAGAAGACAGTCGTTTTTGTAATCCTGTTCTTAGACTTTTTATGCAGCTGCATTTCTGAAGTATTTACGTCATTAAAGGAACCATCAAAATAGATGAAATAAAATTGCTTTCAATGTAATTTTTCAACGTTTGTGCAATACACATTTTTATTAAGCTCAAGCAGTTTTGCAAACTGCTATTGTGTTACTTGGCTGTTCTGAAATATTTTAAACAAGACTTTTAAACATACAGAAAATATTCATTGTTGCCAACTTTCTAAGTGACCAAGCTAATAGCAATTTAATGTATTATTAATTTGGGAGATAGGTAATACTTCATTGAGTGGACTTAACAAGTAGGACAAAACTTCCAATTTAAATATTAATATTTAAATTTTGGAAATTAGCTAATTACCACAGAAGTGGTTTTCTGATTGTGTATATTATGTGAAGGAATATTAAAGGCATTTGAAGGCATAGCTAAATCATTCTGCAATTCCAGCATTGAATTTAACATGAGTGGAATACTTATTGCTATTTTAACATTTTGTATCATTTCCTGAGACTGAAATGGAATGTCTTTTTCCAAGTTGCAGTAATGTTTATTACTCAGTCTTTTCAGTGTATGCTAGTATATGCATAAAACCTGATCAAGAAGCATATTTTATAAAGCATCTTGTTTTATGTTCTTAGATATTTTTCTCTTTAGAAAGTACTATGTTGGATTACCTCCTTTAAAAACAATATTGCTGAGGGAGGTTGCAATTGCTACATATTTTAATCATGGATCTAATATCTTTACAGTCTATCTACAGGAATGCATGTTTTCCTACCTTCCAGTTGAATGAAGGCTGTCCCTTTGGTAAAGGGAGTGTCTGCTTGCCAGCTGTCACTGAAAGTCACTGCCTTCTTAACTCAGAGGTGCTCCTCTTGCATGATTCACAGAAGTGCTCAGCAGGCATTTCAGAAGAGTTAAAATGATGCAGCTTTCTTGGTTCAAAAAGCTTTTTTTGGTGGCTTTTGGTCTTTCTAACTTTTTGAAAAGCTGAGTTGAATCATATGCTGGCTACTGAATGACAGATCTGCCTTCTGATTCAGTTCCAGGAGGGAGTAATTTTTTGTTTTCCAGAAGAAAACGGCTCTGTATGAGAGGTGGAAGGGGACTGCAGATTCTTGCTTGCTTAACCCCTAGTTTCTTGCTTATTTGTATTAAAGAGGAGCATGAAATTTATTTGGTATGTCTTTTTAATGTCACAGGCTTCTTAGAAACTATAAAAACAAAAAATCGTATATGTTCTGTAATTAAAAAAAAAAAAAATGCTTCTTAGGACAAAAAGAGCATTTTCCATGTATATTACTCTATTCATATTGCTGTAGCAAAACTCAGGTTTTAAAACGGGACTATAAGCTTACAAATATTTTCATGCCTGTTACCCATTTTTTTCAATTCTTGAATATCTTCCACAATTAAAAGCAAGATATAACATCTATGATTGTTTTTCCCTGTTAAGTAAGGAATTATACGTAAGTCCAAAAGATCAGTGTTTTGTCTGGAATTCATAGGAATATTTTCAAATAAAGATCTTTTCTTCTTTCCTCCTTTCTGTTACCACTCCTGAATCTATTCAAGTGTCTTATTTAGATTGAGTATTTCATTTTTTAAATGCTTCTTTCATGCCTATGCATCGTAGAATTCAAATTTCATCTCGTTTTCTTGATGTTTTTTTTTTAAATCTTATTGACAAAACACCTCTTATATGATGCTTACATCCAGCACAAACTTCTCATCTATAAGTGGAGGGAAACTTCGATTTTTTTGATTATTTCTACCTCAGCCCTAGAAGAAAGAAAAAGATGAGAAAATTAAATCTTGGAAATGAGGGTGGATGGTGTAAATTATCATCGTATCCCTTGGTTGAAGCAGTTTAGTCTTTTGCAATGACTGTTTTGTTCTGTGATGTGTTAGTTTTATCTACAGTCTCTTGAGTGTCTTTTACACACCTCGTAGTTACTGTAGAGTTACAGTGTTCTCTAAAATCTTTCCTAGTGACCTAGACAGCGGGATTGTACCCTCAGCAAATTTGCTCATGCCACCAAGCTTAGAGGTGCAGTTGATACAATAGAAAGAAGGAATGCCATCCAAAAAGACCAGAACAAACATGAGAAGCTTAACAATACCTTGTGCAAGGTCCCACACATGGATCACGGAATCCCAGATATGAGATGAATTCATTTATTTTACTTGAATGCAGTCTCCTTGACTTTTCACGTTTCTTCTGAGCAGTTAATTTGGATTGCACCAGGATGGAATAAATCATAGTTCTGTGGTTGATGCTTTCTTTTTTACCTCCCTTTCATATTTCCATGATCTTACATTCCCATGTCTGTTTCTTTGCAAATTCCCCACTCTCTGTGCTCTTCAAGACTGATCATTTCTGGAATTTTCTTCTCCAGATTACCAAGGTAACTGAGAACTGAGCCTCTCAGCTATGGATGTGGCATGATGCTGCTTTTCTTCAGGGGGGAAGGAATTGCAGGCAAGGTTCTGCTCAGACTAAGGAGACTTGGAACAGGGTGTGTTGAGTTTCTGCACAGGAATAATGAATTAATCCAACTGGCACAGAATTGCTGTGTGGGAATTGAAGAGTCACAGGAAAGATGGAATCTTGGGAGAACATAACTGCCTAAATCCATAATGCAAATTTCAGAAGCATGTATTTTAGATTGTTACTGATACATAAAACACTTGAACTGATTATGTTTTTTTTAAAAAAGCTCACTGAGTTTTTCTGGGTGCTGAAGTTACAAAACTTAGAAAAAATCTATCTTACAGTTCTAGAAAAATACTATTCCTTGCAAAAAATAAATCTACATAAATGCCGAAATTATTTTGAGTTTCCAAATCATTTTATGTTATTCTATTTGTAATTCATTTAAACAATACAAATTTAAAAAGCCTTCTCCTTTGCAGGGACACCTGGTGACATTCATATAATTCTTGGTCTTGCAATGTTGTTTTTTTTTTTTTGCAAAGCTGTTCACATGAAGTCACAAAATGACTTGGGTTGGAATGAACCCTTAAAGACAATGAACTGGGGTACCTTCCACTAGACACCAAGTTGCCCAAAGCCTGACCTTAATCACCTCTGAGGATGGGGCATCCACAGCATCTCAGAGCAGCCTGTTCCAGTGCTTCACCAAACTCATCATAAAAAGTTCCTTCTTTATATCCAATCTGAATCTAACTTTTTTTATTTTAAACCCATAATTATAGAGCCTGCTAAAATATCTTCTTCTGTCTTTTTTGTAAGCATGATCTTACAGGGCCTTATCTTCTTTGGGCTAAACAACTCCAACTCTTTTAACTTTTTTTCATAGAGGCATTCCAATGCTATGATAATTTTCATGGTTCTCCTCTGGGTTTACTCAAACAGGCCCATACCACTTTTATAGGGCATCCCAGACCTGGATGTAATTTTCCAGGTGAGATCTCTTTAAATGATAGTAGAGGTTGAGAATCACCTGCTGTCTAGTTGATCTTTTGACATCCTGTCCATGCTACCCTAACACATCCTCACATCTTTCTATTGTATAGACTGAGTCTCAACAGCTGTGAAGATACCAAGTTTTTTAGATGGGTTGCATGAGGTGAATCCCATTTTATCTGCAGGATTCTGTTCTTTATTCTGTTTAATACCTATCTGTTACCGTTTCAGTCAATTTTTCCCTTCATATGATATTCTTTCTCCTTTATGTTGGCAAAACCTGTCTTTTTTATTCAACTTCTTGCATTAATTTCTATTTTAGAGGTGAAATCACAAAGTTAAAATAATTAACAGAATGAATACCAAGACTAATCCCCGAGGAAAACTGTTGGAGTAATTTGTTTTCAGCCTAGCATTCAGAGCAGTTCACAGTTATTTCCTCTGCAACAGTAACTTTAGTTAGCATCCTTGGGCTCTTTTTCTAATCTTCTTTCTTTCCAGTCTTCCTAATAATCTCTGTTGTGACACCTTATCAAGTGTTCTGCTGAAGTTCAGATAAAATCTAATCTCCCTGTGCAGTTCTTTTGTCTGGAAAATAAGGTATCCTATCAAAGGAAAAAATCGGGCTAGTCTGACCTTTACTGAAGCTATTTTACATTTTATTCTATTGTTTGTTTACCTCTAAGCTGCTCCTTATTCTTTCCTTAAAATTTTATCTTAAACTAAATACAAAAGCTGAGGTGTGATAAAAATAAGAGTTTGGAGTCATTTTTTATTCTCTGATGTGGGCACAAATCTTGTTACAATTTTAACTTATTTTGTGTTCTAACAATCTATCTGCTATGAGATGGTTGTTTCTCAGAGTTCTGAGATTAAAATAGACTTGTAAGTAGACTTGTAAGTAGACTTGTAAGTAGACTCAAGTTTGTTAATATGTTTAAGCTTTGCTTATGCCTTGTCTATGACTATGGATATGTTCTTATCTCAAGACCCTTGTCTTTCCCGAAGGTGTTCATTTACCTTGGGGATCACATGTTAATTTGTCCTGTGGTATTTCTACTTCTTTCCTACTTCTTCAGATATAATTATTTGTCTGTTTGGATCTGGAGACTGAATGAAAGGATTTCTCCTTCCTTGAGATGCAGGTTCCAATTAGTATGTGAACATCTGAAATAAAGAAATTCAGGTCCTCTACAGACTTGTTGGTCTCCTCAGCAATTTTGTTGCCTGACACGACTAATATTTTGAAATACATCTTGAAGAATATCGGGATGCAAAGAATGTCACAACTGAGTATTTTCATATTAAATCAAAACATCTTTCTGTCAATACACCTGGCTACAGTTTATGGAATTCCATTTGTTTGTTTGTTTATTATATTAAGTGGAGAGTAAGAGGATTATTTAGCCAGTCAATTCAAATGTTTAGTCAGTGAGGTTTTGGAAAGTTGCTAATAAAATAAAGGTCAATATTCTTCTTTGCAAACACCAAAGGAGGCTGTTACTATCATAATCAGGAATACTCTGTGCTCCTTGACAATCAGAGATCACTGTGAGATTCTTTTGAAAAATGTCCACGTTACCAGCTTCTTTAGCCAGACAATTTGATGAAAGAGAAACATCTGTTATTATGCCTTGGATATTGATCCAGTACCCTGTATTTAGGATTGGCATCAGCTAGTGACCCTGATTTTTATTTTTATTTTTCCATTCAGCTTAGTTTAAAAGTTTTATGAGAAAAGTTAACACAAGAAAATAGGATAAAACCTCATATATCATTGTTTTGCTTTTTCCTCTCCATGCCCTCTTCCACAGTTCATATTCAAAATAAGGTATCTTATTTTCTCAAATTCTGGATATTTTCAGAAAATGGTTGAGATTTCACAGTGTCCTTTTTATCTACATAGTCAAAAATTAATCTTTAATGAATGAAACAAGAAGAGAATGGAAAAGGAGATTGTATTCAGTTTTATGTCTTTCATCTTTCGGTATTCATCAATCCAGTTCATTCTTTCCTAACTATTTTTTACTGTCTCCTGTTTAGAAATGTTTGTGTTTAATTTGCACAACTTAGCAAATCTCATCTGACCAGACAGAGTTTTGTGTGGCTCTTCCCTGGATATTGACAATTAGGCATCTGTTGTCTAGATTCCTTTTTTTAAGTAAAGGGAAGAAGCAAGCATTTGTAGTGTGTGACTCACATGATCTATTTTAAACATCTGTGTACACTGAGATGGGAGGAACAGCAAACTAGAAACACCCATCAGTCTTCATCAACTGTAAAAGGAGCCTTGCCATCCTGAACAGATTTAGAGATTGTCAATCTCTGAAGTTAGATGGGGTGACTGGCATCCTTAATGACCGTTCTTGCACTAGGCCATGTTTTTACAAAAAAAATAGTACTCTTCCCTTCTTGCTGAGATGGAAAATTTCCATGTCCTATAGAGAAACTTATTGTTCTCACTGTTTACCACTCAACTGCAGTGTCACCTAGCTGAGATTGCATATGCTTCTCCCGGGAGTGCTTTTGTGTAGGACTTGTCACAGAAGGAGCTCATCAGTATTGGCACTGACTGCATTGGGACCTTCTTACTCTTCTTCATCACACAGTGATGAAAGCAATGGAAATCTGTTTTGGAAGAACTTGAAGGCAGACAGGAGCCCCCAGCACTGCTTTTCCCTGTATTCTCATGTATTTTCAGGGTTTTGTCAGCATTCTTCTTGCACCTGCAAGTGTTTCTGTAGCAGACTAAGTTAATCGCTATGGGAGTCCAAAGAAAGCAAAGCTTTCACTGAGTCTTTTTTCACTGTACTTATTACCAAGTAGAAATCAGCATAGCTATTACAAAACTGGTATGATTATATACAACAGTAAAGGGTATATTTTGGAAAAACCTTTATTGTCTGAACATCTTCAAGCACTTTCTTTTGAATATTGAACCTAAGTTTGTGCTCTTAGGTTCAGCGGTGAACTGAAACTGGCTTAATGCTCCTAATGCCTGATCCAGAGCTCCACATGACATAAAGCACTGGTGCCAAGTAAATTCACTGTGCTGATAAAATTTGTTTCCAGAAATACCATCATGTTCACTTTGTCCTGGCAGACTTTCTTCAAAGACTCTGACACTCGAACTTTTTGAAGGATCAGATATTTGATCTGCCTCTAGAATAAAACCAGCACAAAGTCATAAAGCACGTGTTGTAGTGTGCACAGGGAAATGTGAAAGACCATTCCCATAATTGACATAGTGCATACAGGTGATGTGCTAAAGAACAAATCTGATGTAACTGTCTGTGGAGCTTAGGTTTTATCCTGTTGCACCTTAGTGAGTCTATCACCTTATTCTAAGGAATAAGCTAATCATTAAGAAAAGAGATGGATGCTAGAAGAGAGAAACCACCTGGTGAAGATATTAAGTAGACAAATGTGATTGTATTGCAACTGCATTCGTTTTTCGATTTTCTGACTGAACGAATATTGTTCTAATTCCTGGGAAAAACGGTGTTACAAAGCACGCTTGGTCTTTGGTTTTGAAGGCTAAAATATAGCAAGCTGTTAGTGGAGTTTTATATTTGTGCTCACAAGATATTTAAATGAAATCTTGAGGGTAGCCACAATCCCTGGTTAGAATCCTCCTTCCTATTAAAGATGACCTGGACAGGACTTGTTTTCATGCCGCATTTAAATTGCCCAGAGAAAAGGATCTCTGCGGAAGGCATCACACTTGTTCTTGTCTCCCTGCCTCTGACCAACTTAGTAAAGTCACTGCACCTTAGTCATTAGCAGGAAGAGAAGGAAACCAATACTTCCCAGTTCTGGAAAAGAAAACCATTCAAGAAAAAATACTTACTGGATCCCACAGAGCAATAATAAAAAGTTTGATTGCCAACAACTTATTCATGACCTCATGAACTGGGGAAAAAAAAATTATGTCCTCCTTGGGTAAGTTCAGTAAATTAATGTTTCAGGATTTCTTGGGAAGAGTGAAATCTTAAAAGGTGATTTGCTTGGAATTTTTTAATATGTATATTTGAATGTATTTGGTGCTCTTCAGTTTGCTAATTACTAGCCTAAGCAGAAGCCGTTAGTTGGTAGCTATGCATGAGCAGTTAACTCTCTGTGATATTCCCTCTACAGAGTTAGCACCTGTGTTATTGTGACCACTCGGACCTGCTTCAGTCTTAGTATTAATAAATAAGAAAATCAACTTGGAAAAGCTGAACAATATAAGCATTTCCCCTCCTAAAATGCTAAATGGTAGTTACATATATTTTTATATCAAATAGGTACTTCAAGGTACTTTTTATTTTTTGTTTACATATTTCTAAGTTAGTAAAACTGCTTTACAAGCCCAAAGCAGAGATTTACTAAATATAAACTTGCTTGCTAAATATAATCTTGTTTGCTAATATAAAGCTGGACTGAATTTCAGTCAAATATGTAAAGTTCTTCAAAACTAGATGTATAGTTGGTGAAGCACAACCTCATAACAGGGTTAAAAATGAAAGAATATTGGTGGAATGCGGCATGTAAATCTGATATGGGATCTGACTCTGAGATATTTATATTCCTCTGTGCTATGCCAGCTGCATTATAAAAGTTATTAAACATAAAGGCAAAGAGACAAACATCTTAATAAATAAATAAATCAGAAGTAGGCTGAATACACAGTTTCAAATACTTTTCCTTTAAAAACAGATAAATATAAGATAAATATCAGTACTGATTTTCTGACAAAATAGTACAAGAAAAAAAAAACGATACCTGTTCTTGTACTATTTTGCAGAATTAAAGAATAATTTTAAGAAAATAGGTCATCAAATAAGATAACTACTTCAACACAGATGGTAATGGTAGCCTTACCAGTCTTTAGAAGGTGAATTGGGCTATGTTGCTGGTAAATTTGGACACAGTGTGAGGTATGTCCTGTCACAGGAGATATGGCATGTATCCTCTTTCCAGCATAGAAGCCAGAATATAACATTAATGTGTATTTCAGAAAAAAACAAACAGTGGCCATCTAGCTGCATTGGGAACAGGAGAAATAGAAACCCAGCAAGTGGATGCCACTGCTGAAATCCTTTAAGTCTCCTCTACCTTTTACACCATCTATTTGCTGTATAGAGCCTTGAGCAAAACCAAACAGGAAAGATCTTAAACCTGTTGGACTGCCAAGTATTTAGTGGTCTCTGAGAGGCTGACAGTTGAACTGCAAAACCTGTGTGGTATGCAGGACTGCTGGAAAGGGCTGTTTGGGCAGGGAGCAGTGACAGCACTGCTGGAGCTCAGTCTCATGTGTAGGTGCCAGGCAGTCTCTTCTGTAGGCTTCGAAAAGGGCAAGTGGAGTGATCCATCATCTAATAAGTTTACCCAGTAAGGTTAGGTGAAGTACAAACTCCTCATTACAGTGGCCGCTCTGCCTCTCACCAGGAGGGAGAAAAAGCTTTGGGCGTTTATGAAATTAGAACTTCAATTCTTTCTTTCAAATGTACTCTCAAGCCCTTAAAATGTCTCTCTTCTATAGACTTTGCAAACCAATCTTGTGATGGAGTCTTGCTTGTTGTAAACTATAACCACAAAGTTATTTATTGGAGAAAAAGATGCATGAGAAAAAGCTTTGTTGGCAGTCTTTCCTACTCAGAGGTCATTGTGGTGTTTGTGGCCTTTTGTTGGGTTAGGGTTGCTGAAAGGAAGCTGGCTCTGACCCTTCTCAGCCCAAAACGCCTCTGTTTCCAATCTGTGAGCAAACATAAGAGCTCTAGTTGTACAAAGTAATCAATAATACAAAGAAAAAGAGAACATAAGTGGCTTCCCATATAAAAACTGCTAAACTCTCAGAACCTCCTTGAATTCCTGGGAACACTAGAGTTTGGTACTTCAGCTAAAAAGATGTGGGTAGGATAAAAGAATACCATATTGATCGTGGGAGCTGAGACATTGCAGATACTGGACAGCAACAGCCATGTACTGTAGGTTTTAAATGCTACAAAGCAGAACTCAGCATTTCAAACTAGTCGTAAGAACAGCTCTGTAAGAAAAAAGATCTTGGTTCTTGTTCTTTGCTTCTTGCCATAAGGACAGTGATCAAGTCTCTAGGATTGGTGGCTTTCTCCCATATGGTCATAAAGTATTTGGAGACAGTGTAATATGAGTCGCTTTACTACTATCATACCAATTAGATTGGCTCCAATAAATATGATGACTTTTGCTTTCTGCTCTTTTTGCTGCTCCCTCATCAGAATTACTCACTCTGGAAGTAGGAAATGTTTACTTCTGTTTACCACCCAACTTTTCCTCTGCATACTGTATCAAATGACATGCTAATATGTTGGACCAGTTATTATTCATCTGATAGAGCACAGAGGAATAAGCTGATGTGTGCATCAATCCTTTGGTCCTGCCAGAGAGTAAAGGCACCAGAGTAAATTTTCTTCAAATACTTTTGGTTTAGTTTAAAATGTAAAATGATATAGAAGTTTTATTTGATGTAAAAAAAGCGAGACAGAGAATCTTAAGAATTTGGATGTAATAGTGGTTGATAGCAGAATGATTAGTTTAACAAAACTAGCTTGTTTTCACTTAAAGTCTCTAAGCTACTTAGGGATGGTTTTGACACTTAGACACTAAATATATTGCTCTTAGAAAGCTTTATTTGTTGAGCATTAAAAGCTAGAGTTGTTGTGTATTTTCTAATTCTCCTTTAATTTTATTGGATCGGGCCAACAGCTAGACATAAAAATTCATAATACGAGTATGAGAATTTTAACGAATTTGTGAACACTGAAGAAACCTCAGACTGCTGCACTCTGAAATATTTTGTTTCTTGATTCATATAATTTCAGTACCTCACCGTATTAGACGCCATTTGATTGCTTGAAAGTGTATATTACTTCAAGCCTATCCTTAGCTAAAAATTTATTTTGTGTTCGACCTGGTATGTGCTGATGATGGAGCATCTATAAAAATGCTTCTATTAATTCTTCTAGAAAGACAGTTTTGCCCTTCTCCTGTAAGTATATTTGTTTAGATAGATAATTAAAGTTGATTAGTTGGTGTACACTATGTCTTTAGGAATCTCCACTGGATTTTCTTAGACTATAACATTGCAAAATAGATTTGGGGAAGCACTGTGGGACTATTTTTATTTACACTAGTAAAGTGGAATCCGTAAAGTAGAAATAAGTAGAAATAAAGTAGAAACAAGTATGACATCTTTAATTAATTAACTGCAGATTAATTGATGGGAAATTAATATTCAATACTACTTCAATACAGAAACATACTTCAATATAGAAAAATTCAGAGGCCTTTCTCTCTGAGGCCTCTGAGCCTTAATCGTGCTGTGATTTGATATTAAAAAAGTCACATTTTTAGATTTATTTAGGTGATTTATTTAGGTAGAATGATATTACTGTCAATCACCTGATTAAACGTTAGCTGCAAAGAAAATAAATAGTCATTGATGATGATCATAATAATATAATTGTAATTAGTACATTGTATTCACTACTCTTGTGAGTACAGTACCTAATGGATGCAGCATTCTGGTATCATACAATTAGTACATTAATCTCAAAGATGGAGGTTGTTTCCAAAAAAGCGAAGTAGTTCCTGATGAGCATCATTCATCTTTCTGTCCAGCCGCAGTATCAGTACTGTGATAGGTGTGCTGTGTTTTCCTGTGATCTGCTTCCAAGGGAGCATTTCCCTATGTAAACTATCTGAACACTTCTGAAAGATTTTCATCATATGTCAGGACTCTAAGGGAAATGCCAGCGGGAGATATGAGAGGCTATATAAAATATTGTTAAGCTTTAATTTTTAGACATCTGTATGACACAGGCAATTAAGGAGATTAATAATCTTTTCTATACAGCAACAATCACATCTGTCCTCTGTAGATACCAGACACTCTAACAGTTGGCTCTTGGGCATCTAATCCCAGCAAACAAAGACTATTTTCTGTTTTGTGTATAAACCTGTTTCTCTAAATTAATTTTGATGAATATATATATATATTTTTAAATACGGAATGGAATTTTATTATTATTGTTTGAGAGGGAGCATTGGATTAGAACCTGTAGCAAGTTTCAGGAGGGAAATGAATTAAAATTAAAATATTGCACTGTTTAAAACAAAACAAAACAAAACCCAACAAAACAAATATATGACTTTGAGTAATCTGAACACTTAAGAAAGTTAAATTCTCCACGAGAAGAAATTGCACTGATGGCAATGGTAACGGAAGGACTGCAGCTGACTTCAGAGGTCTTTGGATCATTCGAGAGCAGCCCCAACAGCAAAAGAAGAGTATGCATGATGGTAATCCTTTCAGGTAGGACCTCAGGATGTAAAGGTTGACAACAAATTTTGGCCAAATTGGGGATAGTGAAATATAAAGATTTCAGTTTTGGTTTCTGGTTCCTCAGAAGTAAGGTTATCTCTGTTTCTGGTCCAAATTCTGTAAACATGAATCATCAGAGAGACAGTTGATTTGAGAGGCTGCTTCTTTTGGGTTTTGTCTAGGTTTAGTCCCTAATAAATGACTAGAGTATGTTGTTTTGTTTTGTTTTGTTTTCTCCAAAGTAACACAAAAAAAGAAAAAAAACCCTATTTATACCAAAGTAATCTATTCTAGATGAAGACAACAAGACTGCCAATTTTTCATCCCATACTCAGAGGATTTTTAAACTGTACAAGAGTCTGCATCTGTGCAACTGAAGTACATCCTAAATTTTTGTGCTGTTTCCTGTCTCGTTGTTACATATTTCCTCACAAGCTGAAGAACTTTGCTTCACTGGAGTACACTTGGCTATTCCAGGTAATCTGACTCTAATCTGACACTGCTAAATGATGAAATACTGTCAGTGGCTGGGAGACTCCAGCAAAGCGTTCTCTTCTCTGTGATACTTGCTCCCTCTGGTGTTTTAGCAAGGACAGTGATTGAAGAAAAGTGGGGGTCATGAAGAAAATTATGAATACAGGTTTATATTCACATCAAGGTAATGACACTTTTTTCCTTTCCTTATGAAATTTGTGAAATTATAGTAAAATCTTATGATAAAATAAAATGTTCACAGAAACACTCAGATGTAATTGCAGTGAATACAAAAGGCAATGCATATATCTTCCCACATGGCACTGAGCCCTTCTAGAAGTCAGTCTCATCTTCCTTTTAAGTAATCCTTCTCTTCTAATTCATTATATTATTATATTGTATTTCCAAGACTTCTGCTTATGTATATATTCTCTGAAAGTAATGCCTATTTCATTATGCTGACCTTCAATGCCAGAGCCCTATATTGGTAATATGGTAGTAGAGGTTGAACCTTCCCTCCAGTATTCCATTACATGTTGTTGCCTTTTGGAAGATGGCAGCAGAAGGGCAGTCTGACAAAATGGTGTCTGACATGCGTATGAAGCAAAGGTGTGCTATTGAGTTCCTCCGTGTGGAAAAAGGTGGTATCCACTGACAATCATTGACACTTACTGAACATTTATGGAGTCCAGACAGTGAAGGTGAGCACAGGAGGCAATGGATGGTGCGTTTCAGCAGCGGTGATAGCAACAGTGGGTCATCTTCACTGGTGCAGATATTTACAAGCATGGCATGCAGACTCTTCTTCATCACTGGCAAAAGGGCACAGCTAATGGTGTTGACTATGTTGAAAATCATATTCTGTAGCTGAGAATTTACTCTATCAAATAGTGTTATTGTGCTATTTGTACTTGTTGTCATTTCTATGGAACAAAATGGGTGACATTACTTTCAGAGTAACATGCTTGTTTCTCATATAGCAGTTTATTTAGATTACTGCATACATTATATGTTCTGTAATTCAGATCTGAAAAATGTCCTTACTGATAACACTACTGTTGTAAAACCAAGTTGCAATTTCTCTCTAACTTAGCATTTTTAGCATATTATATAACATGAGTATCAGAATACATAGAGTTTATGGAAAAATAAAATCTTGCTTCATTTTATCAATGCAAGACATGTTATGAACGAGTTCTTACTTAATACACAAGAAGCTGATATTTCATATTATGACATTTTGGAGGGACAAAACATTATCTACCCTAAACATGGCAGGCGGCTTTGAATAAATTAATTTTATTTTCTAATCATGAGCTGTAGTGAAGAAGTTCTGCAGTGTTAGAATTGAGATATGAGCTTACAGCTCAAATAAAGTTGACTCGGGAATATATGAGACACATTGTATAGACAAACTGTGTGTGTACCAATTAAAATGTTTCTTGCATGCCCAAGATTTTAACTCACTCAAACACCCTGCTTATAGTGCTGTGGGGAAATACTGTAATCTCTTTGGTTTAGTTCTCTGAACTTCATAATCCAGAGTGTTTTTTCCAGTCTTGGAGTCCTTCAGTCATCTCTGTATCCATTTTGTTTTGTTTTGTTTTGCAAAGGGCATTTAAAGAAGTTGGAAAGAAAGAGTTTAAAACTTCCCAGATGGGCACTATGAAAGGTGCTTCTGGATTGGCATTTTATATGAGGCATGTTCCTGACCTTGCAAATGGTGTTAGAAGTTACTGCCTGTCAGATGAGATGAAGTGACTGATTCTGTATATGCACGTCCCCACTGTGAAATAAAACATTAGCCTAAACAAGGAAGGAAAGAAAGCAGATGTGCAAGTATAAGTTTGCAGCTGCCAGACGGCAACTGCTGAGATTGGCTCATTTTATTACTTGCAACAACCTGCAAAACTCCCTTAGAAAGTAAAATGAAGGCAGAAGTAGGAACAAAACCAGCTTTTGTCATTTGAACGGGTGAAACTTCAATAACTCTCTTTAATCTCTGGCTCTCTTATAATATCTGGTAGGACAAAACACTTCAGGACTCTTATCCCATTGAAGTCAGTACAGATTTTGCAATGGCAATATAAACAAATGCTTAAAAGGCATGCTTCTATCATTTATATATTATATATATTATATATATATAATATATATATTTATATATTATACTTCTATTATGAAGTATCTTATGGTAGTGCATTGTCAACTGTTTTCAAGTATTGATGCATACACAGCTATCAAAGTATATGTAGCTTGAAAGTATTAGAAGTTATTCAGCCTACTAGATGATGGTTTTTGTTTCTATTTAGCAGGTCTGCTCTTTGGGCAAAAATATTTGTGCAAGAAAGCTACTATCCATCCAGGATAAACAAAGAAAGACTTTTATTAACTCAGTGATTGTGGTGAACTAATCAAGAAAGAGAACAAAGTTAAATAAAAATGTATATTGCATCTGTATGGGAACTGTTGAGTCATGGCCTGAACCACTGATTGATCATCTGGGGAAAGGACTGGATCAGCCCTGGGAGCACAGGTGAAGGCAATTCACCTGTGTGACCAGAGGGGTGGAGCCTGGTTGCATCTCTCTTAGACCCCATTTAAGGGCTGACTGTCACTAGGGCAGAATCTCTTTCTGGAGATCCTGTCTTGGTGAAGCTTTCCCCTGTGAACCTGGAATCTTCTGATATGGGTGAGCAACCTTCTTCCCCTCCTTTATAGTACCTTTCTATTGTGCTGGTCCTTCCATCATCATACCTTTGTTAAACACATTTCCCACTGTATAGATCTGTCCAATTGCTCCAGCATCCTTTCTATATGTCTCCATTCATAACAGTGTGTGATCCTGTACTCATTTTCTAACAATGCATTTCTGTAAATAATTATAAATATATTTATACAATTATAATCACATTACTGATTTCATGAGCAGCACTGTAATTACACTGAGCATTCATCTTTAGCACCTGAATAACAATTCTTACACAGGCTGCTCAAAAGCTATGCATTTCTCAGTCATTTTGCAATTAACTTAAATATTGACTGTTATTCTAGTCTTGCCTGTACCAAAATTGTACAAAGCAGACTGTTCTTTAATGGATTTTGTTCTCATCTTATGACATTATATTTTATTTCTCTAGCCTATCATGTCTTTTTCTATTTGGCTATCTTGTAATTGCTAGCAGTCTAATAAAGTCTCTGTCTGCTCAGTTATTCTAGCCAACAGTACCATTGTGTTACCACAGTTTCAACTTCTGTAAAAGGCAAATTCTAACAACTGAATTCAAGTAGTGTAGTGTGTGTTCTTCCTAGCTTTGATGCCTTATATTCAATTATGTTAGTACAGAAAACTAATGGCAAAAACTCTTAGGTTTTTTATCTGTTTGAAATCTTATTTCTTGCATGCAGCAAGTGTTGGAAATGAGCAATAAGAGTATTAAATTAGATTATCTGGCTTAACCTAGGGTAGTGATATAAACAGTAGATTAAAAAAAGAAAAAAGCATTTTCAGAGGAGGAAAAAAAAAAACAGCATCACCTTTTGCCGTAGTGTATAACGTAGCTGTGTAACCATGGGAAGAGTATGAAGGCAAAAACAGAAATCCAAAGACAATTTTATACATCTTCTTATACCTTTTCAGTACAGGAAAATGCAAGTGTATGTCTGTATGTCACAAAAATACATTTCTATAAGAAATGATATTGCAGATTACACACTGATGAGCAACTGTATGATCACAATTTACACACCCAATTTTGGCAATTGAATACTTCATACTACTGAAGAACCGTACAACTTTACTCTATGCTTTTCACAGAATCATCAAATGGCTGAGACTAGAAGGGTATCTGGTCCAACTCCTGCTCAAGCAGGGGCATCAAGACCAGGTTGCCCAAGGACCACATCCAGAGGACTTTAAGATCGCCAATTAATTTTTCTAACATAGGATCACAGAATGGCTTGCATTAAAAGGGACCTCGAAGATCATCTATTTCCAACCCCCGTGCCACAGTCAAGGTTGCCAAATGCTAGATCAAGCAGTAGTGCAGGCTACCCAGGGCCCTATCCAACCTGGCCTTGAACACCTCCAGGGATGGGGCATCCGCAACATCATTGGGCAGCCTATTCCAATATGCTTACATCCCTATGGCATTCCAAAATGCGTTTCTCATCTCTTGGTCTGACTCTGTCTGCACTAAGCTGTCCATCTTATGTCAGAGTGTTCTTAAATGTCTCTCATATGTTCTAATATGGGTATCCTTCAATGCCTTTTATTATAGTAACTCTTTGTTGCCTATAGGGACTTGAAATTTCCTGCAATTTCTATATTACAGTTATCTTAATTTACAACTAAATATATTAAACATATTTTTGTCTCCAAGGCTTTGTTTTCTGCATTCCTTTTTCCGTTAGTGGTAACATACTTTTTCTTGGAAATTTTACATATGAAAAGGCCTGAATTATCTAGAAATTACATGAGGACATAAGAATTTATAGTAATTTCTCTAAAGACTTGTAAAACTGTTATATAGACAAACCTAACAATTTTCAATTTCTTTGAGATACTGATGAAGTCTATTACTTGCCCATAAACTTGTATTTTCCTTGGAAGTATATTTATCTTTCTGTGCAAATAGATCTTATGTTCATATGGGTAATGTGCACAGACAAGTTTTGCTATATAACAGCCTTTACCAGTGAATGTACATGGGGTTAATTTCCTGAAAGATCTGCATGTAAGGATAGATGATATAGTATTATTAGACAGAGTTGCGTATTTGATGCTCAAATATTTTCTGATGCTTGAAATTTTCTACACTTTTAAAGGTAAAAGAAAACCTTATTTCTTTTTGCTTTTCCCAAGTTCTTATGCAGTAGGAAAATTTCTTTTAAAAAGCAATTTCAACAGAACTGCTAGTGCTGATATAATTTGTGATTTATCCTCATTGAAGCGTTGTAATGATAAAAGAAGAGGGCTATACTTTGTACCCCATTATCATTGTAGTGATTTTTTTTTTCCATGCTTAGTTCATATCTTCTAGTAGAAAGGAGGTAATAAAAGAAGGATCTTAATACATGATATAAGCACAAGAATTTGACAGTAAAGTTCATATAATGGCAGTAAAAAAAAAAAGTGAATAATAATAATAAAAAAAAAAGCTAACTCTCCTTATGGAGAAGGTATAGAGCTGCAAGCAAACTTTGCTGTCCACATGTTTTTGCCTTCAGCATGAACAGGGATTTAACTCTGGAAGCTGAAATAAGCTCTCCTTACCTGTCTGTTTTTTTGGGACTTAGTATTTGGTCTGGCTCCCTGGAAAACAAGTGCTGTTTGTGTGGCACCTGGTTTGTTCCTAATATTAAGGGAAGAATCTTGTTGCTCTGTGGAAAATGTCTCTTTGAGCATGCCATATTTGTAAATGTAAATTGCTACCACAGTCTTTCCCTTCCATAAACCCCAGGTCATACAGACGAAGCCCTGTGCCCATGATCCCATGAGCAGCAGGACTTTCTTCTTGCAGCCCAGTGAGGACTGGAGGCTTACCTTCTGTTTTTTTTGTTTTTTTTTTTTTTTTTTCCTCACCAAGGAAGTGTTTTGCTGAGGGTGTAGCAGGAGGGGAAGCGAACTGTGGCAAGGCTGTTGGTGAAGGCCTATGGTAGCTCCCTCTGCAGTTCACTTGCAAGGAGAACAGCAGGAGGATGTCCAGGATGGCACTGCTGTAGTGAGTGGTGTGAGTCACCCATGTGATGGCACTGCAGTGGTGAGCTTTAAGGCATTGTCACCATGCACTGAAGGTGAGATCAAACAGCTGTAGTTTACTGGTCTGGGGGCACCATACATTTCTTGATGCTTTTTAAGCTCTCCAATTAATAGACATATTTTCAAAACATATGCTAATTCACATCCTTTGTAACTGAGGTTTGCAGATGTAAGCAGTTTGGGATTGTTGGCTTGCAAGAGAGAATCATTTCCAACAATAAAACTTGTTTTGTATGCTGTTGCAGCAGATGAACCACAAGCAGATTCATTTGGGAAGTGAATAAAGACATGGATTTGCAGTTGATAAGAAGTTACTATATGGCTTAAAGAAACCTGAGAGATTGAGCTCTGAAGTTTGCATTAACATTAGCAGCAACAGCATTTCAACTGTATTGTAAGAGAAATTCTGTAGTAACTTACATATTTTTATCAAGGCTATAGATTGCTTTACATCTCCAGGTCTTCCTGCTACTAGCTATAAAAGTCCATACAGATGGCCCCAGAAAGCCAAGAATTCTCACTTGCTAGAGCCTGTACATTGCCTGAAATAATGAAGAGTTTTGTCCAGATACATATGATCTCAAGCATGTTACCATCCGCTTCCTGCAAGAGGTCTCTTTAAGGACAGAGTGTCCTTGAATACACATCCAAATGTAACTTACAGAAGTTTGAATTTCAGTATCCTAATTGCAATTGTAGCTGCTTTAATATGTGTTTCTTGATGTTTGCATGCTGGATTGCTATTAACTTGAATTATTCATGCTAGAATCTCATCAGCTCCTTCATAGGAACAAAATCTGAATAAAAATTGAGATTTCTTACAAGTATATGGCAGTGGAACTTGTCATGAAAGTGCATGATTTTGCACTAACAATTCATTTCCAATCAAAATAACAAAAAGGAGAGATTAAACATAGCAAGTATCCTTCTTCAGGCATTTATGGGGTACAAGTTCATGTGATGGCTTTTTTGCCAGATTTAGATTGTAATTTTGGTCTGAGATTTCCAGTGGATGACCTTGAAATACAGAACCAAATATTAATTCCAGGTTTAATGATTAGGATGCCCGTATGCAGAGGTATTGTAAAGTTTGAGTCTCTGTTGCTATATGAAGTGGCGAGGGTCAGATAAGTGAGATTAAAGCACAAAAACAAAATCATGTCAGCACCAGGAATTCAGCAGACTGGAACCATGTTCCAGCAAGGCAGAGACAGTGCTTCTGCCTGGCTTGCAAAATAGGCTTGTGCACAGTAAGCGACTGCCAGTTTGTGTGCACATGAGTGTTTCTCCTTTATTCCTTTTTTTTTTTTTTTTTTTTTTTTTTTTTTTTTTTTTTTTTTTTAGGGGCTTGTAGCATTTTCCTCATTCTGGAATCCTAGAGAAACCTAGGAGATAAAAATAAGATTCTTTCACAATTCTGCTTACAGAAACTATTTTCCTCCTCATGTACACTCTTGGTATTAATTTGAACTAGCCTCTACTCACTGGGGACCTATTTTACATTAAGTGATATTTACAGATTTACTTTTTATCTTTTGGCCCTTGTTTAGATAATGCTAAAAGAGAAAATTCAAGCTAGGAGGAAAAAAAGAATGCAGGATCACAGGTGGAACACATGGAAGATTTTTCTTAACTTTTAAATACAGATTTCCCCTAGGCTCTAACCTCCAATATGCTTGTCGATGGGCTTGGGCTTTCCAACAGTGATTTAGGTATAATTGTGTGGCCCCTTAGTTTGTGTATTGTTCAGTTTGATGAAAACTATGTTATTAACAGCAACAAGTCAAAAGCTATATTGCTGCTTCTTGCTGCATTCATTCTCTTCACCAACCTACAAGCAAACTTTGTTTTGAACATAATCCTAGGCATCATTACCCATAGATGAGGGGATTGAATATGAACCCTTGCCCCATTCATTAAAGAACAAGTGGAAAACAGGCTGCAAATTCATCTGTAATATGTAATTGCATTATTTCAAGTAACTGTAGAAGTTATCTTGGTTTTTGCCTCACCAGTACTAAAGGGATGGGTTAGGTATTCTCTCCCTGACGGGTAGTTGTTCAGACTCTTTTTAAAGACCTATACTTATGAATCTTATAGAACCTCTGAGGCAACTTTTCCAGTGTGTCAATACCCTTGAAATTAGAAAAGTTCTTATCTTGCTTTTGGAGGCATAAGCTCAGTGCTTCTTGACTCATTGACTTTGGTCTCAGGGGACATTATTCCCTTTTTCTTGTTTTTACTTCTCCAAGCAGTTTTTTATGTGCTTGAAGACTGACATAATTTTTTTGTTCGGCTTTATCTTTAAGCTGACAAATCATCCAGTCTTTTCCAGATGGTCAAGAGCTGAGCCTTCTGCACCCATATGCTGTGGCTCCTGGCAGTTGCTGGTTGTGGATCGTTGCCTCTGGGTGAGACAACCCTGTCTCGGTCATTCTGGCAGCAGGGGCTGCCTTACATCTAGGGGAGATGGAACCCAGCCAGCAGCCCTCCTACACCCCTGAGCCGGGTGAGTTCCTGGTGGGCGGTGTCCTCTGTCGCTAGATGGCATCAGCTGCACTTCGGAACTGAGAAATAACGCCTGAAGGGACGAGTTTTCAGTCAGGGAAGCTGGTCTCTCTGTCCAGGAGCAAGTGGATTAACTGTTCGTATGGTAAACAATTACGTACAGAAGTAAGTTTTTCTTCCTGCTGCTGTGCGAGCTTCTTAGAGACTATAAAATACTACTGCTTCCAGTAAGGATGCTTCTGAGGAATTTAACTCCATTCTTACTGTAATAAGTGTCTCCTAGTACCTGTCTGTTCCTCTCTGGAGACTTTCATTTGAGATCTACAAAAAAGAGTAACCTGTAATGTCCTGTTGGTATAGCAGGACTGGTGAGTAAGATTTCTAGTTTGTTTAGATTTGTCAGCAAACTGTGCCTTTTTTTTATAAAATATATAGATGTGTACTTTATTTCTTTATTGCGCATTTCACTTCAGTATCAAGTGTAGCAACATGTTTCAGCCAAGCCAGTGCACTCAAGTAAGCCTCATCAGCTGTATAAGTAAAAACTGTACTCTATATTTGACTTCCTGTCAAATTAGATGCCAGCATTTCTTTCTGACCACAGCAGCATTCATTTCCCAGCTTCTTCTCTGTATTCTCTTGCACTTGTCTGTTGAACAAAACAATTTCCTCCTTCTGTCTTAAATTGTTGTTTTTTTTTTTTTCACTAGGGAAATGTATTTAACAGTGTATGAGTTGACCCAAGAAATGGTCTGAAAGGCATCAAATATGTACCAGAATCTCTATCAGCCCAAGAGTAACAACAGCTGCTCTTGGCTTCCTTCAGAAAATTTCTAGATATGCAGCCTTCTTTTAGCTAGAAACCTATCTTCAGATCCCAGAGCATTTCAACTTTTGCAGTAAGCTTCTCATAGGCCATAGGAGTAAAAAAGTAGAAGAGGAAGTAACCATGAAATGTTTGAAGAGATGGTGTTTTGTGTGAGTTCTACTGAAGTGTTTTGCTCAGTATATTAAATATTTATATAGCTCTGCAGTCACTATTAATCCAAATAGTTGTGTTTTCTCTAGCCTACCACAGATTCCTACCTTTTAGTCACCCCCTCAAAATTAATCAAGGTGAACATATGCACTTGTCACCACTGGAAAATAGTTTATTATTTTAGCAACTAACATATTTTATTTATTACAATTCTATTTCTGCCTGACTAGAGCTGGGTGTTGCTAAAAATATTGAGAAAATTAATATTATCTGAGCAGTGAACATTTGCTTTTGCAGCTGCACAGATAAAAGAGGCACATGAAGGATCAGATGATTAGACTATCTTGTATTTCCACTGGTAATATGTGATTTCTTCAGAACTGAAGTGTTGCATAGAAAGAGTAGACTTCACAATCTTAAAAATCATTACTTTTCTGAGAACATCAGAGGAAGTATTTTCTATTTAATTTCACATAATATGTCAATAGAGGTTTTTGGAAGCATATTATTAATAAACTACAACTTAGCATTTTTCATCCTAGTCTACTTTTTGTTTCTCTTTCTATTTTCCTAGATTCTCTATAGTCTGTGCCTTTTTTTTTCCTTCTCTTTCCCTTTCTTCCCTCACTCAAGAATCATTTGAAAGATACTTTTTTTTTTTTTTTTTTGGCAGCTACTCATATATCCAGGCACACAGTTCTTAGCTTTGACAAGCAGAAGTTCATTGTACTCCAAGTTCACTCTCACAGTGGGCAGTGACTTGCCTGGGTGTCATCTGGAATCTGAGGTCTCTGATAGTCAGCCTAGACATACTCCTTTTTCCCTTCTGTCCTTGAAACATTTCTCCTCTCTTTTTTCTCATTTGAAAAACAGATTTGGTATTGTAATAATGATATTTTCATTACCTCCAACTCAATATGCTCTTTTTATGTCTGCTTCTAGTTAACTAAGAGGTGTAAATAGCTAGTATTCTTCCTAGGCCAGGGTGTCTAAACTTTTGGTCTGTTAAGGAACTGCACAGTCTCAGCTAAGGAATTGAGACAATTGCAGAAAACATAAAAATATAGAATATTTTTTCTGTTTCTTTTTTGCTGTTATGCCATTTTGTTTATAAGCTTCTGTCTTGCTGAACTTGCATCCTTTCACACTGTTTTTAAACATCTCTGTCTTCTGGGGGAAAGAGAAGGATGATTTATTGCTTCCTGCTGTTCTCTGTTCCTGATACCTTCCTGAGGCTAAGCCTCCAGAATGTAACTTTTTACCCCATCATCCCTGCTTTGCACTTAACTCTTCTTAACTTCATGCTAACATTTCCTTCTCTCTGCCTCTCATTCTGCTTCTGCTATTCCTCCTACTCCATCGTAAAGGAAAGGAGATGAAGATGACTTGGCTAATGCAAATCTTGCAAGCATCCTCTTTCTCCTGTACTTGCTTTCATTAGCAGGAAAGTAAGTTATCTTGCAAATTATTTTGTAATGAAGGCAGTTTTCTTGTGTATATGTTGAATGCTCATCTTAGTTGTTGGAAATCTTTAGACAAGAAAAGAAGCCAGCATCAGTAGTGAAAGAATTGTCTTTGTGTTCACTCTGAAATCTTCAAGTGCCATAAGACACTGGAAAAGCAATACAGAATATAGTGGAAAGCAGTATGCAGTGAACATAGTTGTCTGCCTCATCATTTATATATAGTAAGACTTTATTTGATAAACAGAGAGGAATTGAAGTTAATGACTGTTATGTACAAGCCTGCATTCAGACTAAAAATTGGAAAGAGGTATAAACCCTTCCTCACTTCAGGGTTGCAGAGAATCTAGCAATTGGTATTGATAGCTAAGCTATCAAGTTGCCTTTGAATTTAAAACAGTGAAGTCGCATACCAAATACTACTTCCTTTGTAAGAATAATTAGTTATAAAGCCACTGAATACATGCTACAAATTGGCAGTGGAAAGTTTATTTTTCTTGGCTGAATTGTAAGGATTTTTTCAGTCTCATACCTTTCTACTTAGCTAAACCATATAAATAGTGGTTAAATTCTTTTATATTCAATCAAGTAGCTGCCCCTTAGAATTAGTAACAATCCTGAAAAATGTACTATATTTCTGTGTTTCAGTTTTGGAATGAAACCTTTCCAGAAATGTACCTTCTCAACATTTGTTTTTTATAACCCAAATGACAGTTAAGAGATGAAAACTACATTGTCCCAGCAATGCAAGTTACACACTTTGAGCCCAAATGAATCTAGAACTAGTGGGGTGTAAACTGCCAAAGAAAAGTGCTGTAGTGAAGAGCACAAGAGAAAATAAGAACTGTGTTTCCCCACATTAATGTATTGTATTGGAACATCAAATAGTATATTTGAATATCATAACTTTGTGGCTGTATTAGAGGAGGGTGATTGGATTAAAGCCTGGATTGTTGTCTCTGCTTAAGGACTTCTGCCGGTCCCTACAAGCACTGCTCTTTCTGAGTTTGGTCTGAGGATTTCATATTCCGGATATATAGAATTCCCATCATGCTTATTATCACAGCTGTATTACAAGCAGTTAACTTACATGGCAAGAATTGCAAAGGACATCTTGATCAATAATCGAGATCAGATTAGACAAGAAAAAACAAACCCCCAAACTAGATGCTAAAGGAACTTTTGATAATATACATAGAGGAAATCATGTTACGTAGAAAACATGACAGTAAGTAGATCTGATAAGAGGGTCTAAAGCAGTTTCTGGCAGCATTTTATTATGTGGCAGTTCTAGACAACCTTTTAATTGGTTATATTTCTATCTTCTGCTTGAAAACATATTTTCTGAAAAGACACTTAATGAACTGCGAAGACAATTACTACTATTGAAAGGGTATTTGGAAGATGATTATAAAGCCCTGCAGAAGTTAATTGCCAATGCATTATCCTAGACTGTATTCCAGAGAATTCACGAAGCTGTTTAGAAACAAGAATGGAAGTTGAAAAATGGCATTTGTTCCCTGGCATTGCAGAGCAGCAACAGTAAATTACAAAGCCGTGCATAGAGGTTTGCTTCCTACTCTATATCATTGGAATAAGTTCTTTTATTAAGTCATAAGAGGGTAAATATGTTGATTATTCAGATGATAATTACAGTTCTCATTTCCACTTTTTTACATTTTGACAAGGTGTTCACACTGTCAAAGTGTGGTTATTAGCATGGGCTTTTGCATGGATACAAATATCTGTTAACTATGTAGAGACATTTGAGGTAGAAGTTGTTTTTTTTTTCACAAATTTTTTGCATGCATATTAATACATGTCAGTATCCGTACAGCCACATGTTCAATGATATCTATAAAATGGATAAAATTGTGGAGACTTTATTTTAGGCCCTATGCAGGTAGCAAAAGGTCAGTTGTAGATCTGGTGGTCACCATTAGTCCTCCATTATGATAGTGAATTTGAGGAACACCAAAGATTCTCTAAAGGATGTTCATAGTTCCACTTCTACGAGAATTTTGAAACTTGGAGAATCCACAAGAGTTACTGTAGGCTAACATTACTTCTCAAGAATGGTGCTTGTCTAGTAATTACTTTTCTGCTTTTCAGGAAGAGAGTTGCATGACAGTAGCAGAAAACCACTTATTATAATTAGCTTACTTTCTCCTCTCCTGTGTAAGCACCAATAAAATTAATTATTTTCTGATTGCTTACTGACTCTTTGTTCAACAGAGTTTTATTATAATTCTTATGTTTTTAAAGTTTTTTCTAAAGAAAAATAAAGTACAGTGTGTGGTATAGTAATAAGAAGTACTTGGTGAGAAACGAAGCATTTTTTTCCATCAAATCATTTCATTTGATTGTGAAGGCTTAACATGATGCTAATTTCTTCATCAGATAATAAAATTTTCTCAACTCTGCCAGCAAGGTGTCTCTGGCTCTGCTGTCTTCCTCAGCACTTGCCCTTGGCCTGGGATAATGAACAAGATTTTCAGCTTTTGTTTTACCTGGATTTCAGTAAGGTCTTGCAAGCTTTGGTGATTAGGCTTCTCTATTATGCATATATATTCAAGGAACATGTTTTCACCAGATTCAATACTATGTTAGAAATAAAGTTAAACTCTCCTTTTTCTGAGCCATGTTTGCCTAATTCCAGTACAGTGTGTGTTAATGAGGGTTATTCCAATGTATCACTGCCTGATAACAGCAAGCAGCCCAGAGGCAAATTCCAGATCCCAGTGTTGAGAACTGATTTATTGCCTGCCTACAATTAACAATTGGGCTTAAGGGTCTGGACAGAAAAGTAAAATAAGACTCTTTCAGCTCATATGTTGAATCCAGCCTTGTTGACCTTTTCCATTTAAGATGAAACTAAAAGATGAGGTATCACAGATTTATTATGCAGCATATACTTCACAGTGTATGGGGAAAGAGAACAGTGATGTTTAAATTTACTTAAAGGCCTCACATTGGTTACACATCAAAGAATGAGAGTGGGAGACATTTGGTAGGGAGAACAGACAACAAAATATGTCCAGCAGTAAAGTTCATATGTTTTTACCTTCTTCCCTCAGGGTAAAAAAAAAAAAAAAAAAAAAAAAAAATCACTGCATATTTAAATAAACTTTACCATCTTTCTTTGATTATTTGAACCTGTGGGAGCTACTGTCAAAACTGCTTTGCTTGTGTCTCCATTTGTTCATGTGTAATATGTATTTTCTGGAGGGGGGGGGGGGAGGGGGGAAGGAAAGAAGAAACCTTGTCATAGTCATAGAAAACTTGTTCATGAAATACAGCTACTCTGAAGAGGAGAGGCATCTTCTGCTACTAAAAACTTTATTGCTGATCCCAAACAGTATTCATGTTCCGGGAAAGGGGGTAAAAACATTTTCCACAGGAAACCTTCCTTGGTAGATCTGCTTTGTTTAATCAAAAAGCCAATGCTCTTGGCTAGCTCTCAAGGCAAACATTGTGGTATCCCAGTGAGCTAGCTGCAGGAACATGCTTATATTCCTCTGGTGAAGGCTGTTATGTGTCTTGACCTAAATACTATGGAGTAAAATATTGACTTGATTAGAAGCTGATAGGTTTTGTTTAAGGGGTTTTCCTGAGATGTAGCAGTCCGCTCTGTAGCTTTTGGACGGGTATCTGTCAAGTTACAGTACAGAATAAGAGATTTTTGTCTCTTGTCTAGCTCCAGTGATGATGTTTAATTTGAACTCCTTATGGGAGACTTTTCTCCTGCCATCTGTAAATGCTTGAATATGTTAACTCACAAAATGGTATTATGTTTAGCACCCAATATGTGTCTTTCAGTCTTTGATACTACTGTTTCAACTGTACATGTTCTCTCTTTCATTAAATAGCTAAAGTTCAAGTGGTTTAAAACTTATTTTTTCTTACTTGAAAATAGCATTATTCACATACCAGAAAGCTAAGTAATGTCTGGGATTTATTAAATCATTCAGCAAAGTTGACCACAGACAGTTGCATATAGAACAAATGCTGGAAGAAAAATAATCTCATGTTGGCAATGTTCATAATACTATAACACACACAGACAGAAAACCAAACACTTGGTGTTTTTTCTGTTTATGCATTGCTATTTCCTTTTAGACCTTTAACTAGTTTGACATTTTTAGATATAGAGGGTTTGATCAGAGAGGAAATGTGTAAGCTTAAGTCATAGAGATGCTGCAAAAACATTAGCTTTCATTATGTTGATGTCTTAGTACAGTGGTTATGGGTTATACCAAGGTATATCTTTATTTACTTGATATTATATTAATGAATAGATAAATTTTATTGCAAACTTTATGTAATTCTGTACTTCTTAAAATCTTGCATTTCAAGTGTATTTACAAAATTCAGTTGCTGCAGTGTTCAGAAAAAACAGCATTATTGATGTTGGAACTGGTTGGTTTTCTTCTCTTTGTATCTGTTCCTAGTATTCCACATACCTGTGAGCTTTGCCACCTTACCTGATCAGCTCTTCACACATAAAACACTAGTTGTGAAACAGCAGAAATATTAACATGAGCATTACTCATCAGACAGTACTAACATAAGGCATAAAGAGTAACTGAACAACGTTCTTGAGAATTTCATGCTCTTATAATTTTCTGAACGTTAAACTCATTTTTAAATCACAAACAGTATCCAAAATTTGAGCAAAGGCAATGGAAGTCATTATTTGTTGTGTAAGACTATAACCTGTAACATATGCATTATTTACTCTCATGAGTAAAAGAGCATCAAATACAATAACTGAAAATTCTGTAAGAATTTTACAAAAATTTCTGCTACAATGCATCCTTTTGGCTTCATTGTTTTTTGTTTATATTGAGTTACAACCCAGGGAAATCTTTAAACTTTTTAAAATTCTATTGTTTGTACATGAAAGGATATTTGTTGTGCAGATTAAGTGGTTTGTGACTAGGGTTGGCTAATATATTATTTTGTTTTAATTTTTAGAGGACTGTGGGACATATTTCCCAGAAGTGAAAAATCATCCAGAAAAATACTTACAAAAATGTCCCAATTCTGTAAAAAAGTGGCTGAAACAACTGAAGAGTGCTGGGAAGATTCTGCTCCTAATTACCAGTTCTCACAGTGACTACTGCAGGCTCCTGTGTGAATATATTCTTGGGTAAGTGCAGTGTCCATTTCAAATTCTATTCCTAGATGCCAGATGGAAATAAGCCTGAGCTACAGAAAGGTTAATTTTCCTTTCTTTATTTGTTATAAATTATTTGGATCGTAAGTTTCTGGTAGGTCTATCTCTAGCAGCAAGGTACTCAAGACAAAGTAGTTCATCTGTTAGCTTGTGAGCTTCATCTGACCCACAGAATAAATATCCTATATCTTTTCTGGGCATCATGATGGATTTAAAGACATCAAGAAATATCTTCAGGCCAACACCTAGTGGAAGGCAACATCTGAATACCACGCATTTTTACAACGTTACCTGTGCCTCTCTCATCATAAGTGCAGGCAGTAGTTATATTTCTCTTCTTTTTGCAGTAAATCTGCACAGAAAAACTTACAAATACTACGTCTTCATAATAGCTTCGACAAGATGGTTGTGCATGAGGAATGTGCATTTGCAGATCACAGCAGAAAAGATAAAACAGGTAGTTGATTGCACTTGGCAGTCGGTTGAGATTTGCAGCTGCTGACAACAGCTATTTTTTACCTGTATTTTTTTTAACACAACTGGTTGAGTCATATTCAGTGAAATGCAGCAAAACTTACTCTCCAGAAAGGAAATAATCAGTGATGCTAATGGTTAGGCTGGTGACATGGTGAAACTAGTGAATCGAAGAAACAAAAGTAGTGCAATGCGAGCCAACCTCGACTTATCTGGATACAGCAAAGGAAGCAGCAAAGTGAATACAGCAGCTCAGTTTAAAAAAAAAAAAAAACAAAAAAAACATAGAGGTAAGCTGGAAACCAGAGCAACCGCCCAAAACCAGTCCCACCAGTATCACTTCCCTTTTGTTTTCTCTGGGCTAAACGAAGCATCAGCTGTGCCAGTTCTCACCGCCTTGCATGAATATTATACATTGTCATTTGAGGGGTAAACCTACTTTCTTGCAAAAAAAATTCTCCTATTGAGTAAGTTTTCTGTGAATTAACTTTTTAATGTAAATCTGTCTAGTGGTTTTCTGAATGAAAATTCGGTATAAAACTAAAATCATTAGCTATATATAATGATTTTGGTTTTTTTCCTTGGTGAATTATGTTTCAGCAGTTTTCAGAGAGTCATAGGGGTTGGAAGGAATCTCTGGAAATCATCCAGACCAACCCCCTCCCCACTAAAGCAGATTCCCTACAGTAGGCTACACAGGAAGGCATCCAGGCAGGTTTTTAATATCTCCAGAGAAGACGACTCTACAGATCTCTGGGCAGCCTGTTCCAGTGCTCTGAAGGCAGCAGTAGAGATCCTGCTTGAAAGGTGGTAGAGAAGATTGGCTGCCTCTCAAAAGATAAAAGAGATACTCTGCTAGAAGAATATCGGATCACTTTGTCTCTTTTCTCATGAGTATATGATGTTCTAAAATCATGCTTTCCAGTGACTGATCAAAATTGGTTTCAAAGACATCATCTGGAGTAATAAGTACTTCCCTGTCCATTAGACATTATTGAAGTATTTTTTTGTCCTGAAAGTAATTCTAAACACTCTCTTACTTTCACTCTGCCTGTGGTATAGACCACTGTCAGTGAATTCAGCATGCAACTTATAGATGGCTATAGTTAGGTGAGATAGGTCCTGCTCTTTGTCCTCGCCATTCACTGTAACCACAGACCACCATACCAAGCACGAGCAGTAACTGGGACAAATTTTATAATGAATGTTATGTAGTAATGTAAAAGCACATCTAGGTGCTCATAAAATAAGTAGCTTTGCAAATGAAATTTTCAGTGATTCTAAAAAGGTCATAGATAACACTTCTTCTCTCATCTTCTACAACAAATACAACAAAGATAAAGTTACACTGTGTTTTGAATTTTTTACATAAGGAATAAGTCATTGTTCCCACACATCTTTGTCATGTTCCTGAAGCGTTCACTTTCAAAATAAAGTTCAAGCTTAACTTACATATGAAAACATTATTTGCACTGTATGTGAATACAAGAAGCTTACTTCTATTGATACTTATCACCTAAGAACTGATGATGTATGTCTTTTTGTTCAACTTCCGTAATCCTCCAAACAATTTTGTACTATTTATCTTAAAAAGGTTTACATATGATCACAAGTTGAATAAAACAAGCAAATACTATGACTTAAGGAAGTTGTTTCCTTGAGAAAGGAAAATTAAAGGCATTCGATTTTAAGGCTGGAATGTAATTTGGAACACAAATTAAAAAACAAAACAAAACAAAATTAAAATTTGAAGACAACCTCATAGAGAGAACATTCATATTTTTATTTATGTTATCTCAGTCTCCTGGAAAATTGTAGGTTATTTGAAAATGGCGCAGTTAGCTGCTTTTCTTCCAGTAAGCTTCTTCTACCATTGATAGTATTTTAGTGCCTCTATTTATATTGGGCATCTGTGACTTCTGTTTTCTTACAAGAGTATCTGTAATTCTTCAGATCTTATATATAATACAATCACCCAAGCAACTAAACATTCCAACTAAAATTAAGTGCATGTCATAGATGGGGAATGTTTTCATTTTCCAATAATAAATAATAATCACTCTAAGCAACATTTGTCTAATTTTATGTTTTAGTAACTTCAGAACATGTAGGTAGCCATTATTGTTGTTATTTCTTGCTGTAGCTCCGAGCTGGATGATGTAATAAGTGAGGTCAAAGAGAATCCTTAAAATAAAGGCGACCCTTCCTTCAGTAGGAATAACTGGCACCTCCAGGAGTTCATCTCATGGTAGGCCAGATGGCATGAAGGTTCCCCAAGGTTGCCTATTTTTTTCATATTGGCTTTGTAGTATTACTGGCTTGTGTACAGGTCTCTATTTTTTTTTTTAACACCTTCACATAAATGAGTTCCATATATACTGTGCTGAAATGTTCAAACCCAACTGAATTGATGAATTTCTGACAGTTCAGGTATCAATCAGTGTTTTGATAGACCTTATGAACTTTGAAAAATCTGAATTTAATGATGGGATTTAGCTGGGAGATTGAGAATCATATTTGTTGATCTTTATGAGCCACATGTGAAGTGGGGATTTAGTCAGAGCAGTGGAGTCTGAAGAAAAGGTTCAGCTGACAAAACGGTATATGAAATCACCCTTCACTAGTTGTGTTAATTAGACTTATTAACTGCGATGTCGTCATAGGTACTTGTTAAGTCAGCATATACATATAGAATAGATACCAACAATATGGACATTTTCATTTAGGTATATTTAGTCTTCAGTTACTTCCAATTCCAGAAGCCAGTAAGATTTTATAAGGCATGTATAGTCTCAAGAGTAGAAAACAAATGCATATGCATATGTATTCAGTCTGTATACTCTATACAGGATAAGTAGGGGAAAAAATACTATTTTGTCTGTGCTTCATGTGGTTTAACTGCTAGAATTGTTTTCTTCTTCAGTCTGTTTTCCTAAACAAATGAAGTGCATGTGATCAGGCTCTGTTTGTTTGCTTGTCAAAACGTTCACAACTCTTGGATCTGCTTACTGCTTCAACTAAATATGACACAAGGATCTCAGTAGCCTCTAAGTTATGAACTTTGCATAACAAGTATCTGAGAAACACCACAGGTACCTTACAATGCTGCTGATGAAGTAAAGGCTGTAGCACATGTCCACTGCTTACAGAGGAACTGAGTATGTAACATAAAGCTATATAAAATCAGGCTTTGCTGCATCTTATATTCTCAGAACTATATGATTTCTTTTGAAGGTTGTTATGTAGAAGGTTCATGAGTACTGAATGAGCAATGAAGCTTTATGACAGGTACAGATAAACCAGATCAAATATTCTCCTGTATGTGGTATCACAGAATCACAGAATGGCTTGGGTTGGAAGGGAAGGTTCATCAAGTTCCAGTCCCTCTGCCGCAGGCAGGGTGCCAATCTCTACATCAAGAATCTCTAGATCAGATTGCCCAGGGCCCCATACAGCCTGACCTTAAAGATGTGTCCATGGTAAGCCTGTTGTATCAGCCTTGAATTTTTCTGTGAGGGCTGTGAGCTTTAGCTTCTGCCCACCATCTCCCCAGACCAAGGCAAAGAGAAGGCATGTTGGAGTTAACACTCCACGCAAAAAAATGCTGGATGTGAGGGGCTGGGACCATACGGCCTATGGCCCAGCACACTTTTTCAGTCTGTTCCTGCAATAATTAGTTCTGGTTGCTACAGTCTTATTAATTCAGAGGTCCACAGAAGAGAACCAAGGAAGTTTCATCTAAATGCTACTGCTACTATAATTGACTACTTAAAATTTAAAAATTGTTTTTCCCTCCCACAATCAGAAGCCAAAAAAAACTAGAAAACTGTAGGACACTTTTGGAAATAGAAAGAGAAGACATAAACTGTATAGTTAGTATATTTCTGAGACTATGGAACCCCTAAATCCAGATTTAGAAAAATAAATTTCTAAGAAATTCTGTTTTCTAAGAAAATCTTCACATATTCCTGTATAAAGAAAACACTTCATTTACACTTTTCTATACAGGAAAAAAAAAAAAAAAAAAAAAACAGAAGAGGATACTTTAGTGAAGTGTTGTACTAGTTTGTCAAATCCTGAAGTATGAACACCTTACTGAATTTATTTTCCTTTGCTTTCCAGAAATGATTTTGAAGAGTATTTTGATGTTGTGATCACAAATGCTTTGAAACCTGGCTTTTTCTCCCATACTCCAAACCAAAGACCTTTCCGAACTCTTGGTAAGTTGCAGTCATGACTTCCTTCTCATCTGTTAAAAAGAAAAAAATATGAGAGGGCTGAACCGAACTAATAGTCTGAACAACATATTTTGAAAATTTAGCTGTAAGAAATAAAATGGATTCTACACAAGACTCTTCTAATGATATTAGTAGAAAAATCTATTAAGACTGAGGAGCACTGAAAAATTAAGATTTAGAGTGAAAAGGCAAATCTTTGACAATAATTGAAAATGGTGTTGATGCTCAGATATTGCATCATTAATAAAAAACTAAGAATCTTATTCTTTGCTGAGCTGGTATGGTTAAAAAAAAAACCGTAACAGAAACATTTAAAGATTTAAGAATGGTACAAATAAAATTGCACGGTTAGAGGAAATTATTTATGATGGAAATCTGACAGTATTAAATGTGTTTACTTTGGTTAAATCACAACAGAGTAGGCAAATGGAAGTGCCACTGTACTCAATTCAGTCAAAACATTCTGAAACTTTTAGCATTTTTGACAACCTAATTAAGAGCCATTAGGTAATTAAGGTTGTAAAAAAAAGTTTGTCAAACTACAAGTAAGAATAGAAACATGTCTGAAGCCAGTTAATTCTTCCATATTCTCTTAAACATCAAAATGATTAAAAACTGCATAAAAATTAACCTTTGTATCCAAAATAGGATACATTAGCATACACTGAACTCTATTTTAGCATTTTATGACAGGAAAATCAGCTGTTGTAGACCAAAAGAAAAACTGACTGTGGAACTTTTATGGTAAAACTAAAACTAGCAGTGGAAATATATGTTAAAACTGCATTTTAATGTTTCTTCTATCCATGTAGGAAAGTTAGTAATAAAAATGTTAAATGAAATCTTTAAAGGTTTAAAACAACTAGGAAATTGCAAGTTGACAATTCTAGAAAAAAATATACTTAGAGAACTATTACTATGGAATGGGGAAAATAAGAAAAATATAAAGGGTAAAAAAGGCTCATTTCTGTAAACATTTTATTTAACTTCATATAACACAAACTGAAAATAAAATATAATCCATTTTGGATATTTTAAACAATCTTATCAGCCTCATTTCCTAAGGAAATCCTGCTGTGTCGCTGTCGGTAATCCAGCTAGCAATGTTTGAACCTTTTAGTCAATTTCAGTAAATTCAACAGACAGGCAAAAATTTTTCTTTGCAACAAGGTCAGAAGAGAGGAAAAAGACTTTACATTACTGTCTCCTTTGAGAACTATTGTGTAGAATTAGCTTAATCATATTAAATTTTCATGAAGCTATTTCTTTCTCCTGCATTCAGACAGAAGTAGCATCCCCTGGAGCCCTCCTGCTGACTCACTAGTTTTCATTCACTATATTCTGGCATTGCAAAGATGCTCAAGTGAGGGTTTCTCACTCATTAAAGTGTCTTACTATGCAAATAGATAAGTGGCACAAAGATATATAAAGCCATCAGATAAATAATAAGCTGTGAGTGGACTTATTTTTAATAAATTTGTATTTTATGGACAGTAAATGGCTTCTTCTGAAAAATGAACCTGAGCATTAAAAGCAAAGAATTATACTTTGGAACAAGCTGTTAGAGACACAGTTTAAAATAGCAGAATGCTTCTTTAAGACTATGTGAAGTTTAGTGAATAGGAATAATTATGTGAGAAATTGTCCAAAATAATAATACACTTTTATAATGTATTTTTTGCTGCCCTCCTTTTGTGTTCCCCACAATAAACACACAGCTTCGGGGCAGGCACTGATAATTTCACCCCTTTGATTTGCCCATCTGTTACAAGGTCAAATGTTATAAATGTACTTAAGGCAAAAAATATGGAATTTTTTTTTTTGTGTGTGTTTTTAATTTCAAACACCTCTAGTGTTGCATTGTGAACTGGAGATGAATTTCATTCATCCATAAAAGGATTTTTGCTGCAGATTTACTAAGAGAAAGTCTTTGAAGCTTACGAAAGAGAGTAAGTTCTTTGCTGTGAATAATTTCAAAAAGGTGACTGTGTTCAGTAAACATGTGAAGGAGGACAAGAAGCCGGACAATGTGACAAAGAAGTCATTGTCTAGAGATGTGAGATCGGATAACTGTTGCACAGAAATGTTGTTTTTTTTTTTTTTTTTCAGTTGGCAAATCATTTTAAAACTAATCGGTTTAGAACAATGAAAATGATTTTAACTGTGCAATTAAAAATGCATCACTACTTCATTTGAGTTTCAGGACATGCAACATTTTAAGAAACCGAAACACAGTTTGAAGTCTTAAAAAAATCATGTGACTACTTTTTGTTAAACTGAGGCACTGAAAAGCAGAGTATTTCATTATTTATTTAGCACAGTTATCTTTCAATGCACCATTCTGTTAAATGAAGGAACAACTTATACATATCTTTCTAGCTTTCTTAACAGCTACATTTAGTTTTACCTGGAAAAACAGTTTTTATACTTAGATGTATCTTAAGCACATAGTTTGTGGGAACAGTATTATGTAAAAAAATTACTCCTGTAATACAAATACTCCATAATTTATCCCATGTACTTGTTATTCAGAAGGTTGCTTTTTCTTCTACAGAGAGAAATTCTTTAATTGAGTCATGGAAGTACTAATAACATCTTGAGCTATTAGATCTAAGAATCTGGTTGATAATGTTTGTGTAAATCCCACATTCAAAGTGCAAAACTTTCTACCTTTCCTTTCAATTACTACATCTGGCTTAAAAATAATATAAAATTCCATGGTGGGCTTGAAGGAATACAAGTAGCAAATAGAGCTGTGGATTTTCTGAGATACTGCAAACATCAAGATTTCTTTAACATTCGACAGCAGAGCTTTCTGTTTATTGCATCACTTGCTAACAAATGTTAAATTACTGTCCTGATGATCAGTTCTGATATTGCCAGATATATTGTTTGGAATGCAGAGTTAAAGTGGAAATGCTAAAGATAGCCCTCACTTCACTGAAAATCTTCTTTAAGTCTATAAGTACAGGGTGTTCTCACTTGATCCTGAATAGAATGTTCATATTCTTTATTTCCAGCTCAGAAACAGTTACTGTCTATTTTGGTCAGATTTTTTGATCAGCTAAGATTGTGTTGCTGGTAATGTTATATGTTCAGTGTTTGAATGTACAATGCATATTTTAGTGTGTGTTTGATGATATATCTTCATATATATGTGCACAAACGTGCTAGGCCAAAAAAGATCCTGCATATGGAGTAGCAGTGGTTGCAATATTTTTTTGAGGTTGTGTGCCTTTCTCTGGTGCCCAGAGAAGCAAACTGACTCTCCTCCTTCCTGCAGGGAGTCTTAGGTTCTCATAGCCCATTTTCAGTTACAGTTCCAACCTGGCTACCTTATTCCTGCACTTGAATTTCTGTCCTGCTTATGTTCCCTCTTGTACATGATGTAGCCCCCAATTTAGCAAAGTCTTTTAGTCCTCTATTTTTTTCCAGTTCTCTTGTTTGTAACTGCCATTTTAATAATTAAACTGCTTTACTCAGTAATTCTTCTCAATCCTTCTAAAAATATAGGAAAATGTTAAGAACTGAAAATAAAAATTAGGAAAAAAGAAAAGGGGTGTGGGGGAGCAGGATATGAAATGGCATACTTGTAGGGTGAAGACAGTCTAATTATTATGGCCTGTAAGACTTAAGAAAGACATGGTTCCATGTCTGCATTTTAAGTTTTCTTCTGCAACATCTGGGCTTGATTACTGCCAAAGGTGGGATGCAGAAGTGGGTGGAGAGTCAGGATTAAGCCTGTACAGCTATTTTTATGCATTTATATTCCAAGGCATTTCAGGCCCAAGTAGTGGAATCTGGAAGGAAGTTTGTTAAATGTGTAAGCCATATTATTTTTTAGGTCATTCTTTTTATTTGACACTTCTTTCTTTAAAGGCAGGAGAACAGCAAAAATACTACCCAGTAAATAATTTTCAATACATTTAGTAAAATCGTAGAATATCTGTTAAAAATGTGGAAATTTTGAAACTGATAGTATTGCACCTGTATAAAGGAATATAACTTTCAAATATTCTTGCATCATTCACTTATATAGTCCATGAAAGTAATGCAATTCTTTTCACGCAGGTCTCATTTAGAAGTTCTATGTAGTGTATTGCCACTGTTTATCACATATTTTCTGGGTATTTTGTAAAGGAAAAGGGCACTTGTAACTAATTTATAATCTGTTTTTATACTCTGGTTTTCAAATTTAGATCTTTTTATACTTTTTGACAATGTGATATTAAGATTGAGCCTCTCCTAATTCTCTAATACCAGAAACACACCCTGTATCTTGCTGGCAGAGGGGGTCAGCTATTTTAAGAGATGAAATATCTGGTTCTATACCCAAGACACCAGTAAGAAGTAATTTCCTACTTCTTTCTTGACTGGAGATTTATATTTTATCCATCATTTCTGTAGAAAGAGGAATGTGTTTTTAGGCAACTATTTGGTTGCCTAAATAAATGATGAAAGGCTTTAAATAATGAGATCTTCATAATCAGTTCTAGATTCTGACAGTTTTTGGTTTTTATTCTGAAAACCAGAAAAGACTGTGGCAGTACCTCATAAAGACGATGCCTTCAGATGAGGTCCCTCTTTGCAGCTTGATCAATGCCTGATTGCATTTTCTTGAAAGCAATCTAAAGCTGTTAGAACAGCTAGAAACAAAAGCAACTTCCTTCCTTTGTTCTGATAGTTTCAAAGTTTTGATGGTCGTTGCCTCATAAAAACAAGTGTTTAGAACATTTTTATTCCATTGCAGATATATCAGGTTAGTGGGAAATTGAGGAAGTAATTTTTATTGCTACTTGGAAGCATGTAATAGAATCACAGAATATCTCAAGTTGGAATGGATCAGTTGGAATGGACAAAGGTCACTGCTTCCAAATCCTGAGGACTCCTGTCATGTTATAAAATGATGCAAGGGGCAGTGCTGCGGTTTGCACTGGTTGTGTATGTAACCACTATTACAATGACATAGTTAAACCTGTGTAATTCTTGTAAAATGCCATTGAGTAGTAGTGGATGGTAGCCAAAGAACAAGGAAGCCAAATTTTCCATGACAGTACTCCCTTTCATAGTAATCTGAACCATTCCTTTCTGCCGAGGGAAGGAATTGAGGGATTTGGTTTTATTTTTTGGGGGAATGGGCTTTACTAGTATTTGCTTCAGAAGTGGTGGGAGGCCACATTGTCACTGAGCCGTTTATACATACTTGCCAATCAGAAGCTGGAGCTTTTGTGGCCAAGTTTAGTTTCTGTTTCTACAAGGACAGCACTGTGCTGCCCTAACTAAGGCTGTAAATTTGGAGCGTAAGTCATGCTGGAATGTCAGCTGATGTCCCCTCCTAACTGGCATGGGTCATGCATGGCTATCAGCTGTCTCAGCTGCTAGATAGGGGACTGGATGCTGTCTCTCAAGCATCTTTGATACCCCTGCTGTATTAGCCAGAAGAGCTACCAGGCTAATTCTTCAACATTTAGTCTGTTTTCCGAGATGGAGATTTATGCAATCCCATGGCACGTATCAGTAGGAATTTCTGTCCTGTCTGTTCTGCAAAGCTCTGGGAACAATGCAATTTCTAACACACTTGAGTATGGCTTAACATTCACAGAGTTTTAGACTGGATATATAGTATTCTCAGACACTACATACCAGAAAGGAAAGAACTGGTCAGTCAGTCCCAGCTCAGGGAAAGACTGCAGTGTAAACTTATTCCTTATTAGACAGCAGAGAGGTCACACAGAAGAGCCTAGCTACAGATGACCCATCTACTGTAAATGCATCCATGAGACATTGTACCCCATTGACATTCAGTGAATCCAACTGCAGGACATAATTTCAGAGGAAAGTAGGCCCCATTATTTCTACCACAGTTCACAAACAACACGTTCTTTTTTTTTTTTAATAAATAGTCTTTGAAATAAGGCTTTTTTTTTGTTTGTTTTGAATATGAAGATAAATGCTGAATTGTAAGATACATTCTCCAATGCCTGTCTTTCTTTAAAAGAAAAGATAGAGTAAATGTGTCAAGCCAAACTCTTTATATATTTGTAGAGTCTTCAAAGTAGCTCAGAAGATAAAAGGAATAAAAAGTTATTCATCCAAAAATCAGAACACTGAAAAAACTGCAAAGTGCTCCTGTAGCAGCAGGGGTTGCTTCAGCTGATTACTTTTGATAATAAATACTATGTTTGGCACTAAACTGATAAGAATATTCTGAAAGCTATTTCAAAGAAAGCTAAAGCTCCTGTTTTCAAAAGCTGGATATAAACAATATTCCTTTTGTTAAATCTGGAAAACATGTTTAGCATAATTGCCAAATACTGAAAAAACAGAATCCTTTGTCTGTGAGAAGTGTGTTTTCATTTTTCAAAAGGAGCTAGAGTGATTAGCACTACTGCAAAATCCCAGTTATTGATTATATTATATTATATTCAAGGCCTGAATAAAACTCAAAACCCGGTTCTTTAAGGTATGCAAACACCTGATAAGAGTCAGCCTCTGTCTTCAAGGAGTCCACAGGCAGGCCAGATAAACAGATGGCTGAAAAAAAAAAAAGTACAAGCTTTTCTGTTAGTGCCAAGGAACTGAAACTCAAAAAGATTGAATGACTTACCCATAATCATATCTCTGGTAGATCTGAATATCTTATGTCCTAATCCAGAAGCAGTGAAGAACTGTAAATTTTTTGCATAAGAACTTCAACAGAGTCCTGACTGTGAAAATCCTTTTAGCTCTTTCCAAGATTCAGAATGGTGAAATAAGATAGAACAGAATTGCAATTAATTCTGATGGATTTACTTTTTATGTTTCAGTGATATATCCTTTATAAGTTTAAGGAATTGGTACTACTAACTTGCTGTGTTCTATATTGACTTTTTCAAACAGTGCAATAATTATTTAGTAATTATTTCAAGTTATTGAAAGTAGTAGGCTAGAGTACCATTTTGTTTTGGAAGACAGTTCCAAACCCCTGATTTCTTAAAATTGGATGTGGTTATCAAGTCATGTTTAGGTTTAATTTTAGTGGAAGTGACTTTCTTCATAGAGGAGCATGCCAACTATCTTCCTGATTTTATGAATTAAGTCTCCCAAGCCTGTATATTTAGAAAAGTTTACCAAACTTCTAGGAATTATCTTGCAAAATCTTTAACTTATCATGATGCTTTAAATGTGGCTGATAAAGAGGTGATATCAGCATTTAGAAGCATTTAGAAGAATTGTTTTAACAATAGCATACAATGATGATGTAAACTACAAATAGAATTAAATATAGTATATGTATATAATTATATTTCAACACATAAAACATGTGGTAGGAAGGTTATTAGAAATCAGAATCAGTAGAAAAATTCTCAATCATAATTCTGAACTCATTTTCTACTTTTATTTCAAAATTTTAGCAGAGAATGAAACTGTGATACAGTCCCATCTGGACTGTTCTATTAGTACTGGGGAGATAAGGTACAAAAGTTGTCATGCATAGAAAACCCAATTCATCCAAAAAAATTCAAGATATTTTTTACAGCAAGATGAGCTACTGAGGGCCTGTCAGCCCTGTTCTCTTTAGGTATTGAATCCTCACAGAACTTGATCATAACTAAGTCTGCATTTTCAAAACCAAAACCAAAATACCTTAATGACCAGTTCATATTCCAAACACAACTTTATTCAGCAAACAGACTTCTGTGCATTAAATAAATTGTTCTCCAACACCTGGATAGATTTATTAAGAAGAGACAATTTTTTATTCCATGGTATCTGAGAAAATGTACTCACATGCAAGATTTAGAAGCAAAGTAGTCAATACTCTAATACTAGTTAGTGCTCCAGTGCCTAGTGATGTTGCTGTTGCCCCATTTCCTGGAAACATTCAAGGCAAGGCTGGAACAGGCCCTGGGCAACCTGATCTAGTGGTGGTGTCCCTGTTTGTTGTTTGGGAGTTGGACTAGATGGCCGTCAGAGGTATCTTCCAACTCTAAGGAAGAGCACATTTGTACTATGATAGTAATCTAACAATATGTGATGATGAAAACGATCTGCGATTTATGGAAGACTCCTTACTGATTGTGAAGACACAATACATTTTGTAGAGTAGTGGGGCTTGCATAACTAACTCTTTCTACAGCATTAGTAGGACATTTTCTGAAACAGCGTTGTCAGTACTTATTCTTACAGTTCCATAGAAATACTGAAAGTTTGAAATGTAAGCTCATTCAATACTAGAGAATATTATGATGTAGTATTAATGATCAAGTAGCTTGTGGCCCCTTTACATCAGATACATGGGGGCTCATGCTAGAATAACAAAATATTTGAAGAAAGTGTATGGATTACGTATACAGACACCACCCAGTTCTCGGAATAGGAATTCTAGAATAGAACAATTATTATTATTTTTTAAAATATTCCTTCTGGTTATATAAAATATTTATTTTCATATTCATTCTACTTCCTAGCATGCATAAGAGCATCCATCCAGAACTAGGCAGCAAAGTCATAGCTAAATTGGAAAGTTCAAAGGGTTGAAAGGAACACTAGGAAAACAAAACATGTGCAAATCAGCTGCTATTTTGGGATTAGGAGAATATGTGTTTCCTTCTGAGCTCTTCTGTGCATTTCTGATAAGTTGGTTGAACAAATATGTTTTATTTTGTCCATAGAATAGAAAAGGTCCAAGTGGAAAGCTTACCTCACACAGATTCTACTTCTGCTTACAAATTAAATATTATGCCCTTGATGTATTAGTTGGCTTCTCTTCTTGCCAAACCTGTAACTGGGAGATGGGTGGTTTTCAGATTTTTTTGCCATTCAGTTGCAAGCTTCCCCTTTAAGCAAAAATTGTCAGATAACTACACTGAAATGGTGATTCCCTAGGCTAGAAATCACAGAGATCCATTCTGGGGAGGAAAGAACAGACAAATCAATCAATAAATACCAGGAGTGGATAAAGAAACCAGTATATACGGAAACTAACCCAGCTATCCATCATTTTTTCTACATTACTCAACTTGGCAATGAAGAACTAACACTGAGTGGAGAGCTGTACAATTGCCCAAATTGAAATTCCAACACTGTAGGGTACATTAGGGCCATACATGACTTAATGGTGCAATCTGCAGTGGCTGTGCTCCCTGTTGTAGACCCTTTATGCTGTGTCTCTGCACGTGGAGCGGAATCCAAGCTATGGGGCACTTGTGTCCTGAGCATAGGCCTCCAGGGCTGACTGAAAGTCCCAAGGAACCCAAACACAAGTCTTGCAGAAGTGGCACAGGGTATACGGAAGAACTATGCCTTTTAAGCTTACAAGTGGATTAAGGTCATGGATAGATTGACCAATATGACTTAACAGGGGAAAATAATTATTTGGCATAGATTATGTATGTGTAAGACAAAGGTGATGAAAGGGGTTTTATATTATTTTTTTCTCTCTTTTTAGTTGCTTTTTTTTCTTAGAGAACTTCAGAGTTACCTTGTGGTTTGATTTTTCATCAGTTCGGAAATTGGGATTGAGGCAATTTGAAGTAGAGCAAAAATAGAAGGTTCTGTATGGTACATTCCTGGCAGGTGGGAACTGGCAACCACTGCAGAAAGCTTCCTTTCAGCATAGTTCCTATGAACATGCTGGTTTTCATTAAGAAGCTTTAGAATTCTCTTGTGTGTTCTTCCAAAATTTCAAGCTTTTATTAAGGTTAGTTTGTAGAATTGTTTTTCACAGAAAGCACATGTTGCTTTTTGTACTGGAGACATCAGATCTGCTATTGGAAGCAAGTAGTGAAAGAAGGTAGTTAGAAGACTTGGAAGTTTACTGAGAACAGTAGGGTGAATCATGAGGAAAGCCTAGACTGAGATCTGGTCTGCTTTGATATCATAGAATCATAGAATAGTTGGGTTGGAAGCGATCTCGAGGATCATAAATTCCAGCCCCCCTGCTGCAGGCAGAGTCATCAGCCTCTAGTACTCTAGTACTCAAGCACTAAATCAGATTGCCCAGGGCACCATCCAACCTGGCCTTGAACACCTTCGGGGACGGTGCATCCACAACCTCTCTGGACAGTCTGTTCCAGAACCTCACTACTCTCTCAGTGAGAAACTTCCCCAACATTTAATCTGAATCTCCCCTCCTTAAGTTTAAAACCATTCCCCCTTGTCCTATCACTATCCATATAAAAAGTTGATTTCTCTCTCGTTTATAATCTCCCTTTAAATACTGAAGGGCATAATGAGGTATCTCTGCACCCTTCTCCAGACTGAACAAGCCCAGTTCCTTCAGCCTGTCTTTGTAGCAGTGGTGCTTCAGCCCCCTGAACATCTTCATATATCATATGTCATATTGTATGTCATATCATCTTCATATGTCATATCATCTTCTGATATGACACTGAATCTCTGCCCCAGTTTCCAGCTTCTAGTTACTGAGGCTTACTTAATGTTTATGAAGTGCTTGGGAGAACAGCAAAAAGGTAAAAACTGGGAGAACAGCAAAAAGGTAAAAACTGCAATAAAGAAATAGCAGGGATGGATTTACTGTACATTGGGGAAAATTTAGATGGTCAGAAAACTGACTAGGTCTGTAGCAGCTCTGCTTCTCCCTCCTTGTATAGGAGAAATAGAACATTGGAGAACAAAGAGCTGAAAGCTCAGGAAAAGGTAAAAGTGTTGTACCATATTCTTCTTTACCCTCTTTGCTCTTCAGTCTTTCTCTATTACTCATATAGGAATCCAGACATCTTAAACTTACATATGTATACCACATGTCTTTCCGGGTAGGGTTAGCGATCCCAGGACTTTTTCTCTTCATCAGTAAATGCATTAATTCTGAACTGATTCTTATCTGCTGCAAAAAGAATTTACATATGATTAGTGTCCACAGATTCCAGGTGTCTCTGTGATACTGCCAGACTAATGCTGAGCATTCCAAGATGATTATTTTTTCTGGAATAATAGTAGCGAGAGATTTTATCTGTGAAATTCCTGCATACGGAGATTTGGCACAGTGCTCTTGATTCTGAGAAACAAGGTAAATCACATGCTCGTATAGACACAGGGTGGTTTTGCAAACCACACAAACTGCATAGACAAGGAACTGCAGAATTGTAGGAAGTGGGAATCATTTCTCTTTCACATCTTCAAAAAAAATCATTACTACAATTTTTTCATGTCAGTCTTCCCATTAGAGTGCCTAAACTTACTTTGCCAGAAAGTAGTAGTTTCCATTCTTCCTTATCATCTCCAGCCCTGTTATGTTGTTCTGAGATTTGCAGTGATTGTTCAATACGTTAAAGTTCTCCTCTTAGAACATCAGTTTCCTAATGTTTTTTGTGGTTTTTTTTTTCATTCAGTTTATTAAAGTTACACTGTATCTCAGTAAGCTTAATACAGTTTTTAGGAACAGAGTTTCTCATTTTTTATCATTCTAATGTTCCCTGTTGTCAAAGACACACATCTGGCTGTGGAGCGGGCCTTAACAAGCATTTGAAATCTCTGTCAGTTGTTATAACCCTGCCACCTTCTTTGCCTCTCTTGTGAATTCATCCAGTCACATATGTCCACAAAGCCATAACATTGTCCCCAGACCTGTCACGTCCTGTCCATAAGGGTGCAGGAAGGTCACTGCTGTTGGCAGTTGTCCTTGACAGCCACGGAGGAAACTACCATGGACTTGGGTGGGGTTGCTCTCTTGTAATTGCCGAGGCAGAGGGACAGCCTGAATCAGGTTCTAATAACCACTATCTGTAGCTATCGTATGCTTCAGCAGCTATTAACAGGCAGATTTATTTATTTCAAGATCTATCAACTGTTTTGCTTTTTGCATACAATTTATGACTTCTAGGCAAGGAGTTCAGCAGAAGGGAAAAAAAAAAAAGAGTTAATATAAGTAATATAACTTTTCACAAAAGCAGGGACAATTCTTTATGTGTATGTGACAAGGAATTTGCCTTCATTTTCTGTGTCGGTTATATACCTTCTTCCATGTTTCCCAGTTGCAGAGATCTAGTTATCTGTTCACACTGAAATAAGCTGTACAGGCACACGATGTGTCTGCAGGTCTTCCTTCCACCTTTTCACTAGCTATTTGGAGTACAAGCTAAAGAAGGTAATAGTATGTATCCCATCTGCTCCTCTTTTTTGCACATACTTATGTGTTAATAACAGTATTTATGTATAGCTGCTCAACTTCAACAATTACTATTCTCTTTAAAAGCAGATATTTTAGAGATTTTGAAGAAATAAAAATCAAAGGCCCTTGCAGTACTCTCTATATTGCTGTATGCTGTATGGAGATATGCTTCTTCTGAATCAAACTGTCTATTCACTTTATATAATATAGTTTATACCTGAAATATTAAAATATAGGGGAAAAAAATTATTTTTGCTGAAATTGAGGATTAAAAAACTGCTGGTCTTTTTGTTTATATTTTTCCTTCTTTTAATGTCTGTGGCCCAAATAAATTTAGGGCAGGAAGCCTTTCTCCATCACACTACAGGGTCAATTTTTAGTGTAGAAAAGTATGCTCCAAAGTCAAATCCCAGCATGCCATATTTCATTAGATGCTGCTAGAGGGACTTACAGGGTTATGATTGCAGTCTGCACAGTGCAAGGAAGACACATTGTGTGTGTTTGCAGATCAGAATGTCTGGCTGGTGGACCTCACCTTGTCATTGGTCTTCCCTCCAGTTTTCCTGAAAACTTCAAGGAATCTTTTCTTGTCCATCTTACCCTAAAAACTGAATTTTCCCATATTGCTTAGCCAAAATCTAATACTGTCAGCCACAACATCAGCCTGAGAGGCATGGTGATTCTCCACAGCCGTCCAGCTCCACACTTGTGGACACAGTCCAAAATAGCCCAAAATCAGTCTTCTAACAATGCTCTGGTTAAGCCACTCCAGTTTAGATTAGCATTTCAAAAGTAAATAACTTCTTTTGAAAATATTCCCAGATGCACCTCTTAGCATCTGGGCCAAGGGATCCTTTGTCTTTCCTTTTCTTTATGCCTGCAGCATCCCTGGAGCAGCCCTTCCTCAGAGAGCAATACAGCCTGCAAATTTTTCATGGCTGGAGCAGATTCTTTCTGAACATGAACATGGTAGAAAATGAGTCTTATTACTCATTTACCCTATTTCCTGAGAATTAATTTAGTTCATATTGACTGTAACACGGACACCCAATATTTCAGCAAAAGAAAGGATATTTTGCAAATGCCAAATTTTGGGTGATTTTTTTGGTAAAAAATGCCAACTTTTTTTATAAAGTGCACTCTAGCAAGAAAGATTATGGTCAGTTGCTTGAACTAAACTGTATGTTCTTTAAATGACTGTGTGCTTTGTTTTGTTATGTTTTGTTTTCTCAATTACAATATTTCTCCTAGCTTATTTGAATTTGAAATACTTCCTGGAAAAGCTTGTCTCTCTCCATAATTATGTAGGGATTTCCAGGAGAACTACAATAATAATATTGATAAGGACATTTGAGGACATTTTTCTGGATATTGAGAGTTCCAAGTTTCTCATGTAGAAAGCTCTGGAATCTTCTTACAAAGCTAATGAGGTGTAGGATTTCAGAATACAAGAATTCTGGGGTGGAAATTTATTTCTTATGTTGCCATTTGGCACCTCTCCAAAAATCCCTATTTAATTAATGAAATTCTGCATTTACTTCTCTCTTATCTTTCCAAAAGAAGTTCTCTGAGTTATAAATACAATTCATAGAATTATGAAAAGGCTTCAGCAAATCTCTGCATGAGCTATAATTAGAAATGAACTTGCAGATGAATCGCTTTCCAGAAATAAGAGAAAAAGGCCTTGCTTGTACTTCATCATATCAATGTTTTATATAGAAATGCTTTGTTCATTAGCCAGGCTATTTCTAGCTATAAAATTAATGCTTTGACAGATTTGAAAACAAATATATCTGTAGTGATACATTTTCAGTTCCTGTAGCATAGTAATCATTTTTTCCAAAAGAAACTTGCTATAAAGGAAATAATGATTTTCTTACAAAGAAGGAAAACTTCAATCTTGTCTCTTCATATTGTAATGTTTAGCACAATTAATCTTTAGCACCAATGCAGATTGCAATCAAAAAATAAAAATATTTTCTTGAAACTGGAAATGTAAAACATTTTATATACGTATTCATTTCTCTATGGAGCCTGTGGTTTTTAAATGCCCAGGACAATTTGAAAGTGCACATTTTCTTTTACTTTCATCTTATCGGGCCATATAATTGAATCCTTAGCAGGTTTGGTAAGGACTACTCTGGTGATGTTGCACTATCCATCACCCGTGGTGTCCGTAGGGGACGAAGTTTTACCAGCATTCTTCATGGAGGATGTGGTCTGTAGGGAAAGTCTACAGTTTATCTCGTCCCATCTCATTGCCTTTAGAACTGGAAGAAGCCACCAGAGGGATTTTACTTAGCCATGTCTTGTCTGTGAAGTGATGTGGTTTTCTGCCCTCAGATATCTGCTGAAAAGGAGGCCTTGTACTTCTTATGTGAATTGAAAATGCCATCCAGGATCAGACTGTGCCAGGAGGCCAAGCTGGAAGATAATTAGGCCCTTATATTAATATCCTCAGGGCCCAGAATGACATTGTTTTAACTTGCATAGAGACATGTGACAGTGGTGGGTCATAATATGTATTTGTTTTACAATAGCCCATGGCAATTGTAACCAGAACCTCAGTAAACACAGAACTCAGTAAAATCTGTGCTAAGTGCCTGCGTGTGGTGAGAGCTTGTGAGAGTTGCCCCTCGTTAGGAGGAGGCAGGACAACGTTATACATGAGAGGCAACAGAGCCCACTGTTGTTTTTATTCCAATGCATAGTTCAAAGGAACAAAAAATATCAGTAGCTTAATGAGCCTAACAAAGTTTGTACCGAAACTCCCAGTTATGAGTATCAGGAGAAAGACAGGAAGGCAGAGGAACAGACTGCCAGGGAGCTGCACCACAGACTGCAGTTACACCTCAGCACAGCCAGAATGCATAGGCTCCCTGGCAACTCACTGGAAGGTTGTCGTCCGGCTGTGACTGACATGCATCGCGTGGCCTCCAGCTCAAACAGCAGTGTGGGGGCGGCCCTGCGGGTGAGCTGGTGGGAATCCACCTCAATGCAAGCCCACACCCTGAGTTCACATTCAGAGTGGACATAACCTCAAGACCTCATGTGTTCAGGCACCCATCTGGGCAGGTAGGGCCAATAAACAGAGAGCATGCTGCAGGGAGCAACCATGAGCAGTCGTTCCAAGGAAGCCGTTCTGTGCCAAAGTAAATTACCGACAGTTGTCATTTAAGTGGGAATAAGCTTCAGTGATTACTTTTTGCATATTTGTTTAGAATGGAACCAGATGTTCCTCAGCCCGTGTTATAAACTTCCAATGTGTGTTTAAGAAAATCAGAAGAGTAGTTTACTGAGTCATATTATTGAGTTGGTGTATTTGAAGAGCCGTGTCTGCTTATGGTGACTGAGTTACATTTCTGAATCAAAATATATTTCCCAAGGTTAGACCCAACAATATTCGAATTGCCATTCCTGCAATTTTAATATAGCCCCAGCATGAGTAAAGCTTTTGTTGCCTTTTGTAGAAAGGAACATTATCTGCCCTTCAGGAAAATTGCTCTGAATCATTGTTGAAGTTTGGGTGAATGTGTTACTAGAATAATTTTCTGGTTTTAATAATTTTAATTTTACCCTCTTGATGCTTTTGCATTTCTTGTTGTGGCTTGCTTTTATTCCACAGCCAGGAATCCAGGCTGCAATGATATATTAGACTTCAGAAGGAAGCAAGTTGCTCTATCTAAATCATCTAAGAAATTCTTTTTGGTTATCCAGTCTGTTTGAAATTGTCAGGACATCTCCCTTTCCGCCCAACTTCTAAGACCTGAAGCATTAGCATCTCCGCCTATGTGTGTGTGGCTTCCTGTTACAGTAATACTCATAGCAGTGTTCTGACCTTTGAATGAACTTTTAAGAATCAATAACAGCAAGATGGAAGAAAGGTCAGCAGCAGATTTCCTCTTGTCTGAGTGCAGCCAAAGTTAACACTTGGAATATCTGAGATATATAAATTTGGAACTATCATAATCACGTTTATGCAGCACTTCTGCAGGAAATATATAAATTTCTTAAGCACTGTCATGGAGCTGCTGTTGCAAGGAAATAATACAATGCCAGAGTCAGTTGTGTCATTAATGGTTTTTAAGCTATTGTATATTTTCATATGGCAGAACTACCACAAGAGGCCTTAGCAGCCAGTGCTAAGGAATAATTTTCCTGACTGTATTTTGCCACAGGGAAAGTGGAACTGGATTAGAAACCCTTCTCATTAGTGACTTGCTGCCGCTGAAACACCTTTAGAGTGTGCATTTCTTCTCCTTTTAGTTTACAGAAGTACAATTGACAGTTGCTACATATTTGAGCTAGCTGTCTGAGCACAAGCAGACATTGTTCAAGATTCAAGGTTTGTCTGTTCAAATCCATTATAGTAATTTCTCAGCTTTCTAAAGCTCTTTCCAAAATCGAGATTTTTCCTGTAATGAATTCAACATAGATGTTGTTTGCTGCCTTCACATATTGAGGAAACCAAGCCTTGTAATTTCCCCTAATTTCACTGTCTAAAAGTGAAGTTCTAGCTTAATTAAGCGTTTTACTTCTACAGAGCTGGCACCTCTAGAAAGTGCTTATTGCACTCTTTTACCGACCAAGGAAGCCTGGCCAACTAGTTTAAATTGTAACTATAAATTAAAGTCTGACTTCAGGATGCGTCAAGTTAAGTGAGATGAATCCCATAGCTAACAGTGACAGTAATGAGTCTCACAGAGTGAGAGATCTACCTTGTAATTAGAGTGACTTTTTTCAGCCCATGCTGCCCGTGTCTTCCCATAGAATCATTAAAGCAGAGCTTTTTTCCAGAGCCACCTGGTGCTGCTGCAATTCATAGAGCTTATATCTGTAAATTCACCACTGCAAACAGTTATTCTAAAAAGTCCACATTAATATCTCTGTTTTTCTCTTCTATTTTCTTGACTGACTAAATGGAGAGATCATTGTCATAGATAGTGATAGCTATAGAAACCTTTGGTGGCAGTTCAAAAGAGTTGCTTTGAGAAATGCTTTTTTCTGCATCCATGTTGTTTGAAAATTGTGTCTACTCATTCAGCTAGCCTAACAGAAAAGCCTGAAAATGCACAGAAAATAAAGCAGACTTGCTGGAATCTGACAGCTTCCATTTGATGAAAATTTGTTTGGTCAAATGTAATTTAAAAAACAGGAACTGTAAAATGAAGGAGAATTTTTAATGGCTGTTGTTTTACTTAATACCATAATTTTCTGAAAGAAAACAAAGGAAACACATTCTACATGAACTGTTAGCATCAACTTTGAATTTCCTCGTTTCTTCATACTTTGTAAGATGTCTTTAATATAGAATTGTTTTGTCTGAGAATAAATCTTGTGTTTATTGTGTTTATTCAAATTCTTAGATGCGTAATATTAAATGATTATTTGCTGTCTTTGCCTATGTATCTCTTTCCTTTTTTCGTTCTTCTTTTTTCCTCTTTCAAAAGGATCAATTAACTTTGCCATGCACATCTTTAGTGTACTTAAACATAAAGCCGTCTTGTAATTTGCCCAAAACTGGATCATAGCTGAGACTGTTCATTGCATGTGCTGATCTAAGGCTGGCTAATGTTTGAAAGAACTACCTCAGCCCGTTTCATTGCATTTATGTCAGTGTTTGAAAGGGGTGGCTAATTCTGGGAAAGGTACGCGTTCTTACAGTCTGCCCTCTCCCAGAAATTCGCCTTAGAAGTGTAGCATCTCCTCCATCAGTCTGCAATGTGATTTTCTACCTTCGTTGCTTTTCTTAGGAGACAAAGTTCATGGCTTTGATTCCTTAGCTCTTCTGTAGCCCTTGCAGATCAGGCTCAACTGCTGCTTTCCTTACAGATGTCTGCCTACTCCAACTCCTTTTTATTTCCTGCTTGCTGAACAAGATAGCGTGTAAGGTCACATCTTAACTGCGACTTTATATCCAAGCTGTCCCCAGCTACCAAACATCCTGACTGAACCCACAGTCAGTACCAGGACTTGAACCTCTTGCCAGACCCTGGCGTTGTTTTCATGTCATACTAGACCACATTCGCTAAGCAGTGCACAAGCAGCTTCTCACAAGTCTCACAAATACAGGAGCCTGTGCTGCTCTTACTAACAGCAGGCAATTTTGCTTGGTGGTTCCAGAAAATGATGAAGAGCAAGAGGCTCTGTTATCACTGGACAAGCCCGGCTGGTATTCCCAAGGTAATGCTATCCATCTTTATGAACTACTGAAGAAGATGACTGGAAAGTTGGACCCCAAGGTATGTTAAAAGTGGAATTAAGTCTTTGTAAAGATATTCAGTTTCCGTATAAATATCATCAGATGATCTTGCATTACAGTTGATGATGTGATAAATCACTAATTTTTGTTCTGCATACACCCCTTTGGGATAGAACAATTCCATTACATATCAAATCTAACTATTGCATCCAGCTTTGTTGCTGATGTTTACTGAAATGACCTATCAATGCACAAAGTGATAGACTCACCTTTGTTAGCTTACTCCACATGTTTTCCAACACACAGTATTTCCCATCTTGCTCTGTGTGAAAAGTGCACACACACTCCCTGCACTAAAAGGAAGGCAGGGCATGCAGTTACTACTTCCTTGGATGTGTGACAAAAGCTGCATCAGGAGTGACAGAATACAGCTAAAGTTGCTTGCTTCTTCACTGTCTTCCAGTAACCAACTAGTTATCATTTATTTAGCAATGATGGGCCTGTTCTGGAGTCTAAAATGTCATACCATTCCTGGTGGATACAAGTTTAAAAAACTGCAGTCCAGAACTGGAAGGAGTGTATACATATTTTTGTTGTTAGAATATTTAAACTGTCTAGCTAAGATGTTTTATTCTGGGTGCTTTGTTATGCATTTCTGAAGTTTCATGTAGAATCAGATAATCATCAGAAAATCCATCTCCCTGAGAAAATAAATCAAATAGGTGAAAGGGTGACATCAGTGAAAATTAGGATCGCTTTAATTTATTGATTAATTTAATTTAATTATTAATTTAATTTAATTAATTTAAGTCTGCATGGATGAAAAAGCTTCTTGAAGGTGGTAGTATTTTTCTGTAATGGGTTGACTACCACCTGGGTACAGAAGAGTTCTGAATCCTCAAGATGTTCTGTGTTTTCCATTTCCAGAGTTGTCCAAAATGCATTCCAATTGGTCTGTGCATTTTCTTTTAAGTCCTTTCCACTGCTTCCTGGCAAACTATTTCTGTCAGTCAAAGATCTCAGTTGTCATCATGTGTGCCAGTTCTACATGGGCATTCCCAGGCAGTGCCCCCAGAGAATCAGAGCAAGGAGGGGGTGTGGAGTCAGCCTTTTCCTTACTGAACTGTTTGAAGATAAAAGCCCAAACGTTAATAAGATTTGTGTGTGTCGTGGCCAACTGTAAACACAGAGGAATTTTTATTAGGTCGTTTTAAAGCTCTTTTTCTCTCTCTGCAAAATACAGTTTGCTTGTGTTTTCCTCCAATACAAAGAACTTTTAATTCACTGCTTCCCTCGTAGGTTGTTTATTTTGGTGACAGCATGCACTCAGATATTTTCCCAGCTCGTCACTATAGCAACTGGGAAACTGTCTTCATCTTGGAGGAGCTTCTAGGGGACAAAGTTATGGTGCCTACAGAGACTGAATCTGAGCCCTTGGAGAAGAAAGGAAAATATGAGGTAAGGGTTCCTTGCCAATATTTCCTAGAAGAGAAGAAAGTAAGCTGCAGAAAAGCCTCCTGCCACCTGTGCTGAGCATGAGCCTGCTTATCTCTCTAGGCTGCTGGCTCCAAGCCTCACAGATGTACCCTCTTGGCGACATCAGGACCACACCATCCTGTCCCAGGTTGGCATTGCATGGGTGTCACAGAGCCTTCATTACCCTGAGATAACTCAGAAAAAGAGTCCCTTGTTCTTAACACAGTCTTCTCCTTTCTAGTAACGAGAACCTGCTCTGTGTCCTGCAAGAAGTTTCACAGAAGCTTATCAGGTCCAGCACCTGAATTTCACTGAGTTCATGACACTTCCCTGCATGTCATGGCCATAGTTTTTATGAGGTTGTTTTAAAGTTCTCTTTCTCTCTCTGAAATATGCTTTGCTTGTGTTTTCCTTATATACAGAGAACTTTTCATTTGCTTTTTCCCTCAGAGGCTGTTTATTTTGATGACTGTTGCACTCAGATAGGAGGAACTGTTTCTAAGAATGGTCAGATGTGAACTACTGATTGTTACCTCAGAAAAATTATAAAATTTTCACATTGATCACAGTTGGGAAGCAGGCCCTTAACATTAGTGCCATTCTAATTCCTCCTCAGGGTGAAATTTTACTACAATTTATCTTTTTCTCCACTGCTGAAGAACTAAGTAGGTAAGGAACAACACTTAGATGGTATAGTTGTACCTCCAGTGTGCCATGCTGAGGAACTACAGTCCAGTTTCAGCAAGGGACCTCTGCAAACTTGCCACTAGATAGCAAGAAGAAGGAAGTTCGTCCTCTTAGTAATTCTCTTTTTTAATATACCTTTCTAATGTTGTCCCCCATTGTCTTCATTTCTAATCTAAGGTCAGACAAGGACATTTCACTCAGTGAAATAAAGAAGGAAATGTAGTCATTAATGTTTAGGCTTTTTCCTGAAGTATAGGGAAAAAAAGAAAAAAAGGCAAACAAAGTGCAGTCTCCTATCAAGATAAATGTGCTCCTCAGTAAAAAAAAAAAAAGAGAAGAAAGAATAAAGGAAATGTGAGGAGTTACATGCATGGGTTGATAAAATTTGATGTAATTAACTAATGCTGTAAAAATAAGTTGTTATCCTCCATAAATCTTGTAGTTTCTCTGATTGGAGACTCATTGCTCCTTTGAACACACATCTCCCTAAGATATTTTTTTTTTAACTCAGCCATTGGTTCTGAAGCATGCTCAATATATGCTTCTGAAGCAGGTGTATTTAAACAAGCAGCCAGAACACGTTTCTTTTTCTAGAAGTACAAAAGAAGAGTTACTGAGTGATGTGTTTCTAAGCCCTTGATAATGATTTCTTTTTTATCTTGTTGTAATACCTCTCATTGAGGTATCTTCTCTATCAGTGCAGTTATCAAGTAGGCAAGTGAGACTTTTATACAGGTGTCTGACATTTCCCTATAGCTGTAGCAGTCATGATAGATGGCAGCATCTCAGGGAGATAACACCTCTGCCACAGAAAACCCTTGTTCAGTTTACATCCGCTACCAGTGACAGCAAGTAAGCAAGAAAGAAATGAATTGCATTGATTAAAGGAAACAGAACCAAGGGGGCCATGTAGGTCAGTGGTATTATTTCATTACCATGCTGCTCACTGGAGTCTGAACAACAGGTCACATCCATATCTCTGCAGTTGACTGGACACCACTGACTTCACAGGACTAGTTCAAAGAGATTCCCTTTAGAAGTCCATGGAAGTTTTATTTTTATTCCCCTAATCAACTTCCCCCATTAACCTTCTGGTTAGGAGTGAAGGAAAGCCAACTCAGAGGACTGCACAAAGTCAGGTGTTTTCTGGGAAAATTAGGTACTAGCAAACAAGATTTAGTATTATTCATTTGTCTTCCCATTCATTCATTTCCCAGAAATACAGTTGCAGATTTTGCATGCCATGCTGTGAGTGCAAAGAGGGACTGAAAATATAATTCAAGACACAATCCTCCCTTCTATCAATCTTTATTAAATATTATTAAATAAATGAAATATTGCCTCTAATTTGCAATTGCAAATTTTGAAATAACAAAAACTGTTTTCAGTCGCATGACATGATATTTCATCACTAACAGAGAGAGGGAAAGAAACCCTCCTCACACTCAAACTGGAATTCATTTCCATTTTCATTAACAGTTTTTGTCTTCCACTTCAGTTAAACGCCTGATATAAGCCAGATACACAGAACTGCGAAATTATGGAAACAACTGCAGTTCTTTTGAGTATATGAGTCATAACCAAATGAGCAAGGGAACAGCAAAACTATTTATGTAATTACTCAGCTATTAAGTGAATGGCAGCATACAAGGAAAGAAAAGCTAAAAAGAAGCAAACAAAAAAAAAAGCAAGTATTGTGTTGAAACTAGATTCCCCACAGATTCAGGGGTTTGTTTGCTTGGCTGAAGGGTTTGGTTTTTTCTTCTGTTCTTTAAATTTGTGATCAGTTTCATCAATGAAAACTCTAAGAAAAGCTGGATTTCATCCTAGGATTTCAAAGGAAATCATTATAGAGGAGCTAGTCAGCATATAAAAAACAAGGTTGCAGGAGTGAATGGAGTAAAAAGAAAAGAAGCCGTTGGCAGATAGACAATATTTCTGATATTTCTGCACTTAGAAGGAAAACTGGTTTTCACAGTATTGCCTAGTGGCTATTCAGGAGGTCAAGCCCTTGAGGCCTGTGTTTCCAGGACTCTGAGTGACCTCAGCCAATGGCTGATTGCTCCAGGCCTTTTGGCTCTGTTTCTCTCTGTATTCCTATTTATCTTCAACACAAATCTAATGGTACTTCCAGGAACAACCTGATGGGCTGCTGTGAAGCCCAGCCAGTTAGAGAGATATCCTTAAAGCAATATCCTTAACATGGCATGGCTGTTTTATTCAGGTACATCAGCTCATTGTGTCCCTTACCAGCACTGTTCTGCTGGTGGAAGTACCTCAAAAACCTGCTGTTACACAGGCAGAACTGTATAATGAGCGTTGTTTTTATTAGCACTAAGAGCCAGTGGTGGTTTTATTACTTTGGCACAAGGCATATGGCCATCAGTGTCAGAGGATACAGTGTGCAGTGAAGCAATTGTAGTAACCTCTGCTCAGTACAAAGACAATGGCTTAGATGGCAAACCCGCATTTCAGTAATGTCTTTAAAAAATGTACAGTGCTTTACAGTTTTACTTTTCACTCATCTCCCTTCCGTCCTTTTCTCTTTCTCCTGTTTACCAAACAGGGTAGAACTTCAGAGCTCAGCTCCCTATTCACTTCAGTTTTCTACAGGCAATTTGTAAGCCGGCAAATCATTGTTTCCCAAGGGTCCCATTAACTAAAGTTGTCTGGTCTGTTAGCCAGCCCTATTACCTGCAGTTAATAAAGTAAGGGTGATAATAAGCATCCCAGGTGCTTTAATTTAGTGGAAAGCTCTGAGTGTTGGAGCACAGTTGTACCATCATTTCTCTCTGCTATCTAGATGTAGTCTTTAAGGCTTTATGCCCCAATCTGTTAGAGTCATTGTCTAACCTCCTGCTGTCTGACTGGTATGCCTGAGAGCAAAACTACCCCTCTGGGGGGAGGGAGAGGTGTTATGTACCAAAGAAGGGGGTGCGCAGCACTTGGCAGGATTTGTAGCCATGCAAGGAGAGGTTACTACTGGGGTGGCTGGAGGACCTCACAGAGGTCATGTGTTAAACACATCTCCAGGTATGTAGGAAAATGCGTAGGCTTTGTGGCGTAGTGTCCTACCTTCACTGTACGCTATGTACACTTCAGGTGAGATACAGACATCTTGTACACAGCAGTTAGGAATGACACACGGAGTGACAGCACATGCCTCGTAAGTACATGGGCAACATTTTATAGCTTTTGTTTCATATTTGGGATGAGGATAATGCCTTCTACAAACTGCAGTTGTGATGTGGAGGTAAGCCAGCAGTAAAACATCAGGAGTCTGCTTCCAGATGACTTGATGACAATATTTATGTCTGAGTTTGGTTTTATTAAGGGCTTGGGCTATAAATCTTGAATTTATCTTCTTCCTCCTTAACAATTAAGATCTCTGAATCAGATCTCTGAAAAAGAACAAAGCAATTCCTCTTACTACAAGGACACATCTTAAAAAGCACAAGCTTCAGATTTGTTTAACTTGTCAATAAACAAGACCTTGTCTTTGTTTAAATGTTTATGTAGTCCAGTACTTTTGATGGAGCTTTTTGATTAATCACCTGAATAGTTGGAATGGCCTTAAGAGTTTTCTGCATTCAGCTGGCAAATGGAGTTTAATTCATTACCTACCTTTAATTAAAAATGATGTAAAGTCCCAGGATGTGCATGGGAAGACAAAAAATACTAAGATGTTGCCCCTGTGTGAGAGGGGGGGGAAAAATGCAGTTCCTGAACAGCAGACAAACCGCTATTTTTGATACTAAATATAGGGTTTTTCCAACCTGTTTACATCAGAAGACAGAAATCAATGTCTGTATTTATCCAAATTAGCTCCTGCCCTGTCCCCCAGCTGCACTCAGAGAAAGAACTGTTACTCAGAACCACTGAAACAATTGCTATGTGTTTACTGATGGGGTTTGTTTGGCTGGTTCAACAGCTTTGTTGTGGTCAAAAGCCATGGATCTCTGTCATAAACATAAATTATTTTGGCGCTTTCTCAAAACTATTAAGAAAGGAGTTAAATGGAAAAGAGAGTACAAAAGTTTACTAATCTGGAGGCACCCAGATGTCTGTTCTGTGCTTTGTTAGTCTGAAAATGTACTTTGCACACAAATGACTTTAACAGATTTTCTGCAGTGTAGTTTGCAATTTTGGTTTACATTTTTTAATCTTTCTGTAAAGGGCTCATGGAGCTTTTTCTGGCTGTTCATGGCAATATATAGCAGATTTCAAGATGAACTGCAGAAAAAAAAGATCAGTTTTCCCAGTGCAGCTTTAATGAGTTTGTATATTGTTGTCTGAAAAACATACATGGAAAAAATCAATTTTTTCATAAGTATTAGGCAACTGAGTCACTCTCTGTGGTTTCCATGGTTCTGTTCTCATTTATCAGCTGAGAAGCAGATAAAGTAGCACAGGTGAAATGCTACATCCTTTGCAGCTCAGCAGCTGGTGGAGTTGCTTCTGTCTGGTAGGAAGAACTCCCGGCTGCGTCGTGCTGCTCAGATGCTGTGGCAGAGAAAATCAGCAAGCTGATCCCGCTATCTGAAACAGAATAACAGACAGATTTATTTGGGGAAAAGGATAAACGCAACTTTTTCACCCAAGGGAAATTGTTTAAATCAAAGGGGCCTTATCAGGGTATGATTGTTATTCTTTTTCACAGTATTTTTAAGCCACGTTGTTCCTGAGATGAAATAGAGTTTTCCCAGAAAATGAGAAAAACACTACAGACTTCTTAAATAATGCTTGTGGTTGCATAAAGCATGTAGATATTTTTTATAAGCTTACATGTTTTCTCATTTTTATTTCAGGGATATCAGCCCAAAATTCCCTACTCTGTATCTGAGCAGTGGGGTTCTTTCTTCGTGGACAGACTACCAGGTCTGGAAAATGCAGAGGAAACCTTAGTTCGTACATGGTCCTGTAAATGCATTAGCACTTACAGCACTATTGCAATCCCTAGTCTTGAAGCAATTGCAGGTAAGAGAGGTTTTTTGGTTTTTTTTTTCTTCATGAACTTATAGTACTCATAGTAATTTTGTCATACCATGGGTTTATTTTTGAGATTCCATGTACCCAAAATATATCTCAAAATATTCTGTTCCTATCACACAGCAGCTGATGTTTATGTTTTTTGTAGCGTTTGCTGTGCTAGTTTCTTGTTTGTGTCTGCAAAGATTAGGTGCTTCATTTGCCCCATGTTAGAAACAGGATGCAGCATTTCAGGAGTTCAGGACTTCCCCACACTATCTTGCTCTTTCTGCCTTTGGTGGTGAGTTATGCTAGGAAACAAATGCATGCAAGATTACTGGAGCTTTCTTAAGATTTCAAAATTTGTTCCCCTTTGATCTAGTTCATTATCTTATCAGTTTGCTTATGCCATTAAAGTTGAAATGAAGATGAACAAACACAAGAATGTAATGAAGCCAAGAACGCTTAGACCTGTGCTTTTCTCTCTTTCTCTCTCTCATTCCTTTTGAAACTGCACCGCCATGGTCACAAATTGAGCCTAAAATTTACTCCTTATCTGGGAAAAAAAAAGCCTAACAAGCAGTGTCTTGTTCTCCAAAAATTCATCCAACTCAGAAATTACTCAGACTTTCTACATTTTTTCCATCAGAGCTGTGCCAGAGGTACAATCATGACAGATCTTATTTTCATTTAACTAGTCTTTATCTCTGGAGGGACCATGCTTTAGTTTGTGTGGTCTGTAGCAGTAGCTATAGCACTGATACTGCAAAAGCTTTGCAGCTGCAGTACATATCAGTTGATTATGCAGTGGTGGTGAAGATCTCTATCTCGGTAGTCTCGATTGTCATTTTTCCTTACTGAACTTTGATACATGATATCTAAAGGAATAAACAAAGTATTAAATGAATTATATACTTGGCTCTACAAAGACCACAGCGATTTGTTACTAACCCCACTGCTCAGCATCTGTGGCCTACTTCATGCAGAAGACCAATGAATAAAGTTCTTCTGAGAGATATTTCAGATATGCCAGTTATTTCACTGGCAGAACACTTTATAGACCTTCTCTTTGCAACCAAAATCTACAAACCGACGTATCTGATGAGGATATCTCAGAGTAGAAAATTGATACAGCACCAGAATTTATTTACGCTTCCTATATTTACTGTGTTGCAGTCTGTAGTTCAGCCTAGAAGTACAGGGCCCGAGTATAAGAAGGAAAATTGCCAAAAGAGAGGTAACTTCTGTAAAATTCCCTTCTAATACTTCTTCCAGCATCATTCTGTGGTTTGCTTTGAAAGTGTTGGCCTAGAGGCTGACAGGGTCAGCCATGTTCTGTGAACATCTTCCGTTCCACCAGCTCCCCAAACCACAGCTCAATCTGCACAGCTAGCAAATGCTCTAGACCGCAAGCTTATCAGAAATTTTCCAGCTACAGATGAAGGAGTGAGAACATTCAAGTTATGTATGCATAAATTATTGCTTGAAGTGCAGGAGCAGTATAGCTGTCTGTTTTTTCTCAGTTTATCAGCTGTGGAGTCCTTGCAAAGCCTGTGCCTCCATCAGGAAGGGTGCTGTGTGCATCCCCACACAGCTAAAGGACAGCAAGTGGAGAACAAAAATTTTTAACTTGCAGCTGTGTGCCTGAACAGTAGACTCAAAGCTGAACGTACAACAATCTATGGTTTCTTAATGAGAGAAGTCGGTCTTGTTTGTGCTAAACACAGATGTTCATTATTATGGAGGTTAAGGCATTCCTGACTCCTCTAGAATACCTTGTTTAACTTGTGAGCCCCCACTTTACCAAGCCCTGAAGTTTTTGGCTGCAGTTTGAAGCCATAGATTAAATAGCTTAATAGCTGCAGCTATTTTGGTATAACTCACTAGAAGAGATTTAAACAGGTTATGTGAGTTTGATGCACTCCAGCTTTTCCTTTCCTATTCATGCATTTTAATCACCAGCAGAGGACTTCCCTCAGCCAACCTGCACAAACACACTCTCTTCCTCAAGCTCCTCAGAGTTGCACTTTGCTGACCGTATGGCAAGCTCTCTGTGAGCAGCTGCCATGGTCCTGGAGTTGATAGGCAACCTTGTTTGAGCTCTGTGCTCAACACCACTGTTAGCCATGACCAGCTTCAGATTAGGATGTCTGTGTGAGCAATAAGCAGTACCACATACGAATAAATGCCCTAACAGATTGTGATTTGCAAAAATTTTTGGTGAGATCCAAACAACTGCTGCTAGGCTAATTTTAAATACACTTGACTCTTCTTGTTTGGCTGCAAAATGTGCATAATGAACAGCCTGATTTACTTCTCCAGACTCACTTGTCATTGAAAAATATTATTAAAAAAAAAATATTCAACATGATTCAACAGAAGTAAATACTAGTGGTGTTTCACAAAAAGCACTGATTTTTAGGCAAAATTTATATGAGAATTGTTATGAAAGAGTTATCAGAAATTTTTTTGGGGGGTTAATAGAAGTCTTTGAGATTGTTTCTGTTTTTGTTTCTTTTTTTAATGCATGAAATGTGTTTAACAACAACAAAAAAAAAAGAATGAAAGCCTTAGCTCTGGATTGAAAAGTTGGAATAGAAACAACTTTGACACTTCTCTTTTTTCACCAACCTCTTGTGGGTTTGGTGCAGATGCCTTCTAATGGTTTCACGTAAAGAATTTAAACACGTACCTAAATTTAGGGAACAACTTGATACTCACCAAAGAGCACTGTAGGAAAGGGCTTCACAGGGAATGCTGCTGTAGCAGATTTTCTCCATTCAAAGTATAAAGTAACGGAGCATATACGCAAACTGTATGTGTAATTAGCAAAATCACAGCTTGTTTAAAAAACAGTCCAGTTCATTTTTCTCTAGCTTTCTGTGCTGAATGAATGTAGTTGTTCTACACTTTTGTCCCCATCTTTAGTAGAAAATTCAGTATCTGATCCAAGAAGGTTTTTGCATTCAAAGCTGCATCAGAAATTTTGAATTCTAATCACATCTTTAGCAAACAAAGTATTAGTGAGATTGTAGATTACTACGCCACAGCTTGTCATCTCAATTCCCCTGACAGTCTCTTAAGAGGAATTGATTTTTTCCTTGGGCATTAAAAAGAACATTTTCTTTATCATTAAAATCACCCAAAGGACAGAAAGGGTCTTCTGTAATAAATTCTATGTACTTTCCTCTGGAGAGGAAATCACATAGGAGTAAAATAAAACTCTTCATTTATGATATTATTACTTCGACATTAAGACGATATTTTAAAAAGTTTAACTGAAAAGTAGCAGTAAGTTTGTGTCTTTGTAATATTAAGAGGAAATGAGTTAAGCTGAAAGTTTTCTAAACAGTTCAAAGTTCATTTACGAGATAGTTTTCCTTCCCTGTTTCAGTAAGCAGGAAGACTTTTCTCAAGAATTTGAAAGCTGAAGATTCACAATTATACTGACATGTACATGGTTAATAAAACATTAGAAGCCAACACTCCTTCTCCTGTTCTCAGTGCCTCATTCACAAGTCCATCTGTTTCTTCACTTTTCTGCTATTAAATCTCTCCTCATTTACAGCTCCCTCACAGTTCTTGACCATTTTCAAGCACAATGATATTGTAAGCCAGATTTTACAAAGCAGGATCCATTACCGTGGGAATGTTACATTCTAGCTCACACATAGAAATTAAAAGGTGTAGGGATCATTCTGAAAAAAAATGGCATTTTGCATAAACCAGTCTCTACTATACGGTTCTCAATTTTAGAAAGTTTGATTTGTGACAAGTAGAGGCAGAGGTCCTTATCTATCATACCTGCATAACCTGAATGGTACTGTCAAGTAGTTGACTGCTACTCTGTGGCGTTCCCATCGAATTACCAGATGTCTGTGTAAATAATGATAGGCCCTGCATCATGCAGATATTCCAACAGTAACTGGCAGATCTCCCTAATTTACAAAGGTATCAAATACAAATCATATTTTAGCTACTGAGCAAGCTTTTACAGAAGTCAGTGAAATCGCCAACTAGTGATTGCCAGTTCTATGATCCAAAAAAAATTCTGCACATATTTCAGGCTTTTACTTTGGATCTTATAATAGTTAATATTTTTTTAAATAAAAGTAGCACTTCAAAAAATTCCATGATAAGTAACTCTTTCGTTTCAAAGCTTATGGGAGAATTCTGGTAAGTTTCTTCTGTTCTTTGTTGCATTAACCAAAAAAAAAAAAAAAAAAAAAAAAGCCTGAGAAAGTGGGCCTTAAATCCTAATACAGATAACCCAAATAAAGCTTTATAAAATGTCATGGTTGTTAACCTAGGCTCCTGAACTTGTCTCATAACCTCTGAATGGTGAGATTTGCCATTTAAAAAGATGCTGTAGGCAAAATGAGCAATGTGGCAGCTCCAAAGACTTGCATTTCAAAGAATTAGTGTAAAAGTATTTTATGGGCACGGTTTATTTCACATTTTGGAGATGTGGTAACCAAACTTATGTTGCATGTGAGGATCATATGTTTCTTTAAAGCTTGTGAGCCATATGAAACCTTACCATGCTTTGCCCATAAGAGTACATAAGTTTTTCTCATGCCTTATTGCTATTTCAATTGACTAATAGAAGAGAAAAATTTGTTATAATTTGCCAAAACTGTCTTTTTAAAGAAGCCAGAGTCCCATATCCTGTCTCTTTCTGCAGCAGTTTGAGTCGTCGGTCTGCTTGCTGTATAAATATAATGCTGAAATTGCCAGTGAACCATAGCAAAGGAGTTCATGTTTCTGCTTAGAGTTGCAAATTGTCTGCACAATGGAAAGCAGAAGGCAGCTGTGGCTGGGACATTGGAGCTAGCAAAGTGTGTGTCGCAGATACACGGGTCTGCCCACCACACATTGGTTGCAAATTGCATTCAACATGTGTTTTAAACATGAATGTCCATGAGGAATTTATTATTACTGTGGAAGTCATGAATTTAACTAAGCATGTGGCGATATATAATTTCTATATCCTGAGCATTATCATGTGTAATTACTACTGGAGTGAAACAACAGAAAAAAAACGAACCACCATATTTTAATACATTTGTTCTATGCCTTTTCATTGAAATTATGTTGTATGTAGTCAAATCTAGCTCCTATTAAAATTAAATTGGACTTTCCTGTAACCAGAGAGATAATAACAAACTCTTACTTATTCAAATAATGTAATAATGATATAACATAACTTAAACATATAGAAGTATATATATTATAAATTATTTATTAATTAGTAGTAAACATTAACATGTAAAGCTTTACAACCATGCTTTTACTTAACACTTTCAATGTAAGAATGTATCTTCACAGTATTCTAGAGATTTCAGTTTAACAAAATGCTTGGATGATTCTGACTTCCTTCTGGGCTTAGCTGCTGTAAAAAGCATTGGTTATTAAACGACCCTAGAGATCATTTTTATAACAAACCTTTTTTGAAAGAAATACATATTTTTTTAAAATTATATATATGTACTATATATATAACATCATGGTTTCTGAACCTCTTTCTGGTTTTGCTATTTTGGTACAAAAAAACTGGTAGCAAAGTTAGTTTACTGGAGACATGTTCAGGTGGCTTAGCAGCATCTTCCTCCAACTCTGTGTAAATTGAAAAATGTTAGATAATTTAAATCTGATTTAACTGTTCCAGGAAACTAGTTGCAGTGCTCGGAATAGAGAGACAGAACAATACACTCAACGCAACAAACAGAATGTATTTATTTTTTCAGCTGCAAAATACAACTGAAACTGAGAATAAACTGCATCTCAACCATAAGAAAATATTACTAACCACTAATACTTGTCTAAACCACTAAATAGTCTTCGGAACCCGGTATTGGACAAAGGGTATGAGACCAACTTTTCCAAAAGATTTAATCAAATATCTTGTTAGTAATTTTGGACATAAAATGGATGATTCACAGTGTTATGTTTTGGTCTGCCTTTCACTGCTCCTCCAGAAAGGTGTGTTGACTTGTGCCCCTGAAGGCTGCGTCAGTCATGCAGAATCCAAAAAATTACTTCCTAGCCAATAACTGACAGAAATGTTCCTGCAATCCCTGTTCTACTCTGTGAAATGTCAAAGCACAGCCACCTCTAAAAGATTAAAGGGAGAACTCATGAGCAACTCATTAAGAAAGGTGGAACCACTCAGTCATTTCTACTTTAAAGTTATCCTTCAACTCAAGCAGCATAATTTCATTTGCAGGCTGCAATTAAAGCTGTAATTGGGTTTTGACTAGATCGCATGCTTGTGGGGGGGGTTTAGGTTTCTTATTTGAAAATACTGATGGTAATATAATACGTTGATAATTTCTGAGTATGGAAAGAAGTGCAAATAGGTAAGCCACCAAGTATTGGAAATACTTCTTTAACTAGATCAAATTTTAATTAACTTGCAATCTTATATATTTAAAAAAAAAAAAAAAAGTTGCTGGTATCTTCATGTAGTCTGGTGTCTAACATATTTCCTCCGGATTAAGATGGTAATGCATGAAAAAAAAACAAGGCAGGCTTTCACACTTATGATGAGTGACTCAAATGCATTAATTGAGTAATCCCTGAAAGACTAATATATGCCATTAGGATCTTGTCTTAGAATTTTTTTTTTTTTACATTGTCTTTATCTAAATATTTGAGAGTATTATAGCGTAATAGTTTGTTCACTTGCAGAACAGCAACTGGGAATGGCTGGGTTCTAGGATAGCTCTTCTGCCAGGGGCATATTACAAATATTCCTTCCTTGGAGACATGGAGACACTCAAGGTCAGGCTGAATGGGCCTTTGAGAAAGCTGATCTAGCTGTAGGTGTCCCTGTTCATTGCACATGAGTTGGAGTAGATGACCCTTAAAGATCTTTTCCAACTCAAAAAATTCTATGATTCTGTGTGGCGGAGCAGCAGGCATTTTCTCCAAACAGTGCAGCCACAATGGGAAAAGCTGTTAAAGGGTTAAAGCAGAAATTCTGCAGTTTCATCAAAAGCAATATTAGTCTTTATCTATGGATGCATAAACTGCACTGTCTCAAACAGCACATTGCGAGTGCCAGCTACATCCAAGCTGAGAAGCTTTATCACCTTCCTTCTCTAGAGCCCCCGCTGCTGATCATCCTCCCATCTCAAACAAACACCTACAGATGTGTATCCTCCTCCTCTCTCACTGTTCAGCTGCAGACCCTTCAAACAGCAGCAGTGACTTTCATGTAACTGGTAGAAGGAATGCTCACTTAAGTATTTCAAGAGCTTTGGGTTAATACAGAAAACATTTGATCTCGTGTTTAGGAAAATCTGCCTGAGATGTCTTGCTAAAAATAACTGCTATCAGATAAATCTGATTGCATCGTTGGGGTTTTTTGTTTTTGCTACTAGTGCATTCCTTCACATTCCCAGCTCTTGCTGCAAGAGCTGTTGTGATTTTTATAAAAAAGAATTAGGTCAGAAGATAAAAATATTTCATATTTCCAAAAACACTCTACACTCAGTACCGTTGGTACTCCTCCTGTAGGTTGGCAGGCCACAGAGTAGTTCTCTTGGCAGTGCGGCCAAAAGTGTGCTTACTCTTCTGTTAAGAAATTATTTTAGAAATTGTTAATATTAATTAATATTTTCCTTTTTCCTCAATAACAACTTTTCAATACAAGCAAAGTTCTATGGCAAAGCTCCTAAGCTAGAGTAAATTACTGGAGTTCCTGTAAAAACAAGAGAATTAATATTGGCTGATGATTGCCCATATAGCTATGCTACCTGCATGCTGAGCCATGTGATAGATTGTTGTGTTTTGATATTTGCTACAATTAAGCAGTCTGAAGGTTTTCAAAGTCAAATCATATTGCTGAAGAGCTTTTTGCTTCTCCCCCACACCCCTACATATCCCTTGATAGCAATCAGAAGCAGACGTGTGGGTTCAGTCAGTGCTGCCCTTCTCTTTACTACAAGGTTTCTGCAGCCCTGTTGCCTCCAGGAGTGGGAACTCCTTGGTCTGTGGGCTTCTCATGCACCACCAGCATGCTGCTGTGCTGTCACTGCAAAAGAATGTTGTTCTCCTTTTTGTGGTCACTATTGCAAAATTCTTTGTGATATTTCTTCTGTGCGTTTTGAGAGAAATCTGCATTAGGCTTGGACTGTGCTTTTAATTGGAGAAATATCTTCCACCTAAAGACCTTAGTTAAGATTATAATTGTTTCTTGTATTGATTTGTTCAAGGAAATCTCAGAGAAAGATTAAATATGAGTATTAAGTTTATCAAGCAAGCCTATGTCAGGATTAGATTATAACTGACTTCCATTCAGTTACTCAAATATTTTCCTGATTACTCATCTAAACTACTACGTTTTCCCTTCTTCTTGTGGTTTCCCCTTCCAACCCTGTGGCTACAACTCTTGTGTTTTTTTTTCCCAGTAAGAGCTTTTGGCTTTCATTTATTGGCTTATAATAACGGAGTCACAAGTAATGTAGTCAAGTAATAAGTACAAAATAAATCCATCTTTATCACCTACAGGTATGAATATGGATATGCCAAAGCATCAGAGCACAGCGTTATAATTTATATCACTTAACAGCTGGGTCTTAGTAACTGGAACACAGCATCTTAGTGACTGGAATAAGCCTGGCAGTGGTTACTGTTCAGAGATCACCATCACCATTTTATTTAAACTGGGGCTGCTCAAGCACTGCAAGTGAGGTTGGACTGGGCAGGGTACCTTGGGGACCTTCTGTGATCAGCAGCTTGCAGTCCTGAGCCATTGAGAAGCACCAGGATACTCTGCCTGCACAGCTACTGTGAAGGGAGCTGGCTCTCATCACTCACTGACACTCAGGCTCTGCTTTGGGAGCAAGAATATTCCCAAGGCTACATCTGGCAACTAGAATTCCTGTAGATCTAGAAAGAGATATAGACTATGAGACACTCCGTGTTTGACTTTTAGGAGGCTGGGCTATGAAAGTGAATACTGGGAACAAGATGAGTCTCAGTGGAACGTATGTACCATAGAAAATTTCCAGGATTTAGGTCCCTACACAGTCTCTTTGGGTAAAGCCAGCTAATCTTTCTTCCAACCTAAGTCTGTTTAGTTTGCATGGGGTTCTTTTGTGGTTGGTTTTTTTTTATTGTTGTTGCTGTTGTTTTATTTCCTAGGTGAGTGGCAATATGAGATGAGATTTGTGTTGAATCCATTGTCATTCTAGGCTTATCAGCACTGATCAGACCCCCACTGTATATAAGAGAGAGCTGTGCCCCCTTCTAATCTACAGCTCTCCATCAGGGCTGGGTGAGAAGAGAATGCCCAGATGTAAAGCTCTACCAAGACAGCAGCAGCTGTGAACGTATGCAGTAGTAGAGCCTAAAGATATTTATTGGTAAAAATACTAGGAAACAATCATTTTGGAAATGAGCACTCATTGCTTTCCTAACTGAGGCTTACTTTATTATCAAATACTGTATCTTTTATTATTTCCTTTTAAAGCAAGCAGTGTTCATTTCTCTTCTGTGCCACCAGTGACAGTAGAAAATAAGACCAAGTACAAAATCAATTGCTGCTGTGTCCAGGAGGCAAACTTAAGACCTCTACCGTAGTTCTTTGCTGATGAGCCAGCACTGCTGATACCATTGCCATCTGCATCCAGAAAAGCTGGACTGAGCTTTGGTGTCCAGTTTACATGAATTCTTTGCCATCCAAGGCAACTGCAATTTGTGTGATGTTTCAGAGTTTTCAGAAGAGCTAAGTTTAAAAGACCTTACAGCATACTTCCTCTCTGACATTTTCTGGATTTCCATTTTTTCATAATTGAATATCCCCCCTCAATAAAATCGTCATTTTTCTTTCTTTGAATAATTACCCTTCATCTTCACTCTGATTTATTTATAGCTGCTAGAATTCCAATTACGTATTTCTGGATCAGTGCAGGGCTTTCACATAAATAAATCACACTGAAATAAAGCAGTAGTGTGAAGTGTTCCCAACTCCAGGCAGGGCAGATGCAGCAAATGAAATCACTGATGAAAACAAACCTGAAAATACAGGAAGATGTTTTCCTATATATGTGACATAAAATCAGCATTGTAGGTGATGAATAGTATCTGCTTCATGTAACTTTCAGTGATGTATTACACAACATTTTTACATACGGATACCTTCTGTTCATCCAGTCAACTTGCTCAGACAAAAGCAATATTTAAATGGGCAGATTGGATTTTGAATATGTAAAAATTGATTCTTCTCTATTGGAGTCCTGTGCATTGTATTCAGAATGGGTTCGGCATCTAAGCTGATCATTTAAAGCTAGTTTACCATGAAATATCAACTGAATTGCCATTTTGATCTAACTGCTCATTTCTTCAAGATAAGGAAATCCACAGCAAGTCTGCATCACTTATGCTGCTGCTTTTTGGTTAAACTGCTTTTGGGAGACTCCAGACTGCTGGAATAAAAAGCTAATGAAAGCTTTTAGATAAAAAAAGGCATGTAAATTTTATAGTCTATAACGATATTCAGAATCCTTGCTTCTTTGCTCAGTAGACTAGAAAACATCTGCCTGCTCTGCTGTGCTCAGAAAGAGCCCTAGAGAATCCCTTGGCTAAGACAGAATGAGAAAATGTGCTTCTTTGACGAGTTGAAGTAATCCACTTAATAGAGCATAATTCACTTGCAATGAAGTATCCTCCCATTGTTTCTTTATTCCAGTCTTTATCTGATTTCTCAACTGGATCTAGATTCTGATTTGTTTGCTTCAGCTGTGTTTTATGTGGTCTTAAAGCTGCAGGCCTGGATGCTGCCCTGCTGTCTGCATAAGAGTTGCTGCTGAGATGGAGCTGAACTTCCAGTTGTTTGGTCTGAATTGGCTAAGATTGTGTTTTTCTGTTTCACTAAAGGACCTGAATGCAAAAAAAATTTATAGCCTGTAGTATCTAGATATCAGTCCAAATGTATTTCAGACCTTTCCCTCCCCCCCCCAAAAAAAAGGTTCAGATGAGTTTAGTTTTTGTTTTGCTTTGGTTCTAAACAGAAAACTACAGAAAACTAGGTAGGATCTGAGCTTCCCCCCCACTTAATAGGAGAGTGATTGCTGAATAAAATTTTATATGTGTGGAGTTTATTTTATTTGATTTCTTGAACTTTGAATAAGAAGTAAGTATGAGAAGTATCAGTTTCCTGTAGGAGGAGGCACTGCTGCCGGTAAAGTCTTTTTAAAAGAATGAAAGGAAAGAAAGCTTTGACTGTTCAGAACTATTTAAATGTATTCAGTGTTCTTTACAGAGTGGATGCAATGGGTATGCCAAGTTACGAGTGCAAATTTTCAAGAAGGCTTCATACAAAATGATGGTGTTAACACTGAACTTCAAGAAAGTCCTGAAGTGGGTTCCTTTTGGGAATCTTGCTACAACAATCTCCCCCCCCACCTCCCCCCTCCCCCCCAAAAAAGGACTTTGTTTTAAATGGGGCTCTCATCAGTTGATTGCTGAGATAAAAGAGAAGAGTGTCAGCTCGAAGAACCTGAAGCTGTTCTAGTAGGAAAATTCCATCTAGGTTTGAAAAAGATTTTTGTTTGATTTTTTAGTATTCATCTAATCATTCTCTATGACTAGTATAGCATTATTTCAGCAATCTAGGAACTGAATATCCTTTACTGCAGTTGAATAAACTCTGAAAGTCAATCCCTTGGACAGCTGAAGATGTCAAATAAATATGTAATCATGCAATCCGATTGAGTTTTAATGCCAGTAAGCAAACAGCTCAAGGGCTTAAGAAGTACTGCTATTCACCACAGGCTTATTTTTTATGTGATATGGACTGTGCTGCTAATCAGATGTGGTATATTTCTGTCTTTCAGATTTACCACTGGATTATAGATTTACACGATTTTCCTCAAATAGCTCAGCAACTGCTGGGTACTACCCAAGCCCTCCAAGAGCACTGCTGCCAAGTGAGGAATCAGTGACTATGAAATAGGTTTTTGGCTTTTCTTTCAATAACCCTGTGATCCTTTCTTAACTGCTGTTAAATGCTAATTGGTGAAAATGCTGTTTGATGCTTCATAAAATAGAATGATGAATTAAAGCAGACTCCTGTGTAGATTTATTTCCCTTGTTTCTCTAGTCCAGCTGGGACAGGTAAGCATTGCATACTTTGTAATAAAATCTCCTTACCAGGACTACATTTCACACAGTAACTGGCTTTTTCCATGCACTGCCCAGATACTTTAAGAGAAATGTACTGTTAACAATTCATCTCAACTTACATACTAAATCTTCAAGGACATTTTCAGTACTATCTCTACTGATGGTGGTGCTGTTGCTGCTGCAAAGTCCAGGAAAGACGTGAAAGACTCAGCCTACTCCATTAAGAGTTACCTTGGCAGATCAGGTTATGACAATAGACCTGAGCTTGTTTTGCAAGCCGTGAGGAAGTTATTCTTTTGCTGTCTAAACAAAGCAGAGAATTACTGCAATTGTTCTTGGAGAAATGGAAATACTGAGGCCCAAAGAGGAAGATGCATCATAGCCAAAAAGAGACATGAATGAAATTTAGGCAGCAAAATACAGAATTATAGTCCTGGGAGCTTTGGCTACACACTTTGTATTCCTGCAAGTGCCTAACCAATGGTAAAATTCTCAGAATGGATTTGACTTCCGGTAACTCCTGACACGTCACCATAGCTCATCCGTTTTACAGTTTCACCAATTACAATATTTTGTCTCAGAAGCAGAGGCAAACGCCATTCCACCTCATTTCAGAGATACCAGTGTCTGTTTCATGCTTTTTCCTACCTTTATTTTATTTATGTAGGGAAAGAATTCTAAAATTCATATTTACAAGTGATTTGCAAGTTTTTCAATTTAATATTAAGCATTATATTTTGGAAGAGAAAAATAAAACAATTAAGAAGAAGAATTGAGAAGAATTAAAATAAGGTGGATGAGGAAGGAAAATGAAAGCACTGTTTTCTTCCTCATATAGCATAGGCTGAAAATATTTGACTTAAGGCAGCAAAAAGTAAAAACTTGTGTTTAGTTTGAAATATATAAATTAGCAACAACATCTTGGGCTGCAAATCTGGCTCAAGATAAGGGTATGATTTGCACTAAGTAGAAAAGTATACAAATTGAAGTCTCAGATCCCTGATTACTGCATCATTTGAAATTCTGACCTGAATTAGGTAATCCCTTGAAAATAATTTCTAACTACATTCCAATCCAAACCAATACTATGTGCTCTCATGCCTTTATTTTTCTGAATTCAGTTTTTTCAACTTTGAGGGGGTTTTCTTGGATTTGTTCTGTCTTGTTTTTAAAGAAAATTAAGATATAATGCCTCATGAAAATGAAGTCTTATAAGATCCTGGTTCCTGGTGTCAGCATGTTTTTTTTTGAATGGAAAGATGGCAAATTCTAAGGACAGCCTGAACACAAATGCTACTGGAAGTGTGACTCTCCATGTCTGTGGCCGCATGAAGATATTGGAAAAATAGTTGAAGCGTTTGCAAAACAATTAAAAACAGAGTTCCTGTATATCAGTGTATAAAAACTCTTATAATGACTATTCTCATTAAAGAAGCTCTGAAGATATAACAAGTCTTATTACAAAGCCCTCCACAATGAAATAGAACGTTTTGTTAAGGTTGAATGGTTTCATAATCTCAGACAATTGTTCTTATCTTCCCAAAAAGATCTGTTGTCCTAGTATATTTTGATTCGGCCACCAGCCCAAGGAGTTACCATATGGTCAGCACTGCTGAGGTGAAGCCTGACCACCCAAGAGGCTGCTGGAGTGAAGGTTGGCAATAGAGGACCTTTGGGAGGTGAACAGGATGGCCCTTGAAAATGGAGATGGCATGGGGATGAGGGAGAAGAAATGCGGATGGAAGAAAATTGATAGAGCTAGCCCCTCTTGAACAAGGCACTGTAAAGACACGATCTTTGTTGTGTTTTTGGTTTTTTTTTTTCTCCCTGATTATTTGAACCTTTGGAAATCTCAGATATTTCTTGGATTCTGCTGTGAGAGATCACTGACAGAAAGGTCACTGAAGTGCCTGCAAAATTAATGTTTATAAGTATCTTAAGTGTGGGAGACAAAGGGACATGGCCAACCTCTTTTCAGCAGTCTGCAGGGACAGGACAAGGGAAAATGGCCATAAACTGGAGCATAGGAAGTTCCGCACCAATATGCGAAAGAACTTCTTCACGGTGAGGGTGACAGAGTATTGGAACAGGCTGCCCAAATTGGTTGTGGAGTCTCCTTCTCTAGAGATATTCAAGACCCATCTGGACACCTACCTATGCAACCCAGTCTAGGGAGCCTGCTTTGGCAGGGGGGTTGGACTTGATAATCTCTGGCGTTCCCTTCCAACCCCTACAGTTCTGTGACTCTGTGATCTCTGAAAACTATCTTAAGTATCAGCAGGGAGACATAAAGCTGAAAAGAGTCACTAAAATCACCATGTCTGTTTACATAGTCTTGAAAGCCACAGTTTGGCTTAAAACTTGACCAACTAGTCTCTTTTGTCATCCACTTTGATACCAAATATATGTGTCTTAATTTTAAAATAAAAAGAATTTATTTCTTAAAAAAAAAAAAATATCTGAACTTACTTTATAGCTGAACAGCAAAAAAGGAGGGACTATGTCATCCAAAATCAGTGTAAGGAGAGGTTAGTGCTGCAACCTCCAATAAAGCAAAACTTGACCTACTCCAAGTAACAAACACGTGAATCAACCAAAACACAATCTAAACTAACACTTTTAATAAATTAATACCTTTAATACCTATGGGAAAATCAGCATAAACAATGAGCAGAGTCCAGTGTGTTTTCCTGGAAACTAAATGCTTCTCAGTTCCCAGAGAGTAATAGTCAAGCAAACAAATGCTGATAACTTACCTGCGGTAGACTGGCAAGCAGGGCCTTGCTGAGGCCAGCACTACCTGAGGCTGCAGGAAAGAAGGCTCCTTACCTTGCTGTGTCCCACAGCTGCCCAGAATCCAAGGTGTACAGTGGGACACCAGTGCTGGCTCAGTTCCTGAGGGAATTCCCAGGAAAAACTGCTTGTTCCAATAAGCAATACTTTGAGATTACCATGCTGGTGTTAGGCACCAGAAAACAGCAATCCCAAAACTGTTCTAAACCTACAGGTAACAGCTAGCTGTTGTCCTAGCTGGCATAACAGCTGGAAACCTAATCTGCCAGGAGAAATACCACCTATTAAAGCGGGGCATGGTAACATGACAAGGTGGATTCTGATAGAGCTATGCAATGAGTAGGTCTGAAAAGACTATGAAAAGACTCCATGGCATGCTTCCTCAGATCTGGTTGCAGCCAGGTCCATGTAACCCCAGTAAAGACTGAGTTACTGCAGATCACAAATGAGATTGCTCTAATTCAAAACTGTTCACCTGTATTTTCCTGCAAAACAGTCACACTCCTGTAGAAACCTCAATTCTCTTTATTCCAGGAGTCCTAACCTAATCTGAGGGAGGAGTCAGATAGGTCCAATACTTATTGCCCTATTAAAAAAAAAAAAAAAAAAACGGTTTCCAACCTGACCTTGGAGTCATTCTTTTTCCTGTGGTTGCACAGTCATGTTTTCTACCTGTATGGGATGATATACAATTGGTAGTTATCCTTTCTTACCATCAGTAGAGATGTGATTTTACATTACTCATTGTTTGAAAAGTGTTTGGCCATGACTTCTTCAATACACTACTGAGTAAATATTGTACCTTAAATCTTTCCTCCTGACTCCAGATGTACATTAAATCATATCAAGGTAAATGGCAGCAGAGTGTAAAGACATATAGATTAGTATGAAGATATCAACAATCAGAACATGATGACTGATTTTCAACATCCCATTTGTTCTTTTGTCACCAAAGAGGACAAGAACACTGTAAGTCTAAAATATACTTTTGTACACAATGTTGATATTTTATAGTAGAGATAGTTTCTCAGAGAATAAGGTTTAGAAATAAACTCCTGTACAAAAAGATGAAAGTCACACACTAGCACATAGAACTAGGGATCTGGTACAAAGATGTTGCTTGACCAGGGCTTTGCCTTGATTGTCTTCTAAATTCCCTGGTGAAAGGGTATGAAGTTTTCTGGAAGGCCTAAAGTAGCTATTTTCACCTTGTACATTTATGCAATCAACTTTTAAAACAAAATATTCTTTTGTACACTTGCTTTGTGGCAGATAGTAGTTCATCTGAAGAGTAGTTCATCAGAGTTAGAAGGGCAAGCACTTGGCTAAGCTATAGAAACCTTTCCTCTGCAGGGCACTAGTTTTAATGGTACAACAGTGATAATGATACAGCCGCAAGATGTGTATTAACTGCCCAAGAAACACCTCCAACTAGCTGGCATAGAGCCTCCTGGAAAAGGCTCAGTCCCCTAATCATCCCCATCTCCTGTAACCGTGTTTGTTCAGTTCTGAGTGTGTGGAACATCAAACTTCCTCAGAGGGTCACAAGAAAGAAAAAATTGTACCAAAAAAAAAAAAAAATTGTTTTTGGAAAGATTTAATTGCAAGAAACAAATCTTGCTTTTCTGTAAGCACTATAAATAGAAATGCCTACTTGAAAACTGAGCATGGATTGGGGCCAAAATAAAATGGAATCCAGGAAGTTAAACAGACTTGGGAATATTTGCCAACTCTACAGGGCAAAATGGGGATTCCTGTATGCAGGCCAATGGAATAGTGCTGTGGTCAGGGTAAGTGGTCACTTTCCTAAATGTAGGACAAAAACCTAAAGGAAATCTTTCAGGATGAACTGAATGCCCACAACAGCTCTCTAACAGCATGCAAGACCACAGCAGGTTTGCAGCTGACCAGATGTCACAGTTCATGGAAGGGTGAGCATCTGAAGCACCGCATCTAACTTCTGCCCCCACCAGAGCTAACCTGATTTAATCAGATCTGCTAAAAACCCTGTGTGTTTTCCACTTGCACTGCCAGGGCTCATGCATCGGTCTCTCACACATGGTTATAACAACTTTTAAATACTTGCACTGGGGGAAGAAACCATCCTAGCAACTTCAAAACCACATTATGGCTTCCATCCTTCTGCAAATTAGAGGATGTAAGGCACAAAATGACAGTGGCACAAGTGAATCATAGAATCAAAGAATACTGAATCATAGGATCATAGAATGTTTTGGATTGGAAGGGAACTTAAAGACCATCGAGTCCCGACCCCCTGCTACTGCCATCCATCAGCTCAGCTGCCTGGGGCCCCATCCAGCCTGGCCTTGAGCACCTCCAGGGTGGGGTGTCCACAGCTTCTCTGGGCAGCCTGTGCCAGTGCCTCACCATCCTCTCAGTGAAAAATTTCCCCCTGACATCTACTCTAAATCTCCTCTTTTTTAGTTTGAAACCATTTCTCCTTGTCCCATCACTATCAGACTGTGTAAAAAGTTGGTCTTCCTTCCTGCTTATAGGCTTACTTTAAATACTGAAAGGCCACAATGATGTCTTCCTCAAGCCTTGTTTTCTCCAAGCTGAACAAGTCCAGCTGACAGAGCCTTCATAGGAGAGGTGCTCCAGCCCTCTGATCATCTTCATTGCCTTCCTCTGGATCTGCTCTAACAGCTCCGCATCCTTCTTGTGTTGATGGCCCCAGGCCTGGACGCAGTGCTCCACATGGCACCAGCCACAGATAAGAACCAGATCTTTTCCTCTCAAATGTCTGAAGAACTTGGGTTCTTTTTAAGAGTGAAGAATACAATCATAAAATATCTTAAACTCTGTATATGAGACAAACAAAAATTAGATTTTCTTGTCCAAAACATACAAGAGTGTTATTTTGAGGATATTTTTAGGAAAACAAGTCCATTAACGTTTGGTAGGGCTTGTTCTGACACAACACAAATGGAACTCTGAAAACTGTGACTGCATGGGCCTAATAAAATTCTATTAGATGATCAACTTTTAAAGGTTCTACCAACCCTGAGGAATAAAAGTATCTAGGTAAATAACTCTACACTTGCCTTATCTCAGAATAAAACCTGAGAATTACAGTTTTCCTGCAATGTCATTCCCTGGAACCTCAGGCCCCTTCTGAGAATTTCAGTGGATGCCCCTAGCAGCTGCTGAGCAATCTGCATATTGTGATAATCTCAAGAAAGGAGATGGCACTTCAAGCTTCCTGAAAAGAAATGTTATGTTGTGAAATGGAATGACAGAAATTCTTTATCTTACACCAACAGAACACTTCTGAAACAACTACTGGAGGGCTGCTGCTGCAGCAGAATCACAGAATCACAGCTGCTGCAATACTGGAGAGTGTTGGCAGCAGTGAACTTTCATCTCTGTTTCTTCCCTCAAAGCTGCCTGGAGACAAGGTGGTAATGTCCACTCATATATACACATAAACTGGCAGCAATTAAGGGCAAGGATCCCATGACCTGAGAATGCAGAGACAGAGGGAATGAAGGAACGATCCGTATTTCATACGAAGTTGGTTTTGTGGAAGTTTTTGTTTTTATCTTCCAGTCAGGCAGGAAGCAGAAGAACTTCTAGAGCAGTAGTTGCAAAGGAAAAAAAAAAAAAAAGTAACCAGAAGACAACTGTATGAATTTAAGAAAATAGATTTGATTACAACCATTAATATGACAGGAGTTAGGAAGGTATTATTAAAATTGCTGTTTATAGCATTTGTATGTATGCATGTATATATATTTCTACATATATTGTTGCTGGGCTGTCTTGCTTCAGAATCAAGTGTACAGAAGTGATTACTGTGGTATCCCATGATGCAAGTGGTATCCCTCTTGCTTATGCAAGTGTTATTGTTACTTAGAAATGAGTCTCCAATGCCTGTGCCTGTGTTTGAAAATCCCACCTTTGAGTCTCAGCTGTAACTGGAGCACAGCAAATCAAGATGAGAGGGTTCTGAAGAGAAACAGAGAGGCAGCAACATGCCCAAAGGCAATCTCTGACCCACACCTCTTGCACTGACACATCTCTAGCTAAGGAGGAGAGAGAAATGGGAGCATGAAATGTAAGTACTGAGGGGGAAGGATCCTAAATAGGTGATGTTTAAACATTTTCACAAATTCCAGCAGTTGTGTAGTTGTCTGCTTGGCTTTCCACATATCAAGTGACTCCATAAAATAGGTGGATTCTATTCATTGAAAGCACCATGTTACAAATGGAAAACATTATTGCAACATATCTGGCATCCAGAGAAGGAGAACGTGGCAGGCGGCTGTGAGGCAGTGCTGATGGGGCCCATCTGAAGTTTTCTCTGGGAATGAGCGCTGATGCTTTGTTCTCCTGAGGACAGTGCTTGATTTGTAACACTGCAGAAATTTGGAAGGAGAGATATTGACATGTAGAGAAAGATCACACATCTGAGAACATTTAGTAACAGCAAGTTCTGCTGCAGGGACTGCCATATAGTGCTGGGTCCCCCACCTGCTCTGATCACCGTCAGAAAAAGCAAGGGCTGAGCGCTGAAGGAGCTGGTATCAGGGTACTGTGGCAGCTGCTGGGCAGAGGTACACCTAAACACAGCCCATGTACAGAGATGCAAAAGCAATAACAATACCATCCTTCTACTTCTTAATGCGCCCTACTGCTGGAAGGCAGAGACCAGAGAATATGTGGCATTTTTTATCAGAGCCAGATCTTTCTTCTGTATATCGGGATATGCAACTTTGTACCTGCCTTATGGCTGCTTCCCTCCGGAGATGTCTGAGGAGCATGAGAGTCCCCACTCACTGCCTTTTCCAGTGCTGAGGTTCCTGTCACAGTTCCTCACTCACTGTGAAATCTGCAGGAATTTCTTCTGATCTGACTTTGTCTGCTGGCCTCAGGCTAAACCAGGCTGAACACATGGTGAGAGCCAGAGAGAGGGAAGCAAAGGAAATGTAAAGCAGAGAAAGATGTTCCATTTACATATTAAAAAGTACTGTTTAGGAAACACTGCTGGTGCCTTCCCCTTCCAGCTGCCTACCAGTACTTTGGCTATGAAGGAGCAAAAGCCATCTGTGGGACAGACAGCACCATGCCCACTGTGTAGATGTAGCAGAAGACACAGGGAGGAGAAGCCTTTGTTGCACTAAGGCATTGTGCCAATCCATAAATGTGCCTGGCACCTGACAGACCCATGGGAACATAAGGCTAGATGTTCCCTGAGAGAGAAATTGCTCTTTGCCACACTGTGTGTGACAGATCCTGGAAGGTATCTGAGCTAGTCAGGAAAGAGTTCCAGATCTCCAGTTCCTTCTGATTCTCAGGGCTGTTTTCAGCCACTCCTTCAATTACTTGGCTTTGGAGCTGTGACTGTTTCTGCCCATTGCCTGTGCTGCGAGCCAGGCCCCAAAATCCCCAAGTAGTAAATGGTATGAATCATGCAATACTCTCATAAACTTGAAGGACATAGCAGTAACAACCGAGTTAGGACACTGTCTGGTCCACACCCTGCCTGGAAAAGAGGCCATATCCAACATTCCCCCACATGGAATTTGGATAAATTCTGAAAATTAGAGCTCCCTTCATGTGATGCTAATGCAGTCATGAGGGAACCACCAGACAGAGCAGCCCAGAGCGAGAAGGGCAGGATGAGCATTGTGCAAGGATGTAGATCTGCGACTCTGCTGCTCAGTGACAAGAGGAGGCTGCCACAATGCCCTTGTCCTGAGGATGTCAGTTCACAGAGCTGAGATCAGAAATCATCACAGCTGAGCACGAGATGAAGAGAAAACAAGGATTACAGTCATAAGGAAATCAATTGTTTTGGAGAATTAGTGAAAGAATCTGGAGAATTTTGTACTTTTCTCTCTTCGTTTGAAGACTTTTGTTACTTAATGGGAAAAGTAGAAGTGCCCCTACATGGAAATTAGAGACTGAACACATCCATCACACATAATAGGTCTGCAGTGAGAGGGTGAAACTTGAAAAAAAATCACAGAGGAAAAATAAAAGGAGAAAAATTACTGTTGCATTGACTTGGGAGGAAGAAAGACAAAAAATGACCAAGACCATGTGTGTGAAACAGAAAGAATGACATACAGCTTCTCTCTGTAAGCTAGCATCTCCAGTCCTAAAGAAATGAATCTTTCCCACATTTTCACGCTATGTAAGAACCAAGAGCTTTAACATGTATGAAGCATTAGGAGGCATTTTGTATCTCCTCCAGAAATGAGCCCTACCTCACTGTCTTCATTGTCCATCGTGTCTAAAGCAGTGACTCCTCTATGCACACTAAAACCTGCTGGTGTCATACATTTTTCTCAGTCACAAAGGCACCAGGATTTTCATGTTGCTGGTAATGCTGTCATTACCAGAAAGGCCAAGGAAATATAAATAAAGTGTGTGACATACGAGTTGAGTGGTTTTTGACCTGAGTAGTTTTCAGACAATTTCCATGGAACATGCTCTTCACAACGGCCAAGCCAATGGTCTTCAGCTCCAATAACTAAATTTAATTCCTCTCCTAAGTCTGTTCTGGAGCAATGCCACCCGAAAGGTAAATGTGCTATATGTTTCAGTGTTGAATGATGTAACTTAAGGAAATATTATTTACAAAACTTACCAATCTCAATGGGAGTTTCCAATAAAATAAAAGAAACAAATAAAAAGGGCTTCTGACTCTCGGGAGCAGAGAGGAAGTGAAAGATGTCAGGGACAGAGGCACCACTGCAGTGGAAATTGTACAATGACATGTTGGTCATTTAAACCAGCACTGGTGTTGGTGGCAAGAGCAGACAGCTCTGGGGCATGATTCATCACCTCCTAAAGATGTCTGAAACAGGTCAGATGAATTCTGTTCTGAAAGCACTTAGTCCTCTCTGCATTTATAAAGAGACCCTAATGTGACTGGATCAAAAATAGTTTGCAAGAGGTATGGCAAGCCACACTTGGAACTTAACCATATAAAGAGGACTGGAAAGGACCTGGACAGGTCATGTGGGCATAAGCAAGGTACCCCTCGCTCTAAGGGCAAGCACCATCAGATTTTCTAGACCTGAACTGTTACTGGTAAATACATGCTTAACTGTTCTTAAAAGCCCTCAGGGACAGAGATGCCATTTACTCCTGCTAGTTTATTTATCCCTAAAAATACCTTTTTTCCTACTTAGCTTAAAATTCTCTTACTGCAACTTGCAGGCTGCTCCCAGAGGATGTGGATAGGAGATTACTCTCTTCTTTTCAGCATCTTTTATGTAGCTGGAGGCTGTTGTCATGTCTTCCTCCAGTCTTCTCCTCCTTGGGATAATTTTTTCCATTTCCCCATCCACATAATGTCTACTACTGGGGTCTTTCTCAGTTCTCTCCTCTCTCCATTCTTAAATAATGTAGTGGCTGAAGCAGGCCACAGCAGTCCATCTGAGGACTTATTTGCTTATGGTAGAAGGATTTTTTTCTCGACCAGATATGTAATTCTTCTGTTTATACACAAATGGAAAACTTAAGAATTCTTCAGAAATTCTGGAAAAAGCCTTTCCTGATTTTGGGAGCCTGCCTGAAGTTACTTGTGAAGTAAGCAGTGCATTCAGGATGCAAAAAGAAAACAATTAGTCATAAAGCTGAAATTAAACTAGAATGGAAATTTCTTGCCTGTCAGGCTTCTCTGAATGACTGCATATAAATTTCATTGTATTTATTTAGCCTGACAAGCACTTTATGGATTACTGAGCAGTAGAATGAGCTCATTTTATACAAGAAGGCATAAAGCAGAGGGGCTTTGTGGCTCTCCACCACTGCCCAACTCCATGTCAGAGCAAGACCCAAGCACATCTCAACTCATCCTCTGAGAAAGGAACCTGAGTGCATAGGCTCTATAGGATCACAGCATGCCAGGTATTCAACTCTGACAAAGCAGCATAGTGCAGTTTATCTGAAACACAGATAGGTACTACCAAGAAATGAGGTTTTGAGTTATGCTGTTCAGAACTGCAAGTTAACAATGCTGTGTTACTTAGATTTGATACATTTAAATACCTAATAATGTGATGCTAACATATGACCAGTATGCGGACATTTCCCTGCTTATCACTACAGGCATCCCAACAGTTGTGGGAATTCTCATGCATTTTCCCTCTGCTCCATGTCTGGCTGGTGGTGGACACAGTTTTTCTCATGCTTATTCATGTTACAACACCAATATTTTACAACTGCATTATCAGTGCTCTATAGTCCAATACCATTCAAATAGTGTTTAGAAACACATCTTCTAACGCTTAATCTGATGTTTGCATGACTGAAAATGAAGCATTCCCTTCTTGCCAGCATGTCACTCACTACCAGTACAAAGCAAGGCTTCCTTGTAGGCTCTGGAACTACTCTGAATTTGAAGTAACTGCTGGTGGATTCCAATAGGGTTGTCAATAGGCAGAGAAATACCTCAGAAGGGAAGGATTAAAAATAAATGTATAGTTTTTAGTTTTTCCTAGTTTATACAAGCTTATTAGTCTTTGTAGAACAGAGGGAAATCACACTGCCATAAACCATGAAGCTTGCTTAAAATTATCCTCAGAAAATTAGTTTTGTTTTGTATGTACACTTACAGCCCAGGCCATGATTCAGTAATGCCACTGAAGTGATGGTTAAGAAAAAGCTTCGGGAAATCGAAACCCCAGGAGGCTGTGCAGCATCCTGAGCTATTGCATGTAAATGATTTTGTTTGGATCCCAGCCACAGTCTGAAGTTGATGAAATATACTCAGCTTTGTATAGCCAACAAACATTTGAAAATCTTTGTTTTGTACTTTTTCCTGGTTATCATTGACAAAGACAGCTGTTCCCAATGATCAGTTATGTTGTCCCATTTTCCATTATTTTTCATTTGAGTGACTGCATAAAAGTCAGGATGATTGGTGTGGATGCTGCTGATGTTTCACATTTTTGCTTATATAAGCTTAAATATAGTCACATCACATTTCAAAGAGCAGATGGACAAACTGATGTTTTGTTTCATTGTGGGGAAAAAGAACTCTGAGGGGACATTTAAGTGAGATGTTCCATTGGGCCCCTCACTATCAGAAAGACATGGAGGCACTGGAGCATGTCCAGAGAAGGGCAACATATCTGTGAAGGGCCTGGAGCACAAGTCTCACTGGAAGCAGCTGAGGGAACTGGGATTGTTTGATCTGGAGAAGAGGAGGCTCAGGGGAGACCTTGTCACTTTCTACAATTACCTGAATGGAGGTTGTGGAGAGAGGGAAGTTGGCCCTCTCTCCATATATAACCAGTGATAGGATGAGAGATAATGGCCTTAAGTCGTTCCAGGGGAGGTTTGGATTGGACACTGGGAAAAAATTTATTCTCAGAAGAGTGATCAGCTGCTAGAACGGGCTGACCAGTTAGGTGGTGGAGTCACTGTCCCAAGAAGCGTTCAAGAAACGTTTAGATGTGATGCTGGGGAATGTGGTTAGTGGTGATAGATTGACAGTCAGACTTGATGATCCTTATGGTTCCCTTCCAACTCTATAATCCTATGATTATGCAGCACGGTGAGATGGACACTGAACGAGTCCCCCCTGGCTGCTTCCATCTCTACACTCCGTGCAGAGCCGTGCAGAACCCGCAGTTCCGACAGCCGGAGTTAGGGGCCGGGTGCGCATTTCCTTTTTCTGCGGCCGGCGCTCCAACTAGCGCACCCCGCTACAAGGGGCGGCCGCGCTGCTTCCGTGCGGGAATGGCAGCGGGGCCGGGGGCTGCCGTGGGGGCGGCGGGCGGAGCGGGACCGCGCCGCCGCCATGGCGTGAGGGGCTGGGGCGAGGAGGGGGAGGAGGAGGAGGACAGGGAGAGGTAAGGAAGGAGGGCGGGGAGGAGGGGGTGGAGCGGGAGGGGGCAGCCGCTTTCTTCCTGAGTAGAAAAACGGCCCCCCCGCTCCGTGCCCCGGGGCTGCTCGGCAGAAACTCGCGGTCCGAGGAGCTGCGGGGCTGCGCCGAGCAGGGGCCGCCGGCAGAAAGTGCGCGCCCCCACACCGTCGTGTCTCCGCGTCCCGTCCCGTCTTTCCGCTGGGCGCGTCGGGCCCGGGGGCTCCTCTCGGCGGCGCTGCGGCTGCCGACGGGGCGCAGGTCGGGCCCCGCGCACTGGAGGTGCTCAGATCTGTGCTCCACCCCCGCAGCAGCGTCGGACCCGTCCGCAGGCGCTGAGTGGAGCCTCGCAGACGTGCCCGTGTGAGAGGTAAGTGGGAGCATCCTCATCGTGCGCCTAGGGGAGCCCAGAGACAGGAGAAGGGAGATCTGCTCGATGCAACTTCGTGCCGCTTTGATTTTTGGTGGTTGTTGTTGGAAAAGTCGGAGTGAGCTGGGAGCGCGGCTGCCACCTCCCGCAATGCTGGCGGCCTTCGGGCCGCTCCGTGCGAGCCCCGTACCGCCGCGCCGGGCCCTCCTGCACGCCCCGCGACTGCGGCCCGACGGCGCTCCGAGCAGCCGCGCTGCGCCTCTCTATGACATCCCTGCTCGAAACAACGTAAAGCTGTGCTGCTCCCCAAGCTGCCTTTTTGGACACTGTCAACGTAAGAAGTGAATGCAGCTGGGAATGAAATGCAGGAATTATTGCTCAAGTAGCTGCAGGGTTTGCTCACCCCGAGAAAATCAATTGCAGTTTAAATAACGCTCAAGTTTTAATACGGCCCAAACAAAGAGCAAGAAGATTTCTGCTGAGCATTGCCACGCGATGGTTATCACGCCAACAATGATCATAACTCAGCACGGGGTTTGGGGAAAGGAACAATACAGCGAAGGGCAGCACTGGGAATCAATAACTCAGATTCTGTTCATTGCTCTGAAAGTCTCTCGCTGGGCAGCCCTGGGCAGCATGCCCCACCTCGCTGTGCCTCTGCTTCCCCTACCCATAAAGCAGATAAATGTGCCCACTGCGTCATGGAGGTGCTGAGAGCCCTAATTAATTAATTGAGTTCATAACTGCTCGGAGATCCCTGGGTGCATTTTTCAACAGAAGCGCTAAGTGTTACTCCAGCTGGGGGCTCTTGCATTGTGTGGCACTGTTCCTATGAGTTTCTTTTGTGACCTACATTAGCTGAAGTTTTTAACGGAAGGCAACAAAGTGGCAGTTCTGAATTGGAATTTTCTTGACTGTAAATTTTGCTGGCAAGCAAAGCTACAATACATTTCTCATAGGCTGTTTCACTGGGGAAGGACTGCCAGTGCTTTAACAAAATATTTTCTTGTTATTCAAAATAAGTTTGCTTTTATTGCTGAAAGTATTGGGATAATTAGCACTGATTGGTATTGCCACAGAAAAAAAAATGGTATTATTTAATATAAGAACAAAATACATTTATAAATGTATCTGCATCCTGTGTGTGGATGCTGACCTCAGAAGACACTGAGGTCAGTGTCTCTGTCACTCTATGCCTGTACAGTCACTTCTAACCCCAGCACTTAGGTCACAGAGGGCATGTGCTGCAAAGGAAGAGCTACACAGATTGGTTACCTGTGGTAAAAACTGACAGTTTCTAGTCACTCAAGTGAGCTCAAATGTCATCACAGTTTATTTTAATTGTTCTAATGAGGTATTTAGTACATTTCTACATTACAGTGGAGAAAGAAGTGCATTTAATTACATGGCTAAGTGTTAGACGTTATTTCCATAGGTTGCATACAGTTATAATAAAGTTGAAGCTACCTTTCGGCTACTCCTTTATGAGCAGTGACTCAGTTTTGGTACTACTTCTTTTGGAACTTTTTCAAAAAAAAAAAAAGAAAAAAGTTTTTCAAGCCTGGATCAGAGGTGGTAGAAAATTATTGCCCCCAGCAGGCAGCTGGTGATTTGCAAATGAGCATCACCATCTTATTTGCAGGTGAGGAAATGGTCCCATCCATCAGTGGCAGGCAGCCTGAGCCATGGGAGTGGGGTGAAGTGAGGCTGTAATGAGGCCACGCAGCAGCAGTGTCTGCACAGGACTGTGACTCAGTTCTCACTAAATGCAATCACACTAGTTTAGTTAGAACTGAGTCACATTCCTACGGCTGTGTTTGGAAATTTGAACATCTGGAACCCCCATCATACTCCAGCAATGAGCAGAAAGTGATTCATTTACTACTGCTATTGTTCCTGGAAATTTTGCAAGAAATAAGGTTTGTTTTCTCCTTTTTATTTTTATTTTTTGCAGAGATTAAAAGTATAAACAAGGAAACAACTTTCTGTAACTTTTGTTTTCTGGTTTAGACTTGGTGATCCAAGTGTGAGGATAGTAAAAGATAAGGCTTTTGCTTAGTGAGCTGCATTTAATTGGCAAATAGGATATCTCAGCAGCAAGCTTGTCCTGCCTGTTTGCACTTCCTTTAGCTGGTTCAGATAAAGGAGTTTGGTTACAGTGTTGTACTCCCAAAGCTGCTACAGCACAGTGCCAGTTTGTGTTCACAGCTGTAGTCATGTCTTTATTATACTTGGGCTTAAAATTTGGTTGAAAGCCCATCCCTTGAACTGTTCCCTGTTTGGGTGGGTGTGCTTTGTGCCGAAGCATGGAGCATGACCCAGGGATGACATTCCAGATATGCACAAGGTGCAGCCCTTCTTCACTGCAATCCAGAGGGGCAGATCCTGCTCACCTTATGCAAATGTTAGGATTTATTCACTCCACAGATTCAACATTTTCTCATGTGAGACCCATGCTATGTGTCTGTTAGCACAGCTAATCATGGTGGGGACATGATGAGGTGTGACAGCTTCATTTAGCAAAAGCCCCAGACCCTTGTGCACTGTGCTTTTTCCAGACTCGATTATTTGCTCAGGATGGAAATGGAGCAGGGAAGGGGATTAAATCCTGCCAGGAAATAGGAAGTATTGCTGATGTGATGTGGGTCCTTTCTCACAAATGCTTGGCCAGCAGAAGTTCAGCAGAAGCAAGGTGTTGATAACATGGAGCTGACCTATGAGGTCCGGTCATTTTGGGAGTGACATGAAGGACAGAGCACTGGGAATAGCTTTTTCCCATCAGATGCTGATGTCACTTTTTCACTGCTGTTGGGATGCAGTCAGGTGTTAAAGCTCGGTCACAGTGAGGCCATTATTTTTACATGGTCTGAAATTACCTTTGTTTGGTCCTCTTTTCTCCTCCTAGCTCAGACTCAGGGAGAGTACCGTAGGGATTGGCAGTAGCCTTGTTTAGAGCAGACAATGGACTGTAGGGATTCTGGTCAGTTTTCTCAGATAGGTATTGTGTTTCAGTAGCAGATGAACTTAATTTTAACATTAGAGTTCTTCCACGACAGTTTTCTTTATGTTCTTGTTTGTTTTCATTTGTTTGTTTTCATCAGAGATAATAAGTATGCTGAATGTTTGATAGAAACCATGTATGCCATCATAAGTTTGCAATGAAATATTTGCTATAGCTATCAAAGTATTTCAAAAATTCTCTAAGAATGTTTGTGTGGATGACAAGTTATTTTAAAGCTTTTTGATCAAATCCTTGTAACTGTGGTACATCACATTTTTTGCTGAAATAATATTTTGGTTGAGCTGCAAGAGCCATGCCTGCACAGCTCAAAACCAGAAAAATTAATATTTGCAATTCTAAATTTAAAGATTAACCTGTAATTTAATGGTAATGTTGAAGCCTACTCAAGAAAATTGGTTATGCCAAAAGTGAGCAGCTGAACTTTGCAAGAGTAGTGAAACTTTGAGCTGTATCTGTATTGGAGGCTTCTTTCCATGAAAATATAACTGGCGCTTCTTATCATGGCTGTTCTCAGCCACAGTGAAGATAGCAGTAATCTCAAAGGAGCTACATGGCAATGTGTTTTATGTTCTCTCCAAGTTTGTACCCTGAAAAACATTGGGTGCATCTGGTACATACATATTATATAGGTAGAGAAGCTACATGCTCTCTATACATCTGTATTATAGAAACTGGAGATACAGAGATGTATAGCAATGAAATATGAATGTAGCAGAAGTAACGACAGAGTTTTACCAATAATTATGAACAGTATATTGAGTTGAGGTGAGAGGGAGCTGCCAGGTGAGGTGGTGCAACTGAAGTCCATAAACATAGAGATGTTTGTAGTATAGCAAATGAAAGAGTAGTTCTATGAGAGTATACATGTCTTAAAAGTAGATGTAAACAATATAAAACCAAGTATTGATTTAAGTCAGATTGTAATCTTTTTACATTTGTGAATTGTCTAGCATAGATTACTTTGGTTTTTACCAATGTTCTTTACATGTCAACATAACGTAAATAAAGTTGTAGGATAGCTTTGTATGCAAAACTGAGTCATTAACAGGGTATGGAGACAGTTAAAATGCACTTTGATCCCATAGCAAGAGAAGGATGTGATGCATTCTCATCTATTGATATGACATTCTATGGAAATGCTAACAAAAAGAAGTACTTGATATCTTCAATTGCTGAGGTTTGTAAATAGGTGCAGATATACTTGGAGAAAGAGCTGAGTTTGTAGAACACCAGCTGAGGCATTTGTCTCCATTCATCTTGGAGGGCAATTAAAACAATAAGCAGGAAAGTTTAAAGCTGTCAATTATACATAGTAGAGGTGAACAACCAGCCAGGGGACTTGAAACGTTTACAAATAGTAGAAGGAGTAAAAAGAAGGCTAATAAGTATATATTAATTGGAAAATGGAAGAGGAACTAAAGTGTGAGACGAAAACACCAGTGTCAGAAGTTTCTGATAATTGGCCTGCTGAAGCAGCAAGGGAAGCTCCACATGCAGCAGTCTGAGTAGGTTGGATTAAGCACAGGGAGCATTTTTGTTTTGACGGCAGTAAAATTGCCTTTCCCCTTTTACATGTATGATTAATTTTTTCTGTCCTCTATTTACGCCTCCTGGGCATTGCAATCACACAGTGTTTTGCAGCTTTTCCTGTGCACTGTGCTTCTGTTGCTTGATCCATGCACAGATCACGCTCTGGGTAACCTCAAATAATCTCTTCCTTTGCTTACTTCCCGTGGTGAAACACAGTTTCTCTTCTGGCCTGTAGGTTGCTTTCACAGGAAACCTTCTGTGTAGTTCCTGATACCCCATGCCCAACTGTTCACACACTTCCAGGCCTGCTGAATGGGTCAGAAAAAGCTATGCTTCTTAGCAGTTGCCAAAAAAAATAACCCGAACTGTTACAGGTTCCTATGTTCTGAATTTCTGCACTGCTATGGTGATAGTTCTAGTTCCCAGAAGCCTCCTGCATGTTAGATGTAATGGATGGACAAGTGGTTTTCCTCTGTGTAATGGATGGACAAGTGGTTTGCGGATTGACCTCTGGGACATCAGTGGAATGGGCAAAAGCAGTTAATACTTTCTAGTTGCTTTTGTTAGTGCTAGTTTCTGTGAAAAATAATTATTTCTAATTATTTAAATGGCCTTTTAAAAAAAATTTCAGCTTAGGATAAAATAAAAAATTCTGGAGCTCTCAAAGAGATCTTTCTGTGGAGGTTCATAGTTCTATAGTCCGTGATGGTAGAAGTGACTGAGCTTCCATTCACTGAATGCCTTAGCAGACATGTCCAAACTGGTTGGGAATTACTGCTTTTACGGTGCCGCATATTAAAATTATTTCCTTATTCATTCTAGACAGTGAAGTATAGATTAAAGGATCCCAGTGAGAGTTAAGGGTAGTAATGTTTGTACAACTGAAAAATTGAGAAAGCATTGTGTAGTGGAATAAATTATAAAAAAGAAGAAAATTCCAAATTCCCAGGCTATGGTTTGGGCATGCAGAAAATTTAAATCCTGTTTTTGCTTGAGGCAGAGAAAAGGTTGGGTGTGTGTAGACCATGCTAATTTCTATATATGGTGGTAAAAACAACAAATAAGATTTTAAATAAAAGGACTAAGCAGACAGAGTTTCCATGGCTGATAACTTACATGCTCTACTCTTGCTCTATCTGCATCATAGTGCAGAATTGAGTGCAACCCATTATGATATTCATACAGCTGCATGCTGTGCTGAATAGATCCATTGAATTTTGTGCATAGATCAAAGGATAGGCACAAGTTTAAATCTTGACTGCTGACATGATGTCATAGATGGATAATTAGTTTAGGAACTACTTCCCTCTGGTTGCCTTCATGGTTTTCAGAGTTACAGCTCAGACATGTGAGTTGATGCAAAGCCTCTTTTAAGGTTATTTTAGATCATATTAGAACAAGTGCAAAAAACACACGGGTACCTGAGTGATACTTTCTTTATTGCAGATGGATTTCTGAGTTATGTTTTGCATTTCAGTATTTAAACTTTTAAATACTTTTCAGATGACATACTTATGGTGTAGCATTTTTCTCACAGTGGAAAAATAAGAGAGGAAGAAGCAAAGTAATGTCCCCTGGTGGTTAAGGTTGTAATAGGTATTACTCAAGCTGTGAGCAGTGGTATTCCACTTTCCCAGCATTGTCACTGGAGAGACAGATAATCAACCACTGAGTTTGGTGGAAGGACTCCTAGCTTCATGTCAATCTCCTCTACTCTTGTCTAGCCCTGCAGCTCTGAAAGGGTCTACGTAGTACCTGCTGGTGTGGGAATAGTAGTTCTCAAGCCTAATGGCTTGAGAATTTGGACACTGGATTTGTGTGGTTACTACGGTGTGCAGGTAAGTTTGTACTTTTTTTGGTCCCACTGTGTTGACTAATTTTGCCCACAGATAGGTGAGACAGTGGAACTGAATGGCAATATATGGGAATTAGTCTCTATTGATTCTTTCACCTCTCTATTTCCATGGATTCTAGCTGCAATGTTTTGACCTTAAATGCAACTGGTTTCAGTTAGATTACTTGATTGCACTCCTATTTTTGTTTGCAAAATACAGTCAGTGATAAAGCTGATATTCTTCTATAAAATAGCTTTCCAGTTAATATGCTCATGGTTTTAAAACATCACAATTTCCAAATGATAAACTTGGTTTTATAGAAGCTGATCCTCCACCATGAGGAGGAGGGCCCATAGCCTCAGCAAGCATAGGCAAAAGCTGTGTGCTGAGACAGTCACTCCTGATGGGACTTGGGTGGGCAGGGCTGGTTTGTATGTGCACCAGCCTTCAACCCATCCTCAACCGTGATGGGAGGCTCTCATTCAGTAAGCTGAAGAATCCATGCTGTTTCTGATGGGAACTTTAATCACCAGAAATCCCAAGTGCCAGCTTTGCTAGTCATAGATGTACAGACTGATGAGATATCATGTCAGAGGTGAGACATGGGCGAGTCTTGAAGATGCTACCAGAGATGCTCACTATTTATTTTTTCTAGGAGAAGATACAAGAGCTGTCCCAGCAAAAATCATCCACAAAGTGCCTCTTCAGAACTGAAATCACTAGTCTCTAAATGTTTTTTTTTTTTTTTTAATAATCCATAATGTCAGGGTGCTTCAAGTATTGCTGATCCAACCAGTGCTGTCACACAGAATCACAGAATGGTCAGGGTTGGAAGGGACCTCAAGGGTCATGAATCTCCAACCCCCTGCCACATGCAGGGCCACCAAACTTCACATTTAATGCTAGATCAGGCTGCCCAGGGCCCCATCCAATCTGGCCTTGAACATCTTCAGGGATGGGGCATCCACAGCCTCTCTGGACAGCCTGTTCCAGTACCTTTCCTCACAGCCCTTCACCCCCTTTCCTGCTCCTTTGCTCTCTCTGCTGGAGCTGTCTTTCAGTGCACAAGCAGCTGGAGTTAACAGGGCCTCCCTTTTCCTTCAGACAGTGTTTATTTGTTGAACCTACTGTGTTTAACAATGTCCAATTCAGTTAGTGGCATCAGTTTTATAATACTTTTTTTTTTCCCCAGTAGAATATCCAGTCTTTATTGTGGATGGGGAGAATGGAAATAGTTAAGATTTATTCTTTTTTTTCCCCTAGAATAAATGGTGTTTTCTATTGTTTTGTTTCTGCTGGCAGTGGACTGGAAATCATGGCAAATGCTTTTTCACTCTAGGACTGAGTGACAACCCTTCAGAGTATATGGTATATTAACATTTTCTTCTGTGGGTAAGCATCCTTCACTCTCCTTACTTCTAATACTTTATCAGGTTATGGTTTTCAAACTGAATAAAAAACTGTTTTCAGAAAAGATTGAATTGCACGATAAAGTTGTTCTTGGAAGATGTGGTTGGTAGTGATGTAGTGTAATATGATAGGAATTCTTTTTTACTTTAAAAAGTAGTATTGTGAGTAAGATTTAAGCAATCAGAAAGCCAGGCTCCTTTTCATTTCAGCCCTGTGTATTGAAAGAACTTGTTGCAGGTTCACCCACAACTGTTAAGTTGGGGTTTATGTGGCCAATTGTCTATCTATGTTTGGCTTCACCTAAGCTATGGAGATAATTGGGTTTCAGATGCAAGTTTCCAACAGTGCAGTATGTTTCTTTGGGTTTCAGTAGGCTAGTTAGCTAAAGAAACATCAGAATATGAAGTTCAGCACATAAAGCTTATGCATTGTGCTTCAGTGGTTAATGATTGATCCCCTTCTCCCTAAGGATATTTGTACCATTGTACAAATATGTACCAATTTTAAATAGTCTCTGAAAGTTATTTTTGACCAGGTTCTCCTGTCAAAGGTGAATTGGTTCTTCTGGAGCCTGTTACATCTCATATCTGATCATTTTTGAAGTGGTTTTGTAAATACCTTACAAGCCAGTTTAGTTTCTAACTAGCCGCAGTGAAGAAGAGCGCTGACACCTCAGAGCCCCATGGAATTACTGAGAGAGATCAGTAAATCAGTAAAACATGTGGTCAAGCTCGTCCTAGTCTGGGAAGGCCTCAATTCTGCTTGTGGTTCAGGGCAGCTCAGCTGCTTGAAGCCCCTGTGGAGCTGGTTTGTGAGGGCTCTATCTGTAATCACCTAGTCTGTATTTCCTTTCTGGCTGATAGTGCCCATCCATGGCAGTGATTCTTTTCGTTATCACTTTTATTAGTCCAGCTCTTAAGGACATTGCAGCTAAGATAACACAGAACACCTTTCTTTCCTCCTGTAGCGTTGCTTTGGCCATGCTCATGCTGTCCCAGTCCCTCTCTGTGGTTGTGGCTGGGACCTCCGCAGAGATGCACATGGAGAGGAAGGTCACTCTGTACTGGTGCGATTTGACCACGAATGAGTGACTTTGTAGTCCTGCTTTTGTCACTGCCTATTGACTTTCTTCCAAACCAGGAAAAGATGGGGAGGTTATTGAATTCATAAAATATGAACTATGGATTTTAGACAACACAGGAGATGTTTGTTTTTGGTTTAGTGCTGGGAAATGTGTGTCCAAATTTGCAAAGGGGGATGTCATGGGAAACTTTGCAGTATATACCCTGGTCAGAAAGACCCTAATTTAGGGAGATTTTAAAATCATCCCTAAACTCAAGTATGTGTTTAATTTCTCACTGATGTGCAAGAGTCCTTACAGGAATCAAACCAAGGCAAGGAATGCATGGAGTCCTTTCTGCTATGCGGGATTTTTTTTTTTCCTTTTCTCACCACTTCTGAAGGATCATAAAGTTTTTTTAAGCAATGTGGTAATTTTTTTTTCGGTCATGATAAAGCAGTTCTCAACAGTTCTTGTTGAGCTTTTTTAAAAAAATACACTGCATTTCAAAAGGTTTTTTTTCAACTTTTATTTAAAATATATTTACCCTTCCTTTCAAAATATATTCCTGGATGTATTCATTATTTATAGGTGAGGATACCAACAGAATTGAGTGTGTTTGGATAAACTACAGTGCATGTTTCTTTGTGTATGTGGTGAGCAAATCTGTAGACATAGTACAGGTATTACCAACTAAGCCACTCTTTGATCTATGTAATGTGTCCTGTAACGATTGGTTTACATCCCAAAAAGGGCAAAACTAACCTGCAAAATGTGTTAGCATAGTATGAAAATGTCATCTTCCCTTACTCTCTGGTAAAGCAATTATGTTATGCTCTGTAATGCATAAATGTAGACAGTTATAGAGTACAATGTTATTTTTACCCTAAGGAGGAATGCAAAAGAGGAGATGTACTTTTTGGCCATAATTACTTTCTTCTCAATTGACTGAACACAAATGACTGAGGGTCTGTGTACCCAGTAGTTGTTGAGGGTCCCAGTCCAATGAGATTGCCTCATTGTGCATGCAGTAATGACATTGTGGAATCAGGATGTGGGTCTCTAAACATGGTTTTAGCAGCCTAAGTTTCTGTTAGGAAATGTTGGCATCTATACATAGGGAACTGTGGGGAGAAATAAAAGGTTGCTTTGTACTTCAGCTTCTTACAAGCTTTATTACTGAATCCTATGAAACAGGTTTTCCATGGAAAAAAAGATTTCATATTTGTTTTTTGGTTTTCTTTCCTCCTGTCTATTTCTTTTTTCAATAATTGAAAACTACTGTTCATTATTTACATAAAACTGTCTCTCTTCAGTCTGCTTTCTGTAACCTTTCCCCTGTGAAGAATTTGAGGAATTTGTTGGCTTTCCTCAGGGGGATCCTGGCCATGTTTTATCTTAGACTTAAGGCTAGATAGTTGGTGTTTTCTACTAAGTAGCTTACTATGTTTAAATACTTCCATTTAACCTCAGTATAGATTTGCCATTTGGGCACATTTTGAGAAGTTGTGTATGTAGGAAAATATGTACTTTACTTTAACCTTCAGCCTCCTTGGTAGCTGGCAGTAAATCTCCAAATGCAAGATGGAGAGCCGCTTAGGGGAAAAAAAAAGATACAAAATACCTAAATGCCCTAAAGGCTGGGTATTTCAGCTGTGTTTCTAAGGCTCTGCCTGTTCCTTGTTCTCTTTATTCGTTCTGTCTTTTTTTTGAAAATGAGGACGTGTCAGAGCACAGTATAAAATGACCCCTACGCAAACTCTAGCATTCCACATCCTTCGTTCTCCAGCTGTTAACATCAGCCAATGCAGCACACAGGCTTGGCTGCTGCTAGCACCATCTCAATGGCAGTCTCCACTCCTCCTTCCTTCCCTCTCCCTCCCTCATCTGTTTCCCAGTAAGACAGCAGTGCTTTGAGTTAGGCACTATTGCAATTAATTGAAATTTCAGTGAGTCCCAAATACTAGAACTGTCAGTGTGTTCATTCACGTCGTATCAGCTCCTGATAGGAGTATGTAGGTTTCAAAGCAGGTAGGTTTTTCTTTAGGATGGATTGCTCAGTCTGAATGATTTGTAGAGAAATGATTTGAAAGCCACATGGCTTTTTAAAGTCTCCTTGGAGTCATATTTCCTCAAAAGCATCCTTAATTATATTGCCTTACGGATTGTTTTTCTAACTCTCTTACATCTGTCTGCCGTAGGATATTTCAAAGATGATTTGGCTCCCATTGGGACTTGGAGATCTGATGCCACAATGAGGACTCACACCCGGGGAGCCCCAAGTGTTTTTTTCATACATGTGATGTGCTTCGCCTTTGCTTGCGGCATCAGGGAGGACGTGGATGCCATGGTTCCTTTTGTCAATGCCAACTACGACAGCTATCCCATGCTCTACTTTTCCAAGGGTGACGTGGAGGGTCTCCGTCTCCAGGCAGCAACCACGCACCGACACATCACGGCTCGGCTGATGGAGGCAGTGCAGACAATGCTGTCAAACCCCCTGGAGTACCTCCCACCATGGGATCCAAAGGAGTTCAGCGCTCGGTGGAATGAGATTTACGGCAACAACCTGGGGGCCTTGGCAATGTTCTGTGTTCTCTATCCTGACAACACTGAAGCCATTGGCATGGCCAAGGATTACATGGAGAGGATGGCAGCTCAGCCTAGTTGGTAGATTTTTATCTTTTTTTTTTTTTAAGTTGTTGTTATTGTATAAACTGCCTGCAGCTGGAAGAGTGAGTTGTTAGATTAGTAAATTATTTAAATTGTTTCAGTTGTTTTAACATTCATTTTGACAGTAACTAACTTGCCAAATGCATTTACCCTCATCTGAACCAGCAGTAGTGTCACATAGCTTTTTACCTTCACTGTATCTACCCTATTGTAAATTAAAGCAAAATAAGAGGTAGGGCCTCTTTGTGTCTAAAGTCTCACTCTAAAGTAAAAAAACAAAAAAAATTATCCAAAACTACCACACATCAGGAGCCAGGGTTTCCCATCTGATTTGTAGTGAGAATGTAGTGTTAACTTTTTCCTCTCTTTTTCCAGACTTGCACATTTCCTTTGGGTAATGTTTCCTTAGGAAGAATTCAGAATGAAACGATGTCTTTAGGATTAGGTACAAGTGACACTCAGAGTTTCCTCAAACAAGTGTTTTATGAATGCTCTAACGTCTGTCTGAGCTTTAGTTCAGGCTTGCAACTTCACATTGCTGTGCGTTTCCCGGGTTTCCCATGAAGACATTGTAGGTCATGAAAGAAACAGTTGTTTTTTGAAGTGTTTTACTGCAGCTGTTAGAGTATCTAGCGTTTTGATGACCTGCACTAACTTCACTTGGATATGAGTTGTCATACACATTATTCTGTCCTCACTGTGCCACACTTTTTTTACAGGGGCAGAAGTTAGTGTTTTCACTGTTGAGTGAATTTACTGATTGGGACCATAAGATAGAATCATAGAAACATAGAGTTAGGTTGGAAGGGACCATGAGGTCATCTAGGTCCAACCCGCTGCCATGGGCAGGGTTGCCACCCACTCAATCAGGCTGCATTAAGACATTGATTATTGAAGCACTCTTCACACTCATTTGTTTTTCATACCTGATTATTTCCCTTTTTTTTCCCTATACTTTCAGCGTGAAGTTCACACTGTAGCTCTGTCAGTTCTCTCCCTCATCCAGCAGTGGCTTTATGGAAGACTATAGAAATCTACCATCCCTGGGGCATGTATTACTTTGTCTGACTTTGCTCAAATCGGTCAACATGTTCACTCCTACAGCTTCTGAACAGGCAGATTTCATGAATCTGAGAAATATAATTAAAAAATGCATGCGAAACATGTTACTGCACACAATTCTCTGCTTAGGATAAGACTAGGAGAGGAAAGATGGCATGTGCAACAGTTCTTGTCTGATTGCTACTAGCAAATATTTAGGTGTTCTGAAGATAAGCCCTAAATAAGACTGGTTATGAACAATTCTTGCAATGTCACAGTAATGGAACTATTAAAAAACCAATATTGTTCAGTCTATTTAATCGTGTTTAGCTTCTGTCAGACTTTGAGGAAAATATTATTCTGGCTGATAAATTAAGAATATTATCCTTATTTAATAAGGATAATAAGGAGGGTAGACACTCTTCACAGGAGAATGGGAAGAAAGAACGGTTTTGATGGTACTCAAGCTTACTGCCTTGAATGTTATGAGAGTTATGTGTCAAAACTGCTTATGTCAGAGTAAAGAAGGCTTATACAAAGAGGTATCAGTAAGTAAAGCAAATTTGAAGAAACTTCTCTCCTTAAACTTCTTCTCTTTATAAAAGTACCTAGACTGCCATGTAATTTGCCCTAAATTGTCTTTTTATCTCTGATGGTAGTCAGCATGTATTGGTAAGTTAGATCTGACTGTCCTATAAATTACTTTTTGGCAGCTGAATTCTTTCAAGAGTATAATCTGGATTTCTTTTGACTTTCACTTAAATGACATTGACTCTAAAGTAACTCTAGAATTAAAAAAAAAAAACCAACAACAAAAAACTTGAGTTGGGTAGTTTGCCTTTAATTTTTGTAGTGACTGTAAGTAAAAGTGTATTTTGGTAGTGTGGGCAGTAGTTGGATAGAATATACCAACTTTCCAGCATCACTGATTAGTTGTTCCAGAATGTCAAGTCATAAAGCTGACTGACATTTTTAAAATTCAGCTTTGTGTTAGTGAGAATCCTCTATAGTCCAAATATAGTTCAACATATCAAGCGTAGTTATGATAAAGTCTACTGGTAATTGATACATGCTTGGAAATGGCATGTAATTAAGCACTTGCTTTTCTCAACCATTAGGATAGTCATTTTGTGTCACATAATAAAAGGCACCTTAATTGAATTCCCATTTGTGCAGGCTAACACAGCTTGAGCTGTTTGTCATAACAACCGCTCCTGAGAGGCATGCTGCTCATAACACAGCATCCGTAATTGCTACATCCTGGAGTAGGTTTACATTTAGATTAAACAAAGGGTCAGTGGCTAATAGCTAGCTATAATTATAATCAAAATAGTATGGGAACAGACTGTTTTGGAGGCTAGCAGGAGCAGGGAAGTGTAGTAGATTAATGTTTTCATAAAAATAGATGAACTTCTACTGTTTTGCCTGTAAAAATTAAAAGCTGTTGTTAAATAACTTGCTTGATCTTCCTGGAATTCAATCTAAATGCTGCCTAAAAACAGGGAAAGTTTGTCCTTATTTAAGACATCTTATCTTATTTTACAGAGACCGGAGGATATAGATCAGCTTTCTGGCATTTTATCTCCAAGTCACCTCGCACACTCCCTTACTAGACATGCGTTGTTGGCTGAGGGATTTGCACTAGTGATTCTTTCCATATGCTGTCTCAGCCTCTTCCAGCACCGAGTGAAGTGATGTAATTAGAGTTAAACACCATGCAGAAATAAGAGCCCAGTCAGATTTTGTGTTTGGACAAAGCAGTTAGAAAAGGTTTTTCTTTACAAAGTCTTCTGTACAGATACCTCAGAAGTTCACAATTTCTGTACCCTTTTCACAGTGGGAGGGATTTCCCTGCTTAGAATTGCCACAAAGGATTTCTGTACTCTTCTTTTTGACACACAGTTCATGCACCATTTTTTAATAGAAATATGCTACCAGTGTATGATAAGGTATAGGATTTGACAGCAAGCCTGAGTTCATGGTTTCACATTGGAGATAATTGCTGTCAAACACCTGCAGACATTCCAAGGAAATAGAAGCAAGTAAATAGAAACTAACAGGCGTCTTCAATATAACAAATCTGTGACCCTCCTGATATTTCTTGTTATCCAGCAATCCCATAGCCCTCTGTTAGCCTATGCTTATTGAAAGTATTGGAGTATGGTGAAGGCTGTTGCCGTTAGCATATAGACAGTGCTCAGTATTGAACAACATGAATTGTACAATAAAAATGCATGAATACAAATATTTAAATGTAGAAATAAAATAAGTTCATTTGTTGAGTTGAAGACTCTATGCTGACAACACAGATTTAGCACTTATCTTTAACTCTCAATAATCAACCGTTGGGCACACTCAAAGAATACTGAGGAGGCTTTTGTAAGACTGCTAAATTTTTGGCACGTTGCAGTAGTATGTAAAAAAACTTGGAGGATGCTGTTGGCCATAGTCTCCTAGAGCGAGAAAGAAAAAGAATGGTAGGAGGATGAATTCAGTATCTGGAATATACATTATGTTACTAAGTGAAATATCAAACCCTTGAGTTCTTATCATTTTCATATGTAGGATTTAAAAATGGAAATTGTGCATCACTCTGAAATTAAACTGCAGCTGAAATGTTAAAGAGTTTCTTCTATATCTTTTATTTTAAAGTATGATTCTAGCCTGGTTTTCTGGGACATAAATCAGCACTCAAATTCAGTGGTGACTACAGGGAGCTTACCTTCCTAGTCTAAAATTTGCTATAACCTGGAACTTACAATAAAGAGCTAGGGTTAACATAGCTACATTTCTTTGCTTGCTTTATGTAGCACTGAGAGTTACTAAAACAGATTTTATTAATATATAAGTGTAGAAGGCTCATGATTAATATTAAGAAAGTAAAATTTGAAAGGGACTCTCTTATGATCAAAGACAAAACTGAGAGAAAAGAATATAAAAGTAATTTGAGAATCAGTGGAATGATGGTTACAAGCCCAGAAAGAGAACAGAAAGTAGTTATAAGTTTCCAAAGGAGTAAAGCTTCAGTTGTCTCTTCAGCACATGAAGCAGTAGGATCCTACTTGTATAATATGCTCTTAAACTTCTGAAAAATACATTGTCTGTTTTTTTTTTTTTTTTTAATATGACTTTAGCCTTGTATATTCAAGCACGCCTTTGTCTCTCTTCTTATGAACTGAGCTGAAATGAGCATGAGTGACTGCTGCTGAAATATGACAGATAAAGGAATAGGAGCAGTGTTGTTTCAGACACCAGAAATACAAATCATCAGTTTTTCAAGGTCTTAAAAAACAAACTCAATGTATTTCTTTTTGCAAAAGGCTGAGTACTTGCATTTTGCAGATTATGGAATTTTTGCTTTGGTGGCAAACAGAAAAATGTTGGAAGGGTGAAAGGTGGGAGATTGTTTTTGGATTGAATAGAATTTTTTAAGGATTTTCATTTTTCTCTTCAAAATAAAAATTAGAAGATATTGTTCTGTCAGTGAACAACGTATTCAATTTGAGCATAAGAAAATATTTCATTTTGGAGACTGTGTAAGAAGAATATTGGGTATTGGATCTAGTTTATAAAATAAATGCTGGTGGTTTCATTTCCCATGGTGTGCATACTCCCTCATGGTATGTATGCTTTTTCTGATCAGGGAAAATATTTCTCTCCTTTGCCTGATGAGGAGTTGAAAGCTGTATCTCCTGCTCCCAGAACAATAGCAAGGATATCTAGAGTGCCAGGGCACTGATGTTGTCTGTAGAATTACGCAGTTGGACACAGGACTAAGAGCTCACTTGGCCCTGTTACATGCAGTATTTGCATCACGTTTGGCATTTAACACGCATTAAACTCAACCATGCTGCTACCTAGCTACCATGTCTAAGATGGATTACACCTAAATGCATTGAGGGGGTGTCCTTGGACTAATTTCCAGCTGAAAGTCTTGTGAATAGGGCCCTGATTCATTGCATTTTCATCAACCTAATGTGAATGAGTGTTTCACTACTGAGGAGTGATTTCTGCCATGCTTCTTGCAATCGTTAGCTTAATGTGCCCTCAACCTCTAAGTTATTCTTCAGTAAGCAATTTGTCATGAGGAGGTTTGAAGCATTAAGAATCAGGATGTGGCCTACATTTGTAATGCTTGTGTCAGGGCATGTTTAGTGCTTCATTTTGGATGCAGTGATGCCATATTATCTTTTGATAGTGAGGTTGGGAGTCAGGTATCACACTGCCCGCTGTTTCTTAAGTTAGTATGTTATGTTCCTATTTGCTTCAATTTGTTTTTATGAATTGGGTGAAGTGAAGGAAGGGAGGTTCTAAATATCCTGTAGGCCAGGATCAGGGATCTCACTTAAGCGAGAGAATTTTACTTGGTCCAAATCCTGCCTTGAGCAGACAGACAGTGTTTTTTTCCTCTTGGCTTTCACCTCCTAGAGAAATGATAATGGTTTGGGTTTTGATAAGGTAGAATTTATTAGAAATGCGGGAATTTATATAGAAATGAGGGAAAAATGCATTAATAGTTTCTGAAAGAAGGGGCATTAGCAGTGTTATATGTGTTGCCAAGAAGGGGGGAGGTTAGGGTAGTCTTATCATGATTTTTCTTGGTTTTGTTTCAAAGAGACAAAATATTGATTTGTTACTTCTCATACAAATTTTTATGCAGTTTATATTGTTTTCTAGAGCGTGGGATCCCATTCAGTGAAGGCAGTGTGTACACTGTTAGTTTGGGACAGTGTGGTGCCTGTGTAGTGGTACTTGGCATCTTAAGGTGATGTCTACAGAATTGAGCTATAACCCCTTCCAGGTTTCACTGTTCATTGCAGAAGGTGGCAAATCTGAAACAGAAACCACGTTGCACTACACTAGAGTTCTCAAAACACATAGGAAGAATATACTATTTACATTATCCACAATCTCTTAATTTCTCTGTGATTTCCTTATGGAGGATCCATGTCAGTAATTAAAATAAAGTATCAAGGAGTATTTTAAGCAGCAAAAATGAAGAGAACCTAAAAGAGCATCTCAGGCATGTGTTTATATTTGAAAGTGGTTGTTCTGTACTAATGGATCCATTGTAGATATTATTTACTCTGGATTCTTCTTTTGTAGTGTCTGATACGTTTGACAGATCAGAGGCTAGTACAGTGCTACAATAAAAGTTACTTGCTGCCTTCAAACACAGCTGCTAAGCTGTGGTTCATATTGTCTGATGTTTTACTCTGGAAAGGATTAGAAAATAGCTGTTCTTCAGCATGTTTTTACCCATTTTTATTTGAATAAATACAAACAATTTTAATTTTTTATTTTAGAGCAAAGTAGTTTGTAATAGCCTTGAAAACTCTTTATTCACAGACCATGGTAAGTGCAGGCCTGTGGTCCCATGCTTTCCCACGGGTTATCAGCCAGGCTGTTTACCACATCTGATGCAAGAGACCTATTTGAAAAATGAGAGCACAATTTAGATACAAAAAGCGTTTAATGCTTTCTACTTGTCTATTCTTCTTGTGTATCATTTTACACGTTGTTTGACGCATGTTACTTGATTCCATTGAGATTCATTTAATGGAGATGCACTGATTTATATCAGCTAAGTAGTTACTTCTTAGAAGGAAAGCTCATTTTAAGAACAAATGTTGGCTGTGATTTTTGTATGTTTAGAGACAAGGGTTTTAAACAGTTGTCCTTGTGTTGTTTTTTTGTTTGTTTGTTTGTTTGTTTGTTACTTGTATGTATCTCTTCTATTAAACCTCGTATAAGACCCACTACCCAGAATTAACATTTGAAGGAAATAATTACAGAACTGTCTTATCTAAACAGAAGGAGTTGACTATGACAATGTGTAGCCCCAGGAAGCCTAACATAAACTTTTTTATATTGAAAGCTTTGTTATTATTTATTTTTTCTAAAGAAGTCAGCTTAAATGCAGTCATAACTAATCAGCTTAGCACTTCCTGTGTAGAAGATCTTTTATCACCTATTTTATCAGAAATGGTGCCACAGAGATTAATTTGTAGTGTTTTGCTATGGTGTTTGATGCTGTGTTGCTCTTGAAACCAAATACAAAGTTAGCTAATATCAAACCAAATATCTTAACAAAGAAATATAAATTACATTGGTTCCATTGTCAAATCCCTCTTAAGATGAAGTCAGATAATGAACATTCAATAGTTTTTAACACACTCTGATTGGCAATTTGTATGTTTTTATAAGGATACTGAAATTTGAATTAAATGTTTTAAATTAATTCCTTATATTTAATTCTCTCATTATTCTTTCCCCCTCACTAATGTATAGCTTAACCTCAAGCACTTGTTAATAGTTCCAGACTAAAGTCTTTAAAGTGATATTTCCTGTCTCCATATGAACTCTGATCTTTGAATGTAGATTTGGCAAAAAACAAATCAAAAATATGTTGGAAATTTGGATTCGTGATATAGCTTATCAAAGATATGCATGTTTCAAGGGATTCCTGCAGCAAACAAAGCAAAAGGGTGTTCCATATAACTAGCATAGAGTGAAAATTTGTTTTTACATACATAGCCTATTGCAATTTCAAAGTTTTTCCAGTGCTAACCAAAGATGAAAAAGCAGAATAGAAACAGATTGACAAATGACCACTTCACTCAGATTTTTAGTGTTTCTGTCTCAGTGATGCAGTATAACTGTATCTGGAGACTGGGAAGTGTTGCTTGCCTCGTTAAGTTACATTTTCTTATAGTTTATCGGGAAGTATGGAAATAATAAGCACCTACATAAAGCATTTAAATATTTTGACCTACAGGTCTGTAACTTTTCCCACAACGATTAACACAAACCTCAATAAGAAATTTCACTATATTTAACCAAAAATCTTTCTGATGAGTTTGAACCCGAAGCAAAACAACAGAGAAAGGTCCCATACAGTGGCCACAAAAGAGTTTAATGAAGATATGGAGAAGACAAGTTGTACATTTTAAGAACTTTCATTCCTGACTCTTTGGCTGTTATTTGTTACCACACTTTTAGCTTTCTGTCCTAATATTGTTCACAACTTTTTTCTGTCAGTGCCTGCCTGTTGACCAAAAAAAAAAAAAAAAAAAAAAGCAACCTACAAACAAATTAATTAATTAAAACAAATTAATCTAGCCCAATAAAAACTCTGATTCAAAACAAGATTTAATTATTTGTTGAATACATTCTTGTATTGAACTTAACATCCTTGAAATAATGAATTCATTTAGGAAAAATAAAAATAATGTATAACTTCGCTCGGGATAAAATGGGAGTAAAGTCAGAAGAAAGTAAACGCTCAAACTGTTGGAAATTCAACTAATCCAGAAACCCTCAGAGGTTTCCCTTTATAAAGGTATGAATGTGTCAAAGTCACTTGAATTCTTCCAGTGAAGTTAAATGTACTGAAATAAAAATCGAACATCATTTTCCTTGCTTGCAAACCTTGTGGCTTACCATAGCTGCACTACTCTGATCTGATAGTCTTAATTTCTCAGTGCTTCATTCATGCATTTTGAATGCAAATAAATGCTCCTAAAGCAGAATGAATATACAGATGTGTATAATCTTGTTAATTTCATATATTTTTATCATCATTTCATATTACCACTTATACAAGTCGAAAATGAAATTGTATTTAAAGAATCACAGAATAGTTGAAACTGGAAGGTGCACATCTTCAGGAGCACAGTGCAAATCTCACTGATTATAGTAGGGTACTATCTTAACAATTTAAAATTCATTTCTTTAGTAAAAACGTCTTGCAGAATAAGTGAACAAATGAAACAACTATGAAAACAACTAATGACTGTTAGCTTTTTAAAACATTCTTTCCGCTGTGCATTCCTTCATATTTCTTTTTTTTTTTTTTTTTGTGACTGTGGCCTGAAAATATGCTCAGTATAATAAAAGTAAAGTCTTTTTTAGCCAATATATGCTTGATTTAAGGGAAATATTTGTTCTGGGCTACCTCTTTTTCCATTATGAATTTTCTTGGTACATCTTTACTATTTTGCTAATAATTATTTTGCTTTAAAGACAACTTCAATCCGATAGCCACCATTATGAACTTATTAACATTTGATTCATTTGGAGAAAAAAGATTCTTGCAGATTCTTTGGAAGAGTGTAAACTATGGGATATTACTTTCTTAGAAAAATGCTTTAAATCTTGCCTCAGACAAATAGATTATTTTTCTGTACAATCAATATTCTGCATTATCTGTTTTTCCTAGCAAATTCTAGACATATCACAAACACTGCTTTAATACTTAAGGATTTAATCTTTCTAGTAAAATTAATGAGATTTGAAGGTTGATATTATCCATACTTAGGATAGTATAGAATGCTCTCAAAGACTTGGTAAGTATCTTACTACCACATTAAATTCAGGATCCATTGCCTAACTTTGGAGATGTTAAGCCATACATACCTTTAAGTATATTCATAGAGAAAAATGAGTAGATGAAACTCAATTAATTGGTATCTTTCTTTATTGACAGGCTAGTGAAGGATGCCCCATGGGATGAGGTCCCTCTGGCTCACTCCTTAGTTGGCTTTGCCACAGCTTATGACTTCTTGTACAGCTATCTTAGCAAGACTCAACAGGAAAGATTTCTTGAGGTAATTGCCAATGCTTCGGGATATATGTACGAAACATCATACAGACGAGGATGGGGTTTCCAGTACCTCCATAACCACCAGCCTACCAACTGTGTGGCCCTGCTGGCTGGAAGCCTGGTTCTGATGAATCAAGGTATGTGCTAAACCATAGGAATGCTTTTCTACAGCATATCAGCTCAATTGCCCATTTATGGAGTAACATGCAGGAACTGATACACATGTTTTTTCTGCGGTTTTCCACATTAAGTGCTCTGCCTATATGGCAGCCAGCTGCAAAGGTGTTCTGCTTTGTGTGTTTTGAGAGCTCCGTTGCATTGGGTTTGCTCTTATGCTGCTTAGAAAAAATGTATTTGTTGAATAGAACAATAATCTGTGGGCAGATGGACAGATATATATGCACTATATCAGTGAATATATAATCACAGAATCACAGAATGACCCGGATTGGAAGGGACCTCAAGAATCATGAATCTCCAATCCTTCTGCCACATGCAGGGCCACCAACCTCCCCATTTAATAACAGACCAGGTTGCCCAGGGCCCCATCCAATCTGGCCTTGAACACCTCCAGGGACGGGGCATCCACAACCTCTCTGGGCAGCCTGTTCCAGCACCTCACCACTCTCTCTGTACAGAACTTCCCCCTGACATCCAACCTAAATCTTCCTTCCCTCAGCTTCAAACCATTTCCCCTTGTCCTTCTGTTATCTACCCTTTCAAGGAGTTGACTCCCCTCCTGTTTATAGATTCCCTTTAGGTACTGAAAGGCTGCAAAAAGGTCACCCTGCAGCCTTTTTTTCTCCAGGCTGAACAAGCCCACCTCCCTCAGCCTGTCTTCATAGGGGAGGTGCTCCACTCCCCCGATCATATAAGATATATATATTATAAATATTTAAGTAGCTGACTAACTGGTTTGTATTTCTTACCTCACTGTTACTAAGAATTGACACTTCCCCTATGTGTACTAGTGCCAGTTCAGATTTGCAGGCAGTCTTTTAAGGTAGATTATCAGTTTGGGGCTTGTTCAAATGTCTCCAGACAGTCCGGCATTGGTCTGGATCAAGGTCAGTGGCCAGAAATGCCCTGGGCCCCAATCTTTCAGCTAGGCTATAGCACTTCAGTCTTGTTTCCCTGAGAGGACTGCCAATCTGGAACTTGATCCACCTGTGGGCCACAGCTCAGGACCTGTCTTTTCAGCATCTTTTGCTAAGGAGTTGAGCAAATCTTTACCTTTTTCCCTTTGAGCTATGTCTACTCTGAAGGAGAGTGGAAAGAGCAGGCAAAGCAATCCTATAGTAAATCCCTATAGTACTTAGGCTGAGAAGTGGAGGGCATGTAGCCAGCTCTACTTATAAAACTGTGTCAGTATTTTATCAAGATTTTATTTAAAATGTGCTAGACGTATCTTGAAAACTCAGTGCCACAGGTCAAGAAAAAAATCTAGTTTCTGGATGCTGATAGTGTTACTGAGCTGTTTAGTCCTGCCAAGCAAGGGCACATCTGCACATAGTTGGAACTTTCAGACATCCAAAGAATGTGTGCCAGAAAAATGTGACATCTACTGTGTTTGGGGGTCAATTTTTTTCTTAAGAGCTTGTCATGGCAAGTGCATTCACTAATGTGCATATGCTCAAAACCAGCAAGGGTATACATGGAATTGATTCCCTTTCCTTGTACTATGCTTTCCACAAATTGAAGACTAAGACCATGTTTATTCAGTGGGTTTTGCTAAATTCCTCACAGTTCCATCCTTCCCTGATCCTCTGTTGTTGCAGAAAGCTGGCAGTTTACAAGAGGATTCTGCTTTTCATTAGAGTATAGACCAGAAGTATGCTTTTTACCAAACAATGGTAACATCGCAAACACAGTTGGGTAATATTTCTTTCAGCAAACTTCATATCTTTTTTTGGAAAAAAAAGAAAAAAAAAAAAAGCAAAACAAGCAACCCTTGAGCAAGTACTGTGAATATTTCAAATGAAAATCACTCAATACATCCAGACTGTGTATTTCTAAATGAAAGTTTAAAGTTTAATTGATCTCAATACAGGGCAACTTCATTTAAAAAAAAAAAAAAAAGTTTCCCTTTTGGTCAAAAATTACTAAAAAAACCACAGTTTCTTAAAAATTCTTATTCCAACATGAAAGACTTTTTCTGAAGGGGAAAAAAAAAGGGAAGGATGGAGGGAGTAAACAAATTCTAGCTGTATCAGATTGGAATCAATTGCAAATAGCCTATCCCACTGTGAGCATTTCATCAAAAGGTTTAAACTTCACTTTTAGAAATTTTAAACATGGTGTTCAGCTAATGAAATAGGCAGAGACTAAATAGCCACCATAAAGTCATGTAAACATTGTCATTGGACAGAAAAATGAAACTAAATGAAATAATTTCTAGGTACTCACATATAGTCTTTGCAATTAAAATACACTCAGATACCTCATAAAGAGACATGAGTAAGGCCTAATTTGACATACATGCTGTTCATTACGTGTGAGATTTATTCTGGAGGTTTTTTTTGTGTAGCCTGACAGAGTGTTGAGTTTCTCCCTTTTTTTATTATTCAAATGTGCCATAATGTTATTAAGGTACATATGAGAATAGATTTATAGCATCAACATAACATCAGTTAACAGAACATATGTGCATTACACCAGTAAATGCACTATGTTGAGCCATGGAAAACACCATTCTTGTTAGGGCAGCATCCAAAACTAACTGATATGGTTGTAACGTCACAATGGAAAATGAGGTGGAAGTAGTTGGGGTTGTGTTCAGATGGACTGCTGTGGTGCCCTGCTCTATCAGTGTGAGGAAGCAGCGTCACACCGGCTGTGAGCAAGGAGGCAGAATTCAGTAGTGCGGCCCGCTCCTCCTGCTCAGGCCATCCCGGTCATCTTCAGCCTAAATCAGGTTGTCTGTTTAACTTGGATTTCACAATTTTTTCCTCTCTGTTAACTGAGTAGGATTTGGCAGCCTTGATTGGTAGGAAGTCTGAGTTGCTCATCACACTGCTAAGCATAAAAATGGTGTTTGTGGCAATAAAGAAAAACATTCTTGGTAGCAGGTTTGAATGTAGCTTATACTCCCTCAGCCTGGCACATGCACTTCATTCAGCAGGCACTGTTTCACCAAGTAATGTGGGATGTAATGCATGCCAGCTGCCCTAAAGTTGAGCTCTACTATACAGTGGAAAGAATTCGGGTTAAATCTTTGCCCAGACACTCTGAGCTGTACAGACACTAGGTAGCCATACAGACATACAAGGTAATTGTTTTCTTTTTAGTCCTACCTCTGTTGCCAGTGGATCTAGAAGAGAATAAGAGAAAGCATGCAGTCTTTCATCTGCTGGGATCCACAAACTGCCTTCCTTCTGCAGCAGGCACTGCTGGGGATCTCATGCCTGTGGTTGCTCCATGGTGAAGGCAGCAAAGTCCTGAGAAGGACTTCAGGCAACCTCTTCCCAACTCATGTTTTGTGTGGATCAGATTGAAATAGTAAGATCTCTAGAAGTCTTTCCTTAGAAGAAATGTAACTGTTTAGAGCTTGTATATGTGAAGGCTGAAAGATTGGAAGGTAAGGAAATGAAGAATCTGCATTTGTAATAAGCCATGCAAATCTTTTCCAAAGGAACTTCTATTTTGGATAACCTTTTAGATATTGAAAACGTAACCAGAATATAGCATATCTTAAAATAAAGCGTATTGTAGTAGAATATGTTAACTGCAGTTCAAGTGTCAACTTTTTATAAACTCTGAGAATCTTTCACTGCACTGGTGATCGTACTGGTGAAAATGACTGATAAGAATACTTGCTTTATTGGAGCCCTCTAGTGGGCAAAATTATTTTCATACTGTTTTAATTTGAAATGCAATAAATGGTGTTGTTCTGACTCTTCTGTTTTTGCATGTTCTGAATGCATTAAGTAATTTTTCCCATCAGGGTGGATCACATAATCCCACAAAAGTAAAAAGGTGTCTTGATAGTTTTCTCTCTACTCAGGTAACCTTGCTCTACTGTGTTTAAGTGTAGCATTTTATCTTTTACCCTGGAACCACAGGGATGCTGCAGTGATGGGTCATATTTTAGAGATCTATCAGCTTTCCTTATGGATTCATTGCTATGGAGGATTGCACTGTGTGAATACAAGTGATGTCATCTATGATTTACAGTGTTGTGACCAGATTTTCTAACACCTCTTTTCTTTCAGGCTACCTTCAGGAAGCTTACTTATGGACCAAGCAAGTATTGACAATCATGGAAAAGTCAGTAGTCCTGCTGCAGGAGGTCACAGATGGCTCCCTCTATGAAGGGGTGGCTTATGGCAGCTACACAACCAGGTCACTCTTTCAGTACATGTTTCTTGTCCAACGGCACTTTGATATCAATCACTTCAACCACCCCTGGCTCAAGCAGCACTTTGCATTTATGTACAGGACTGTCCTGCCAGGTAGGTCTTTTGGACCAATGAGAATTCATCTTCCAGTTCTTGAAAAAATTTTATACTTGAAGTGGGCCATTTTCAAGTAACCTTGACATTTGAAATGACCTTCTTCTCTCACTTCTACTTTTATCATCCATGGAAACAATGATATTATTGTTTCTAACTGCTTATTAAACGCTGTTGTTTATTAAAATTTTTTTTAGAACCAGGTAGAAAACAAGAATGTCACTTGAGAGAAAAAGTAGTGCTTTAGAAATTGATTTCTGGTTTTCAGAGTTTGACATAGATCTGGTTCTGGGGCTTTCTGTTTGATAGATAATATTCATTGAGATTCTTACTGATTTTTTTTTCTTTGCCAAAAGGAAAAGCAATCACACAAAAATATTAGATTAAATGAACAGCAAATCATGAATCCAAGGTGAAAGTATCAAGGATGTGCAGAGAAGTTTTGCGTAGGATCATAGAATCCTTAGAGTTGGAAGGGATCTTTAAATGTCATCTAGTTCAGCTCCCCAGCAATGAACAGGGACAACTACAACTAAGTCAGGTTGCTCAGAGCCTGGTTCGGACTGACCTTGAATGTCTCCAGAGATAGAACATCTACCACCTCTCTGGATAATCTGTTCCAGATTATCTACCCTCACTGTAAAAGACTTTTTTCTTGTATCCAGCCTAAATGTATCCTTTTTTATTTTGAAATCATTTCCCCTTGTCCTATCCCGAGCGACCCTGCTAAAGGTCTGTCCCCTTCTTTCCTGTAGGTCTCCTTTATTTACTGAAAGGCCCACAGTTTCTCACAATATGTTGAAATCCACTTTTATAACCTTTTTTTTCTTCCAAAATCTTTTTCATACAGAAAATGTAATTGACTCAATTGGTGGGTTTCTCAGATCAGTCCGAGGTGTATGAACTATTTTCTTTTGTCAGTGTGAGAATTAAACAGAAATACTGGGCACCTCTGGTGGGTCAATTTTGCAGACTGTTTCTGTTTTCATGCTAAATCTCTCCATTGTCACACAGTGTGTTCAGCATCTCTGATAGGAAATCCTAATTTTGACTAAAAGATGGAGATCTATAAATATGCAAACGGTATAATCTAATAAATATTCCCAGCTACTTGTAACTTTCAGATAAGATGCAGTTTCAGGTAGCGTTGAAAGTTCTCAGTGATGATTTTGTGCTGCTTATTCATAGGACAATTCATTGGGAGCTTATATTGTTTAAACTTCTCTTTGAAAAGGTAGTGTGATAACTTAATGTGTATTAAAAATTAGCTCCGTGTATGAGGGCAGTGATTGCTGCTTTAGCATGCCAGCACAAATGTGTAAGGGACTGCACTGAATCCAGGCTGTACTATGTACTGGGGAGAGCAAAGGAAACTCATTTTAATTATTTCAGGACGAAGGCTGGGTTGGAGTTTTTGGTTTGGTTTGTTTATTTTTTTCTTGAGAGGACCTTTCTTTTGTTGCTTTGGAGAGTTTGGATTGACATAGGAGTGAAAGTTGCAAGATCTGAGTGAGTGGATGGGACATTGCCTTTTATATTTTTGCTGCACTTTGACTGGTTGTTGCCTATAGCCAAAGAAGAAAAGTGACTGTTCAAGTTATCTACAGCAGAAGCAAACAGCTCCTGTGTAACTTATGGCTCATTTATGAGTATAAACATCATAAAAGTCAGCTTCTGTTTGTGTCTGTTTGTACCGCTTGGCTTCATCTTCATGCTCTACAAACATATCTGTGTTTATTTGTTCTTTTTCACATTCCTTTTAACTTTTTCCCAAGGCTTTCAGAGGACTGTGGCCATTGCAGACTCCAACTACAACTGGTTCTACGGGCCAGAGAGCCAGCTGGTGTTTCTCGACAAATTCGTCATGCGCAATGGCAGCGGGAACTGGTTGGCAGACCAGATCAGGAGGAACCGGGTGGTGGAGGGCCCGGGGACTCCATCCAAAGGGCAGAGGTGGTGCACCCTCCACACTGAATTTCTCTGGTATGAAAGGAAATGAGTGGGCTCAAAAAGGACTGGATGGCTGCTTGCCATTTGTGATGAGATGTTATTTTTAGGTTTGTTCTGCAGAGGCAGAGATTATGCTATGCTGGCCGTGTGTAGGACAGAGTTTTTAGGCTCAGAAGAACTTCTTAACTTAGCATTAGAGGTTCAGTGTGCGTTGCTACAGATTACACCTTAGTCTTATCCTGTGTGTGCTTTTGAGTTTTCCTCCCATTGTCTGTTGCAGTTATAAAAGGAAACATCCCTGCATATATTCTTTGGTTTATCTGGTCTGTTCTGATGTTTAATCCTGTTATGTTTTTTAGTGATTAATTAGGTAGATATTTAAAGTGTAGTTGTGTTTTAAAAACTCTAAGTCCTAATATAAACGTTCTCTGAAAAGCTGAAGTAATGTAAAAGATAGTGTTATTATTAGTTGTGTGACCATACTAATTTGCAGGCCAAATTTAGAAAAAAAAATGTGATAAATGACTAGATCCATATCTTCCATGTTACTTGCACCTCTTCTAACTTCTGTGTCAGTCTACAGAAGGTAAGAAGTATGATCCAGGGTGTACATACAAATGTACATGTAAATTCCCTCAGTTTGTAGAAAAAACACATTTCTGAGGAGTCAATATAGCTCTATTTCTCTCTCTTGGAAGAGAAATATTATTGAATGTGTTGGTTTGTGTTTATGTTACAGATATTAAAATTTTTTTCTAGGCTCATAGCACACTTCAGCTTGTTATTTGCAAAATAGAGAATTTTTCCTTTATGACTGCTGTCATACATCTTCTTTTCTTCTTTGTCCATGGAAATCTTGGAAATTTGTACTTACAATTTCTTCCCGATGCTAAAGGAAAGGACATTTTTTAAGAACATGTGGGTCAAAACAAAAAAGACAAAAAACAAAACACACACACATATACACACACACACAAAAAGCCCACACTAAAAAAGCTCTGAATATCCCAACAGCTACCTTTTCCTTGTGCTGCAGTGTTGCTCCTTTGATGAGCACATCCACTTGCATTGGAGTCTTAGGAAAAAATGTCTGCTTTTAGGAGAATCTCCATCAAAGAACACTAGCTACAGAATAAAGACCTGAACTCTACAGTGAAGCCTTTGCCAGACATGAGCTGAGGTTGGCTAAAAGCTTGATGGGGCTCCTCGTTAGCTGCAGAGAATAATTCTGATGAGAGACCATCTAGTAAAAATACTATTGAGTTGAATAATGGTTTTGCTTACTTAAAAATAATATTGGGCTTTGTTTCACATACTTTTTGGGGGTGAGTTATTTTAATTTCTGTGAATCAAACAAAAAAAAAATTATAGGCATTATAATAACAAATTATAATGCCTATAATTTTTTTTAGGAATGAAGACCTCCTTTTAAACCAGATATCTTATGTCTTGCAATTTATACAAAAAAGCTGTAAATTTCTTTTTCAGCATGGAAAAGGAAACTAATATAGTGATGTAAATTAAATTATATAAATCATATAAATGTATCATCTAAAATGCTTTTTCATTAATTTTTTAATTAATTCCCAATTCTTTTGGAGGCTACAGACTTCCTATGATCATCAGTTTGGGTGAAACAGATACTCTTTTTGACTCTTTTGGTTAGGTAGCAAGCAAATAGATGCAAATGCTGATGTCCAATGCAAAACAGTGCCTACAACCTGTTCCTAATGTGCCTTTTAAAGTATTTATGTTGCAGTCAGTAGCTTTATGATACAAAACAAAATGTGGCTTGTTTGAGAGAAGTTCACCATACTCTTATTTTTGGACTGCAAAAGGATTACTTGTAAGTGTGGAGTAGATACTTTCAGTTATTATTCTATAAAAAGCATACAGCGTATGCTTTTGACTCCTTCAAATTTACTTAGGGATTAGTAGCATAAATATCATTACAACTATAGGCTTTTTTTGCTCAGGAAAGACATTGGTGGGCTTTATATTGTTAGGTTGTTCTTTGATACAAGTAATGAATTGTTTTTTGAATTTTGTGTAGGTGTTGATAGTGAAATTAGTCAAGTGATTTTTAAACTATTTCCCTCATCATTTTGGCAGGTATGATGCAAGTTTGCGCTCCATCCCTCCGCCAGACTTTGGGGTTCCAAAGCTGCATTACTTTGAGGACTGGGGAGTGGTAACCTACGGAAGTGCTTTGCCAGCTGAAATCAACAGGCCTTTCCTTTCCTTCAAGTCAGGAAAGCTGGGAGGACGTGCAATATATGATATTGTTCATAAGAACAAGTACAAAGAGTGGATCAAGGGATGGAGGAACTTTAACGCTGGCCATGAACACCCAGACCAGAACTCCTTTACTTTTGCTCCTAATGGCGTACCTTTCATTACAGAAGCTCTGTATGGGCCAAAATATACTTTTTTTAATAATGTATTGATGTTTTCTCCTGCTGTGTCCAAGAGCTGCTTCTCCCCATGGGAAGGGCAGGTTACAGAGGACTGTTCTTCGAAATGGCTTAAATATAAACATGATTTGGCTGGTGACTGTCAGGGACGAGTGGTTGCTGCCATGGAGAGAAGCGGGGTGGTTTTTATCAGGGGAGAAGGAGTGGGGGCATACAATCCTAAACTGAAGCTGAGAAAATTGCAAAGAAACCTCATACTTCTTCATCCTCAACTTTTGTTGCTGGTGGACCAAATCCACCTAGAAGATGACAGCCCTCTGGAAGCAGCAACCAGTTTCTTCCACAATGTGGATGTGCCTTTTGAAGAAACAGTTGTTGATGAGATTCATGGGGCATTCATTAGACATCGTGATGGAATATATAAGATGTACTGGATGGATGACACTGGCCACAGCGAGAAAGCTACCATTGCCTCAAGAATGTATCCCCGGGGCTACCCTTATAATGGAACGAACTATGTGAATGTAACGACCCTCCTGCGGCACCCCATCACCAGAGCCATTTACTTGTTCATTGGGCCCTCCATCGATGTGCAAAGCTTCACTGTCCGTGCAGACTCTCGGCAGCTGGATGTTTTTGTCACCACCAGTGAGCACTCCTATGCAGTTTACCTCTGGACAGTGGAGGATGGGCCTCGTTCTGCCTTTGCACAGGTTACTGTAGGCCGTCAGAAAATTGTCTTTGACCGAACGTCTGCCATTAGGAACTTTGCAGTGCCAGAAGTGAAGGACTACATTGGGATCGTGGAGAGGAACCTGCAGCATTTTAAGCCTGTTTTCCAGCAGCTTGAAAAGCAGATCTTGTCTCGTGTACGAAACACAGCTAGCTTTAGAAAGACTGCTGAACGCTTACTGAGGTTTTCAGATAAGAGACAGACGGAGGAGGCCATTGATAGAATATTTGCAATCTCACAGAGGCAGCAGCAGCAGCGTGGAAGAGCAAAGAAAAATAGAAAAGTATCCAAAGGTTACAAATTTGTTGATGCTGTTCCTGACATTTTTGCACAAATTGAGGTAAATGAAAGAAAAGTGCGACAGAAGGCACAGACTCAAGCACAAAAAGAGTTGCCTGTTGATGAAGATGAGGAAATGAAAGATCTTCTGGATTTTGCAGATATTACTTATGTGAAGCACAAAACTGGAGTTTCAATCAAGGGCCGATCAGGGCTGGCACAGTTGGTGGCAACCACTCGAAGTAGTGCCCCATCAATATCAGCTTCTTATACTCGCCTCTTTCTAATTCTCAACATTGCTATTTTTTTTGTCATGTTAGCAATGCAGCTCACATACTTTCAGAAGGCCAAGAGACTGCATGGCCAAAGATGTCTGTATGCAGTACTTTTAATAGATAGCTGTATATTATTGTGGCTGTATTCTTCCTGTTCTCAGTCACAATGTTAGCAGAAGACCTCTACTAGTTGACCAGTTTATGGTCATATATGTCTATGCAAAAGCATTAACCCTAATAGGGCCAAAGTTTATGTTCTTTTCTTTCTGAAACATTCCAAAAACAGCTGGGGAAATATTGGTTTCAGACTATAAAGGATTGACAAATCAGGCAGGCAATGAATTTCTCAGAAAACTAAGTACTTAGTAAGTACTCCTCCTTTGAGTTTTGAGTTGGGCTTCACATCTGAAGGAACATTATGCTTTCTTCTTCAGAGTTCGGTAATGCAAAGCTGTAATTAATTAATTTTTTGGTGAGAAGAGCCCTCTTAAAGCATATGTTTTTAAGGGCTTGGTTTTTTTTAATACGGAATTGGATTTACGTTTGGTGACTTTTCATTTCCAGGCTGCTGTGAATGTTTGTGGACATTCTCTTAAGGAAAAGTTATTCACTCACAAGTATGCAGAGCAGATCTTTGCAGCAGATGCCGTTTCTCTCTGCCAAACCAAAGAATATTTAATTGTGGGACACTCCTGTATAATTATTTCAGACACTTCCATCATGTCATCTCTTCCATGCTTTACAGTCTGGCACGGCTGGAGGTGGCAATCCTGTCAGTACCTACCAGTGAGCATCACAATGTTTAGTAGGCAGTGACAGAAGGAGGAGGATAAGGAGCTGATTCAAAGTACAAAGGAAGACAATTCTCAGGAAAAAACAACAACAACAAAATAAACTTTTTTCAGTCAAGAGTAGACTACGGAAAGATGAATGCTGTGGAGTCTGTTCTCAATTTTTCAAGACAGGGTTTCATGAAAGTTTTCTATTGTTTGAAGTGCATCTTAGTAGAGAAATAATGTTCTTCTACGTGCACTTGTAAAAATACAAAAGCCAAAGCAATCCTGTGGTAACCTCAACAATTGCCAGTAGGGAAAAAGAGGTATTACGGAAGTAGTGTCTTTTTTTTCTTTTCACATGGCTAGAAGCAGAGGACAGTTAAAATAATGTGAACAATCTGTTCTCTATAAAGCACCAGGAAGGGTTCTGCAAGCTCTTGGTGGCTCCTTGATCAGTTATCTGGGGATTAGTGGTAAATGGAGTCATGTGGTTTACAGCAAAAATAAGTTTGACATCTCCGCATATATCCCCTTCTGTTCATTAAACTGATTTCAAGAAATCATAGCTATTTGAGAGAATGGAAAATCTATGGAATTGGGGCATATCTGTATGTCTTTATGGGAAAATAATTTTTCCAGTACATTTGTTAAATAAAAATACTATTTTCTCTGCGGAAAACAATGTTTCTCTTTGATTAGAATATTTTTCCTATTAATTACGGTAATTATGTTCATCAGCTCTTTGTTCAAACCATAAAACTTTGTTTCCTTTTCTTTACACCCATTTAGGTATGTTATCTACATTGCTATTTTTAAGCCTTCTGGAGATTATGCACTGAAATATACTGAGCTTTTCTTGCCTAAACATTTTTAGTGGACAGATCAGTATATTTTCATTAGGTTTCAGATACTGAGCCGTATCTGCACTGTGTTCACATACAGAAGCTCTGCTACAATCTTTGATGCTTGGATATAGCCGATAAGATTTGACATGTTTAGTCTAGGCAAAGGAAGCTGATTGGTTGCATAATGTTACTTACAGTGTAAGTATGTCTAGATTGTGAGAAGCTGTGTATCACTACACATTTCCTTTCTGTCTTGGCACAGGGATAACAGGAAGGTATGAAGAAACAGCTGTTGGATTTTGGTTTTTTTTTTTTTAGTATTAGATACTTGTGTATCCTTGTCCTCTTTGGAGATTGTTGAACCTTTAGAAAAATGAAGAGCTGTGATGACTGTGAGCCTTTACTAGACTAATGTAATCAGTGGCATTTATACAAATCTTTCACTGCAATTGACAGTTGTGTATGTTTTCCCTCTGTCAGGTCACCATTGCTTTGTTGGACAGTCAGCCACAGAAAGGTAAACTCTCATCACTCTAGTCCAAAAAGCTTTTGAGAAGTACCTGCATTTCTTTGCTAGCTGTGTACAGTGTGCCATCCAAACTCTAGTACAGGATTAGTATGTGTGTCCAATGAAACTGCAGAATTATGGAAAGTAAGATATGGTCATGGACATTAGTCTTGTTTACATGATGCCTCTCTGCATTGTTGTAGCAATGTGAAGTTGAAAAGGTGGCTACAAGAGATCCCTGTGCTCAGAGCCAGGTCTTAAAGCAGCTTGTAAAGAAAACCAGCATTTAAATGTGGTGTGAGTGTACCTGCAATGATAGGGTGAAGGGAAATGAAAATAATCTCATGTACTTCTTTACTTTTTTCTACACTGTTGCCTTTTAGAAGTCCTTTTTTTGTTGTTTTTGTTTCTTGTTTGTTTAAGTTTTGTTTCAATTTCTTGCTTCCAATCTTCTTCCCCTTGTTCTTTCTCTCATTCCTTAGCAAAGCTTATCATAGAATCACAGTCACAGAATTGTAGGGGTTGGAAGGACCTCCAGAGATCTTTGAGTCCAATGCCCCTGCAAGCAGGTCCCCTACAGCAGGCTGCACAGGTAGGCGTCCAGGCAGGTCTTGAATATCTCCAGAGAAGGAGAATCCGCAATCACCCTGGGCAGCCTGTTCCAGTGCTCTGTCACCCTTACACTGAAGAATTTCTTTCGCATATTGGTGCAGAACTTCCTATGCTCAAGTTTACAGCCATTTCCCTTTGTCCTGTCCCCACAGACCTCTGAGAATAAGTTGGCCATGTCCCTTTGACTCCCACACTTAAGATAAATATAAATATAATCATTAATAAGATCACCTCTGAGTCTTCTTTTCTCAAGGCTGAACAGACCCAGTTCACTCAGCCTTTCCTCATAGAGGAGATGCTCAAGCCCTTTATCATCTTTGTGGCCCTCCATTGGACTCTCTCCAGGAGATCCCTGTCTTTTTATACTGGGGAGTCCAGAACTGGATACAATACTCCAGGTGAGGCCTGACCAGGGCAGAGTAGAGGGGGAAGATCACCTCCTTGACCTGCTGGCTATACTCCTTTTAATGCACCCCATTGGCTGTCCTGGCTGCCAGAGCACACTGCTGGGTCATGGCCTACCTGTCATCCACCAGGGCCCCCAGGTCCTTCTTTGCAGAGCATCACACCAGCAGGTTATGTCCCCTCATCTTTTCCAACAGAATCTTAAGCAAGTGGAGCAAAGAGCAAACATATCCTTGATGTCCGAAATTAGCAGCTTGGACCATGGGCCAAAAGTGTCTGTGTTACAAGCCAGGAAGAAATAATCAAGCCTTCAGTTGGCAACACCCCCTGAAAAATCTGCCCAGGCTTTCCTAGGAAGTGTAGTGAGGAAGAGCAAGAACATAGCATCAGCCCAGCTAGCTCTAGTTAGTGGCTGGTTGGAGTCCTTAATGTCTGTTGGCATAAGAGAGGATACTGTCCTTGCCTTTGGGTCATTAGTCCCAAATAAAAAAAAAACAGCAATCACAGTACCATGTGTGTTCATGGCAGAGGCACTCAGCACCAGTTTTATCTCATCTGGGTATACTGAACCGCAAAATGTCATTGTATGATATCCATTAACAAAGTTATCTTTAGCCTTCTATTTAAAATGGAGTCACCCTACAAAGTGTTTCTGGTGTTCGCCTCTGATCCTATTCTTATTCTGCCTCTTTCTGCTTTTTGAAAATGTTCATGTTCTGCATCTCTGGCCACAGGAAAATATGGCTGTTCTACAATTGACTTCTCTCAACTTCTGTTCAGAACTTCATTTTTTGTCATGCAAATTTGTTTCAGGGCTGCAGTCTAAATTAAGCTGAACTTAGTTCAGTGTATTCTGAGCAGAGTCATTGGGAATTCAGCTCACTGGTAGCTGTGTGAATGTTTGAAGGTGGAATCTGGTTCTTAGATTTGTAAATGATTTTTGAGATTATCTAAAAACTGGATGTGTATGTTATATACATCATTGTGACTGAGGGAAGCCAAGAGAATGGAGCGCATTACCTCATTTCTTAAATCTTTGAAGATTAAAGTTGATTCTGAAGTATTGTATGTCTGAAATGTATCAAATTCTTCTGTTACCTACGTATTTTCCAGTGATTAATTTTTTTCTTAGTTTCTGAAAGTGTATATTGTCTGGAAAATAGATTTTTGTACCAGGCCATTACAAGCATATTTATTGGGGCTGTGAAAATCTTACTTCTGATCAAATACACTTTTATCCAACTTTAATCCTTTTGGTCTGGCTACTCTGTTATAATTCAGAAGGAGAACTTGAAGCTATTACGTCAGACGCAGCTAATAGAGGCCAGATTTTATTTTCTGTCCTTTCTTTGTTGACTCCAGGAGAACTGCAGCAGGAGGCCTCTGTGATCCAGTGCTGGATGTATCGATATGGTCCTCAGCACTCAACCTGTTTTCTAAACAAGATCAGCCTTGAAACAAAGCACTTCAAAGAATATAAAACTTAACATCAGTTTTTCTCCTGATAATAATTAATGAAGAGTGACTAATTTAACTTCATACTTGACTGGTTTGCTACTCTAATAAACAGCAAAACAATTAATTTCATGAGAATTCAGATTTCATCTTCAGTTTTCAATGAAACTGAACATAACTGCAGTAGCCATGAGATAAGGAGTATGTGAATCCATACGGACAAGACCATATCCTCCCTGCTTTAATTCACATTAACAAAAGTATGAAGGAAACAATATAAATCAACCAGGTTCTGTAGTAATGGAATTATGCAGCTAATTTCTGTAGGTGTGATCATTCAAATCTCCAAAAGGCAGAAAAAAAGCAGGGGGAGATGCTGTTGTCAGGCATATATCCATGCTCTCTACAAGAATGCCTGCACCAAATACTGGAATTATTGTGGGAATCCTATTTATACTGACAAACAAACATCTCTTTGGCCTTGGTGCTGAGAAAGCTGTATTTTTCTCAACTGTTCTCAGGTGAGTTCTAACTCCTTTTGGTGAAAGGTGACTTCAAACCTCTTCAGCTCATTGTCAAAAGCTCATTGGCTAACTCAGGCTTCCTGATGCATGGCCTTATCTATCTGGACTATAGATATCTCCCAGTCACAGAAGGAAAAGCACTGTGGGGTCTCTAAGGAATATAGCCATGAAGAATGGTCTGTCACCACCACCTGGTTGGCTGGTAGCCTGCTGTGTCTGCTTGTGAGAGACCCTAAGGAAAGACATTGGTCCAGCAGGGTTTCTGTGACTCATCACAGTGGTGACAGTCTACACTCACCTTCCCTCTCTAAAAACCTCTTTAACAGGTGTGCAAGCAGCAGTGTATTTATATCTGTGTGCATAGCATATGGGCAGTAAGGTTGGCACCTGTGGCATGCGTCTACCCTACTATGTATGAATTGTATCACATTCAGTTATTTGACAGGAAAGAGCCCAGTACAGCTGTACTCTAAGATAGATAGCATGTCCCACCCCAGTAGTAAAGTTGGGCATTGCCACCTTAGCAGAGGCCACTTACTTTTTTCTTCATATATCTATTGTAGTCAGTGAACTGTGGCATGACCATATGACTCTGTGAAGACAGAAGTTCCCAAACCACAATGATTTCACTGGTTTCACTCCTGCCTGATCCTGGAACAATAGAGAGGAAGACTGCCCCTGCTCTGACCACACAGCCAAATCATCTTGAATTCTGTTGTCGAGTTGGCTGTAGGGGAATGACCTTCACCTTTCATGCTCCCTTGAAGGTGCACACTTCCCTTAAATGCCTGTCTCCTGTGACAGTGTAAAAGTTCTCCCAGCAGATGGCATTGCCAACTGAAAAAGCCGCAATTAAGAGCATTACTTTGGTTCAAGTGCTTAATGAAAAATGTTAAAGTCGGAACAAAGCTTTTTGCTGAAGAGGTCTAAAAGGACCTGCAGCTGCTCTTTCCCCCTACACTCCCCCCCAAGCTCTCTGTCCCACCAACAGAGATGTGTTTACTAAATGAGTTGTGATTCATCCCTCCTACATTGCATCAGCCTCTTCATTTTTGCTGTCCCTAAGGGAATCAGATCTGAAGCACTAAAACCAGATTATGTGGTAACAAGCCATGCTTGTTGCTGTGAGGACCAGAAAAACAATTACAAAAATTGTGACTTAGTTATTCTGAGGTCTTTGTAGTTCAGAGAACCAAAATGGAGCAAAAAAAAAATATATGCAAGAATAGGGTACGCTGCAGTCAAACAAAAGTCCATGTCAAGTAAGGAAGTCTTGCACCATGTTTACTCCTGCCTCCTGATGAAAGTCATTCAGCTATGTTTTTCAGAGCCTGCTCTCTGATTCTTCCCTAGAAAGGAAAACACAAATCTTCTACAGAATTACAGTTTCTCAGATGTGAATTCTCCCATGATTGTCGCCTTCATGATGTCTTATATGCATATGCCTCTGGTAAGCTCTTCTTGGCAGAAATGTGAATGAAACCTCCATTCCAAGGAAAGCAAGGAATGGATCTATTGTTGATGACAGGGATTTTATCCATATTCCAAGATTTGTATCTCCTATTTCTTTCTTATATTAAGTCCTAATCAGTTCTAAAACAAATGTTAATGAAGCTGAGGTTCAGTTGCTGGCTCATGATTTGCCAGAGCTTTCTAGCAGTTTCTTCCATATGAATAGCTGGTTTGCTAGTAGTCTGAACTTATTAAGAAATGACTTGCTTCTCTTAAAAAGAAGGTCAAATGTTCTCTTTATGGGAACAGAGGTGGTTGTTCCTCTGTGTATTCTAAAGACCAGATGAGTCTGTTAAACACTTGTTTCCTGCCTTATGAAAGATATGTAACAATTTCTCAACCCAAAATGTAAAATGCATCTTGCTTTTCAGCTGAGTGGAAAACTACCTCTTCATCCAAAAAACAGCTGTTTACACTAAGCCAATAATAATTTTCTCATGGTTAATTCACAGCCCTGCATTCCACATGTCATTCAAAAGTGATATTCTTTAAGATTTGCTCAGTATTCACTCTAGAAAATACTATAAATTTCCCAGAACTCCCCTGTTGCTGGGATGTAGATTTATTTATGTGCTTATGCTTCTAGACCATGAGGTTCAAGTCTGCTTAGAATGGAGATGCTACTGGGGTGAAGCAATCACAGAAAAACGAACAAACAAGCAACAACAACAAAAAAAAAAAACTGGTCTAATCATTGCATTTCTTTCTTTTTCTTTTTTATCTCCTTTAGCCAGGGATTGCTGCATATGTTCAGGAGTGGACACTTTTTTTCCAGAGTTCAAAAAAAGTTGAAATGTCTCCTGATGTACCAGAAAACGGACTGTATTTCCCTTAGGAGCAAAGCCACTCATCTGTCTACAAAGTTGTCTACTTTGGCCAAAGATCTATTAATATCCAAATCCACTTTAAGTGGAGCGCAGTCACCTCTCTTCTTTCCAAAACCAAAAGATTGAAAGACTTGATTCCAATTGTCTCTGATGTATGCACATAGCAATCTTGAACAAATGTATGGCTACAGGCCTCATCACCTGTACCATTTCTTTTATACTTGCAACTTCTCATGGCTGCAAGCCATTTTAGAAATTTACAGATCACACACATCCACAGACTTTCCCTTGTAGATTGTGCCTGAAATTCAGATCTGTGCAGAGAGACAGAATTGGTGCAATTTTAAATTTTTTAGTTCTGTGTTGAATCCACAGGTCTGAAATAGTTGAACAGTAAGTTGTCCTATAGACCAAGAGGAATTCAGTTTCTTTTTTTCATTCATAACCTTCTCACTAGATTTCATGCACTGATTTCTGAACCTACCAGCATAACTAAGATAGACGGTACATGTGGGAAGCTTTGAAAGGGATAAGGTCTCAGCTCTTACACTGCTTTCCTGTTAGAAAAATTTCTCCTTAGGTATCAAAATTCAGACAGCTAAGGAGTCCAAGTTGGGAAGCTGTAAAGAGTGAAAAAAATCCCCACTGTCTCAATTAGATAAAATGGTTAATTTGTTCAAGCTTTAAAAAGTGAAAAAGAATTAATGGAGTGAAAAGGAACAGAAGATATTTTAGCATATAAACAGAAGTAGCATATTAAAAGATAGCATTGGACACAGACATGGGAGGATAGCGTGAAATCTAAGCTATTTGACAATCAAGACAGCAAGACATGGTGTCATAATGTGAAGACAGCCACATTCTTCTGCATTCCCATATATTAAAAAAAAAAAAAAGTATAGAAGCCATTACACCAGCTTTCTCTTGCTGTTATTCCTTGCTGCTTTTCACACCAACAGTAGTGGGCTTCGTGTAACCAAATGGCCTATAGCTGTCAGAGGGCTTTACTGCTCAACCTACATACAACTACAGTCTATATGTGCTGTAAGGAAGTCTGCATGGCTCTTTAAGCACTGGCTGTGATCTGTGGCATATTTGCAGAGCTTATAAGAAAATATGTGATATTTTCATAGGATTAGAAAGATATAAGTTGTCAGGTTTCATGAAGAAATCAAGAAGTGCTGGTGAGGCGGATAATAGAATTAATTCATCTGTAGTCAGGTAATTCACCCTGAGCAGCCAATTAGTAACTTCCAAGAAAGCAAAGCTCAGTCTTTATCCTCTAGTGTGTAAAATGATATGGCATTAAAACTTCTTTTGCAATTATGAAAACATTAAATCCAAAACATCTCTGTAGTGTCATACTGAGGACCAGATCCAACCTGCAGAGCCTCCTTCAGAGCTGTGCTTTTGATGTCCTGGTTCCTTTCTACCCACTAAAACTGGTTTTCATTCTAAACCTAGTAAATGTAATGTCTTAAAATACCATAATAATGTATCCCAATACTTGTAAGCTGTACATGCACAGCCACAGTGCTACTTCTCCACCTGCTGCTCTGCTAAGTATTAGTGCTACTAATGATTTACGTGGTGCTACTGGGATGTGTGACACTTCACAAACATGTGGAGCTGGTTCAATCATAAAGCCAGAATAACTTCCTTCGTTTCACACACTGAGGTAATGGGCCTCCAGGGGAGGTCTGTCCACCTGGAGGGGAGGTGTGGGTCTGTTGCAGACAAAACTGCCACTAGTAAAGCTTTAAAGAGACAAAAAGCATTGCAAGAATTTTCCTAGGGCAGAAAGACTATTCTGTCTCTCTTTCTTAATTGGACACTGAAAATACAGCTTGAAACTCTTTCACTTGAAGAAATGAGTCCAGTTGTTATAAAAATAAAACCCATTGGCAGCACTGTAGAGCTCCAGCTCCGTTCTGCCCATGGCTTTTGGGTTAATAAAGTGAAGATTAATTTGAGCTTGATAAGACTAATGACAAACTTAAAACACAATGAACTTTCATAGAAACAGCTAGAAAAAGAATGGTTGCAAAAAATGATGTAACATAAAACAAGATCCTCTCAATATTTACTGACAAATCCTGCAGTGAACATGCACACATGTGGTGCATTCAAGAACAGTTTCACACATTTGGTATAACAGCATAACTAGTTGGACTACAGCTATTTCCTCCCAAAAAGTATGCAAGATTCACTCAACTGTAAAAGAAGGGATATAATTTAAAACATTAAAGAGAAACTTCTTGAAACTTTGAACAAGTTGTTTTGAGGTGATTTTTTCATTTCAGTAAAGCATACTTCAAAATAAAAGAATATTTCAAATAACAAAATCACCTTTTTTTCTTTTTTTTTTTTTTTAAACTTCTCTCTGTTTTCACCATGGCATTGTTTTTATCCCACTTGGTAGGCACAAAATTTAATGCGAATAAATGCAAAAGCACCCATTAAATTGGAATTCTGAGTTCTTTAATAGAGAACTGTTTTTCTGAACACTTCCAGTTAATGCTTTGCAACTATTGTGGAGACAGAAGTGTTAATTCAATGAGCAGGAAATAGCTGCCCTGAGAGAACAATGTACAAAGGTGAATAGGAAGCTAACAGCAGCACAGCATGGCCTTGCAGCTCTGCAATTCCTCTGCCTTTCCATCTCCAGACTCCTAATTCTTCAAGGCTGCCCAATGTACTTCTCTGGCAGGACCACTGCTGCCCCTCAGCCTGACTCATGGCACAAGCATTCCCCTCCTTCCAGTCAGGGTGGTCTCTTCTCCTTCACCCACATCTCTGTAGTATTTACTGAAAATGTGTTTTCTCAGAGGGGAGGATTAATCCTTTTTCACAGAGAGCTTCCTTCCCTTTTTAGATGAAGCTTTTTCCTGAAATCATATATTTTATTACAGAGAAATAAAAGAATGCTAAAAGTAGTCTCAAGTGAATCACAGAATCATAGAAGTGTAGGGGTTGGAGAATCGTAGGGGACCTCAAGATCATCAAGTTCAACCTGTTAAAGCAGGTTCTGTAGAGTAAGTTGCAGAGGAAAGCATCCAGGTGGGTCTTGAATATCTTCAGGGAAGGAGTCTCTACAACCTCTCTGGGCATCCTGTTCCAGTGCTCTGTCACCCTCACAGTGAAGTTTTTCTTCATACTTGTGTGGAATTTCCTGTGTTCTAGTTTGTGCCCATTGGTCCTTGTTTTGTCACTGGACTCCATTGAAAAGAACCTGGCCCCATCCACCTGACTAATGCTCTTTAGATATTTATAAGCATTGATAAAATCTCCCCTCAGTTGTCTCTTCTCCAGGCTGGACAGCTCCAGGTCTCTCAGCTATTCCTTACAAGAGAGATGTTCCAGGCCCTTTATCATCTTTGCGGCCCTCCCCTGGACTCTGTCCAGAAGTTCCCTGACTTTTTTGAACTGAGGAGTCCAGAACTGGACAAAGTGCTCCAGATGTGGCCCGATCAGGGCAGAGTAGAAGGGGAGGATCACTTCCCTTGACATGCTGGCCACGCTCTTTTTAATGCACCTCAGTGAAGTTGTGGGGTTCCTTGGCTGCTGTCTTTCCACTGTGTGGATATTATCTGCTCCTGGTCATAAGGATCCCTTGTTCAGCTGGTGGTTCTCAGACACAGCCTCTACTTTTTACTTTACAAAATTCTGTATAAGAGCTGATGAGAGGTACATTTTTGCTGGTAATCTTGTTCAGCTGGCCATCTGTCTGACTTAAATATGATTGTGATTTTGTTTTGCTGTGATCAGTGATTAAAGTGATTGCAGATGTGACTTGAGCACTAAAAGCATATAACTTTCAGAGCATGTAGAAGCAAATCCAGAGCTTGCACTAGTCTCTTTCATCCCAGCACCTCTCAACACTGGTCCAGACACAAAGAATTCTAGTTTCAAGATCCGATAAACATTGCCTCCAACTACAAGCAGTTACTAAATCACACATTATCTGTGTAGGGACAGACATTATTTCTCATAGTTTGTGTAGGGGATTTTTATCTTGAGTTTGAAAAATAGGGCAGTTCTTCAAATTGGAGAAAAAAAGAAAGAAGAACTTATTCTGTGTCATGCTTTCTGAAACTTTGAAACTTCCTCATCCCACTCCTCTTGTCTGGTAAGAGGTTGTGAAAAAACAGCCTGTTTTTTTTCCCCTAGAAGTTCGAATATTGATATTAATATAAATTGTAAAATGAAAATATCTACTTCTTGGCAAATAGGTAGAAATTATACTAAAGAATAAGAATAGTATATACATATATAAACCTGAAGGCAAATTAATCTGACTTGGTTCTAGTTGGATTTCAAAAAGCATATTTGACAGTTTGTCTTGCAGAATTTAAGAAAAAAGTTAAGAGAGAAAGTCCTTAGGGAGTTCTAAGTTTGCTGAAAATTGGAAAAAGTAGTGTATCTGTACTATGAACAATACTGCTTATATCTTTTAAGTGACCTGGAGGGGGATGAAAATCAAAACTGTTATATTTGCTAATTGTATGAATTTATTCTACATGGTTAAAAACAAACTGCTGATAAAAGAACTGTCGATATGTTTCACTAGACCAGAAAGCAAAATGACAGGTGCAGGCAAACTGGTGTTCAGGGTGAAATTCAGTCCTCTCTTCATACATAAACAGATAGACTCTGAGCTGAATGAAAATATTGCTTAGAACTTGTATTAAATTAAATCTCACTACAATATCAGCTCAGTGTTTCAAGCATGATAAAAAAAAAGAAAAAAAAAGAAAAAAGCCATTCAAATTCTAGAAACTGTTACAACAAAATAGAAAATAATATCATTACGGCACTGTAGAAAACTGACCTGGCTGCACCTCCAGTGTAAGTCTGGTAAACCCCGGCTTCATCCCCTCATGTCAAAACTGGTACTTGTATCCTGGAGAATGGTACAGGTGGCAATATGGGTTAAAAAGGTATGCAGCCCAGCAGACAAGGAACTCCCTAAATTGCCTGGTATAAGGGGTCAATGTACCATTGTTATCTACTTGGTACAAAGGCACAGATTCTTCCTGTTTTCTAGACCATCTAAAGGGCTATCCGTCAGTGAGCAGTAGCAGGCTTAACAATATCACTACATCTTGTTTCAATCCCTCCTTTTCTTTTGAAGATTGTAGCTAACATGCTATGACCTTTATTGTATCCACTTATTATAACTCCAGCAACAATCAGAACAACAATTGCAGCCCTGGATCATTAAAATTGCAATTATACATACAGCAATTTAAAAAACAAAAACAAAAACAAACAAACAAACAACAACAACAACAACAAAATGATTATCAATAAACAGTTTCTTCAATCAAGACCAATCAGGTAACCATGAGGTTAGCTTATCCCAGACTTCCTCAAAACCCCATGCAGTGTCATCAAGGTCATGGTCTAGCTTTTGTTAGCTCTTTACATACTGTGCAAAGAAATGGTACATAAATGGAAAGAAACGAAACAACCTTTTCAGCAAATCCAAGTCCATACTTATAAAAACTAGTTATTCCTTAGTTTTATGTTCCCTTTCAGGAGCCAACCACAATGGGAGCTTTAGTGGCTAGATGAAAAGAAACACCATCATGCACCAAGAGAATCCAACCAGAAAAAAAAAAACATACAATTTTCTGAAAAACAGGCCTCTATTTCCTTTTGAAGAAGGATATGCTTTTTCTATGTTAAGGGAAAGTAATATATGTGATAGCTTACTTAGATGGCCATGTATGTCACTAATCTGTAAAGAGCAAATGCCATACTAGCACCTTCAGCTAAGTCTTAAAGAAGTTACCTGTTCATCATGGGGCTCACCCGAATCTGTCATCATTTTATATACTCCATTTTATACTATTATTCTTTTCCTTCTTTTAAACATAACATGGGAATGGATACTGTCTATTTGCAGTCACAGAAATGTTGTAGCAAGAATAACAACCCAAAAAGCCCCATGCTACTTCATCACCTAGTTTTTGAGGACCATCTCTCAAACCATAAAAATAGAAGACTGGAAGGTTACAGCCACCGCCACATTACACCTGGTGAACTTTCTTGAAATAGTCTCTATGAAAATCTAGTTGGGCTGTGAGTGCACATCCTGGGGTTTGTGGTTAACCTATGTGCCATGATAATGCCCAGTAAGAAACAGTGCAGTATAGATAACAGCATTCAGATTCTATTCAGAATGAATTCATAGCACTGACACAACCAAATAGGTTGTTAGAAGGTTCCCAGTTCATGTGAGAGCAGATAAATTTGAACCAAAAATCCTGGGTAAACGGTTGTGGCAGAAAGATGACAGTGAGCACAACTGAAGGTGGTTTTCTCACATTTTGTTAATACTTTGAGTCTGATGCCTCATACAAAAGCTTCCCTGAGAAGCCTATGAAAATCAAGCCACTGCTAGTTATAGAGGACAAATATAAGCTATTTTCTTGGAGAAAAAGACATTTCAGTGCTATTTTGGTGCTGATCTCCACTGTGGTGAGTTTTTACTTGACTGTCACACAGTGCAGTGAGTTCATGCACTTCTGTGCTTTCCCCTAAGAAACTGCTTCAAAATCGCTAGCAGAAAGTGAAAGTGTTTCACTTTCACAAAAAGTGAAAGCTCTGTGAAAGTCTTTAAAAGCTGTGGGATTTGAGGAACTACTTTTCTTCTTTTCTTTTACTGGCTGTGACTGCACTGCCCTCAAAATACAGAGAGGCCAACGGAGCCTTCAGCAGAAAATGGAAAAACTGCACACAGCGATGAATTTTTGTATCCGCTACCAAAAGACTCTGGGTTACAGCATTGTGTCCCTGCTGACAATTGCCAGTGAGCAAATCTTTTCCTTCGTGGCCTTCAGGTGTCCCTGCAACTCTTGGAACACCCTGTATGGCTGTGTCTTCCTCCTAGTGCCAGCCCTCCTTCTCTTTCTGTTTGGCTACATGGTGAATGCAAGGACTTGGCTCCTGCTTACAGGCAGCTGCTCTCTAGAGAAGAAACACTGCTGTGGCTCTTGGGGAAAAGGCTGCTTCTACCTGAAAGTGCTGGCACCGGTGACAGTCAGCATCTTGGTGGCCCCCCTCACCTGGATTGCAGTGGCCCTGCTCAGTGCAACTTTCTACGAGTGCGCAGCCAGCGGGAGCAGCCTCATCAGGAACCAGGTGTGCACGGACATGGGCGAGCCTAAAGCATGCTGGGAGCTGCTGGAGAAAATACCCTGTGACGAGAACGTTGTCAAACAACTGCTGAATGAGAATTCAACTTCTAAAGGTGGACTTGTCAGCTTTCGAGCACAGTCTCAGGTAAGACCTCTATGCTCTGCTCTTCCCCCAAGGACTCCTGCCTTGCCTGCTTCACACACACTGGTACCTGCTAGCAAAAGCACATGGTTAGCAAAAATTCTTTGGTCAAAAAACACTAACACAGAAAGGCAACAAGTGACTATTTTGTGCTAATTTATCTTTTCAGTGTTTGCACAGTAATTTCTTGGCACTGGCAATGGCAAAGCATTTGTCAGTGCTGGGCAGTAGACCAGCCTAGATATCAGCACTTTCCTCTGCAGCTTTTCTTGTTCAGATTATGCCTGGTGCAAGTTTTTCTCTGTTACTCTTCCAAAGATCTCAGACTTATGTATGTATGCACTAGCTGAGAGGAAGCTGAAATCATTAGCATAGGGGAAGCCAACACCTCACTGCAACAGGATGAGCTAACAAGTGAAACAAAGAAGGACAGCTTGTTTGACCATGAACCTAAAAGCTTGACTCTATTATTAATTGCACACTTATAATGTAGGTGAACAGTTAAAATACATGTGCATCTTGTTACAGTTTCCTTCTTGTGCTGTAATAAAAAATAGCTCTTCTGAGTAGATTTTTTTTCCATTTGGAGTGAAACGAAACCAAAGTGATTTGGCAGCATTCCAGTTTTGTTTCAAGCTTGTTCCCCTTGACTCCAGGAGAAAATTAATTTATTATCACTTCTTCAGGAAAACATGAATACTGATTAATGTAGTTAAGTTTGCAGGAGATTATAATTACACACACAAAGTGTTTAAATTTCTTAGATATTTAGCATGTGGCTCCTTCAAGAAAAAGCTGAGAAAGAGCAGATTCTATAACACTGAATTCTGACAGAGTAAGAAAAAAGCAAAATTGAGGAAGACTGACTGTTACTGATTTTTCAGTGAAATCTAAAAGAAACAGACTGGTCAAACACAAATGGAAGACATATGAGATCATATATTTAATTTCTTGTATCTGACCTACATTCAGCAAAATTAGGAGCCAAAAAGTGGTGTGGATGACAACATTCTATACAAAATAGGAAAGATTTCTTATTTAATAGCCAAGTCTTTGTTCTGCCTACAAAGCATTGCTTCCACGTCCGATTCAATGTTTTGTTCTATACTCTCTCACAGGGCCATGTGCAAACACTAGTAACCCATTTATTTATTTTTCAAGATTCTAGGATGGTTGCTGATAGTCACCATCATTACTGTGGCACTCATTTCAACATGCATCAGCCGCTGCTTCTCCCCAGTTAGCTATTTTCAGCTGAAGTTCTGGAAAATTTATTTGGAAAAGGAACGAGAGCACTTCGAAACCAAGGCTAAAGAACATGCAACTCAGTTAGCCAAAAGAAACATAAATTGCTTTTTTGAAGCCACCAACCCACCATCATTTCAGACCCCCAGCAATGAAGACTGGCAGAAGATTTCACTCCCGTATGCCTTCAGTAAGAATGATCAGTGTTACAGCATGATACACAAGTACATTAATGCAAACAGAGGCGAAATCAGTGCATCCGGTGAAAGAGATCAAATTTCCTATGTTTTAAGGTTTGTGGATGAAGCACATATAAATGAGCAAGGGTTTTAGTAAAAAAAACACTTTGTAACACTGGTAATCTTTTAACCTTACTGATCTAAAAGAAGCTTTATTCTATGCTCTTACTGAAATCAATGAGAACTGTATGCTAAAGGCTGGTACTGTAAACCCCGGGAGACTTTTTTAAAATAAACTTCATACTTTTGCTTAAGTACATTTAAATAACGTATGGTTCACAATGGGATTTTGTTTTTGTTTTTGTTATGTCAATGATCACAGAATCACAGAATCACAGAATTGTAGGGGTTGGAAGGGACCTCCAGAGATCATCGAGTCCAACCCCCCTGCCAAAGCAGGCTCCCTACACCAATGATCATTATGAAAAAGTCATATGTGAAACAGTAAACATCCACAGCAAAAATGTCAGCCGGTACTATGTGATTACTACCAAACAGCTTAAGGGCATTTGGCAGCTGGAGTGACAAAACCAAACTTTCATGCCTTTCAGTAACAAAGAGGCAAAAAGGAATGGAAATTTTGACCAAAATTTTTACTTAGTTTATTAGCTATCATTTTACTTAACAATATATTTTTAAGTGGAGCCTAGAGCAAGCTCAAGTCTAAGATATTCACTATCAGACAACTAGTTTCTCAAGGCAAGGAAGATGTCTTTCAAGATCCAGGATGCAGTTAGCATCTTGGAGATGCATGCATATAAAGACTAGATATATAAAGAGTGACGTCAGCTGGTCATTGGCTGGAATAAGTGAGCAAAACAATTCCAGCAAGTTACTCCTATGTCTCCAGCTGCTTTAGGTAATAACAGTGCAACTGAAAACTTCAGCTGTTTTGAATTTTCTTTATCCCTGTCTGATCTTGATCACTTTCTGTGACAGGATTTTTTAATTAGCTTTATTACTCATTTCCTGTTACCCTAAAACTCTTCCATGGAAAAAAAGTAGGTTTTGGAATGTTTCAAGAAAAGAAAAACAACATTAAACTTCCAGTTTATATTCCATTTATATTGATTTCTATTTTATCTGACACATATCTATTTACTATGTATATAATACTACATAGAGTTCTGGCCCTGTCATCAGTACTTGAGCTTCTCTTGGATGTATCCACCATATAAACTGTTTAACTTGATCCAAAATGGAGTCCAAGTGAAAATTAACATTAGGCTTATGCATAACATGGTAGCATAAGTGAAGCTTATGTTAACAGATTTTTACACCATAGCTGTAGGGATGTTCTAAATCTGCAATCCCTATTAGCCATCAGCAATGCTTTTATCAAAGAGCCTCGAATGATAAGAAACCAATACAAGTTTTGAATGAAGGATGATAGAGTTCAGTTTTTCTTTAAGAGCATTTTATTCACAAGAAATGAGTCAGTCTGCTTGATAAAGGCTGTCCTTTCACATCTCCCTGAAATCCTCTCTTTATAGATATATAGTAAACTATTACTTGGAAACTTAGTCAGGGAGGGAGAAATCTCCCAAACTATGCCTGTGTGTCAAAGATGGTCAATCAGTGGCCAGGAGAAGAATGAGACTCCCTGAGACCTTGAACTCACCAACTCATTTTCAGAATGTTCTAAAACTCAACCTGCACTTGCACAGGGATAAAGGCATAACTCAATTACAATGTTACAGGGGGCCTGATGACCAGACTCATTTCTGGGACATTCTGAAGAAGTACTGGACATGCTCACGTAGTGACTGAGTTCCCCCTTAGTAAGTGGAGAAGGGGACACAATTGCATAAAAGGCAAAAGACTGTCAAGTTTGTGTTTGTGCCGACCACTGAATGAACCACCCTGACTACTGAGAGATTGCTGGATCCAAGGGTGATCTCTCTGTATCTTTCTCTTTCTTTTAAGTTATATTAGAATGCTTCACAAGCCTTATCATGCAAGCTTATTGCTGATATGGTGTAGATATACAAATCTAAGTATCATAGTAGGGTACAAATAAACATTTAACTGATTGGTATCATTTCACTTTCATGTACTCAAAAGGTATCCCAAACCTTGCAACAACTGTATGTTTCCCAGGGTTGTTTGGAGTTGGGTCATGACAGTAACAAGTGTCCAATTTGTTATTTTTGCCTCCAGGAACACAGTTATGCTTAAAATGTTTCAGTTCACCTCTCCTATTAAATAACTCCATTGTTCACTGACATCTAGGAGGCAATAAATCTGCTCTGGAGTGTTGTAAATTGGAAGGTAACAATGGCCCCTGAAATCAGCAGCAAGATGTTCCTTGACTCAGTGGGGCCAGGCTTTGCCATAGAGACACAGTAAAATTGTTCAGAATAGCCCAAAAGCATCTAGAGAAAAGTTATGCCTTTTTTCTACCCCTGATGAGAAGGTCCAGTGAAAATGCTGTCTGAAACTTTGTTCATCCTCCCAGTTTTACCAGTTGGGCTTTTGCCATTTTCTACTCTCAAACACATCCGTAGGATGATGCCACTGCCCTCTTTTGTGGACAAAATTGCATCATCACTTTGTTGATCACTTCCCTCTTCTTCAGCAGCAACCTTCAGAACTTCCCCACATCTAGAGAGATGTCTAAAAGCTGTTGCCATGAGATTGTACCTACCTGTCAATCAAAGGAAAATCTGACACTGACATCTCTGAGCTCACTTGAGCACTTGACACTCGCACAAGGCACCCCAGCTCAGCTGGAACACTCCTAAACAACCCTCACTACCAATACAGCCTGGAGAGATGAAAGGATTGAGCACGGTCCTGCCAAAATGACCTGATAGTACTGATGGATGGCAAGCTGGACATGAACCGGTAATGTGCCCTCACAGCCCAGAAAGCCAATTGTATCCCAGGCTGCCTCAAAAGAAGTGCTGCCAGCAGGTCCTGCCCCTCTACTCTGTGCTGGTGAGGCCTCACCTGGAGTACTGCATCAAGATGTGGCATCCTCAGTACAGGAGAGACACAGACCTGTTGGAGCACATCCAGAGGAAGGCCACAAAAATGGTCCAAGGGATGGAACACCTCTCCTCTGAGGACAGGCTGAGAGAGCTGGGGTTGTTCAGCCTGGAGAAGAGAAGGCTGTGAGGTGACCTGATAGTGGCCTTTCAGTATCTAAAGACGTGAAACAATAATGTAGGGTACAGACTCTTCAGCAGTGTCTGTGGTGACAGAACAAGGGGAAATGGCTTCAAGCATAAAGAGGGTATATTTAGGTTGGATAAAAAGAAAAGATCTTTTACAGTAAGGGTGGTGAGGCACTGGAACAGATTGCCCAGAGGTGTGGTTGATGTCCCATCCCTGGTGACTTTCAAGGGGAGGCTGGATCAGGCCCTGGGCAACCTGATCTAGCTGTGGTGTCCTTGTTCATTGCTGGGGACTTGTGACCTTGAAAGGTCCTTTCCAACTCTAAGGATTCTATGATTCTATGGTTCTATGATTCAGTGAAAGGCAGGAGGATGCCCAATGTAAAGGATAGTGAGTGAATGGCAAACCAAAGCAGACACCTCACAGTGAGAAACTGCATATTGTAGGATTTATTATTCTTAACCACAGTCAGGGAAATAAAGCATATCTTACCAACCATGCTTTTAAACATCACCCAAAAAAGAAGAAAAGAAAAAGAAAAAAAAAAAAAAAAAGGAAAAACAAAGTCATATTCACCTGAAAACATTGAAAACATTAGGTGTCTGAATGAATATTTTGCACCCAGCATGCACTGAATACTGAAATAAAGCATCCATTTTGTTCAAGAGTATGCTTATGTGAAACATAAGAACAGAGACATTTTGATCTTTTGTACTCATACCTGTGCCATGAGGATTAAGATTTTTACTCTGACCTCATCTTTGCTTTCTAGATTTCTTCACCCTTCCAACATCTGAGTGGTGCAGATGACTCACGGAAACATTTCTACCCTGCATTTCATCTTCAGAAACAAAAGGTCTAGAACATCACTTAACAAAGGTTTATCTTGATATTTTCCTTCATTTATTTCTTTTTCGCTTTCTTGTCTTCGGTCTTCCTTAAAAATGTAATTCCTATTTCTGTCACAGCATCACCCTTCAGCTTGTCTTGCAGAAAGGTCACTTCTGCTGCCAAGTGAACCTAGGAAGAAGCAAAGAAGCACTCTGTCTGTCTCCTTCCCCTGGCGTAACAGTATTCTTACCTCTCTCTTACCACAAGGGGACCCTCTTTTACAAGTTTTGTAAAAAACAGATTTCCAAATTTTAAAAAATATATTTCCAAACCAAATTAATAGAAAGGAAGCCTACATACTAGAATTAGCATATTTTAATCGTCAGTCCAGTACTTTGCTTTGTTCCGAGAACTAAAGATGTGTACTCGATTTTGTGATCACAAAATTTCCTGATCACACACTAAAGTTATTAACACTTTTGTTAATTGTCCAGATATCATATATATATATCACACATTATGATTCTGAGACTGATTTATATAAATAATACTTACACAATTTTCTCTTTCTTGAAACTTAAGACATATGACAAATCAGATACTCATTAACAAAAACAATGCAGCCCAAATGTTATCTTCCAGAAAGTGAGACAGAAGCTCTACAGCTCAGTGACATTCAGATATGGCCTTTGTGTGTATTATTTTGTAAAAGCCTTAAATGATTTGGAATGTCATCCAGTATAGTTCTGATTATTTGGTTTTTATGTTCTCTGCATCCACATTCTGTTCTCACTTTCACATGATGCTGCAGTTGTACTGCTGTGACATGAGAAAGTTTTACTGATCCTCATTCATCAAGGATGGAAAGAATCAGGGATATTTTTACCAATTAAATCTATGCAGAAAAAATGACATAGGATTAAGGAGCAGATGTCAAATCCAGAACAGGACCTTGACTCCCCCTGTTTTTTGTTAGCTGGGTCCTTGTCCCACCAGCCCTCAAAGGAGCTCAGCTGAGACTGTGCTTAGCAAGCCAGCCTGCGTGCTTCTTTATCTTAGGATCAGCCTGACCTTTTCAATTTCAGTTTAGACATTAAATCTGAGAAAGAAATTTAATACTAGTAAGCTTCCTTGAGCAAGATGTGTAGCATTCCTGCACCTCTGCACATTAACAAAAAATGGAAAAAAAGGATGTGTGCTTCCTTACCATTTCCAAGGCACCTCGAATCACTCCACAGAGGAGATTGCAATAGCAAAGGGATGCTCGTTCCACTGGCAGCTCCTCCACAAAGTCCACTAATGGGTTTTTGTCCAGGATTAAGGAGAATTCATTTCCTGCAGCACTACTGCAGCTCACACTGGGGGTGACCCCCAAGTACATCTTGAAAGCCACCTGCAAAAAGAGGATAGTCAGCCACTTGAATCTGATGGGCACAAACCAGAGTAGAAACTTCAGGATGCAACATCCTACACACTAGTTTTGCTTCAGGAAAATAGGGGTAAGGAACAGGTAGTCTTGAGATCATACAAGATTTGTCTCTTTTGTGTTCCATCATATTCACAAATTTGGAGCTATGTGATACTCCAGAAAAGTACACTGTAAGGCTACTTGTTCTCTCCTTGATGTTCCTGCATTTACAGCCCCATAAAAAACAGTTGTATTGTAATCCCTCATGCTTTCACAGTGTCGTTATGCTCTTCTGGGGCCATTAGCTCTATACTGGCTTCTGTGTTGCCCTACATTGCCAGCAACTTTGATAATCACTGCTCAGGAATTCCTGCAACTTGTGAGTGTGTTTACTCAGCTCTCCATGTGCAGCCAAAATAAATAAATAAATAAATAAACAAACAAAGTTACAACTGAAACAAAAGAAGAAAGGGTAAAACTACTGGGATGTATTTGATAACAGGGCGGGGTTTGCTTCTCTGCCTCTACTGGTTAGTATTACTTTAAATATGCAACATCTGCTCTGCTGGTGGAGAGGTCCCATATGCATGCATTTTCAGTGAGATCACTGTGCGACCCAGGCGGTGCTGAGGCACCAGGTTCACAACAGCTGTTCTGTCTGTGGAGAGCTCTCCTGTAACACACAGCCACAAGCTGCTCCAGTTGAAGATAAGCGTTTTGTTTTTTACCTCTTTGGTGAGTATCAAACATGGAAGGTTTCCGAACAATCCTGAAATTCTTTACGAACCGGAGAACTGCTATTGGCTACAGCGTTATGGCTCTGCTGACACTGGGAAGTGAACGTGCATTTTCTCTTGTTGCTTTCAGATGCCCCTGTAGCAATGAAAACTTCAAGTATGGTTTGGTTTTTCTCTTCTCCCCAGCTTTTGTTTTGCTTGTTTTTGGATATTTCCTGAATAATAAGACCTGGAAGCTCTTCACAGGCTGCTGGGTGAACCCCAGAAAAATATTCCCCAAAGGGAATATCTGCCATTTCTTCACCATCTTTGGACAAATCACTTTAAATGCCCTGGTAGCCCCAGTGATGTGGCTTTCTGTGGCTTTGCTCAACGGGACTTTTTATGAATGTGCCATGAGTGGCTTAAGAAATCCTGCCTACTTAGATGCAATTTGCCACAACAAATCTGTGAAGTGCTTTGAGGAGCTGCACAAGGTGTCCTGTGGCAAAAGCACCATGTCCTTTTCAGAGAGTGAGGAACTCAAGCTAACACTACAAGCACACTCCCAGGTAAGGAAAACAAGTAAGAAGTTATTAAAGTTTGCAATACTGCTGTGAATCATCTATGGAAGGTGTTAAAGTAAAACCATTGGCTTCACATAAAGTTTTCTTATGATGCAGCCCTGCCAAATTCAGTAATTGATATTATTTTAATTCAGTTTGAACGACGACATGTCTCGAGGTGGGGGGAGGTTTCCAGTGTAATAAGAATCAGTAAAGTCAGATCGTTTAAAGCTGTCTTTCTGAAAGAAGAGAGCTCTGAAGAAAAAAACAACACTGGTCTGTTCAGGAAGCCAAATCAACAGATGTCAACCTATCTGAGGGGTTTTTTACACTACAAACCCATATAACAATCATCTCCTATTTTTATATCATTATGTATACCATAAGGAAATCGAGATCGTTAGCAGTAGGAAAATACTGAAAAATTAGATTTGTGACTCACTGTCTAGATAACTTGTTTCTGTTTGCATTTCTCAAGTTTATGATGCCAGATGAAAGCATCTTTTTGTCCTGCTTGGAAGAAGAAAGAAACACTAAAATAAAACCAGAGAATGCAAGGCTGAGATTACACTGTGCTATACTTGTGCATTACAGTTGTTTTCATTGTCTTGTAATGTAAATAAACTTAGAGATGAAAAGCCAAAATGAAGAAAAGGAGAAAAAAGTGCTATAGAAAATGATGGAAAGATGATTGTCAGCATATGTCAGGAAGCATTCTGTGGAGCCTGTAAGTCTTTGTTAGATGACTGTATTCATCTGGAATTGTTTCCTATCCAAGAGCTGTTTTTATTTTCATTTCCTCAGGCAAATAGGACCAGAATGCAGGCAAAGACTGCAGTGCAGGAAAAGGAATTTAATTAAGAGTTTTAGAAAGAACAAATAGATCTTAAGACTTGAAGTTGTATGCACCACAGGAAATAGTGAAAGACCAATGACTCAGGGTAGAACATGGGAACAGATAGGTTCATTCTCCAAATTGCAAAAGAGTGAAGGGCTTCTAAAAAACAATATTTTAAAAACATATAGACATAATTAGTTATCACAAAGTGAGCAGGAAATGCATAAAATAATTCAAAATCATAATAGTCCTTAAAAATAATTGTTAGCCAGTCTTCCCTGTTTCCTCAGGGAAAATTTCCATGTTTTCCATTGACTAAATACAAATTTACCAGGAGTTTTTATTTTAAATACAGATTTACCAGGAGTTATTATTTTAACATCCTTTCAAGAGTTCCCATGAGGCAGATTGCAGCTCTTAGTGTCATCTCCATTAAGACAGAGCATGGAAAACCAGTTCCAATTCATATGGATCTCTGAAAATTAAACAAGTTATTCCAGACTGGAATTTGTTCCTTCATTTGGAAACAAGCATGTTTTGCAAATGTTACACATCACAGTGGAATAGACGGGTGAAGCTGTTAGCAACGACAGTGGCATTAGGCATGAAAAATCTACATCCACACCTCTGCTCTCTTTAAAGGAGGTCATTCCACAAAAACAATTGCTCATACATTTTTCCACCCTCATTCCTTAAACATGGAAGTTGCTCTTTCCCTTAAAAATTCTTAACATAATTTGGTAAAATTCAGAAGTAGCTACAAAGAACCTGAGGGATGCTGAAGAAAATTTGAGGAATCTCAATTTCCTTTTTCTCTTGCTCTCTCTAGTCACAGAACTGAGCAACAACATTTTAAAATAGTTTTGGAATAAAAAAAGATTTTCCTCTACAAAGGGCTGATTCATCAAAGTCAAAAAAGCTCACAAGAATGGGTTAAATTTCAGTGAATCTCCTAGTAAAAGAAATGCAAGGGGCTGGGAAGAATTTATGTCAAGATTTTAATGTTAAGACATATATTCCTGGTAAGTAATTTAGCTAAAACAGGGGATTCGTTTTGTTTTTAATGAAATCTGAAAACAACATATTTAAAAATATTTATAGTTTAAAAGATTGATTGAATTGGGAAAAAAGATACTTATCCATTGTGGTTTTTTTAGTTAGTCATAATTCAGAACTATATCTTAATCCTAATTCTTGCTGAGTTATTCTATTTAATATTCTCAAGAGACAGAAACCCATTTACCATCCAGTGATCATGACATTTTATTCTACCTGTGCACTTCTCCCTCTATGTGGCAGAATTCAGTGATCAATTCCAATACACTACATACCAGATCTCTATATTTTGCAATAAATACTCATCAAAATCCTCTTCACATGTCTAGACATTATTCCTTGCTCTCAGGTCCAATCTGTTTACTGTATAACACTGTTCAGCTGGTGCATTATTTGACTGATCATTTAGACTTCTCTTAGATTTTTCTTTATGTGTGGTCTTGTAGCAGAGGTCTGATTTGAGCTCATCTGTTCCTGAATTTGCTGTTGCATTTGCACTGGTCTTTTCAACTGTTTTTATCCAAGTTCCCTTTGACATAAAATGGGATCACTTAAAATTGAGGCAAAGCCTATCTCTTTGTGGGCAGACAGATTCCAGCATAAGCCAACATTTTTATAGAATTTTACCTCAAGAGCAACTTTCATTCACTTTCCTGAGGAAGAGACATCAATCAAAATGAACAGTACAGAGAAGCCTTAGTCCTGACTTCTGCTTTCTTTTCATTCAGATGTGACAGCCCCATTAACACTAACTTCAGTCAACAAATGAAAATTACAAAGAGATGTCTGTGGTAGCTTCCCTAGAAGAGCAGCAGGCCCGCTATACAAAGCACAATCACTCTGACAAACATTCTTAAATAGTGTTTTCACTTTAACCTGAGGTCTGTTTCTTTTGTTTTCCCAGATTTTAGGTTGGTGTGTGATAGTGGCTATGGCTCTTTTCTCCCTGCTAACCACTTGCTGCGCCAGCTGCCAGTCGAAAGTCAGCCATCTCCAGCTGATGTTCTGGAAGGTGTATGCTGAGAAGGAGAAGGAGCAACTGGAGCAGACCTTCCAGCTGTATGCCACCAAGCTGAGCGAGCGAAATCTGAAGTGTTTTTTTGAGAACAGGAAGCCAGAAGTTATGCCCCTGCCAGCTTTTCAGGCATGGGAAGATGCTTCCCAGCTCTACACTTTCAGCAGTAGCAAACAGCATTATAGCACAATTCACAGGCTAGTTGAAGAAGGCCGGAAAGAAGTCAGTGAGGAAAGAGAGACAATGTATGATTTCGTAGACAGAAGGGAAATACCATAGGTCACATATATCTTCGGTCTTTCTCTACTGTGCTAATATAGCATACTTCTAGCTTCTTTTATCTGTATTTTTTTTCTCAGTGGCCCTTTTCTTCATGATCACATTCCCTCCCAGTTTCATACTTGCATTTTTTGTTTTATGAAATGAAATTACTTCTGTACAACAGTGAAAAGACTGCAGTACTCACTAGCACTTCAGGCTCATGCCATGCCGATATCACTGGCTTCGGATCAAGTAACAACAGCAAAAAGGATTGACTAATGATTTTTGAGAGGGTTTGGACAATATCCTATGTAAAAGGTGCCTATAGCACACCTGTCCTATATAAATCAAAAGGGTATTATAAAGCAATGCAATTTGAAATGGGCATATACAATAATAGAAGTGTGTTGCTTTCTGACAGTCCACAGAAAGTAAAGGTTTTGCTACCAGATCGTTTCCAGTTACAGGAGGTTTTGAGGCACAGAGACGTTTGGCTACTTGGGGCATCTCAGTATCTTTGGTCCCCTGTTGCACATAGAACACCACAGACAGTCTCCTTGATAACTGGTCCTCCTTATCCCTGGGATGTCTGTGGGGGACATGGAGCAGTGATTTCTCTTAACAGTGAGATGCCAGGTAATTAGTAAGACAAATCTTACAGTCAAAATTTTAGGTACCAATAACTTTGAAGGGCATTTCTGATGCTGCATAGAACCATCAATGAATACTTGGCCTGCAGCCAGCATGTGGCAGAGGGCTTAGAAGTTCCATGTTTTAAGATGACAAAATACTTTTGCAGAGGGCTGATTTTTGTATTTTTTGACATCATAGGAAATATAGAATGTGTCTGGAGCCAGAGATGCAAGCAGGCCAGGCAGGTGGGGCACAGTCCCTGCTGTGGATAAGGCCTCTCACTCCACAGACTTTTGCTTCACTTCACACACATGTAACATACAACATGGCTCTCACATAGGGTGTCTGAGCCTTTGCAGATGCTATATAAAGGAGGCATCACTTTTCTGCCAAGTTCCTCTCCCTGGAATGACTGGGTGGGCTTTTATGCAGAATTTTACTGCCAGTCTTCCTGAGTCTGCAAAGAATCATAGTTTTGCACAGCTTTAATCAAGCTCTTATCAACAAAACAATATACACCACCCATCTCTTCACATACACACTGTGTTTCTTAAGAAGAAAACAAAAATCTATCTATATTTATAGGTCATTACTTTTTTAATGTAGATAATTCCACTATCTGCTTAGATTTTTTTTTTCTGCATATTTGGAATATCTTGTGGTCTTTGAGAAAAAGTTTTACTGTTTTTTTTTTCATCCCAGCTGTCACACTTTGCAGCAGACTTAGGTCATGCTACTCACCTCAATGTATGTGCTGCAGCTAAAAGCCTAGAGGCAAGCCTGCCAAAATGAAAGTCACAATAGCAGGCGTATCTGGCAAGAGTAAGACAGACCTGCAGCTTGTCACAGAACCACAGCCTTTCACTTCAGTAAATCCATGGCAGGAAACAACCAGAGCATGAATGAAGCTCTGAGTATGTAATGGAATGTGTGATTACAACAGGCAGGAAAGATGCTGTTTGTACAAGCCCATATCATAGGTCTTCTGATCTCACTCAGAAAACTGTTCACAAACTAAGCTTTATTTGTGTAATGGCAGGGGGGTTGGAACTAGATGATCTTTAGGATCCTTTCTAATGTAAATTATTCTATGATTCTATGATTCCCTTTGATTTGTTCTCTTTACTTATTTTCTTCTGACATTCATACTATCAGTCTCCTACTGATCTTGTAGGATTTTGTACCCTGCTGATGAAGATCTTTATTATACACAGTTTAAAAGGAGAGACAAAACTTCTCTCAGTCCTTCCAAAAGAATCAAATGCAGGCTTCTACTTCATGCCATGAACAAAAAATTGTTTCTATTGTTCTGCTAAATTTCACTTTCCAAAGCTGTCTGTTCACCTCACCAACACCACAGAAACCCAGAGCAAGCAAGGATGAAACAGGGAATGCACTAAGTAGATTAATGAACTGATATTTGAATATAAGGAACAAGCTGGGTTAACATAACAATGAGTTCTCTACTGTTCAGTAAGATCTGGGACACAAAAGTTAAAGCATGTGTGGAAGAGGAGGGAAAGATGGGAGGACCAAGTGGTCCCATCTCCAGTTTGGACAATCTTTTCTTCCACAGGAAGTGGAAGAGGAGCACTCCCCTCACCCTTCCTTTGCTGCATGCTCATGGGTGATTTGTATTGAGAGTATTGCTGTATTGCTGACTGCAGCTATCAGTCCTCTATCCTGGTCTGCTGAGGACAGGTTGCACTTAACAGCCCTATGGCATGAAAGATCTGGTGGTTTTGGCCAGCCAGCTACAGGGGGCTGCTTCTTCTGCATTCCCTTTTCTCTGTGCCTCATAGCATGGTCTCTATCTTGGAAGTACAGCTGCTGAATCCTCAGTACTACAACATGTGTCTGGTTGGAGCCTCAGTACCTCACTGAACTTTGTTTTCAGGGCTGTGTTATTCTAGCTCTGCTGTATTTCCAAAATGTCTGTGATTTCATGCAATTGCCATGTGGTTCTTGGAACACTTCTATCAAAACAGACAAAAATAAAATACAGTTTGACCTATTTTTTCCAGCTAGAATCTGATTTTGGCAAATTTAACTTCATTCCTAAATCAGCTATCACAAAAAGCTGTTTTATTTCAACACTGCCACCGAATTAAAGTTCAGCAGCCAGCACAGAAGATCATTTTCAATACTATCAAAAAAAGTGACAAAAAAAAAAAGCAGAATTGACATTTTCTCTCAGAAAACTTAGATTTTGCATTAAGTCTGATGCCTGTCAAATGAGTCCACAAATAAACAGACAGCATCTGGTCTTTTTCTATTTCACATTCTGTACCTCAATTTACTCACTTCTTCCCATCGGTGAGAACCCACTTTTCTCAATTCATTTATCTCACCTCTTTTTCTGCTATCTGCTGCTCAAATTCTAAGTCTTAGTTACACCAGAAGAACAAGAACAAGACTAGTTAAATGTGCTAGGCCCTCACATTCTTTTGATGTAGTTTCATCTGGGCTTTGAGTTAAGGTATGAAAAATCTTTCAAAATTCCATTGTTAGAATTTCTGGTATAAAAGACAACTTACATGAGAACTATGCAAATCCAGTGGCTGGTTTGCAGTGCAATAGAGCACAAAATTAAGGCAAAATTGAAAACTCTGTAGTTCAAATTGTTTAAATGTCTCAGTAGTACAAGTAATCTATGTGCATACATAAATAATTCAACAAATATATAGGAAATGAGGGGTTTTTTGTTTTGGTTTTTTGTTGTTGTTGTTGTGTTTTTGAAGCCAGGCTATGACTGGAGGGAAGTTCCTTTAAAACTACCATGCACAGCTTCCTTGTGGTAGAACAAAGGCCTCTCAGTCTTTCTTTGGGACTCCAAAATTGAGTGAAGTGAAATAAATAAACCATTTCAAAAGCTACATTTATAAATTTGCCTCATTTCTGTCTGTATGAAATGAAATAAAAAAGAATATATGTTTAGATGAATATATAGGCTCATCATCACAATGAACCTACATGAAGAAAAACAAGCAGAACTGTCTTTTGAAAATGTGACTTGCAACTCTATGGGATTATATGTTACTTAACATCAAACAAGGGATCTATGCAATCAGCATTTAAAGTGTACTGCAACCTTTTTTCAGATTCTCATACTGCAGCCCATCTTTCTTCAGCAGCATGACTAAAGCTCGGTCAAATTTTGATGGTGCACAGAAGCAGTGTAGAGCTATGAAAAGCAGTTAGGAGGCCACTAACTTCCCAGCTCCTGATACTACAACTCTACAAAGCCTTGTATGCATAAGTAGTGTTGCAAAGTAAGTGATAACACTCACTTAGAAAAACAAAACCATAAAATCAGATGACATATCAAGAAGATTAATCAAGAACATTAGTTGATCTACTTAGAAGGGGAAAGGCAGCCAAAGTAACTTTTTGCTGGCATAGTCCAAAGCACAAGGTATTGCACTTAGATTGCAACAATCCTTGATATGTGTGCAGACTGTGAGAACTCATTGAGAGCAGGACTTGGGGGTCCTGATAGATGAAAAGCTGAACATGAGTCATCAATATGCTCTTTAAGCCTGAAAAATGACTGTCCCCCTCTCCTCTGCCCTTGAGAGGCCCAGCTGGAAGTACTGTATCCACAAAGATGATGCAGAACTATTGGAGCAGGTCTAGAGGAGAGCCACAAAGATGAACAGAAAGCTGGAGAGCGTCTCTTCTGAAGACAAGCATTGGGAGCTGGGCTTGTTTAGCTTGGAAAAGAGAAGGCTCTGAGGAGACCTCATTGAGGCCTTTCAGTACTTAAAAAGAGCTTATAATCAGGAGGGGGACTGACTTTTTACCTTATCTAAAAGTGATAGGAGAAGGGGTAATGTCTTTAAACTAAAAGAGAGTAGATTTAGGTTAAATGTTATGAAGACATTTTTTTACTTAGAGATTGGTGAGGCACTGGCACAGACTGCCCAGAGAAGCTGTGGATGCCCTGTCCCTGGAGGTGTTCAAGACCAGGTTGGATGGGGGCCTAGGCAGTCTGATCTGGTGGCTGGCAGCCATGCCCATGGCAGTGGGGTTGCAGGGGGCTAAAACTACACGATCTTTTATAACTCTTTCAATCCAAGTCATTCTGTGATTCATTTGCCAATATAGAGTGGTCTTGTGCAGCAGGACTTCAGTAGGAGAGGGAATCTCATCTATTCCCCTACAATTCTGGCTTTGGAGGATGACATGGTTGGAGTCCCAGCCCTGGTGCTATAGAAGCTGACATAATTCCAAGATCAGATCTGAATATGGAGTTGTTTACTCTTTACATCTTTTTTTCAAACAGATCAATGATGCCAGAGTTCTGAGGACGGATGAGGTAAACTTTTACTTTATAGGATTACAGAGAACAATTATCATCGCTGTTTTAAAAGCTATCCTCAGTTATACTTAGACACAAATTCTGAATCCAGTGTTAGATGTTACTTCTTCAGCTGAGCTTTGCTCTTGGTATATTCCTCAGTTGGTTTCCATTTTCTCACACCAATTTGGCAGTGAGCATGAAGACTGGCTTTAGGTGGTTTGTTTGGTCTATGCAAAGTCACAGCACCAATGTAAGGAGCCAATAAGCACCATGTGAACTCATGTGGAAAGATTTAGTTTGGTTGATCGCCAACCCATGTTGGCCTTCCTCCAGTCCTGCATAAAATAACAGTAAATCCCAGACTCTGCAGTTTGAATCACTGTATGAAGCTTTAAGCCCCTAGTCACAGAAAATGAATGCTTTAGGTATACCTCTCCTCCACTATTTATTTATTAGTATGGCAGGCTGGCTTTGTATTCCTCACTGTATGCTTTCTCTTTTGTTTCATCTCTTGGAAGCTTTATGCAGTGAATACCCATGGCGTGACCTTACAGGCTTCTTTTTTCTTCAAAAGACTGCAGGATAGCAGTTATGTTTACAGATGTTTGGTTGTAAGTACTTGATCTGCTTAACTGGCTTACATTAACCTTTTAACTCTTTTTTACCCTATACATCCATTTTCAAGAATTAGTGGAGTTAAATATTTCAGCATTTTTTTCCTTGCTGTTACTGAAGAGTTAAAGAGAACATGTAAAAAGCTGTGCAATTTTAAACCAGCAACTTTAAGTTATTTTCTGGGTCACTTGTATGTGTTTTGTTTGTATATGTGTCAGACTAATACACTTGAATGTTTGTTCAAAAACGTTTTGTCAAATAAATGTGTTAGTATTTTCCTCTCCTATTTTGCCTCAGAAAGGACATACTCTTTCCACAGAACTACTTTTTCAGTTTGCTAAAAATAAATTCTCAGGAGACTTTGAGCTTTAAAGTTTGTTCCAATCTTTCTGAGCAAAATAAGCGTCCTTTGAAGTATCAAAAGGGTAACTGTATTTTTCCTTAGTTTCTCACTGTATTTTGTTTCTGAATCTCCTGTACTGGACAATGATGATTCAGTTATACTACAGCAATTTAAAAAGGAAGCAACAAGTAAATGCAAGAATCAGCAAACCAGATATCTACCATGTATATGAACACGTAGAGGCAACAAAGAACATACTCCAGCTGAAGAAGGACATAAAAGTGAACAAAAATGTGAATTTGCAGGTTGGCATCATTCTTCTAATGAGACAGCATATTTTGGTGTTGTGATTGAAATGTTGCTTGCCTTACATTTTTCATTCAACCTCCAATGGATCCTCTACCCTGGCTCAGATTTGCCTAAAAATAATCTTTGTTGTATATCATATTCATTTGAGACTCCAAGACACACTTTACTTCAGGACAAAATTTAGCGTCCCCTAAATTCCACTAGGTAACTGATCTGACTGGCTTTTAGCAACGTCATCTGCTTTTGCTTTAAAGTTTGGCACATCTGGTGTGTCTGCATGTTGTGCATGTGTGCATGTATAGTGAACTACTTTTTCAGAAATATTAGAACAGCAAAGATGTCCTATCTCTATTTCTGTCATAGCTGTCAGTTCCCATGCAACAAGCATTTTGGAATGATAATACAAATTCTGTCCCTCCATTACAGAGGTAACTTAGGTATTTCTGACATGGTGTGTCATGGTTTCACATGGATGTGAGCAGAATCACATACCGCCTAGTACTACCCAGATGCACTTTGACATAAGAAATGTCTATGCTACTAGCATGCACATGTTCACTGTGTAGACAGCCTGGTGTTTCACAGCTCTGCAGTCAACATCACATTTAGCTGATGGTAACTTTCAATTATTCTCAAAAATTATGTCAGACATACTTCCATCTCCCAAAACAAGTCCATGGAAATGAATCTCAGTTCAATTAGTTCATGCTCTGATCTCCCCACTTCAGCAAATGACCACTTAGCTAACAGTTCTTTGTTATAAAAGGTGATTAATTTTTCTGACTGGGAAAGTCAGGCATATCTTCACTGACAACACTGAAAATCATTAAAGACAAAAGGAACCATGACCAGTGATCTGAGCATGTTTAGAATCATAGAAACACAGAATCACAGAATGGCCAGGGTTGGAAGGGCCTCAAGGATCATGAATCTCCAACCTCCCTGCCACATGCAGGGCCACCAATCATCCCACCTAATGCTAGACCAGGCTGCTCAGGGCCCCATCCAATCTGGCTTTGAACACTTCCAGGGACAGGGCATCCACAACCTCTCTGGGCAAAGGTCTGAGCCAACTCCATTTCTATGAACTACCACCTCCTTTGCAGTGACTCTGTAGTCTAGGAGGGAACGACATCCTACGGGTTTCTCTTCAAGCTTCCCCAGGACTTACCATAGTGTCAAAACCGTACCTTAAGAAACCTCCCTACTGCTACGCAGTTTTCTCCTAGATCTTCTTGTCTGCCAGTAGTGTGAAAGGTTACTCAACAAGAGGGAAATTTCTATCAAAGAATGTAGAAGTACCTATATGGGTTTGTTTGTTTGCTTGTTTTATCATTAGATCTGTGACTCTACTGCCATCGAGTCTTCATTTTGCAGAAAATTCATCAGCTTCTTCATAATATCACCATTCTATGGTTAAAAAACATCTGAGCAAACTGTGGATATGCTGAACGGTTCATATGGCAAGAATAAGAATACCAAATTTTAAGAAGTGTTATGAGTTGATTGACCCATATAAGTTCCTAGAAAATAAAAATTGAGGGGAAAATACAGTTTGAAGACTAGTAAAACTGATTTTTTTGTTGTTGTTGTCAGATTCTGTGGAAAGAGCAGAAGAAATCAGCTTAAGCAGCAGTAAACAAAAGTTATCATTAAACTGTTCTAATGGAAAATACCTCACAGGCTAGTAGAAAAGACTGGATTCATAGAAGGACTTAATATTAGCTTATAAACTTATATAAGCTTATATTAAGCTATTGCTTATTGAATGACTTTAAGGTGAGTTAAGGTTAGGGATCAGCAACCTCTCACAGCTTGTATCCCACAATCTCCGATACCAAAGACTTAGACAATTTAGTTGGCATGTAGAGAACAGAAAGGATAGGCTTCCTTTGTGTAAAATTTTGTAGCAGACAAGATAAGTAGGCCTAAGCAAGAAAAGATAAGAGGGTCTGGGAAAGAACAGGATAAAAGGCTTTAGAGAGTCTGGAGTGCATGCTACAGAATCATGTGGGTAACAAACAAGCAGAATGCTTATTTACACCCTGGCTTTGCTGGCTGGGATAAACACTATCTGCTGACTGAAGTACTGAAACCAGATGTTGTGAGTTTTGCAATGTATTAACATATGTATTAGAATTCTTGGAATGGGCGGGATCTTCATGGCAAGTGTTTGAATAATGATATGTTGAAAGTATATAATAAGTGTGCTTTAGTTCCTGTGTATGCATATCAGAAAAGAGATCCCCCATGCACCCAGAGCTGCAATACAGTAATGTCAGCTTTCTAAACTATCATTTGGTTTGGAGAGCTTTATATCTGGATTTTGGTGACATCTCTGTCCTCAACTCAGATACAAAACTACTACTGACATGAATCTGTTCAGTGGTTCTGATGACCCAGTAGCAAACTTACCATTATCATAACCAACTGCAAAATTCTTATTTCATTAAGCATCACAATTTTTGTGCTATGTTTTGGTGCTTTAGGGACTGATATCTTCTCTCAAGAAGAAACTCTGTGAGCTACTAGCTGAAGTGAAATTGTAGATAAAAGCTATATTTCACACAAGTGAAGCATGGGTGTGACTGTAGAGATAAGACAATTCTCATATAGCAGAAAATGTAAGTAACATTGTTCTGGAGCGAACTGATAGAGAAGGAAAAGCTAAGACAACTGAGGATAACAAAGCTCTAAAGTATATAAATCTTAATTACCTGTGCAATCATGTCTGCCGTTTCAGAATAACTGCGACACCGTTTTACATCTGAGTGAGCTAAAAAATCATCTATCAGCCTTATGCCAATGCCGTATCCCCTAAGAGGAGAACAAAGAGAGTTAACATTCAAAAAGGGATAACTTTCCCACCTATCATCCTCTGTAGTCTAGATTCTTCTTTCTGCCGTATTTTACAGCACAGTAGGATGTAGTTTGTGCAGTTGTATGGGGAACTATGCTCCTTTAAGCATGATATCCCCAGCAAGAAAAGCATAATGTGAATGTTGTCTACATACTCATGCATACATTCTTATATATGTATTTACATACATAAGAAACTGTATACACGAGTATAATAGATAAATATATAAATAATATGCAAATGAAGGCTGATTTTTGTCACTAAAGGATAACATAGGACAGGATTTCTCCATTCCTGTGTGATCCTCAGAGTTCATCTCACACCACCCCTCTGAAGAACAAAGCAACTGTCCCTTTCAGTCACAGCACTTATGCCTGCATTGGCATGGACTTCAGCAAATATCTATTTCCTTTATCTTCTTATCCTTTCATCTCTGTCTTCATTCTTCCATCACAATCCCCTCTTTTCCTCTAACATGTTTTCTTCCTTCATCTAATAGTTGCAGAAAGAATCCAGAAGTGGATATTTAATATACAGTTTCAGTGCATCCTACCTTTATTTTGTATTTAAAATACCGCAACTTCAGAGAAATTAAGTAAAAAAGGACAGAAATTAATAAAATTTTTCATTAAACAGATATTCATTCCTAGCTGTTATGTGTTAACAGAAGGCAGTAGTTACAAAGAGTGAATAATAAATATTATCACTTCAAGCATTTTTTGGAACAAAACCCAAAGTTTATGCAATTGACAGAAATGTTACAAAAAAATATGAACAAACTCAGAAATTATCTTAGGGATTTTCACATGTTCATGCATGTGGATATTTTTAGTTTCTTCCTATATGCCACAGACCTTACACCTTCAAGAAGGCAGGCTGCAGTCAGTGGAGCTTCTTACTGGTTTTGTAACACATGTTTGACAAGAAGCCAAAGAGTGATCTGATCTTCAACGTGATGACAAGACAGAATGTGAATTTGGCAGCATGAGGTTCAAAACTGCAGTATGTTATGCATCAGAAAATGATGAAATTTTTATCACTTAAGTATCAATATCAATAAAGTTGGTAAATAAGTAATCAGCAGTTAGCAAGGCGTACATTAGTGATGTACAAGACTATTTTCAAATTTTATGCATTGTCTTTGGAAAGTTACAAGCATAAGAAATTTACAAGCAGCTATTTGGCAACTATACATTGAAGATCTTTCATCTCACTACAGATTATCTATGTGCATTTATACAGAGGGAGAGATCAGAATACTTTTCCCATCTGTTATGGATTTGGTGAAGAAACAATGTTTCTTCCCAAAGCGGGGCTGTTTCTATTGTCACAGTAGTAAAAGTGTTCATATTGCAGCAATGAAAACTGTCAATATTTTATCAAGTCTTTCTGTTTAATGAGAAAAACAAAACAATTTTATAGAAATAGGTATAAGAACAAAACCACAAGGAGCAATATATATCTCTGCATCTTTCAAAGATAACCTTTCCTAATTTCTACTATAGCATCAGAAATAAGTCTGCTTTTGTGGTTTTGTTTATTTGCTTGTTTATTCTTCTTTTCTTAACGCATGATTTCTGTTAGAGCTGAATGAGGGGTTAAAGTCAAATAACGATTTGAGGGATGTTGTCTCTTCAGTCTGTGAATAAATTACTTTTCTTTATCAGATCAATGATTTCTTACTAACTTCCATGGACAACTATTGGACTATAGCCTCATTGTAAGCTTTTAGATTAAGAGTAAAGCATTCATAATCTAATAGAGCACCCAAGTGAGAGATCTGAATTAAACCCTCAAGGAGGGTATATAGAAGGAGGCTGTCTGTTGACTGGGTCATTCAAAACAAATTCCTACAACTTTGCAGCATGACTACTTTTTAGTGTCCAAGTCAGAAAACCACAGTGCAGCCTAGGTGAGGGGAAGCCAAAGGAAGGCTGTGTGAACAGAGGATACATAAATGCATTGTTTAACAGGTTGCCAGAGAACTTGTTGATGTCCCATCCCTGGATGTGTTCAAGGCCAGGTTGGATGGGGCCCTGGACAACCTGATCTGGTGCCTGATTTAGTGGCTAACAACCCTGCCAGCAGCAAAGGGATTGAAACTAAATGATCTTTCAGATTTCTCCCCACTCAAGCCATTCTATGATTCTATGTTAACTTGGAAACACGTGTGAAAAGCAAAAACCTTGAGTAATTTGAAATGATGTGGATGTGAAGGAGTAGAAAAGAAGAGTTAATATGGAAGTTGAAAATTAGTACATGGAAATAGATGAAATTTAGAAGTCTGTTTTATTAATTAGCTATCAAAGAGTTAACAAAGAATAAGTGTAAACAATCAAAAAAATCCTGACACTTTTCTCCTGAAATTTAAAGAAAATTTCTCATCATAATTCACAAATTAATGTTATTTCTATTGACAGAATACTTAACCTTACCCCTACATTGTCCATAAGCCTTGACAGTGCTGGAACCCATAAGACAGGAGACGTAAAGCTGAATGATAATATACAGGTGGTCAAATTGCATTATCAAGGAGGCTGAATATTTAATGCAGTACTTACATTTTGTCTAAGCAGCTGTTGACATCTTCATCTTTTTCATAGTCCTTACACAGCTGGGCTACCAAAGCCCCATATGTGAGAACAAAAAGTTCTCTGCTCTGCAAGATAAAGTTAGAAATTGAAAATGAAACAAATTATAATCAAATTTTTCACTTTTTTTTTCTCTAACAAAAGCAAACAAAAATACAATTTACATTAATAAAGAAGCTTCTGTCCACTGACGTGTAATCACAGATATCTGTGATTTAAGCATGGCAGAGCCTGACTTGATCATCACTTGAGCCTGTACAGGGATTTTGTTTGTTAGAAAAACCATTTGTTGGGATATAGCTACTTTCATCAGATACATTTTTGCATTCTGCAGCACATATAAATGTTGGATTGATAAACGTTGTCAAATGCCATTCAAACATAATGGCAAGCATTTAATTGCAGGAAGAGTATATGAGGAATTGAGCTATTAGTCCTTTTATAGTTAAAAAATTTGTACAGTAAATTCCAGTTCTCTCACAAAAGTCTGATTGGTCTGACTCAGATCATCAGCTGATTTCCTTGCAAAAAATAAGCAAATACAAAAAATATTAGCTCAGAATAATGAAAAATTTCTATAATTCAACACAGATATAAAGAATAACAATAAACAAAGAAGAAAAGAATCAGTACTATTGACATTTCTTCTTCTTTACAAGTCTATACATGTAATCATAGAACACCCGAAGTTGGAAGAGATCCACAAGGACAACAGAATTCAACTTCTGACTCCACACAGAGCCACTCTACCTTATTGTGAATACCAGTTCTCCAAATACTCAGACAGACTCATTGTGATAATATTTCCATCACATATAAGCAAGCAAATAGGCATCGCTGCTAATGTGGCCTGCTTTTGAAGTTTCACATCCTGTCAAACAGAGGGTAAAAGCCTATAACTTCTGAAAAAGACTTGATTATCTAGATTTGGAAACAGTGATTTCTTTTGGAGGATTTATCTGCGTTAGGAAATGTAATATCAGTTATCTAACGTCATAACTCAATTAATTTCAAGCCATATTTGATACATATACAGATTTATGTTTTTCCCTTCATTTAGCAAGTGACCCCCTTTCCCAAAGTAGTCTTAGGGAACATTTTCTGGCCCAGACTTATGGCCATCACTTTCTTATGCAGTTTCTCTGCAGGCAGGTATGGTTGGCATGGGTGTGCTGGCTGGAATGGTGTGTCCGGTTCTGGACTCCCCAGTACAAAAAAGACAGGGATCTCCTGGAAAGAATCCAGCAGAGGGGCCACAAAGATGATTAAAGAGCCTGGAACACATCTCTTACAAGGAAAGGCTGAGAGACCTGGGTCTGTTCAGCCTTGAGAAAAGAAGACTGAGAGAGGATTTGATCAATGTCTATAAATATTTAAGATGCAGAAGGCAAAGGGATGAGACCAGACTCGTTTCAGCGGTATGTGGTGATAGGACAAGAGGAACACACAAAGCATAGAAATTTCCTCACAAATGTGTGTAAGAACTTCTTCACGGTAAGAGTGATGGAGCACTGGAGCAGGCTGCCTAGAGTGGCTGTGGAGTCTCCTTCTCTGGAGATATTCAAGACCCACTTGGACTCCTACCTGTACAGCCTCGTCTAGGGAGCCTGTTTTTGCAGGGGGGTTGGACTGGATGATCTCTAGAGGTCCCTTCCAGCCTCTACAACTCTGTGATTCTGTGACTGGTCAGAGTGACTAAACATAGTGTCATCAAAATTATCTGAATTGTTTCCAGCACACTGCTGGACATTACTTACAGTTGCTGTTAACAGCAGAACAATTACATCAACTGCTCCATCACTCAGTTGCCACCAGAAAATTGTGACTGAAGGATAAATTCTTCTATAAGGCACATGGTGCTGGACATGGTCTCAGACACAGAAATGCTCTTATTTGACTGACACAACTTAGAAGACAAACTCACTTGTGATTTGAGGAATGTAAAGAACTGCATAGGCCTATATGAAAATGTTTATTATTTTCTGTAAAATAATAAAAGTGCATTAGGGTTTTTATTAGAAGAACAAGAGGATTTTTCCCTGAAATAATTTTATATATACATATATATATATATACATATGTATACATATATATAGAAAATGTTTCTAAACTTTTAGTTCCAGAACATCAAGATCATTGTATACCATGATCTGCAGAGAAAGGGAATGAATTGCTATGTAAATGTTAATATTAAAATAATTAAAAGAGTATAGGGGAAAAAATGGTACAGTTTTATGCCTTTTTTTTTTTTTAATGAACAGCAAAATGAAGGAAAGACAATGTGATGCTCTGAAATGTAAATGCAATTTAAAGGAAAATATAAATCACATTGGCAGGAATGAGTTTCACAGCCAAGTCAGATGAAATATTGGCCTATGGCTTGCTTTCCTCGGTACTGCCATGCCAAATGTTCTCTTTTTGAAGTGGCTCCAGAGGGTAACTGAGTATACTGGATTGACATCTGGTTTATCTCTCCTTAATTTGTAATGAGAGAGTAGGCGATTGAAAGTAGTCACCTAAAATTTAGGTGGCTAACATTAAACGAAACAAATCCTGTATTTGGTGTGAATGATTTAACAAGATTGGCTAAACACAGGTAACCATTATGAAAAGACAGTATCTGAGTTTCTCACCACAGAAGATGTAGTTGGTATGGCTCCATCTCATGAGCAAGACTGCAGAGATGGGCAAGGATTACAGTCACCTGGAGTATAGAAAGCACTGGAAGCACTGGGATCCTTAACTGTTCACTGATCTGGAATAAAGTTATCTTCCCTTCTCCCCTAGGTCATGATCCTACAGGACCACATCTATAGCACTGCTGAACTGACTGTACCTGGTTGGAGTAGTAGCTGGTCTGTAGACCTGAGAGACTAGGTTGACTGTAATTAAATTCTTGGACAGAAATTAATCTATAAAAGTGCCACAAGTCCGTTATAGTCCGTTGAAAGAATAATAGTAAATGCCAATGAAAACAATGGAACAGGAAGAATGGCTTGGCAGAAAAACCTTTTCCTGCTCCCACTGCATCAACAGCTTGAAGTTTAATAAATGTTTCCATTTTAATGTCACTCGTCAAAATGTTAAGTAGTGTGAAACCGTATCTTAAAGTCACCTTGGTGATAACTCCTGTTTACAATAGCATTACACACTTTGGCAAATTCTCATAAACAATTTTTTAATGCATTAAGTGGACATCGTACAGATTCTGTATTGTTCTAGTCTCAACAGGTCAGTGTTGCAATAAGACAAATGCCTTAGAGAATCATAAGCACAGTGTAACAGCATAATTGACATCATTGGCCAATAGATTCAGAGAAAGAATCTATTTATTTGACATTTTTTTCCATGCACTAATGTAAGTTTATTTTATTTTATTTTATTTTATTTTATTTTATTTTATTTATTTTTTTCCCAGTGGAGACCTTTATTATCAGCTAATTCTTTTCTTTTCAGGAACAGCTAAATAACATCTTGGAGGCTTCTGGAACTTTTCCACTGCCCTAATACATCAAAACTCACCATTAACCAACCAGAAAGCCCTGAGGCTCTAGGTTCCTGAAGAAAGATGTGGGTAGAATTGAACATCCAAACACAAAACAGATTTCATTTTGCACTTAATTTAATGACTACGTAAACACAGAGGAACATAAACTCATCCGAGGTTTCTATTTTTGACCAATGCTCTCTGAATTACTTAGTCTTCTGCTTCTGAATATACTTCAGACTCAGAAACTTTGTGTCCATGTTTTTCTAAGCCTATTTAGATCTTTAGGATTTAGTATTTAGGATCATTAAAAAAAAGAAAAAGAAAAAGAAAAAGAAAAGTCAAGCACCAAGTAAGGCAGTAACTTTGTAAAAAATTACTTATTAGCAACCTCATCTCTTTAGTTTGTTATACAGGCGTGTCACAATTACACTTCTAGGTGCATTTTCTCTTCAATACAAGAACTATTATTTCTGCATTGCTTTGTTGTTGGTTTTTATTATTGCTGTTTTTGTTTGTTTGTTAGCTGAGAGGGCAAAGGGGCTGGGGGATTATTTGTGGTAAAATATTCCTAAACCAGTTATAAATTTTCAACAATAGAGATTCTGAGGAAACTTAGTGCTAGCAGTGTTTAATAACCACAAGCCCCTAAGTTCTCCACAAGAATTATTTTCTTCCACTACACACACTCCTAGTACATAGGATTTCCTAACTGATTGCCTGATCTATAGCAAAAGTAAGCATCACCTTACGTAATATCTGCTATAACGAATCCATAGAACATTTAGATGTGGAGACACATTCTGATTGTAATCTAAGGTATAGAAATCTTCATCTGAGAGCTCAGAGGATCAGCTCACTTTTGGCAAACGCTGTGGCTAGAAGCGATCAAGAATATGAGGGATGCCTGGCAAGGACTCTCTAGACTTATAGCCTCCAGTGAGGTACAAAAAGACCACCCTTCTGATCCCAGTAACAAGAAAGTCCCTTGTACTTTGGGCAGCAAGCCTCTGCTCTAATACTGGAAAGCTCATCCCCATCTTTTCTGTACTTTCAAGCTGTTCGGAAATAGTCTGTACAAAACACAATCAATACAATAATAACTCATTCCTTCTCCATGCACAATTTCAGTTGCACACAGCAAAAACATCTTACTATTTTGTGGCTGTCCTGCTTTCTTCCCGGAGGCCGTGACATGTTGCTTGTGTAAAGCTTGACGTATGTGACAGGTTATACTGTTTCTTCCTCAAACAGCATTTTCTTGTTCCCTCTCCTAAACGTCTCTCTTTTCTTCTCTTCTGCCTTTTGCATGAGATATACTCACTGCAGTCTGTAGTGCTTCTGATGCTCCTCCTATTCTCCCTCCCTTAGGGAGGAATGAGGCTGGCAGACCCTGTGCGCAGTATAAACTGCTCCATCTGTGAGAATGGACTGTCACCAAATACACAGCAAACAGCCACAGGAAGTCAAACTGGGCAGCCCCAAGAGATGTGTAGGTCTTATTTTTTTTTAGGTTTCAGTTCATCCTGTTGCTTGTGTCAGGTTTTGGTGTTTGGAAAGCTAAGAAACATTCCCTCTTTGAAGAGTTAAATCACAATTATATGATAATTATAAACAAGGTAATTAAAAATTCATCATTTTCAACTTCAGGAACAGTAGTCCTCTACAAACTGTGACACCTTTAGTGAGTTAATGTCTGCCTAGGCAGGAGTGGCACAGGTTACAAGTGATACTGTCACTGTGGTTCTGAGGATGCAGAGCTGGTGGGATGGAGCTAGAGCACCCAGATTCGCAAAGGAGTAAGCTGAATACATGCTACAGCTGCCAGTTTTGGCAAATGGCACTTTCATTACCAATGTTTCTAGTGGATTTTATATCATTCTTAGCCTGCTATTACCTCTGCATGCAAACATCCCCATTACAAGCATCCAGGAAGGTTTGGCTTTCTTCACCTGAAGTAAATTTGACCTTTTTCTGTTAGTTTGAGTTTGGCACAGATCTACTCTACAGTCACTAGCGAATTTAGAAATTAATGTGATAGCTGTATTTTCCTTCTTGGATTCATCACCTCATACATTCCCAGTAGAGAAGATAAAGATATGCAGCCTGATCTGAATGTCATGCAGTTATGAGATTCTAATTCATTTGTAGATATAGAGGTAGGATAAAATTGGTATGTATTACTCCAGACACACAGAAAGCTCATTTGGCGTAAACAGGATTAATTCTTTTTTTTTTTTTTTAATGGTAGTTTAAAATAATGACATAAGTCAGCAAAAAAAAATTAGGACAAATATAAGCATTTTTTAGCCTCTCCTTGTGAAACATAGCCACTCTAGCAGCTTTCATTTTACCCAGAATGAGATGGTGTTGACAACTGTATGTACAGTTTTTTCTAGGCACTTTTCTGACCCTGTAAAAGCTGACTCCATTTCCTAAGTCAAAATATTGTAGGTACTTTCCATATCTAATTGTAAGTAAATTATAAAAGTCAGCATTAAAATTCTCTAGATAATCACTTGCATTTCTAAATGGAGTCTGAGATGGATTTGTTTCCCAGATTGTCTCCAACTGGCCACAGGCACCGAGCACGTCTCTTATTGCAAGAGACGTTCCATATTCTGTAGGAAAATGTACTGCATAGCATTTTAAAAAGCAGCTCTAAAAGATTATCATTAGCATAAATTATCTGCAGTGAAACCATCACAAAGCACTTAAGGCTGCCCATAAGTGAACACCATTTTATTTATCCAGTTCCAAGTATAAGGATGAATTATTTTAGCCTGCATTATTAATACTAAAATCATGAAGGAACACTGCAGAGCAGAAAGTGAAATATGTGATACGTGCATACAGGTACATATGTACCTTCTCACAGATAATGGGATGTATTAGAGAGTATATGCTATGTTTCGAAAGGTTGCACACACTACAGAAAATGAAGCTCAGTGCTGTGTCCGAATAAACTTGAAAATAGATTATACCAGAGAGTTGAGTCAATGGTGGATTGAAACCATGTCTTCAGGATCAGGAGAAAACCACTTCATGATTTTTAACTGCTGTCTAACTTTGCATCCCCATGTAAAGTGTAGAGACTGACACATACCTGGCAGCTGTTTCTTAAGACTTAGCATAGACTTATCAGAATATATCCAAGGTAATTTGAATAGTGAGGAAGTCAGTATGGCCCTCTACTTCCCTTTTGCATTTGTCAGGAGCCTTCAGCCCCAAGAACTTGGTGTAGGACACATTGCTTGAGCGCCATAACAGTTCCCTCCTTTCCCATTTAACTGAAAATAAATGCACACAAAATATCACCTGAAGTTCAAAAGCATGCATAAACATGGGCACCAGGTTCCTGCCTCTTACAGTAGATTGGCTGTTATGGCAAAGCTGAAACCTCTGGAGCTAAGTATGTGATCTCCTCATTAGTCCAGTGTCTTTCTCCCACACAGAAATATTCCAGAGTGCAGAGCAGTATAAAGTTCACTAATGCATTCAGTATCTTAAAAACTTATTTGAACCAAAATAAAATACATTTTCCACCAAAGACAGGTCCAAATTTGTGCAATATCGGGCTGGGCTTTTTTTTTTTTTTTGCTCGTCTTCAACTTGATAAATGTTGTGTTAAATATTTTGCACATAAATTTGATTTCAAACTTTGAGAAGGTAGGTGATGTGGTATTTGGAGCTACATAAAAACAAACAATTAATGTATTTGAGCATGTCTCTCTCATCACAAGTGAGTGCTCTTTCTCAAATGCCAGTGTGGCTGCTGCTTTGGCAGCAGAAAGAAGAAAGTAATGCCATTGCTGCCATTTTCCTGTAGTGCCCTATCTGAGAAGAATTTTGAGCACAAGTTGACAGAAATTGCTTGGTTAGCCTATGCAGCCTAAGAACAGTTTTCATGTCTTCAGAAGAAGCACTTATTTTTGTTGAGATTCCTGGCAGTGAACTTTAGCTGACAGAATCCTGCAAAATGACAAGCTAGAACATGACAAAGCTTTGCCCATGTATTGCTACTTGCCTCAGACATCAGCTACAAGCATCTCTTTGCCTTAGGGGTGAGCTGGGTGTCACCCAAAGTTGTGGTATCTTGGACTGCATTCAGTCCTAACTCCTCCTGAGAATCAGATAAAGAGACAAGATGTCTACTCAAGACACCAGCTTCCTCTGCAAAGATGACTTCTCAAAGGTTTGATGTGCCTCTCAAACTCTCAGTTGGATCCAACATTGTAATTTGTTCCACAATAGGATGACCCAGCAGGGTTTTTTCCAGCACAGCATGAAAGAAAACATTAAAAAAAAAAAAAAAAAAAAAAAAAAAAAGTGGCTTTACAAAGTTGTTCAATTGATTAGATAAATTGCATCACTCAACAGCCTTAGGCTGACTATGAATATTTCAGTATTTTTCACCTCTTCAGCTTCACGTCTAATGTTCTTCTGGAGTAAACAAGTGTGGTGTGGGAAAGCCTGCTTCCCTAGTAAATAAAATGTGTTCCAAAAGAGAGTTCAGTAGCAATTATTGGAAATCTGAAAATGAACTGACATAAAATTAAAGAATATTATAAAACACAACTTCAATATAATTCTGTGAGAACCACACAAGTTTGTTCTACTGAACTTGAAGGGTATAAATTTTGACAAAACATAATATCACTAATTTGAAAGAAAAAGTACTGAAAATATTGTGTTTCTGAAAAGAATTCAGAAAGTACTGGAATCTGTTATGGTACTACACTGCCCAAAATGCCAAGAACTTATCAGCAGAGTCCAGAAAAGCAGAGGCAAAGTGCTGCTAAATGTTTCATCACATATCTCTATTACTTTAAGTTTTGTGTAATAGTGTCACACAGTTTTGTGAGCCAAATGTCAGCAAGGGCCTCATTTGTATATTAGATAATCAGATGTCCACCCCAAAAATGCACTAAAGAAATAGGGTCTTGCCTAGAAAACAGGAAATCCATCACCACGTCAACAAGAGTGTTTCTGTTATCCAAGCAGATACCATGAGTCCTAAAACTACTTTTTATACTGGAAGTTATTATTAGCAACTGCTCCTCATGGGGATTGAGGAAGCTGTCAGACTCTATTATGTCATGCAGTCAAGCACAAGAAAGTTGCATATGATCATCTGTACAAATTTCCTCATAGCCTGTATGGATCTTCTTCCTGTTCTTGGTAAAAACCTTTGGATTACAGGCAGTTAGACTTCTCAAAACCTAAATCCCCACAAGTATTTGCATATTCAGTACCAAATTGGACTGGAGTATGCAATGGACAGAACTGCCAGACAGCAAGACCTAGACAAAGTGCAACCTGAAGAAAATCATCACAGCGACATGTTTTAAATGAATCTGCATTTAAGGCTTGATTTGAAAGAGGTGCTAAGAGCCCAGATCATGCATTTCACTATTTAAAAACCAGCTTTGAAAATGTCTAATTTCTATCTACTCAGTCCACAGCATGGGATTGATGATGCATATATAAATCTGAAAAATGCAAATTGTGAACAAGTTATATAAACGCCAGCGATTACCACAAGTTCATCTGAAGATGACTTGACAGAAAACAGCAGATTATAGATTGCCAAAGAAAATCTTTCTGGAGGAGATAGCATAAAGGGTTGTTCAGTACTTCCAGTAAGTGAGAGATGGTAGCTTCTTGCCCCTGCAAGTGACACGCTAAAATCCTCATGGTCCAGCAGCTAATCACATCTTGTGTACTGGGAAAGCAAACTGAAACAGAACCGGAAATGCCACTAAATGTGAACAGAATTGGGATTCCCAACTTTGTGCAGCTTATTGAATATTTTCCATTTTTACTTTAATGTTGAAGCATTTTAAAATATCTCTGCTGCTTTATCTTTTATCAGTCCACTTAGCAAGGCAGTGGTTGTTGTGTGTTTTTTTTTTAATGAAGAATAGTTGAAAACAATCCATTTTACTCTTTTTTTCAGTATTTCTTTTTCCTAACCTCATGCCATGCTTCTGCTAATTACCATTTGATTGCAAAACAGCTGACCAATTAACCCTGGCAGGATAGACGTTAATTCGCTGGCACTGCTTGTCCTCCATCAGGCAGTGAGGACTGATTGGTAGCTTCAGCCAATTAGCAATGAGCTGGCAGAGCTCACAGTTCCCTAAATTATGAATGTCCTCAAACTGCTGAGAGAAATTACTGGATCAGTTAAAACACATGACTGAATATCTTCAAGTAAATAAAAGCTAGTAAACAAGGCTATGTCTCTTATTGAGCAGTCAGAAGCTAATTAGAGAAGAAAGACTAGTAGGCTTTCTGTTGTTGTTGTGTTAGAGGTTTCTTTAGTTGCTGTTTTACATTTTAAGCTGTTGGGATTGGTTTGTTTCTGTTCTGGTCTACCATTAATATCAGTTATCTATAACTAAAAGCTATTAGTGACTTAATGCAAGAGGATCTATCTGGTAAACAGTGAGATCTAAAATGACCTTCCTTCCAAAGTGGTTAACCTTTCTGAAAGGCAAAGAGGTTGTTATTGCTAATGCTATAATTGCAATACTGACAATTGGTGGGCAGCAACTCTTCTCTTTCTTTACGTTCAGCTGTCCTTGTCACGTGGGGCAAAACCTCATCTATGGGTTGGCCTTCCTGGGTGTTCCTGCACTGATTCTTCTGGTTATTGGCTATGCTCTGAACAACCAAACCTGGAGGCTGGTTACAGGCAAGAGGTCTCCACTCCTGACGGAGAGCACGTGGAATCAGTTATTGCAGTGCAAGCTGACCTGCTTTGTACTGTGCAGTATCACAGGCAGAGCACTGGTTGCTCCAGTGACATGGCTAGCAGTCACTCTGATAAATGGCTCCTACTATGTGTGTGCTGTGAGTGAGTATGTCTCTGTGTATTACTATGGAGATATTCCTAATGTGACTATTAGTGAACGCCAGAGGATTTTGGCTGCGTTTCCTTGTAGTCAACTAGTTCCACCAGAGCTGAGCAGGGTGAGAGATGAAGTGATCCTCCTGCTCCGGTACCAGTCACAGGTGAGTAACCTATATTGTTTCTGCTGTGAAAGCTGTTGTCTGTAGATCTAGCAATGACACCACAGTTTATTCATCAGACAAGGGGTGAGGATAGAACAGGATCAATGTCTTCTGCCTTGATTGCTAAATCTCTTTTGTGTTTTGTGGAGCCTGCCTTGTTCCCATAGGTGGAATTGAAAATCTACTATGTAAATACTACTTCTGACCTTTGCTACTGGAAGATGCATTCTTGTGTCTTGAGAAGCACAACCATGTAAGATAAATGGAAGTTCAAGAGCCACTGAAGGGAAGGAAGCTTCTTCTACTCAAGCACAAGAAATGTGACTAAGGGGTCCAGACTGTGAGAGCTACATATAAACCAAAGTCCTGTTGTTGCTGACTTCTTGTTTGTTTGTTTGTTTTTGTTTTTTTTTTAGATCAGACTTGAATCTATAAGTTAATATTCCAGCTAGAAGTAGGAGGAATGTTAAGATTATTACTTCAAGGAAAACTGCTTGTAAATATGGCACAAGGTAACTTGGGCTAGGAATTAGAGGGTTCCTATGTTGCAGATTCACAATAGTAGCTGTAGGGGCAACATCCTTAAGTTATTCATCGGGTCTTCCTTAAACTTGATGGGAAGAAATGAATAACACAGCTGTCTGCAGTAGTCAGGGACTGGGTGTGATGGCAGTAGATACAAGCCATATTATCCTCTGCTAGCCTCCTTATTCAGGAAAAGCAAGTAAAGATTGTCTTAGATTTTTATTTTATTTTTTTTTGCCCAGAAAGTACCACTGTAGGTTTTTTCAGCTGTGATCTTGTTTGTTTGCTTTTGGAAGGTGGCTGGCTGGCTTCTGATTGCTGTGGTAGTCATCACTGTCTTCCTGTCTTACTGCCTGGCAAGCTGTTTCTCCCCACTCAGCTTTCTGCACTTCAGGTACTGGACCAGCTATGTCCGTAATGAGCAGGAGCTCTTTGATGAAGCAACAGACCAGCACTCCAAGCTCTATGCCATGAAGCATGTAAAGAAGTTCTTTGGATTTGTCCCAGGAAGTGAAAATATAAACGAAATCCGTATCCCATCACTCAGGGAGTGGCAAGCTATCTCTGGACTGGCCTTCCTAAAATTAGTGGATGAGGAGCATTATGACTACAGCCTCCTCCATGACTGGGCACTCAAGGACTCAGCAGACAGAAAATATCTGAAGCTTGATGAAGACCCCTGACCATAACTTAGCTGTGAGGTTCTGAGTCCCTGCCAACACCTTGAGGAAAAATCAGGAGTGTCTAGCTCTGCTTTAGACCTGAACTGCGATGGAGCTTTCTAATACCTTATTACATAAAGGACATGAATAAGTACTTTGTTAATGTAGTTCTTCAGATGCTTATACACTGCTCCTGATGGCGTATGACTCCTGTGAGATGCAGAGGTCAGAGGCCCCATCTGACTGGGGTGGGCTGTTTCAAGCTGCAGCTTCACTTTTTAACAATTCTGTAAAAGGGATCAGTTTCACTGGGTAAGAAAGCTATACTCAAATGCTTTCTCTTCCCTCTTGTCAAAAAATCTTTAATAGTAGACTCTGAATGATTAGATCCTATGAGCCCGATCCACTCTATGAAGTAGAAGATATCTAGCTTTGTCTTAATGACTTCCAGTACAAATACTTTTATTTTTCCTCTTCCACTTTCTCCTATGTGGATAAAACACCTCCTCAACCAAGGCTGAGTCCGGATAAAGTGATTCGAAAACTTTCAGTGGGCACTTGATATTTCTAGCAGAATTGAGATGTGCAAGAAGGAGGGATGAATCATATAGCAGTTAAAAGGGGAGGAGGGGGAAGGAAAGAAAGGGGGGGTGGGGGAAGAAAACAAAGGACACTTTACATGTGGAAGCTTGAATTTGAGCGCTTCCTAAGTGGAAGCAGTAGCAAGGTCAGTTTTTTATTTTGTGTCAGACTTTACAAGTAAGCTGACCTACTACGTGGGGAAATATCCTTCTGAAGTCAAATTTGCTTTGCCTTTGAAAATGTTAAAATTCAGTCATACTATTGTGCCCACAGTTATTGCTGTCATCATTTCTCCCTGAATTGGCATGCAGCCTGTGGACTGTGTGCTACCTACCTATAGGTTAGGACATAGGATGCTAACTACTGGGGATTCGTTTTTTGTTTTTATTTTATTAAAAACAACAACAAAAGAACAGTCTTAAAATAGAAAAATACATGTAGCACTTTCCCTTACAAAGTACAGGAGTTGGGAGCATGCTAAATAGCAGGTCTTGTTTAAGTGTGTTTGCTCTTCCTTTGAGAAACTTCTAAACATGGACTTGAAAAAGCTGAATATGCTGAGTAACTGGAATAATGCATATATTACATCACTGAAAACTTTACAAATCTCACGTTTCACTTGAATCCTAAAGTTTCTACTATACTACTATACTGCATGGTATGTAGATCAGGTTAGGAAGCAAAGCATCTGTTAGGGAATACAATCTCTAATTTCACTTTGAATTCATTGGTGTTTGGTTTGTGGATTTTTTTTTTGAAGATGGAACACTGCACAATCTGGAAAATGTACAGCTGCTTTGTGTATCTGAAAGTTTCTCCTCCTCCTTTGATTGGAGTAACAAAAACTAGCTGCTACCTGTTGTGATTTTTTTCTACTTCGTACCTTGTTTTACAGTGCCACTATGAAACGATGCAAAATTGTAAAAAGAGAAAGTGAGCTGTTAACCTCTTTCTTACTTGTAGTGAAACTGTAATTTTAAAATGAATCTTCTTAAAATGAATCTAGCTTTGATGTTTTTCCTTTGTTTTTTAGAGTTTATTTAAAAAAATCTGAATAACAAACTTTATTTGTCATTGTGAATTTAGCCTGCTAGTATGCATAGTATTGTCTTGTTGGGATAAGCTAATCCATAGCATTAAATACAGCTGTAGTATTATGGATTATGGTGCATTTCCCTTCATTTCTCTGCTCTTGAAATATGTCATGGATTGGTAATGAAATAAGGTATCACCTCCTAAAGAATTTGATGCTAGAGAAAAATCCATGCAGCACTGAACAGCCTGTGTCTGCTAACACTGGCGTCACTTTACCCAAAATCAATTTAGAACTGCAGTTTGCTCACTCAGACTGAAAACGATTATTTCTACAGCAAAAGAAAGCTTCCTGTAACCCCACGGTTGTAAAAATATGTCTGAGGGAAAACTGCCAGTGTTAAATGCAGGAAGTGGATGCACCTTACACAGTGCAATGCAACGAGTACCAATTGGTGTCTGGTGCCGATTAACCCTTAAACCCACCCTTGCAGGAAGCCCACACTGGGTGACGGTGTGCCAGCTTTGATTTCTGTGCGATGCTCACACAGTTATGCCATCCGTGCGGTGTAACTCCTGAAATTACTGTGAAAACCCCTGAGATGTTTGTTGGTGCCTTCTAACACCAGAGGAACTTCCAATTTCATTCAGAGGTGTCGGTCAGCTGCCCCTAGAGCAAGTTCTGAATACCCTTCAGCCTGGAAACCCTATGGGTTTCCAACCGAAGAACGACATCGATCTAACAGCAGCGATGTCTTTTTAAAGTAACTCTGCATATGCTGAACTCTCTGGGTAGAGTCCGCAGGTGCCCACGCAACAGGGGCTAAACCTCAAGCTCCTCAATTATTGCTGCTTAAGCGTGCTGCCCAAGGAAAGTGGATTTAAACTAAACAAGAGAAGATCAAAGCCAGGCGCCACCAACACCCACGACCCCGGCGCTGAGCGCCGCCCTCAGCCCAAAGCAATCCACTGCCGAGCGAGTCGCACGCGGCCGGCGCCAGGCACCGCCAGCCGATGCCGGCGGGCGGCGCGCATGCGGTGTGCGCGGCCCACGGCCGTTGGCGGCGATGACGGACTACAGCGAGGAGCAGCGCAACGAGCTGGAGGCCCTGGAGTCCATCTACCCGGACTCGTTCACGGGTGAGCCGCGGAGCGCGTCCTGCTCTGCCGCACGGCCGCGGCGAGGCGATGGAGGCCCGGCCGCGTACGGGGCGCTGCCTGCCGCCCCTTTTCTTACGGTTCTCTCGGGGTGAAGGTTGAGTGGAGCATGGGGTGTCCGGGGTCCTTAAGCGTGTGTGGTGCCGGGGTGCCTCAGTTCCAGGACTGGGGCGGTCCGTGCGCGGGATGTGCTCTCGGTTGTCCGGCACCCGACGGGCTGCGATTGAAGGCTTTGTGCGTGAGGTTTCTGCACGTTCTCTCCTTCCTACCTGCGCAGTATCTGCTCGCCCCACGTCCCGCCTCATCTTAGCCGCACTAACTTCGCTCCGCCGGTCTACCCGCTGCGTTTGTTTATTGCTTTAATCTGGAAACGCTTCTGGTGCTTCGTTTTTACGTTAAAGCGAGGTGGACCGGTGTCCTGTAGCTGAGGATGCTGAGTCAGTGACTAATACGCTTTCACGTAGTCGAGTGTTTATTGTGATTTATTGTTTGCTCGGGTAATAATGCACTTATGCCCGTGAAGAAGAGGGAGCACAAAAGGCTGTAGTGGTGGTACGTAAGCAGTTGGGCAAAATTCAGTTAACAGTGTTAGATCACAAATACTACGTTGGTTATAGCTTATAGCAGTGGTACAAAACAATCCTTAGTCAGGGATTTCACCTGCAGCTCACGCTTGAGCAATGAGGTAAAACCATCTATTCCATGACAGCAGAATATAGATTTGCCTTTTTTTTTGGTCTGTTAAGAGCCACTGTCTGTCTTTTAGCTGCCTCCTTCACAGGTGGGCAATAAACAAAGCCTTACTTTGCTTTTACAGGTGAACATGGTTGCTGATGGATTTAGTTTTTTGTACTGACTATTTAAATTCCCCCCTTTTCTAGGTTATTTCCAGAACTCTCGAAGGAAAGCATCATCCATCTCATTTTTTTGTTTTAAGAATCATTTTCCACTTCAAGCCGCCCTAAATACAGTGATAGGAACAGATATACTGGATGGACTGGATACCCATTGTACCTATCCAGCACAATAAAGCAAACTGGCTTTGGGACCTTTCTGCTTATATTTGCTTTTACTAGTTCAAGTCACTTAGTGGTAGGTAGGTCTGTACTCTTGCTAACTTCTTGCTATTGTGGATGTTATATGCTGTCATTCAGAGAGAATTTCAAACATCACATCACGTAGAAAACAGCAGTTAACTGGAAAGCACCTTTTAATGAATTTTAAAGGCTTCTAACACTGTATCAAGAGACTTGTTTACCTTACTAGTCCTAGAGAAATTCAGTTTTAATTATGTAAAGTAGTTTTCTGATTTAACATGTATCTTTTTTTCTCTTTTTTTAACAGTGTTGTCAGAAAAGCCAACGACTTTCACAATTACTGTGACATCGGAAGCAGGTGAAAATGATGAAAGTAAGTTCATTATGTCTTAAGTAGAATAACCTCCCTTCCTGCATATTAACTTTTCAGTTCATATATATATATATATATATATAAGCTGTTTCAGTGTGTGTTTCCGTATACTTGGCTATTTTCCAAAGTCTGCCTCTTCTTTAAGTATCTTACATTACAAGCTGCTGTAGGAAACATTGATGCTGTCTTGCAAGAGGTAGGTAAGAATAAAGATCTTTCTCTCAAGTATATAAAAGTTGTGGATGTTGATTGTGATGGTTTTTGTTCATGTAACATTAGGAACCTGCCTAAACTGTTCATACTGGCACCAGAATGGTTGGTCTCTTCTGTGCCTGTTGCCATAAATGTTGATTTGGTTATTGTTGTGGAGCAGTTTCTGAAAGAAAACTATTTAGGGCTGATAGACTGAACAGTTCCTTGCAGCGAAGTTCAGAGCAATGACTTATTCAGTGGAAGATATCCTTATTCCTTCTTCCAAGATATCTTTTTAAGATGGAGAAAAACATATTCTGAACTACTTTAAAATAAGGTGCTGCAAATGCAGAAAGCTCTTAAACATTATTGTCTAGTGAAGTATCTGTCCTAAGTACCTTCTCTTCATGAAAGGACTGACTGCTTATGATTCCATCAGCATCTGGTGCTCTTCTGGCATGGAAAGGCTGTATGATACTCTGAAGTACTTCTGCCCTCTGGCATGTCCAAAAATGCTTTTGCTCTTTTGGTATCAGTGATTACGTGAATTTGTTGTTAGTGAATTTCATTCCAGATAAGTTTGAGAGATGTTATTCTGTGTTCATGAGTTAGAGGAAAGAAACTGTTGCCATCTTCTTCGGTTTTAAAGGAGTAAGCCCTTTGTGGAGCAAGTGTGTATTAAAGGGAGAACTGAACTGCCAAAACTGTGAGTCATGAACTGAAGGAACTGGTATTCTGTCAAGATGCATGAAAGGAAGGAATGTAGTTCTTTCTGGCCTTATTTCCTTGCTAGGCTAGCTCTCAATAACATCAGATTGAGTGTGTGTTCCTTAGGCAGTCTTCCTCTTTGCTTATTAACGTCTAATGGGCATTTATGTTTTTGTCATATGTTGTATGTGGAGCTGTTAAGTACCACACTGGCTGTTGCTCCAACCAGGTATGCAGAATTTAAAGCAGTAATATGCTGAGGTTCTCTCTAGGTTTGGTTGTTAGGACTCTTGCTTCGTTTTTTCCAGCATTAAGTGGGATGTCAGGGAAAAGAGGTTACCACTCTGGTACCCACTGTACCACAGAAAAATTTCCACTCTTTCTTAAGTCTTCTCAGACATAAATAGTCTGGGATAGCTTATGTAAGGGTTAACTTCAGTCTTAGTGGTATTATATTGCATTATATTTAAATTTTTTTTGTAAGATGTAATATGTGTGTAAGATGACTGTTCCTTTAAGACAAGTTTTTTTCCTATCTTAAAATATTTAGGCTGTTGTTGCAATAGAAAAATGTACAATTATAATTCTGTAAGATAATCACTGTAATGTGTATTTTTTTGTCTTGTAGATGTCCAAACAACCCTTAAGTTTACCTACAGAGAAAAATACCCTGATGAAACTCCCCTTTATGAAATTGTCTCTCAGGAGAATCTTGAAGATAATGATGTCACAGGCATAATAAACCTGTTGGAACAGCAGGTAAGTAAAATGGAATATCTCAATTTATCTTGATATCACTTGATTTAGTCAGAATTTATCCCTCAATTTGGTTGTCTTCTGAGAGATGACTTACTGTTTTGAAATACCTTCCATACTGTAAGAGATTTGAGTTTGGTAAATGGCATTAGCAATGTAAATGACAACGTAAAATACAGAGCTAATTCAGTGTGCACATGTAAAATAAGGAAATGGAAGGGCTCTACAGCTTCCCCTCCTAGCATTTCTGTCTCAAGATGAATTCATTTAACTATGTATAAATAGTATTTGTGAAGCTAATTCAGTTCAGTTTTATTTGGAAAGAAATAAAAAAAAGCTACATTTCAATAACATAACTATTTTGGATCGAGAAAAAGTACTCTTTGACCCTTCGTATCAGTGACAGTGCATTGTGAAGGTATAAAGAGGAAACATTCTTGTTGACTTAAATATTTCTTGACAAATCTTATCTGCCTTAAAATGGCTGTAAAGTCATTTTCTTTTTAGTTTACATTTTACACCTTTACTCCAGCAGCTGGTGATTTTTGATTTTGTCCCACCTGAAAGGAACATATGTAAGGGAGTAAGGGATTAAGGAATTAGGGAGAACATAGTTTCTGAGTGTCTCTTGTTTCTTAAAATCTAAATTTTATAAACTTGTATTCCTACTGTAGTTTTTTTTTTTTTTTTTTATCCATGAAGAAGCTTCCCTGGTGTCTAGAATATGCTGATGACATATCATTATCATCATCAATGTTTAGCTACTTACTCATTCATTTGAGAGTGACTTTAACTTGTTTATCTGGCCAATTGACTTGGATTTTACAGTGAACTTTGAAATGGATGTAGAGTACCTCAGCTGTGTTATCTGTGTGTATGTACACAATTCTGCTTTCTGAACAGATATATGTATTAAGCTTCTGAAGATATAGGGTTCTTCTGCTTGAGTTTGCCTTTTTTGTGTTGTAGGCAGAAGAAAATTTGGGAATGGTAATGATCTTCACTCTAGTGTCTGCAGTACAGGAGAAATTAAATGAAATAGTGGATCAAATAAAAACACGAAGGGAAGAGGAAAAGAAGCAGAAAGAAAGAGAAGCAGAAGAAGAGGAGAAAGTATGTAAAATACTTTTTCTAACTAAAGATTTAACTTGATGCATGGGCTTGATGCAAAGCAACTCTGAGCTGTAGTAGGAGAGTAACATCTAGCCCAAAGTTGTTGTAGTTAATACTTAAAGGCCACAAGGTAGTTCATTGCACTTCAAAGATCTTTATTTTTCCCCTCACTTTCTAAAGCAATCTTCTCACATATGTGTTGCATGTTGCTCCAGCATTGCTTCCTAAGACTGGGGCAGGGATTTTTTTCCCAAGTGAAAAGAAAGTCTCTGTAGTCAGTTTCTTATTTGAAGTGGGAAGTAAAAAAGGATAGAATATGTAGTGCTGTGCACAGACTGCTCTTGTTCTGAAGAAGCGTGTTTTCCTTGGTGGAGCAGAAGCAGTAAGGATCAGTCTTCAGGATGTGGTTTGTCCTCCCTGCACCGGTACTTTCCATCAATCAGCATGGAATAATTTTTCTATCCATGGGATGTGCTGCATTAACTACTGATTATATACTTTCTTCAGTAGCTAGAGGGTGATGAAACATGAAATATTTGGTGTTTCTGAAATAGTAGGAAAAAAAATCCCTGCCAACTCTTTTTGTCTGTCGGTGAGAGAGAACAGTTAATGTATTTTTTTATAGAAAGTTTCAGTCTAGATTGCATGTAGGAGTTGATAAGTGCTGCCTACTTAAGCATAACCTTTATTATTGATATGTTACAAGCTTTCGCACTGTAGGTTCAAATGTATTACTTGGTGTTTTTCTATAATTTCCACCTCTCTGCAGCTCTCTGAAGGGAGAGACCCATGTGGAGAATAGAAACAAGCAAGAATGTGTTCTTTGTATGTACTTGGGGTTAGAGTTAATTTCTGAGAATGCTTCACAGCAAGCAAATGCTTCTGGGATGCTGCAATGTAAGTAAGGAAGAGAATGCTCATCTTCACTCCTAGTTTTGCTAATTGATCATATTTGTTTTCTGTTTTTTTTTTGTTTTTTTTTCAGCAACGCTTTCATGGCACTCCTGTTACAATCGAGAATTTTCTGAACTGGAAAGCAAAGTTTGATGCGGAACTCCTAGAAATAAAAAGAAAAAAAATGAAAGAAGAAGAACAAGCAGGCAAAAATAAATTAAGTGGTATGATTTAAAACTGTACCTGTAACTTTTGCAATGTTCTCAGACTATCACGATAAGCCTTAAAAATAATTCTTACATTGAAAGATGATAGTAGTAAACAAGATTTTAATGCAATATTAAATTCTTGTTGTTTATGTTTCTCCAAGTCTTGACCTCTTTGGTGGGTCAAGATTTCTAGTGAAGTCATTAAGGTTCCTAAACTGTGTATTCAAGCTTCTTTTGATTTTATGCCAGGCAGTCTACTGCTTTGAGCTCCAGCTGATGAGTATTGCTCTGGCATAAATAGCTGGGGATTATCAAACAACAGAAAGAATCTGCACTGAGCAGTGTAGTGATTTGGTCTTATTTGTGTTGGATCATGCCATGACTTATAATTATTCGAAGGCATGTAGGAGTTTGGGATGTTGCAGATGAACTGAAGCAACACAGTGGCTGTCTAGTGAATGCAACAAGCTTATGATGCCTAGTGAAAATGGTAGTTTTCCTATAGTATTTTGGAGAAGAGCTATCATAATTATAGTTCTAGGATGCGTTGTCTGTAGATCCCAATCCAGCAGAATCCAAACTCTATTCACTGGGAAAAAAATGCAGATGAAGTGATTTTAAGAGCACCTGTATGCAAAAATAAGTCTTAAATAGCATTCTCCAGACTCTCTACAGCTTAACCTTGGACTTTGGTTCTCCTGTGATGATGAATCCACTTTTTAACCTGATTACATTAGAAAACGTAACTGATATGATTGTGTGGTATTGCTGTATGGCAAAAGGAAGCTATGATAGTACCTTCTAATGGGATACAAGCACTACAGGGCAATAGCAGGGAACAAAGAACAAAAATTGGCTCACCTCTGTCAGCAACCAGTGATGGCTCAAGATGAGTGCAGTCTCTAACCAGAGAGATGCTGCTCACTTGGCTACTAATGAGGATGAGGAGGGGTGGATCCAGGCACCGCCTTTTCACTCAGGTGTATTGCTTGCACCTGAGCTCCCCAGGTTAGCCACACCTTCTCACCTGGTGCTCAAACACTGATTCAGGCTGTGACCTGGCAGTTCCACTGCACTTGCTGTTATCTTCCTCTTCTCTTCTGAAGGCTTTTGAAACCTTTAGCTGGTTTTTTAACTTGATAGAAATCTTAATGTTAGTAAGTCTAGTGAAATCTGTACAGAATGCTTGATTCCCTTATGATTGGAATGTGTTTGGGCATCTGAAAAGAGTCAGAAATCAGACTTCTAGTTTTTTTGTTCTTGAAATTGTTATCATGCTGTTTTTCTCCTTAATAGTCTAGTTTATAGGAACTCCACCTTACAAAAGTAAGAAAGGCTTATTTTCAGGATTTGTGAGGTACTCCAATAGAAGAAAAAGGTATCTTTGAGTGTTTTACCTGAAGTATCAAACAGTCTTCCTGATAGAAGATTAAAAAAAACAATGCAAATGTAGGTGGAAAGGCTTGTGGAATGTCTCGAACTTTTCTTTCCCCACCTCCCAATTAGAAAGGCTTTGCTTTGCATTATGTGATGTTTCCTTCACAGTAGGAGCTGGTGACTGGTATGTACATCCAACTTGATTTTCATATGAAGGAGGTAGCTTAATCTGTCCAGTTCCCAAAGATTTATTGTAGAATACAAGATGAGGACTGAATAAAGACTATGAGATGGTGTAAATTTTCCCAGCCACATTTCAAACTGGTTAATCTCTATATCCTAAGATAGTGTACTAACTATTATTGCCTTAGGTTGTTAGTTACATAACCAAACAGCATTTTGAAATATATACTTTTTAACTTCTAGGGAAACAGCTGTTTGAAATGGATCACAACCTTGATACATCCGACATCCAGTTCTTGGAGGAAGGTAAATTTCTGTTTGTTTCTGCACCTGAAAGACAGTGGCTTAAAACATGAAAACATTCCTAAGCAAAGTCAGTATTCTAATTCTGACTAAAATCTTATGTCAATATCACTTTTAATTGGAAAACATTTCTGAAAAGCACGTTTTGGAGATTGAACAAAAGCAATTTTATTCTCCCCAGAAAAAAAAAAATTCTTTCTTTTCCATTTAAAGTTTTTAAAGTTCTGTTTTCTTCTCCCTGAAGATCAACATCAATAACAAACATCTTGTGTATCAAATTAAATATTACTTGCCTTTGTGCAACAGAATTCCTTTTTATGGTTTTGTACAGGTTAGTTTATTTACTGAAAAAATTCCCTGATCGTAGCTGAAAATTTTGTAAGCCTGGGCCAAAAGCTGTTAAACTGTTGGAGATAAATAAATCCACTCACAGTCACATATTATTTATTTTATTTCTATACCTCCTTTTTTGTCCTAGTTCAAAAGACTGATTGTGAGTTAAGGCAATTCTTTACTATAGCAACATTATCTCATAGTATTGCAGAAACACACATGCAGAAGAATGATGAAGTTCTGAATATCAGTGAATATAAACCTGAAATGGCAGTCATGAAGAAGTTGTTTCTTCTAGTTAGAGGACATGCTTAACTTTGCCTTCGTCCGAAAGTGCTTAAAGTGAAGATGGGTTTTTCTACCTCAAGAGTAGACTCCGTGTTTGTATTTGGGCTCTGTTCCCAAGTTATGGGAACATAATTTTTAATGTTAACTTTTAATCCTGTTGCTGTCCGTTATTTAAAAACTCCTGCACAGATTAGTGTTGTAATTTTAAATTGAAGTTATTAATAAATAACATTAATTTTTGCAGCTGCTACAGTCTAATGGTGTTATCTAGATAGAAACAGTTAAAAAAAAGTCTCCTTCGAAGGCAATGAAAAACACAACCTCGTTCAGTGGCCAGAAGATGTCGCTATTGATATATGCAAATAAAGTAGTAGTGGTTCTGAAGTTTTGCTCCTAAGCTTTATCTATTTTAGAAGAAAGTGTGACAGCATAGAAGGCTTCAGCTTGCTTTTAAAATTTAAATCTAAAGTTTTTTTTTTTTTTTACATATCAGTGCCCTCTGAATTAGTTGTCTGCCTTTCAGATTTTCTCATGGAGAAAATTTAAAGGATAATTGTATATGATCTGATGTTCCTTATTGCATGTGTGTGTGGTACATATATATATAATATGCATATATGCACTTAGTACTCTTTGTGTTCAGAGACTGTATTTTGTTGTTCAGGTATTTTTTTCTCTTTGTGTAACTTTTTTTTTTTCTTTTTTGTAGCTGGAAACAGCGTGGAGGTTGATGAATCTTTATTCCAAGAAATGGATGATTTAGAGTTGGAGGATGAAGAAGATGACCCTGACTACAACCCTGTTAATTTAGATAGTGATTAGACTTTTTTTGAACTGGCTCTGTCATCAGTATGGACTTATGTAAGGAGAGAGAGGCAGAAAAACCACAGCATCTGTGGTTGTAGTAATGTGTATTGATTTTCCTTTTTTCAAAGAAAAAAAAGTATTTTACATCTAGGAGTATGGTCTTCTGATGACTATCATCATAAATAAATTGACTTATATTTCACATTAAAAACCTGAGGCATACTCTTCTGATTATTTTTTTTTCCTCCACTTCTTTAAGTGTCCTCTGAAGAGAAGTGACAGCAAGCAAGAAGGAAAAGATGGCATGGGGATTGTTAAACACACCTGCATGCAGAAGCTGAGTTCTGCTATCTTCTTTGTAGGAAATGCATGAGAAAGTTTATTGAGTAGAACGGTTTACGTGCTGTGCAGGATTTTTTCTTTGAAATTTTATAATGCAATAAATGATGGTCGCTTCTGATAACCCAAATTTTTAGCTGAATAACTGTAGATAGGCAGCGCTAGTCATTTTTTAATAAGGCATATACTTTTTAATGTTGAATGGAAACCACTTATATGTTAGAGTGAAATTTTGTTTGCTGCAGCCTCAGAATGAAATGGTTGATTTCCAAATGGTTGATATGTTTAAAAAGTTTTTTTTTTTTTTTTTTAAGTTCTTGTGAATCAGTGAACTTCCATGACAGAAAAAATAAGTTGCTTTTGGCAACAGTGAATGTGAGAACACTGTCAGAGCACAGAATGCAGTAACAGTGTTTTATAGTGTGCTTACATTTGAAGTTGCTGAGAGTTTTTTAGAAGTAGATTGTTGGCAGTCTGTGAAAGTCTTAACATATAGTAAATTTAACATCTGTGAGTTGCTGGGTAGCCTGTTAACCCATCTGAAGAGTTCCTTGTGGAGCTACTAGCTTTATGTTAGACTCCACCCCCCTTCACACCTCCAGAAAGCCTCGAACACTGAAGAAATGTGTATAAAGTGTTTGGTATTGTGTCAGGTGGAAGGACGGTGTGGGTGGAGGTTTCAAGAAGCAGCTCTCTGAACAGATAACTGCCAGGCACCTTGATGATTAGAAGCTGTGTACTGGATTTTAAAACACTTTTGGTCAGTTGCCTTAACTGCTCCAGCTTCAACCTTTTAAAAGAGGATTGCACTAAAGTATCTATGCTTAGAAGATTAATGGATTTATGAACTTAATATTAAGACATTTCTTGCTCAAGATGAGAAATTTGATTCCAGAAATAATTTAATGATATGTAAGATTCTCTGCTTGTGTCATTTGAGAACATCTGTTCAGGATGATCTTGTATAACATTTCAGTAGTCTTGTCTTTTTGTACTCAAGAGGAATAAATAGGAGTTCCCAGTAGATAGAAATAAGTATTTGAGTACTCTGTAAATGGTTTTATAAATGAACCATGTGCCTTTGTTCCTACCATCTTCTATTTGATGTTTTTAATTTTGGCACCTAAGAACTTGAGATAAGCATCGAAGTTTCAGTTATAACATTGTGTGTTTCAAAGCAATAAGGAGGATCTGTGTTCCAGCAGGTATTACCAAATGTATTTAAAAACGTGTAAGTTAATGTGATATTTAAAGTCTGACTTTTCCAAAGATGCAGTTGGATTGAAAGGTTTGTAATTACTGTGTCCAGTTTCCTGTGTATCTGCTAGCACACTTTTAAATGCTGTTCAACACATAACTTAATTTTCTTCTGTCTCATCAGCCATATGAAAGCCTCCCAAGGTTGCTTTCAGTTGTCACTTGTTTGTCTAAAATGAGCGTATTTTTCATAAAAGCAGTGAGTAAATTCTCTTCAAATCTGGACTGAATCCAGGAATACTGTATAGCCTGTGCAAAATGTGATAATCTGAGAAAGTTTTCTAAGTGGGATACTGATGATTCGAGAATCACATAAATGTGAAAAAGTTTTGTAATAATTTCTAGATTAATGGGGTTTTCTGTTTTGTTTTTACACTAACATGTTTATTGGTTTTTATGCAAAGATGTGTAGCTTTAAGAAGTTAAACTGTAAAGTTAAAGTTATATTTTCATTGCTATTTACTTCTTTTTTTATCAAAACAGAGGAAATAAGGGTTGAAGTGACAAAAATTTCATCAAGTCCATTTCTCCAAGTCTTTGAAACAAGTTTCAGTGACTCAGTCTAAACTTCTGATTTGTTTATTAGCAATTAGCATTTGTGAAATAAAAGGTAATTTTACTGAGTGGACTTGGGTGCATCTGTATGACTTAGTTTCCAGAGATGGAGGTAGATCTTTTTTTAAAATTTATTTTATTTTTTGATGAAGAAGTTTGGATTAAGTATTTAAAACGTTGAATTAGACTGAAGTTGAATCCATATTAGTCTAATGAAACTAACATCAGTTAACTTTGAATGAATTTTAGCAATTCCAAGTCGTCGTACTGAGAACAGCACTGACATCCTTGCTTGTAAATTGATTACTCTGAAAATAGTGCCTCCTATTTCTTTTTGTAGAAACTACAACAGAGAGGAAGAGTATAGTAATGCTGTTTTGTAGCTGAGAATTTGCTCTAACAAACACTTTTTCAACATAGTTGAAACAACAGTGATGAGCAAGAGCCTGCCTGCCACGCTTATAAAAATCTGCACCAGTGGGGATGACCCACTGTCTCCACTGCTAAAATGCACCACCCACTGCCTCACTTCAGTCTTTCTACTAGGAAACCTTTAACCATGAGGCTGTGATGTAGAATCATAGAATCATAGAATCACAAGGTTGGAAAGGACCTACAAGATCATCTAATCCAACCATCCTCCCATTACCACTGCTACCACAAGCCACTAAATCATATCTCGTAGCTCCTCATCCAGACGCCTCTTGAACACTGCCAGAGATGGAGACTCCATCACCTCCCTGAGTAGGCCGTTCCAGTGCCTGACCACTGTCTGAAAGAAAAAGTTTTTCCTTATGTCTAATCCAATCCTCCTCTGCATCCTAAGTATCTTCAGTTTTAACTGCGTGGTTGCTGAAGTAAAGTAGAAGTTTGTTGGATGAGACAGAAGACTACACCTGTATCCAGTGTGCTGATATCCTGCATTCTGTGAGAAAGAGCTGTAAGGTAAGTTGCTGAATCTGATATTTCATTTCTGTTTTTTTTTTTTTTTCTAAATCAGCCCTTTAGTGCATTGCAACTTGACTCCAATTTGGAGAAGGATTTTCTGTTCTTTGGTGTAATTGCATTTATTGCAAGGAACTTGATTTTCATTTCTGTACTGAATGCTGGTGAAATCTGCAGCTGCAAGAGTTAACTGGTATCACTAGGCTGTTTCATGAGTGTTAGGTGGATTTTTATTACCGTGATGGGACTCGTTGTAGTCTACCAATGGAAAAAAAACAGTAAAAGATCAAGGTCCAAATTGTAATCAATTTTATTTGTACTTAAGGTAAACTCAGCAAAAGACCTGAATTATTATTCTGAACTAGTTTTATCTTTTCTGTGCCCAGGGTAAATATGTAGAGGTGGAAAAAAACAACATTCTGCTTGTCTGAAGTTCAGGCTCATATGTCAGGGGATGTGGTGGTTATGTAAATCACAGATATTTTGTGTAACTTACTTTCTTGATATCGAGGACATGAAGTTCTAGAAGGAAAGATGATCTGGCTGTACTGTTGGGGGTACAAAAGGCTTATTCTTGTTGTAGGCTAATGATATGGTTGGCTTTGTCTAAATAAAGCAGCTTGCAATTTCCTCTGTATGAAGTACTTGAGTGCAGCAAAAAGCAAGTAGAACCCATCAGAAGGTGAAAACAGCTGGATTGAAAAATGAAAAGAAAATACTGATCTTTGGGACCAGTAAGGGAAAAAACGAAATGTATTTTACATTTTTTTTTTAAAGCAGTTTGTGGGAAAGCTAAGTTAGATGCTACTTGTCAAGTTAAAGTGATGGTTTGGAATGTTTCGGAGTTCATGAGCTATGTCCTGCTGTGGCTGGTTGGTGGGATGTTGATTCACTAGCAAGCAAAAGCAGTCATCATAATTTGATTCTGTAAATGTAAGAGTGAATGAGGGTTCAAACCCTCATCTGCTAGAGAGTGCAGATGGTGCCTGAGAAAATGTTGGAACAAAATGTTTCCTCCTTACATCATGATCTGCCCTCTTGATTGAGGCTGTACTGAAGGGAGCAGAAGATTATTAGAAGAAATAAATGCTAGAGACATATCAGAGACCTGTTAATGTGTATGTAGGGAGGTGAGGAGTTCCAGTTTTAGCTCGATATGATTGCAGTGAATAGAGTTTATAAATGTGGACGAGACGCACTTCCCTTTATAAGCAGTGAGTCAGACTGACATGTGAGATGCCAGTCGGTTGATTCTAGGAACTTTGGAAGTGGGGTTCTTTTCCTCTCACATTTAGAGTACTTATTGGAATGCAGCAAACTTAATGGAATTTATTGTGAGCCTGGCATCCAGTCGAGTGGAAAGAGGGGATCCTATCTCACAGGGTCAGTTGCTATCCAAGTGGTGTCAGGAATTGTAGTTGCAGAACCCTTGCAGATGCTCAGGTGAGACTCGCACTCTTCTGCTCACTTGTAAGCTACTTTGGTCCTACGTAACCACCTTAGTCCATCACTATTCATTCCTTTAAACAAAGGACATCTCCTTACTCTTATGTACATACAAAAGATTGTCTCAAGTGATTGTTTTTGTATCTGCAGGAGCAGTTTCAGAAGTATCGTGTCTCAGTGTTGTTGGCCAGTTCTGCAGTGAGATCTTCTTGGGGGAAGCTTCATAGGTTTCCCACATGGGGATCTGACGCACAGGTAAGGCCAAGGCTTTGTAGTGCAGGTACTGGAGTTCAGCCTGCACCTTCTTTGAGGTAATCCATTATTTTAGATCAGCCCGGTATCTCATATCCATTGGCAGACCGGGAATTAAAGACTTAAGTGCTGTGGGCGTGCATGAGGTATGGCTCTGGTAGCCAGGTATGTCAGGGTACACAGGTACCCAGTATTTGTAACTCAGATGCCACAGTTCCTGATGCAGCTGAGGACCTCTGGCAGATGTGAAGACGCAGAACTCTTTGGAACAGGAAGTGAGAAGATATTTGTGAACATTTTGGGATGGGGTGTCAACAGCTGACCAGGCTCATACTAAGTTGCAAGCCTGCTGAGGAGTGCTTTGTGTCTGGGACGAGCTTCCTTTTAGCATCCTGAAAGCAGGAGCAGAGAGACCTGGAGTTGCCAGCACCATGGCAGTGGGGGTCCAGAGCTCTGCATCCTGCAGAGCTTCCATCAGCAATGCAGAGAGGTTGGGTTGTAGGTGTGGGTACACTGCTGTTTTGCTATTTTTGGCATCTGAGACAAGACATGGAGCCCAGCAGGCAGACAGCCATGCTTCTTCAGTAAGCAAAGTGAGAGATACTCAAGTACACACCCATTGGCCATGAGCCAGCAGTGTGCCCTTGTGGCCAAGAGGGCTAACGGCATTCTGGGGTGCATTAAAAAGAGCGTGGCCAGCAGGTCGAGGGAGGTGATCCTCCATCTCTACTCTGCCCTGGTAAGGCCTCATCTGGAGTACTGTGTCCAGTTCTGGACTCCCCAGTACAAAAAAGGGATCTCTTGGAAAGAGTCCAGCGGACGGCCACAAAGATGGTGAAGGAGGTGAAAGATGGCCTGGATCGTCTCTCCTATGAGGAAAGGCTGAGTGAGCTGGGTCTGTTTAGCCTTGAGAAGAGAAGACTGAGAGGAGACCTGATCCAGGTCTATAAACATCTAAGGTGTGGGGGGCAGAGTGGCGAGGCCAGACTCTTTTCAGCGGTATGTGGAGACAGGACAAGGGGAAATGGCCGAAAAGTGGAGCATAGGAAGTTCCGCACAAATGTGCACAAGAACTTCTTTACGGTGAGAGTGACAGAGCACTGGAACAGGCTGCCCAGGGAGGTTGTGGAGTCTCCTTCTCTGGAGATATTCAAGACCCGCCTGGATGCCTACTTGTGCGACCTGGTGTAGGGAACCTGCTTTGGCAGGGGGGTTGGACTCGATGATCTCTGGAGGTCCCTTCCAACCCCTACAATTCTGTGATTCTGTGATTCTGTGATTGTTAGCTGCAGAGATAATAATAGTTACGTCTCTCAGATGCACACACAAGTTATTGGTGTGTCATTTGGCCTCACAAATAAAAGAAATCATGAAGTAATAATGTTTTGGCTTTTTTTGGCTTTTTTGGCTTTATGTGTTAAATTCATGAACATATCATGGGAATCATGGACAGACTAAACCCTGAATAGTGAGTCTGTCTGTATGAGTCACAGATTGCTGGTAGCTTCATACCACAATGGCTCTAGCAAGTCAAGCTGAATGACAGAGTGAGCATTCACTGAAAAGCTGCTATGACTATGACGTGTTTTTTCTCAAAACTTCAAGGGGCAAATTGTCAAATACGACCTGAAGAACTGTAACACACAGTGTAGTGAAGTGTTTCAGTCAGTAGGCAGCATCAGAACATGCAACATTAGAGCTAGTTCATTTGGCTGTCTATAACTGGAATGTTATTAAAGCCAGTGAACGCAAATGCAATCCTGAAGAATGGAACTCGTGATTTACTATGAAAATTAACTAAAATAATTCATAAAATTACAAACAGGAAACTGATGGAATTGAATAGCTCCTTCAGATAAGTCACATTTTCTGAACAAGTTCTTCTATTTACTATCTCTACAACATAGCTGAAAATTGTCATATTATGTTCCTCAAGGACTTCAGGGGTATCCATCCATGACGAATGTCAATGAGTGACAAAACTCAAAGCCAGGCTACATTTCGCTGTCTGTATCCCAGGTGAATTTGATAGGCAGGGTCTGTATTTTTTCTTTAAGAACTTCATCAAACCTTTCACTCTGTGCCACTGTCATCGTGTTTTTCCAGTCTCCAACGGTGCCTGAGGAAAGAGGCAGCAAAGGGAGGTGAGAAGCCGAGCAGGCACCTATCTGAAGCTGGCCTTCCACCAGGGAGTTCTACTCTCAGGGAGCCGTTCCAGGCTTCCTTGGCATCTCTGTGTTGCTGGACTCTCAAGCAGGGCTTTGTGTGCTCTTTGGAGGACACTTTTCCAAATCTGGGTGCACCTCCCCTTTAATCCCTAAGGATTTCCTCCTGTTTTTTGCTTCAGGACACTTAAGCATTGCCAAGGAGCCCAGGGATGCCATGTATTGACCTTCAGGGCAGTTGGCTGAAGTGACCTGTGCTCACACAATGTAGCTGGTTGTTGCCTTGAAAAGGAAGAGTAAGCCTAGGTGGGGGAGATTGGCAAGACAGCACTATTTTCAGGTTTAAACTGCCTCTGCTGATTGACCGGCTGTGTTCAAATCAAATTTGCTGCTGTGCCCAGATAGTGAGTCCCTTGGTGGCCCTGAAACATTGTCTTTTTCTGTTTGAGAGAGTCTTTTCTCCCCTATCTGTCAGTGAAAGCCACCTATCTGCTTAGCCAATTGCTCATAACCGTACTGATCCCCCAGTAAGAAAGCAGTATGTTACACCTGGTTCAGAAGTACAACCTTCAAGATCTTCTGTAATGTCCAACAGGTCTTTTGCCACTTTTGTTACAATCAGTGAAACATGACATTTTATTATCTTTAAGGAAATGTGGTAAAACTGGCAACAGAAGGGCTATAAAACAACTTTAACAGAGTTAATTCCATCTAATCTGACCTCCCTTTTTGAGATTGGGGCAATCCCAGGCTATAAACCCTATGTTCATTTGACACCAAGAGGAGGAAGTAAGTGGGTGTCGCAGCAGGTAAAACTGCTTCTGTTTTACCTTTCCGTAGAAATCTGCCCTTCCCTTTGATTGCGATGTCATCCGGCATGTTCTCATAGTTTGCCCTGGGGTCTTTTTGCATGTTCTCAAATGTAGCCTGTCTCACAACACTTTCTATTTCCTCTTCACTCAGCTTCTTGCCTATGAAGTTGCAGATTTTCAGCACAGTGCTTCTGAGATCCTGCAAAAATTTAAACTTGAAGCATCTTGATGATGTGAAAACTAAGTGCATAAAGCAGCGGAATACGGGATTGCTAAGGACATCATCAGTTTGGGTCCAAAGTTGTCCATCATTTTTACAATATCATAGTCTGGCTTGCACCTTTTGGCCTCTTGAGAGCAATGATGCTGTAACTTGCTGCCAGAGACCGACAGCTCTGCTCACCTCTCTGCGTCATGCACCAGGTGCCCTGGCATAGTCTCCCCTGTCACCATAAAGGAAGACACTCACCCAGTGGAGTGTTTGTCAGTCCTGTTGTCCTAGCTAAGGGCTAAACTCTCTCATGAGTCAGCCTGGTTCCTAAAGCTTGAGGGACAGTCACGGTGGCAGGTAATGTGGGCTGCACACTGGGGCTATGACTTCTCCAGCCAAAGTGCTACCACCATGGAGAAAGGAGAGATTGCACAAAAGCATGGGCAGCTTCTAAGCAGTAACCTTCTAGTCTGAAATTTGGGATGTCCTCAAGTACCTCAGTGCCTGCATCTTAGGTACTTCCTTCCTTTATTTTTGGGCATTTTGGGGTGCAAAGGAAGATGACTCCCATTATACGAAAAGGTGATTTACTAATAATTCTTCCTTAGGTCTTGCACCAATGAGAAAAAAATGGCATGACTCTCTTAGAAGTCTCAATTGGTTTGTTTTCCATGAGGACTGTGTACACTCTATGATAATGGATAAATCTAAAGACCTATCTGAAAATGCATTCAATAGAGGAAGAAAATATCTGGAATAGTGACACAATGGACCTCACCTTTTTCATCTCCTCATAGGTCAGGAAGAGTATATTGAATTCCTTTGCATGATTGTACCAGCCTGAAACGTGATCAAACCAGGAACTGGCAAGCACTTATAAAGGGAAAACAAAAGATAAAAACTGAAGTGAGAGGGAGATCTGCTATTTACAGCCATCAGCATATTAAAACAGTAGAATTATCTGCCATGCTCTGGCACATCTAGCACTTTCAAGGACAGGAGTGTATTCTTCTTTCTCTTCTGTTTCTGCATTTCCCTGAGGCTCGGTGGGGGACTGTGCCCACAGGGGTCCAATTAGTTGGCTTTTACAGACCGTGGACAGATTCATAAGGTCACAGCACCTGTGTGACACTTTTTTATGCTATGTGGCATTTGATCCCTGATTTCTCATAATCTGCACTAATACTGGCAGAAGCAAAAGCCTCTTTCTCTAGTCTTTGTTTTGCTTTGTTTTCTGTCTATCCCTATGGTTTCAGCTCCATAACCAAGAGCAGAAAATGTTACTGAATCCTCAGTCACGTTCTTATACTCTAAACCAACAGCCACTTCTGATAGAATAAACAGCTTGCATCTATCTGCAGAGCGGCAAGCCTTGACTGTGTTCCCTCCTATGGACCAGCTTTAATCAGAAAGTAGGGCCAGGCTCAGACAGTCACTCCAGCTTTGGTTGCAGGCAAGGATAGCTGAGGATTCTGGGTGACTGATGTTTATTACTACAATTAATCCTGGTTCTGTTTGAGGCCGTGGAGTAGGGTTTAGGTTCTTTAGTAAGAAAAATATCCTACCTTTTCCAGCTAAAAATCTCTCCATGAAAATGTTAAAATCTGGTATTTTCTCTAGTGTGCGGATGAATTTGGAGAAGTGATAATAAGAAACCAACACGTCCTTAGGGTTCCTGGCGACATAAATAACCTGCAATGCAACAAGACGACAGCTCTCAGAGCGACCAAAGGGCTCCGTTTACTCTGACCATAATGTGTGTGACGTGAAGTAAATTCTGGGTACCAAGTCACTGCTGTTTTGTTCATAGGCAGCAGTATTCCCTTTGTGGTTGTTCGGAGCCCACTGATATCTCGTCTTGGGGTCAGTCTTACAGTCTACACTGATACCACTCAATAGTGCAAGGTAGACAGCATGCAACATCAGCCCTACAAAATCTTGTTAACGTCCCTGTTGATTCAGCATCACATTTCTGCAGTGCCCATGAGGAAATCTACAGCCATCTCTGGTAAGCCACAGTTCTGGCACGGTGCTGGTGTTGTCAGTACTCTGTGAGCTCAGCTGCTGGCTTTTGCAGAGGCTGTGTTGTTTTCTGCATTTGAGCTGTCTCCTCTCTACGCTACATCTGCATCCATGAAGAAATGACAACAATTCACAGCAGGGTGTCCTGTTCACAAACTGTCAATACTGATGAATAAGAAAATACCCCCTCTTTATCTACTACAGTTTTGTGTGGGAGGCCTTTTTCTAGACTCATTATTTCACTGGGACTTGATGTTTTCACAAGGGTGACATCAGTCCAAGATTTTTTCCCTGGCTCATCCCACTGAGTTGCACTTCTGCACCACTCCTATTTCTTGCAGCAAGGGCTGCAAAAAATCAAGAGGAGATTGAATAAGCAATTTCTAGATCTCCTCACTTTTGTTGAAATGGTGATGTTTGTACAAGACGTGCAAAACTAAAAGAAGGACTTGAACCAAATCTCTGAGGCAAATTGTCAGGATTGGATGTTACTGAATGTTAGAAACAACTTCACTTACACGTCCCTTTTTGTTTCTCAGGTCTTTTGGAGTTAAGTAGTAAGGCAGGTGAGTGGCAAAAACTCGAGGCAAAGGAAGACTTGCAAAATCCATATTTTTTATATTATATTCCACCCAGGGGATTCTGTCCAGGGTCTCCATATTTTCTGTTCCGTTTCGGTGGCCTTCATGGAGGATTAAGCTCAAAATATTCTGAGTCCACACAGTTCCTAAGGAGAAAATTGTTTTAATTTGAACTTTGATTTTATTATAATTATTGTTAAAATTGATGTCAGGGAAGATCTGAGTTCTGGACTTCTTTTCCTTTTATGCTGTTTGCGTAAAGGAAGGAAGAACACCTGAGAGAATTCAGATTAATGCAGAAAGGCAGCAAACTATTACTGCTGGCTCACCTGTACGAGCACACAGAGAGAATGGAAGGTATCTGAAAGCAAAGCCTAGTTCTTAAGACCTCACCTGGGAAGGAAGGAAACCATTGGTTCTGGAGATTAGACTGTATGTGTGTTATGGATTTAAATCGACAGAACAAGATAAAGAAATAATTTTCAGAACTAGAGGAGCAGTAACTTAGCAAGTACCCTTCCCCAGTAATTCCCCTCAGCTCAGCTGGGGTTGCTCAGCTTGGCATCATCAACCTGGACAATTTTGCACAGAGATGGAGCACACTCTAGATAAACTGCAGGGAAGAAAGTGGTTGGTGGAGTAGGACAGAGGGAAGAATGTAAATGGGAAAAAGATGACATTCTGTGCAATTCATAAATCAAAATCATCTTCCACCTCCTTCCTTTCTGTTGGCAGCCCATTCCTTTGCAACACAAATCTCCCACTTCCAAAGAAGTTTTCATCTCAGTTTGTTAGCATTTAGACCTCTTTCCCTCTCATGCTGCCTCTCTGCCTGACTTGGACAGCTTCCTCCAGCACTGCCTGACAATGAACTAGTGTCACCTGGGCTCCCTGTGTTCATCTCAGTGCCTTAGCATTTTGACCTCTTAAGTTTTGCCTTCTTCTGTGCACACCTGCCAGACTGAATACAAGAGCCACATTGATTAGCTAAGCGGGACACAAGCAGGAAACTTGTGTGTGGTTGTTCAGGGTGTGGCTATACAGGATTTGTACCTATGTAGGATTTGCTGCACTGCATATACTCAGAGATGGTTCAGAACTAAAAGCAAAGCTAACAATCTTTGGCATGCAATTACATGAGTGAGTAAAAGCAGATTTATTTCCCCATTGGAATCAATTCAATTCTTACCTGATTTTGGATAAGTAGCTATAAATATGTCACTGTCCTTGATTTCAAAATTCTCCAGGGAAGCTACATACTCAGGTGTAGTGTTTACAGCAAAATAAAACCCTTTATAATTGAATACAAACTCTTTTGATGGTTCCATCATTAATCTGTTGTCGCTCATGGGTGAATAAGCTGCAATAAGAAAATATAAAACTATAGATTTTGGTTTTGCTGTTATCTCATGGAAAATCAAACAAAAAAACCCAGAAAAAACGCATTTTGCTATAAAAATTCACTGAAATTAATTATGAATTTTTCATAAACATCAGGTTATAAAACAAAAAAAAGAAATAAAAAAGCAATAACATGAATGTTTATTCATATTTGTGTATGTTAACTGCATCTAAAAGATGATGAAAATAACGGCACTCTATGTAAATAATTATTTCTCAAAGTTCCTCTAGGATTTCAATGTCTAATGTTTCCCTTGCTTGTCACCAGCTCTTAAATAGATTTTGCTTAATCAAGCTTTTGTGAACATTGTCATCATTCACCTGTTTACACTTTCCTGCCCTTTTGCCTTATCACTCCTAGAGCTGCACTGGCCTCATGCTCAGCCGGCAGTGCCCTTTTTGATGAGGGGTGTGGTGGAAACAAGGATGGGCCATGACCTTGTGCCCTTGGATGCATCCATGAGCTGCCAGTGACCTGCCTACATGAGGCACATGCACGTGGACACGGCCTATGGGACCTGTGCTCCCTTCAACCTGTGGGTTGCTGTCCCACCATGAGGCAGTGTCAAAACAGGACAGCATTGGGCCTGCATGTAGCTCAGGTGGGCAGCCTCCTCCCATGGCATGGCCACAGGATGCCTGGGCATCCCTCAGGCTGGCTCTGTGGCCAGGCCGGGCCTGCTGCTCCCCATACCCGGCCACTCAGACATGTCAGAGAAATGACCAAGCAAAAAGTTTTGGGATAAGCTTATATGACTGGAGTTTTCTCACAGAGCTGGGTTCAATAAAAGGAGAGTCAGTTATCACATCAGAAACATTGGTAGCAGTAATCCCAATCAGAAAACCAAAAACGGATTTCAATTCAAGTCATGATAAGAAAACTGGTGGCACAAAGGACAGAAAAATATGGTGAATGAGTGAATATTTTTAGGGTTACAAAGGAAGAGTGAAGAATTTGTAAGATACAGAACAAAGACACATTAAATATGCCGTACACAGGAATCCTTTTTTATCTGATTCTGCCAAAATCTGAGCTTTCATATCACTTTCATACAAAGGTTACTGAACTGGTTCTTTCTTACGGGCATGGGATTATACCATGAGGAAATATACCGCGCAAGAAAAGCCATGTCACCTTGGCTACGAAACATACACAGTCTAGTGCATCTGATGGGAGAAGAAATAAACATTCCAATAGGCTCTAATCAGCCAGAAGTGCATATGAAAAGTGCTTCTAAAAATCTGCCTCCAGTTGCGGACACAAGGGCATTCGCCAGTTTCTCTCCTACACCTAAGGGGATCTGACCCTTCTGCTTTGCTCAGGGAGCAGCCTCACAGCCACAACTCCAACCCCTTGCTGAGCAGTATAAAAAAATAAGTGTAAAACTCAGCTTCCGACACCAGCTGTCAGAGCCCAGCTGTATGGCTGTCCTCCCCTCGGCACACACTCTGCTTCTCTGGCAGCACTTCTCAAAATGTTTGACAGAAGAGCTCCATGCACAGTTCTACTCATCTTACCAGAAGGGCAATCAGCATAGCATTGTTGAACTCACCAACCCACAGTTCCAATAATGTCAGGCATGCTTACCTTCTGTCTTCTCTTCCAGGGCACACAGAGATGTATGTTACAACTATGAATGTGAATAGTTTGAGAGAGGCGTGAACAGTCACATTTCTTTTTAACTGTCCTGTTTGGCTGTCGTTCAATATTTGCTTATCTGTAATGCAGCTGAAGATTAGAGAACGGAGATAGCCCTTTAGAAGGCTAAAGCAGGTTAAAGATTTAGGAAATTGTTTTAATGCAAATTTAATTTTTGTTCCTCCAATTTATCAACAACATTGTTGAGGAAGAGTGAGAGTGAAGAGGAGCAGAAGTGACTACAAGATTCCTTTTCATTTCTTTTTCTTTCTTTCTTTTTTTTTGGGGGGGGGGGGGGGGGTATGCGTACGTTTCTTACTCTGGTCCCACAAAATTTTTGCCCACACTTGTTATACCTGCACACTGTATGTGACAGCAGTCTGAATGAACAGTCTGAGTGGACCACCCTATTGTAGTGGAGTGAAACCAGTCAGACCTGGCCTCAGCCAAGAGCTTCTAGGAGTGAGTTCTTTGGTTCCCTGTAATCAAATGTGCGCATGTTATGTTTTTCTACAAGCACCTATAAGTGAAATACAATCTTGCCTGAGACCTTTCTCACTGAAACTTGCACACCAACCATGTTACGCAGAAAAGAAAATTTTGTCCCCCAGCCCTATGCCTTGTTTTGTGTAGAGTTACTTTTTAACCTGGATCAATTCCCCAGGTAGTCCCCAAACTTGCACAACATCAGGTAGGGGACAAGCCAGAACGAGGAGTAGGGCTAAATCCTTTTTTGCAACAGAGGGTAGTTTTAAGCCCAAAGATTAAGCCTGCACTGCTTTGCTTTCTGCTCCAGTCAGGCTTGCCCAGTGTTTTATGACTGCAATTTCTAGTCAAGGAGTTCAGTATGAATGGAAGGCGACAGCTATTGATCCTAAAACAACGCATGGAGATCATCCATGAGAGCTTTGAAGAGGCCCAAAGAGCTACACCTGCTGCCTGTCACCAGATCTGTGTTCTAGCCAGGGCACCAAAAACTTTGACTTAGGGCAAGACGTAGTGTTTTCCAGGAAAAACAAATTGACTGTAAGGCTATTTGGCCTTCAGACAGATGGTGAATTGACAGAATATACAAATCTCAACAATATCGTAAAATGACAGCATCAAGAAGTTATGACCTGCCCCTGATTGTCCTTAGTGTTGAATTATAGTCTATCAGCAGCTAATTGAACGTAGTTTCCATGTATTCAACTCTATTACCTGTTTGGGGACAAATAGTCCTGTACAGTGTTAATAATTAACCTCAAGATCCAAATTCCTAACATATACTTAAACCACAGGTGAAGTTGCACAAAGTTCAGTTTGTAGAGGAAAGAATATTTGTGGTTTATTGTATGGCTTAAAGCCTATGTTTCCAATGCTGTTCATTTCCATGCCTCGTGTTCTTCCCTTGTTGTTTCCTCTGGTACTTTCACACAGCCTATTCCTGTTCATACAAGCCGTGGCTTTCCTTTCAGAAATGCCTACTGGGAAACTGAGAGTCCTCAAATAAGCCTGCACATTCCCTGGACAAATAACAAAGACAGGCTTCCCACCAATCTACCCTGTGAAATAAAGAGAGAAGTAAATGCCTTAGTTAAGCACATGGAATCTCAATGTAAGTTTTATACATCAGTACAAAATATATTCAACATGTCATTGCAATCAGGCATAAACAACTTCAACCACTTCAATCCTCATTTTAGGAATGTGCATAGGAAAAGACCATCACTCTATTAACTGCAAAAAGAAGTTTGCAATGCATTCTTTTCCTTTAAGCATTCCTCTGGTACGCTTATACTCCATTAACATCTAGTATTGTCTGTTATTGCACAAAATCCATGCTAAAGATATGTGGTCTGAGTTACTTGGGACATGTCTCAGTAGCTGTACCTTAGTATTACCTAAGGGTGGCAAGCAGTGGCAGGCTAAATATCTGTTCATTCCTCTGGGATTTCCGTCAGTGGCATAATCTGTCTTGCTCTTTCTTCCACTTTCATAATTATAAACTGTATATGTTTTACCTGTGTGTTTTGTATCCAGTCTCCCAAGCTTTGCAAAGTGACAAGGAATTTTAAATGCATCCATATTGCATACTCATGTAGATATGCAAGGTCTGCTCTGAAAGTAACACCTCTGGTATTATTCTGTTGACTAACAATTTCTGAGGTGGATGTTGGTGGTATGGCTGTAGAGGTTGAGCCTTCCCACCATTCCTTCCATTACATCTTGTTGTCATGTGACAGGTGACATAGGGGCTATCTGACAAAATGGTGTTTGACTTGGAAGTTTATATGAAGAAAAGATGTGTCATTGATTTCCTCTATGTGGAAAAAGCAGTACCCATTGACATTCATCGATGCTTACTGAACATTGATAGAGACCAAACAGTAGATGTGAGCACAGTGTAGCGATGGGTGGTGCATTTCAGCAGTGGTGACTTTGAGTCAACTCTCTGGTGTAGATATTTTTAAGTGCAGCATGCAAGTTCTTGATCATCAGTCATGAAAATGCAGTGTTGATGGTAGTGACTGTGTTGAAAATGTAGTATGTTGTATCTGAGAATTTGCACTATCGAACTGTGTTATTATGCTCTTTGTATCTGTTATAGTTTCTATGAAAATAAATAGATGGTACTACTTTTGGAGTGACCTGTTTTCTCTGCCTCTATTTTGCAAAGTTAATATTTTGTAGTACATCAATGTCATCACCATTAGATAAACCATACTGTCTGCTTGTTTTCCAAGACAACGTGCAAGTTTTGCTGCAAGTAAATACAGGTAGAAGTGCAATTTCCCTGTGAATAGTATTATAAAGGCTAATCTCAATAACTTTATTGAATCAGTAAAAATCAAATCAAAGTATTTTATCTCATTTTATACTTGGAATATCTCAGCAGTATTATATCAATATGCTCACTGTTTGTCATAAGCATATTGAGTTCGCATTTGCATTGCCAAAATTACTGCCAGTATTTTATATTTTGCTCTATTTTTCCACATACAATCTGTACATATGCACACTACATGTACTATTGCATAACCAGGTATTAGTAATTGGCCATGTAAACAGTTACCATGCTTTCTGTTGAATGCAACTGCAGGTTTTTATGTTTTTTTTTTACATCCAGATTCTTCTTTTTTTTACATCCAATTCTTCTGCCCTTTCTCTAACTATTAAACATCAATTAAAGATTATAAACTTATACTAGTTCCCCAAGATACTTGAGAAGAGTGGAAAAGAGTATAGAAAGACAGTATTAAGACAATTTATTCTTCACTTATTTATTTTCTGCTTCTTCCTGAATCAAATCACTAAACATTTAGAAAGGAATTTGTACTTTATTCAATCGTACCATAAAGTCTGGACTGAGTAAGCAGAACCTGAGTAAGCAGTAGGCAGAATAGTTCTGCATTGCTTTCTGAGAAACAAGCTCTATGTGGACTTTCAGTCTTTAATGTATTTTATTAAATGATTAGCTCCCAAAAGGATGAATATCAAAATTAGGAACTGCTTTGCTTAAGTTTTTGACCAGTGTATAATTCCTCTCTTTTATCACATTTTCTGTACTTACTAGGAGGGACAAACTTATTTTAAAACATGAAATTGATCTGTCTTAGAAAGATGTGCTGTTTGGTCAGTGTTATTTATGAATCCCCACTGGTATATCAGCAGGATTCCAGTACAGACACTTTCAACAAGTGCTGTTAACTTGGAGATGTGCACTTGAGCATAGGATTCCTTTGTTCTCTTTTCACAGCTGGACTTTTCTTTAAGAAGATTTGACTAGCACTGTGTTATAGCTTGATTTTATAGGTTCTGCTTTTGCCAGGAGATCAGTCATAGCCAAATTGAAAGACACATAAATTAAAGGAGTATCATAACTTTTGAACAGGGAATCTGAGAACATCAAGTTTATGAAAGCAGTCATCAATTGAAAAATAGATTTTTAAGAACTATAATGATTTTTTCAACAATTCAATACACCAAAGTCCACCAGGATAAGAGAAAACTGAGAGGAATGTTAAAAACTATAAACATTAAATGTTCTTAAATAAACCTGGACTAAGAAATCTGACAAAGTCAATGATGTGGTAATAAAATCATTTTTTAATTCGGCCTAAAACTCTCTCTTTTAACAAAAAATAGACAATTTGGCTAGAACTAAGCACAAAAGTCTCTTTTTTCATAAAATACTATGGGATTATCTCCTTATATTTTCCATTTTACAATAAAGCATATATAGGGTGACAGTTATCCATGTGTTTAATTCACATTTTTGTATGTGAGCAAGTTTCAGTAGAAGCAAAGAACCCTTGAAAAGGTCAGGGATGGAAGAGCATAATATTCTTCTCTCAGCTGGAGTAGAGATACCAAATCCTTCCAATTGTTTTGCAGGCCCAGTAACTGTAAAGCATTACACTATTCACATGCTGTTTTTTTTCTGTATACACAGCAAGAATTATCAGCAATGTATCTTGGCATTTCCACTGTAAAATTTCTACACACTGAACTTCCTTGAGAAGTAGATAAAGTGTTGCTGGCTTATGCTGCTGTAAAGATGTTTGCCTAAATCTTTTACACTTCCTGATATGCAAGGTATTTACCAGCACTTGCCTTTTACAGCTCTACTTTTCTCTGTTTATCATGATTCCAGTTCTGCTAGGGCACCTTTAAGCTCCTGTTTGCCTTTTGAGTATGAACTTTTCTTCTTCCATCTCATCATTTGCCTTGGGACCATTTTTCACATCTTCAGACATAACCTGTTTTCACCCTGGCTCTGGTTCATCTTTAATACACCTTTTTTTAATGTGATTTTATCACATTTTTTAAAATGTAATTTTATTTATTATTTATTATTATTATTTTATGTAATTATTATTTATTATTTTATCAGAGCTCTAGATTTTTAGCAGAGCATCTCTGAGACCCTGCAAAAGACAGAATAATGAGGGGGTTGAAGTAGTATCCCATTCCATCCATTGAGATGCCTCATCTTTTTCAGTGCTCAGGACCTATTTGGACAATGCCCTCTAAACCATAATACAACTTTTGGCTAGTGCTGAAGTAGTCAGGCAGTTAGGTTTTGTGATCTGTGCAGATCCCTTCCAACTCCCCTTTCTCTTGAATTGCTGAACATTTTAGAATGAGTACAAGTCTCTGCATGTTTTTGACTGATAAGTGTTGCACACTGTGATCCCACTTACAGTATGATTTGCTGTATGTTATATATTGTTATATACAATATGTATATAATACATACATAACAATATGTATGTTGTATGTTTAACATAGTTCAAGTTAAAGTTGCAGATCATTGCCTTTATCATACTGTAAGCTTGAAGTGAAAGGTGAAGAAGAAAAAAGGCTGCACTGTAAATATGGTCTGCTATTGTATCCCTATGAGGAAAATAATTGCCTGGAAACTGCACACAAAGAAAACTGCGAACTGCAGAAGAGAAGTCACCTCATTGTCCTGTCTCTGAGGACAGCACAGAAAGAGATCAGAAAAGTGACAAAATCCATGCTTGATTATCGTGCAATTACCTTGCACAACTATCATGCAATTATTGTTATGGTTCACACACATTTAATTTTTCTTTTGTTAAAATTGATTCATATATTTTAATGATTTTTTTACCTCTTCAGTACCAAATTCATGGATAGGTAATACTAGAGGTTGATACAGCCATAGATAAGAGTTTGTATGCACTCTTCCTTCCCCAGGAAGAGTCTAAGATGTAAAAGACAATGAGCATCACTTTGATTAACACATTATACCTGTTTTAAATTTCTTCAGACCACATGGTGCCAGACTGAGTGTGCGAGAAACTGAAATACATTTCAGTCTTGAGTAAGTAATCATGGAATCACAGAATGGCCAGGGTTGGAAGGGACTTCAAGGATCATGAATCTCCAACCCCCCTGCCATATGCAGGGCCACCAACCTCCCCATTTAATACTAGACCAGGCTGCCCAGGGCCCCAGTCTGGCCTTGAACAGGGCATTCACAACCTCTCTGAGCAGCCTGTTCCAGCATCTCACCACTCTCTCTGTAAAGAACTTGAGACTAAATAAGTAAGGCTATTGACTACTGAGACTAAAGAAAGACTATTGATCTGGTTTACATGGAATCAAATTTTGTTTAAAGTTCTTGGGAAAAGAAAAACAGGAACAAATACAGAAAAAGAAAAGAAAAAAAAAAAAGTAAAAAACCACAAACCCAAAACAACAATGAAACAATGAAAAAGATAATTATACCAAACTGAGAACAATGACTTTTGCAGAAAAAAGCATTTCTTCTGTACTAAAGAATTGTGCTGGTTTATACCACCATAAAGGAAGTATAGATGGAGAAGGATATGAAATCCTTGCTCACCCCATCTGCCACCCCACAGCCCCATCCTTCTATCCCTCCTGCTGGTGCAAAATGTCAGGCATGAAGAACTCATTATGTAGGCAGTATTGCATGTAGATTTCTCCCAAAGTAATGCCTCGCTATTCTAATATCCACACTTTGGTCTCCATAAATGTTCAGCGAGCATCAATTAATGTTAATGGTTCCCATTTTTCTGCATGGAGGAATTCAATGACATAGCTTTGCTTCATATGCACTTTCATGCCAGACACCATTTTGTCAGACTGCCTCTCTGCTGCCATCTGTCACAAGGCATTAAAATGTAACAATATTGGTGGGAAGGTTCAATATCTACTGGCATATCACCAGCATCCACCTCCGATGTCGTGGGCCAACATCAAAAAATAAGAGGTATTACATTCAGAGCAGCCTTCATATAATTATATGAGATGCAAAGACAAATCTACTGTGATTTATAGCACACAGACACACAAATAAACTATTGTAAGAGATTATTCTTTTACATCTTTGTCTCAAAGTTTACTGGGGACACAGATAGACAAGTCCAAGCAAGTCCTGGGCAAGGGTTGTGAAATCCTTTGTCTGAAGGACACAGATGGATAAGGCCAGAGGACACAAGAGAGAGATAAGCTGCAGATTAATGGCCAGGAAGCAGTCTTTTGTGTGGGCTTATCTTGAGGAAGATGGCCATCTCAGGAGGTCCTGCACATGACTCTTACCCAAGCGCCCAGGAATGCCGCACTAGCAAAAAAAGAAGGATAAAAAGGGGACCTATAACAATGAGGTGAGGTTTTCTGGCAACAGATTCCTCATGAAGAAGAAGAAGTTTCTGACATGAGAAGCCTCACGACCTGCCTCTCTTCCTCCTGGACTTGCTCTGCGCTTTACCTGCATGCAGAACAAAGGTGTCTGCCATCAGGTTCCTCACTACGGAATTCCTGCTGACGGACTCTCCTGGGCCTGCTACCTCAATCCTGCTGCTTCCTCCCGGGCTTACCCTGCGGCTTCTTCCTGTTACCTGCTTGCTGCCCAAGGCTCGCCACGCTTCTGCTGCTCTCCCCCTGCGCTTTTGCTTCAAACCTTTGAAACAGTGTGCAACGTGACTGCTGATGGATCCTGACTGGTGGTGACTATCCCCGCTTTATGCAATTCTTGCTTATTTCCTATCTTTTCTATCACCCTCCTTCCCTTCTCCGTCACCCTAATTCATAATAGTCGCCGTCCTTCCCTTCCCCATCTCCCTGATTAGGATTTATAATAAACTGGTTGGACCAACATTTGAACCGTTGTTTCTTAATCTCACGCCCGGTATACAGATATTAAAAAGAACCTCCTCTCCCTCCTATGAATTGAAGTGAGACAGCCATCTAGCCAAAAAACCTAAACAGCACAACTATTTCCTTACCTAGGACACATACAAGAAAGCAGTTCCTTGACCTAAAAGTTTTATTTGTCCATTATGTTTGACTTAAGTTTCTTTAGGCAGACAATAGAGGGTGAAGGGAAGGGAAAGAAATATAGCTTCACAAGCTCTTAAATTTGTATATCACACAGAGGAAGGAAAGTTTGCGCTGGGAACATACGTTAAGGGCTAGAGCTGAAAATACGTTATCTCTACACCAGATGCAACAGTGACACTCTTTCCTACCTCTCTGCTCTTTCCTTTCCTGCAGCTAAATTGTAAAGGAGGCACACAATAAACAGACAAGGTGATGGCCCATGTTAAGTAGATTATACTCATGCAGTAGATTCTTATCCCGCATTTCCATTCAGTACATTCTTTATAATATGTTAAGCTTAAACCATTCTGAGCCCGCATAGACTTATGAAGGAAAACAAAGTCCTCAAAGGCTATTTTATAACCACGTTGTTTACTTAGGGGCAAGAGTATGTCATAAACCCATCTTAACAGCTACCTTTGGTTTCAGATTTTCTAAGACAAAGTGCAAGTTTAAAGGTAAAACAGCGATAAACTCTTGGAAATTATCTACTATATTATTAGTGGTATAGTATTTTGGTGAATTCTGACGGGACTTCAGGTAAGCCATGTTCTCACCTATTGTCTGATGAGTACTTCATGGCTAGCTTTCCTGCTGGGGCAACAGTTACAACGCACCCAGTTTTCTCCCCTATTTTTCTTCATGCAGACATATACCTATACATAGGTTTTATGGAATGTAACACTAATACATGACTTATCTTCTGTTTCAAGGCATTTGGATCTACTTTTTTGATTTAAAAGTGCCTGAAAAATATTGTAGATTGTCACAGAAGATTTGATGAGATGATAAGAGCTCAGTGCAGCCCTTCAGGTCCCCAAAGCAGAGTGAAGAGAGCATCTGGAGGGCACTGCTATTGTGTTATGATCCTCTCTGAGCTGGCCCTGGTAGAAGGTTAATAAAATAAGCTAGTTCTTATGGTGCTACAACAAGAGTGGTTTTGTAGCACCAAGGTGTTCCTAAGAGGACAAAGGCAAAATAGGAGCCTTTACTGGTGAGGTGCAGTGTATGTAAGTACAGCAGAACAAATTCTTTGGTGCTGCTCTCTATGGCAGGAAAAACATGGCCTGAAGCACAGTCCTCTCACTCCCAGGAGTTGCAGCATCCTGCTCTACCTACATGCTAATTCCTTTTGCCATCTACAGACACACAGGAAGCCTTATCAGATCAGTTATATTTGTCAAAACAATGAAATCATCCTGATGTCAGGTCTGTTTGTCCTGGTATCAAATCAAAGTGCTCCTATCAGCAACAGTCCCGTTTCGACAAGCTAGTAATATACTTAGAGGTCCTACTTAGATGCAAAAGTTTCCCCGCTGCTGCAAGTGCCAATAAAACAGAAATTTAAATGGTTATCCTGACCACAGGTAGGCAACAAAGCAGTCTGTGCATTCAGCTATGCTAGCATACAGGATTGCACTGTCCAAAGTGGGCCAATAGGAAGAGATCTGTCAGTGTTCTGACTGTTTCTGCTTTGAGCTGCAGTGTGAACCTTACTGGGACTTGTTCTTCCAGTAGCTCAGAGTTCAAGAGGAATGCAGTGACTCAGCTGAGAGGGTGCCTTCTGCACCAATGGCATTGGGAAAAGCAGCTCCCTGGCAGCCACATGTTGGAGGCACCTAGCCAGCACTTCTTGCCATCTTGCTTCTTGACGTATTGCTTCAAAGCCACGCATCTTCAAACAATGAATGACATACTTCTCTGCAGCAGCTGAGTAAAGCAGATGCACTTTTTATTTACCTATTGGGTATTTTTCTAACATTTTAGGTACTGCAGTAGCAGACTTAAAACATAGAGATTAACATTCAGATGGAGACAAAAGATATAAGGAATGCAATGGTGTTGGTTACCGTCTGTAATCAGAACAAAAAAGTGAAGAAATAAAACGATGCATGCTCATGCATAGACGTGTATAGCACTTTTCCATAACGTTTTTCCTGTAATATACTAACCTTTACCTTCATCTAACAATGAGCTTGCCTGGACAAGTAGGGGGCAATAAAAGACACAGAAAAACCAACTGGTGTGAGCTAATGGAATGCAAGTTTCAAGAGTCAGGAAAGATAGCTGCAAGGAAGATGACTATAGAGACTTTCAGCATTTACAGAAGCATAAACATCACTTATATGGCACTGCTTTTATTGGAACATGATGGGGAGAGGTGAAGGAAGAGAAAAGTTCAGGAAAAAGAAGAGTGTTCTGTAAATAATCATGACAGAGAAGATATTGAGAAATAATTTACATTAAAGAAAGTTATCATCTTTTTTTATGTATACTTTTCTTTTAGATATATATATATTTTACTGAGGTATATAAAGAGGTTAGTTACAATCTATATAATATACATATATGTATGTATACACAGAATCTTATTGGCAGTAATGGCTATGCAGCATGAGAAATAGGAAGATTGATGAAGGACTAGTTAAACACCAATATTTTGTCCTGCTTTAAGCAAGGGCTTCATGATATCTCCTTTCCTAAGAACTTCGGAGAAAACCGCTATTGTGCACAACAGTAACTGCTTTGCTTTACTTATGGTGGTTAAACTTCATATTTTCTCTCTTCGGAATATTCTGCAGATTTCATTACTCTAAATTAATTATATTTTTGAAAAAAAAAAGAAAAAGAAAGGAATGGGAGACTCAGTGATCTTAAATTTTCTATAGATACAGTCAGTCTGCAAGGAAGCTCTACTTATATTAATTTTTCTATTTAGGGAAGATACATTATCTCAGAATTAGGAGTGATTTGGGAATGGGTTCATCCATGAAGTTGAATTTACCACTGAAAATGTTAGAATAGGTGGAAATGAAAGATGACTTTTTGCTAAAATACAAAGAAGCACTGGTGCATGACAGTAGGCAACATTTAGGAGATAAATGTTTCCCAGCTGGAAAGTAGGCCCTCTCAGCCTTTGCTGCTATTTGACAACACAAGGTATGAAAAGTACGGTTTTCCAGATACCAGTGGTTATCACAGCAACACCTTTTCTAAAACAGTTTGCTGTTTATGATGACAACTATTGTAAAAAACAATCTCATTTGCAATACTTGGAATGAAAATTCAGAGTAGTCCATACAGCATCGAAAGTTCTTTGTACATGAAAACTACTCCAAAATAACCAGGAGATGGAATAAAAACTTATAGCAGTAAGGCCAAGGCTTTTCTGTGCAGGTGATGGGAGTTCAGCATGCAGCATCTCCTCATGTGATCCATTACTTCAGGTCAGCTCTTTGTCTCACATCTGTTGGCGGACTGGGAATTAAAGATTTAAATGCCCTGGGCATGCATAAGGTATGGCTTTGGTACCCAGATACATCAAGGTACACCTGGTACACAGAGAGATGAAGGTACACATGCACCCTGGTACCCAGTATTTGTAACTCAGATGCCACAGTTCCTGCTGCAGCTGAGGACCTCTGGCTCTGTGAAGACACAGCTCTTTGGAACAGGAAGTGAGAAGGCAGTTGGGAACATTTGGGGATGAGGTGTCAGCAACCAACTGGGTTGAGCACAAGTTTCAAGCCTGCTGAGGAATGCTTTATGTTTGGGATTGGTTTCCTTTCCCCATCCTGAAAGCAGTAGAGGTGAGAGCAATGGCAGTCCAGAGCTCTGCATCCTGCAGAGCTTCCATCAGCAATGCAGAGAGGTTGGGTTGGAGGTGTGGGTGCACTGTTGCTTTTGCTATTTTTGGCATCTGAGACAAGACATGGAGCCCAGCAGGCAGACAGCCATGCTTCTGTTGGTAAGCAAGGTGAGATATACTCAAGTACACACCCATTGTTAGCTGCAGAGAAAATAATAATTATGTCTCTCAGATGCACACACAAGTTAGAGGTGTGTCATTTGACCTCACAGATTAAATGAATTTTATGTAATTGTGTTTTGATTTTTTTTTTAATTTTTATTTATTTTTGTTTGTTTGTTAAATTCATGAACATATCATGGGAATCATGGACAGACTAAACCCTGATACTGAGTCATTCTATGCATGAGTCACAGACTGCTGATAGCTTCCTACCACAACAGCCCTAGCAAGTCAAGCTGAATGATAGAGTGAGCATTCACTGAAAAGCTACTATGACTATGACGTGTTTTTTCTCAAAATTTCAAGGTGCAAATTGTCAAATACGACCTGAAGAACTGTAACACACAGTGTAGTGAAGTGTTTCAGTCAGTAGGCAGCATCAGAACATGCAACATTAGAGCTAGTTCATTTGGCTGTCTATAACTGGAGTGTTATTAAAGCCAGTGAACGCAAATGCAATCCTGAAGAATGGAACTCGTGGTTTACTATGAAAATTAACTAAAATAATTCATAAAATTACAAACAGGAAACTGATGGAATTGAATAGCTCCTTCAGATAAGTCACATTTTCTGAACGAGTATTCTGTTATTTATATATTACATATAATAGATGTTTATACATTTATTATTTCTACAACACAGCTGAAAATTGTCATATTATGTTCCTCAAGGACTTCAGGGGTATCCAGATGAATGTCAGTGAGTGACAAAACTCAAAGCCAGGCTACATTTTGCTGTCTGTATCCCAGGTGAATTTGATAGGCAGGGTCTGTATTTTTTCTTTAAGAACTTCATCAAACCTTTCACTCTGTGCCACTGTCATCGTGTTTTTCCAGTCTCCAACGGTGCCTGAGGAAAGAGGCAGCAAAGGGAGGTGAGAAGCTGAGCAGGCACCTATCTGAAGCTGGCCTTCCACCAGGGAGTTCTACTCTCAGGGAGCCGTTCCAGGCTTCCTTGGCATCTCTGTGTTGCTGGACTCTCAAGCAGGGCTTTGTGTGCTCTTTGGAGGACACTTTTCCAAATCTGGGTGCACCTCCCCTTTAATCCCTAAGGATTTCCTCCTGTTTTTTGCTTCAGGACACTTAAGCATTGCCAAGGAGCCCAGGGATGCCATGTATTGACCTTCAGGGTAGTTGCCTGTTGCCTTGAACAATGTAGCTGGTTGTTGCCTTGAAAAGGAAGAGTAAGCCTAGATGGGGAGATTGGCAAGACACCACTATTTTCAGACTTTCAATAGCTTGATGGACCGGCTGTGTTCAAATCAAATTTGCTGCCGTGCCCAGATAGTGAGTCCCTTGGTGGCCCTGAAACATTGTCTTTTTCTGTTTGAGAGAGGCTTTTCTCCCCTATCTGTCAGTGAAAGCCACCTATCTGCTTAGCCAATTGCTCATAACCATACTGAAAGAGTTAATTCCATCTAATCTGAGCTCCCTTTTTGAGATTGGGGCAATCCAGGTAAGTCTATAAACCCTATGTTCATTTGACACCAAGAGGAGGAATTAAGTGGGCGTCGCAGTGGACTGCTTCTGTTTTACCTTTCCGTAGAAATCTGCCCTTCCCTTTGATCGCCATGTCATCCGGCATGTTCTCATAGTTTGCCCTGGGGTCTTTTTGCATGTTCTCAAATGTAGCCTGTCTCACAACACTTTCTATTTCCTCTTCACTCAGCTTCTTGCCTATGAAGTTGCAGATTTTCAGCACAGTGCTTCTGAGATCCTGCAAAAATTTAAACTTGAAGCATCTTGATGATGTGAAAACTAAGTGCATAAAGCAGCGGAATACAGGATTGCTAAGGACATCATCAGTTTGGGTCCAAAGTTGTCCATCATTTTTACAATATCATAGTCTGGCTTGCACCTTTTGGCCTCTTGAGAGCAATGATGCTGTAACTTGCTGCCAGAGACGGACAGCTCTGCTCACCTCTCTGCGTCTTGCACCAGGTGCCCTGGCAAAGTCTCCCCTGTCACCATAAAGGAAGACACTCACCCAGTGGAGTGTTTGTCAGTCCTGTTGTCCTACCTAAAGGCTAAATTCTCTCATGAGTCAGCCCGTGCCCCAGAGCCTGAAGGACTGCCATGATGGCAGGCAATGTGGGCTGCACACTGAGTCTATAACTTCTTCAACAGAATAGCAGACACCATGGAGAAAGGATACGTTGCACAAAAGCATGGGCACTAACCTTCTAGTCTGAAATTTGGGATGTCCTCAAGTACCTCAGTGCCTGCATCTTAAGTACTCCTATTCCTTATTCCAGAGAGGCTTTTTGGGTTGCGTGAGCAGATGACTTCTGTTATACAGGAAGGTGATTTATCTAATAATTCTTCCTAAGGCCTTGCACCAATGGGAAAAGAATGACTTCATTCTCCTAAAAGTCTCAATTTGTTTGTTTTCCACAAGGACTAAGTGTATTCCAGGAGAACAGAGAACTCTGAAGGCGTATCTGAAAATGTATTCTATATAGGAAGAAAATATCTGGTATGGTGACACAATGGACCTCACCTTTTTCATCTCCTCGTAGGTCAGGAAGAGTATATTGAATTCCTTTGCATGACTGTACCAGCCTGAAACGTGATCAAACCAGGCACTGCCGGGCACTTATGAAGGGAAAACATGGGAAAAAAAAATAAACAGAGTAAGAGAGAGCACTACTATTTACAGCCATCAGCATATTAAAACAGTAGAATTATCTGCCATGCTCTGGCACATCTAGCACTTTCAAGGACAGGAGTGTATTCTTCTTTCTCTTCTGTTTCTGCATTTCCCTGAGGCTCGGTGGGGGACTGTGCCCACAGGGGCCCAATTAGTTGGCTTTTACAGATTGTGGATGGACACATATGGTCACAGCACCTGTGTGACACTTTTTTATGCTATGTTGCATTTGATCCCTGACTTCTCATAATCTGCACTAATACTGGCAGAAGCAAAAGCCTCTTTCTCTAGTTTTTGTTTTGTTTTGTTTTGTCTATCCCTATAGTTTCAGCTCCATAACCAAGAGCAGAAAATGTTACTGAATCCTCAGTCACATTCTTATACTCTAAACCAGCAGCCACTTCTGATAGAATAAGCAGCTTGCATCTATCTGCAGAGCGGCAAGCCTTGACTGTGTTCCCTCCTATGGACCAGCTTTAATCAGAAAGTAGGACCAGGCTCAGACAGTCACTCCAGCTTCGTTGGCAGGCTAGGATAGCTGAGGATTCTGGGTGACTGATGTTTATTACTACAATTAATCCTGGTTCTGTTTGAGGCCTGGTTCTGTTTGTGGAGTAGGGTTTAGGTTCTTTAGTAAGAAAAATATCCTACCTTTTCCAGCTAAAAATCTCTCCATGAAAATGTTAAAATCTGGTATTTTCTCTAGTGTGCGGATGAATTTGGAGAAGTGATAATAAGAAACCAACACGTCCTTAGGGTTCCTGGCGACATAAATAACCTGCAATGCAACAAGACGACAGCTCTCAGAGCGACCAGAGGGCTCCGTTTACTCTGACCATAATGTGTGTGACGTGAAGTAAATTCTGGGTACCAAGTCACTGCTGTTTTGTTCATAGGCAGCAGTATTCCCTTTGTGGTTGTTCGGAGCCCACTGATATCTCTTCTTGGGGTCACTCTTACAGTCTACACTGATACCACTCAATAGTGCAAGGTAGACAGCATGCAACATCAGCCCTACAAAATCTTGTTAACGTCCCTGTTGATTCAGCATCACATTTCTGCAGTGCCCATGAGGAAATCTACAGCCATCTCTGGTAAGCCACAGTTCTGGCACGGTGCTGGTGTTGTCAGTACTCTGTGAGCTCAGCTGCTGGCTTTTGCAGAGGCTGTGTTGTTTTCTGCATTTGAGCTGTCTCCTTTCTACGCTACATCTGCATCCATGAAGAAATGACAACAATTCACAGCAGGGTGTCCTGTTCACAAACTGCCAATACTGATGAATAAGAAAATACCCCCTCTTTATCTACTACAGTTTTGTGTGGGAGGCCTTTTTCTAGACTCATTATTTCACTGGAACTTGATGTTTTCACAAGGGTGACATCAGTCCAAGATTTTTTCCCTGGCTCATCCCACTGAGTTGCACTTCTGCACCACTCCTATTTCTTGCAGCAAGGGCTGCAAAAAATCAAGAGGAGATTGAATAAGTAATTTCTAGATCTCCTCACTTTTGTTGAAGTAGTGATATTTGTACCAAGACGTGCAAAACTAAAAGAAGAAAATGACAGGACTTGAACCAAATCTCTGAGGCAAATTGTCAGGATTGGATGTTACTGAATGTTAGAAACAACTTCACTTACACGTCCCTTTTTGTTTCTCAGGTCTTTTGGAGTTAAGTAGTAAGGCAGGTGAGTGGCAAAAACTCGAGGCAAAGGAAGACTTGCATAATCCATATTTTTTATATTAAATTCCACCCAGGGGATTCTGTCCAGGGTCTCCATATTTTCTGTTCCATTTCGGTGGCCTTCATGGAGGATTAAGCTCAAAATATTCTGAGTCCACACAGTTCCTAAGGAGAAAATTGTTTTAATTTGAACTTTGATTTTATTATAATTATTATTAAAATTGGTGGCAGGGAAGATCTGAGTTCTGGGCTTCTTTTCCTTTTATGCTGTTTGCGTAAAGGAAGGAAGAACACCTGTGAGAATTCAGATTAATGCAGAAAGGCAGCAAACTATTACTGCTGGCTCACCTGTATGAGCACAGAGAATGGAAGGTATCTGAAAGCAAAGCCTAGTTCTTAAGACCTCACCTGGGAAGGAAGGAAACCATTGGTTCTGGAGATTAGACTGTATGTGTGTTATGGATTTAAATCGACAGAACAAGATAAAGAAATAATTTTCAGAACTAGAGGAGCAGTAACTTAGCAAGTACCCTTCCCCAGTAATTCCCCTCAGCTCAGCTGGGGTTGCTCAGCTTGGCATCATCAACCTGGACAATTTTGCACAGAGATGGAGCACACCCTAGATAAACTGCAGGGAAGAAAGTGGTTGGTGGAGTAGGACAGAGGGAAGAATGTAAATGGGAAAAAGATGACATTCTGTGCAATTCATAAATCAAAATCATCTTCCACCTACTTCCTTTCTCTGGGCAGCCCATTCCTTTGCAACACAAATCTCCCACTTCCAAAGAAGTTTTCATCTCAGTTCGTTAGCATTTAGACCTCCTTCCTTCTCATGGTGCCTCTCTGCCTGACTTGGACAGCTTCCTCCAGCACTGCCTGACAATGAACTAGCATCACCTGGGCTCCTTTTTCCTTCCATCTGCTACCTTTGACCTGTCAAGGGGAAATGCCTGATTGCAAAACACTGCCTATGTTATCAGAAGCCCATGCCTCTTACACTGCTGAAGTATTGTGACTGAAATTCCCAGAAACACAAACAAGCGTGGACAGCAAAAGACTTGAAAGTCCAAGCACAGATTGGTACCAGAGATATCAAGGATGTAATTAGAAATCATTGTTTAATGCATGGTTAAGTCATTAAATAATAATTGTTAAGGACTTGCTGTTTTAAGAATCAGTTTTAGATTACAAGGTGAATCTACACACACAGGTGTAGGTATATCAGGATTTTATATTTCATGTGAAGATAGCTTATCCGATGCCTTTGCTTCACAAGTGGGAATGGAAAATTCATTACACTAATTTCCTGTATTGTTATACAGATAACTAGTAATTTATAAATTGTTGAAATTGAGTGCATGTCATTGAATCATATTTGCTCAGTTCTCCTTCTAGGTTCTAATTTGAATGCAGCAAGCATCAAATCACCTTCCATCTGTGCCCACCAGTAAACCAAGATGTCCCACAATCACCTTCAACCCCATAGATCCCAGGCCCACGGAAATGAAAGATGTGTTTTGTGAGGCCCAGAACAGCTTGGTTTGGATGGATCTTCTTCTGTGCACATCTGCCAGACTAAATACAAGAGCCACATAGATCAGCTCAGCAGGACACACACAAGAAACTTGCGTGTGGTTGTTTAAGGTGTGGCTATGCAGGATTTGTACCTAATGCTGCACTGCATATACTCAGAGATGTTCAGATCTAAAAGCAAAGCTAACAATCTTTGGCATACAATTAGATGAGTGAGTAAAAGCAGATTTATTTCCCCATTGGAATCAATTCAATTCTTACCTGATTTTGGATAAGTAGCTATAAATATGTCACTGTCCTTGATTTCAAAATTCTCCAGGGAAGCTACATACTCAGGTGTAGTAATTTTTGGAAAGTAAAACCCTTTGTAATTGAATACAAACTCTTTTGATGGTTCCATCATCAATCTGTTGTCGCTCATGGGTGAATAAGCTGCAATAAGAAAATATAAAATTATAGTTTTTTGGTTTGCTCTTACCTCCTAGGAAAACAAAAAACAAACACAAAGAAATGCTTTCCCATAAGAAAAACAAACAACCAAAAAACCCTCCAAAAACGAAGGAGCAATTCAAACAAGCAATCCCAGGCCAACATTAGTAAAATGCATTTTGCTACAAAAATGCACTTAAATTTACCTTTCAAATTTTCATGAAAATCAGGTTATAAAATGAAAAATGAAAGATTCATAGCATGATCCTTTATTTATATACAGTTCTATGTTACATGCTTTTAAATCTGACGTGCGCAATGGCAACCCATATAAAAAAAGAATTTATTAAAGTTCCTCTAGGATTTGAATGACTAATGTTTCTTTTGGGCCATCACCAGCTCTTAAACAGATCTTGCTTAGCCAAGCTTTCATTGTGATCTTTGTGACTGAAGTTGCGTACAGCATCCTTTATTTTAAATTTTACCTCCTTCTAGTTCTTGCCCATCTCTTTCTTAAAGATTCTCCCATAGTAAGATTTTCTGAAAACAGTGATGGAGAGGTTCAAATGTGATATTTTTAAAAAAGCTAGTGATGTCATTAAATATTCTTGAACCTTATTATCAATATTGCTACGTACTTGTCAGAAAAATATATTCATCATTAATGTTACACATGATAGCAAAGAACAAAATCTAAGTTTTCCAACTTTGATATTACAGGTGTTATTCTATTTGGGTTAAAGTACATTTTGAAATGGACATCTTTTATCTGGAGCTTTACCCTGTTTTCTTTTCCCTGCATTCTTCCCTACAAAGTATAGGTGGCTTTTGGACTTCAGTGTTTGCTGTTTCTTCATCATCCCTCTATCACTGCCACTCAGATTTGCCAAATCAGCTGCTTATAACACTCACACCAGCCAATTGACCCAAGTTCACCATGGCAGACAGTTCTTGGAAAGGAGGTGCCTGATCCCCACCATTATCACTCTCCTGTTTAAGATTTACTGCCCTTTTGCCTTCGAACAAATAGAGCTGCACCGGCCTCATGCTCGCCCGGCAGTGCCCTTTTTGATGAGGGGTGTGGTGGAAACAAGGACGGGCCATGATCTTGTGCCCTTGGATGCATCCATGGGCTGCTAGGGACCTGCCTACATGAGGCACATGCACGTGGACACGGCCTATGGGACCTGTGCTCCCTTCAACCTGTGGGTTGCTGTCCCACCATGAGGCAGTGTCAAAACAGGGCAGCATTGGGCCTGCATGTAGCTCAGGTGGGCAGCCTCCTCCCATGGCATGGCCACAGGATGCACGGGCATCCCTCAGGCTGGCTCTGTGGCCAGGCTGGGCCTGCTGCTCCCCATACCCGGCCACTCAGACATGTCAGTATAACAACCAGACAAAACAGTTCAGGCTTAAACAACTGGAGAGTCACTAATCACATCAGAAGAGCTGGTAGCAGTAAACCCACTCAGAAAATCAAAAACAGATTTCAATTCAAGTCATGATAAGAAAACTGGTGGCACAAAGGACAGAAAAATATGGTGAATGAGTGAATATTTTTAGGGTTATGGAGGAATAATGGAGAATTTGTAAGAAACAGAATGAAGACACATTAAATACATAACACACAGAAATCATTTCTTATCTGATTCTGTCAAAAGCCTGACCTTTCAGACAATACTGGTTCATTCTTATAGACATGGGAATGAACAAATAAACCAGGAAAGAAAAGTCTTGATGCCACATTGGCTAGGATATATATTCACAGTCTAGTGCATCTGATGGGAGAAGAAATAAACATTCCAATAGGCTCTAATCAGCCAGAAGTGCATATGAAAAGTGCTTCTGAAAATCTGCCTCCAGTTGCGGACACAAGAGCATTCGCCAGTTTCTCTCCTACACCTAAGGGGATCTGACCCTTCTGCTTTGCTCAGGGAGCAGCCTCACAGCCACAACTCCAACCCCTTGCTGAGCAGTATAAAAAAATGGGTGTAAAACTCAGCTTCCGACACCAGCTCTCAGAGCCCAGCTGTATGGCTGTCCTCCCCTCGGCACACGCTCTGCTTCTCTGGCAGCACTTTTCAAAATGTTTGACAGAAGAGCTCCATGCACAGTTCCACTCATCTTACCAGAAGGGCAATCAACATAGCATTGTTGAACTCACCAACCCACAGCTCCAATAATGTCAGGCATGCTTACCTTCTGTCTTCTCTTCCAGGGCACACAGAGATGTATGTTACAACTATGAATGTGAATAGTTTGAGAGAGGCGTGAACAGTCACATTTCTTTTTAACTGTCCTGTTTGGCTGTCGTTCAATATTTGCTTATCTGTAATGCAGCTGAAGATTAGAGAACGGAGATAGCCCCTTAGAAGGTTAAAGCAGGTTAAAGATTTAGGAAATTGTCTTAATGCAAATTTAATTTTTGTTCCTCCAATTTATCAACAACATTGTTGAGGAAGAGTGAGAGTGAAGAGGAGCAGAAGTGACTACAAGATTCCTTTTCATTTCTTTTTCTTTCTTTTCTTTTTTTTGGGGGGGGGAGGGGTATGCGTGCGTTTCTTACTCCGCTCCCACAAAATTTTTGCCCACACTTGTTATACCTGCACACTGTATGTGACAGCAGTCTGAATGAACAGTCTGAGTGCACCACCCTATTGTAGTGGAGTGAAACCAGTCAGACCTGGCCTCAGCCAAGAGCTTCTAGGAGTGAGTTCTTTGGTTCCCTGTAATCAAATGTGCGCATGTTATGTTTTTCTAGAAGCACCTATAAGTGAAATACAATCTTGCCTGAGACCTTTCTCACTGAAACTTGCACACCAACCATGTTACGCAGAAAAGAAAATTTTGTCCCCCAGCCTTATGCCTTGTTTTGTGTAGTTACTTTTTAAACTAAATCAATTCCCCAGGTAGTCCTCAAACTTGCACAACATATCCATCAGGTAGGGGACAAGCCAGAACAAGGAGTAGGGCTAAATCCTTTTTTGCAACAGAGGGTAGTTTTAAGCCCAAAGATTAAGCCTGCACTGCTTTGCTTTCTGCTCCAGTCAGGCATGCCCAGTGTTTTATGACTGCAATTTCTAGTCAAGGAGTTCAGTATGAATGAAAGGTGACAGCTATTGATCCTAAAACAATGCCTACAGCACTGGGAAACGGAGAGTCCTAAAATAAGCCTGCACATTCCCTGGGCAGATAACAAAGACAGGCTTCCCACCAATCTACCTTGTGAAATTAAAGAGAGAAGTAAATGCCTTAGTTAGGCACATGGAATCTCAATGTAAGTTTTATACATCAGTAAAAAATACATTCAACATGTCATTGCAATCACGCCAAACTGACTCAAACCACTTTGACCCTCATTCTTTGTATGTACATAGGAACAGATAGTAGGTCCACTAACTGTGAAAAAGGTTTGCAATACATTCCTTTCCTTTAAACAATTCTCTGGTACACCTATACTCCATTAGTATTGCCTGCTATTGCACAAAATCCATGCCAAAGATAAGTGATGCCTGAGTCACAAGGGACATGTCTCAGTAGATGTACCTTAGTATTACCTAAGTGTGGCAAGCAGTGGCAGGCTAAATGTCTGCTCATTCCTCTGGGATTTCTGTCAGTGGCATGTTCTGTCTCTCCCTTTCTTCCACTCCGTTGTGAGAGATGGCAAAAGAATGGCAGAGTCAAAATGCTGTCTAACATGGAAGTGTGTATGAAGAAAAAATGTGGGTTTGTATTCTGCATGCAGAAGATGGCAGATGGTGATAGTATGACAGTAGAGATTGAACCTTCTGGCCAATATTCCATTACATTTTCTTGATGTAGAACAGATGGCAGCAGTTGTTTACAATAACTTGCTTTTTACATTTCTAATTTTCTCCATTTATCATTATTCAACTTCTGATGGAACACCATTACACTCTTGTTCACCTTTTGAATAAAAACCTTTCTTCTTCCATCTCATCATTTGCCTTGGGACAATTTTTCACATCTTCAAACATAACCTATTCTCACTCTGATTTACCTTTAACACAGTTCTATTTTATTTCAGAGCTGCGGATTTTCTGCACTGCATCTTTGAGATCATGCAAAAGGCAGAGTTCGGAGCAGTGTCCCATTCCAAATCGCATGATAATCCATTGAGAACAGGTTTGTCAGAGCAGTTTGACATTTTATCTCTCAGCATCACTTCAAACAAGATTAAGTATTTTGTTATCTGTATTTTGATAAGAGGAACTCATTGTCTCTGGATTAGAATAAATTAATGTAAAACCAAAACAACAACAAGAAAACATTAATTGAATAAATTTGCTTATTCTGTGTGCTTTTAGATTATTCTTCTCAAACTGAGACACCAGGCAGTCACTGACTGTGGGACATGTGGCTGGGGGAGGGCTCAGTGGGAAGGGACCTGGTTTTGCTGGTGACAGTAGCTCAGCAGGAGCTGGCAGTACACCCTGGTAGACAAGGGGCAAGCCACGTTATTAAATGCATTAAACACAGAATAGCCAGAAGGTCAAAAAGAGGTGCTTCTCCAGCTATATTTACTGTTGGCACAGCCTCACTTTGCATACTATGTGCAGTTCTGGGCTCCAAAATATAAAAAGGATGCCAAGGACTGTGAAAATGTCCAGAAGAAGGCAACAAGGCTGATAACAGGTCTGGAAGGCATGTCCCATGAGAAGAGGCAGAGATTTTCCAGAGTACAGGAGGCCAAGAAGTAACCCCTCTGCTCCCTGCACTCCTTGTGAAAGGGAAACGGAGGTGCCAAGCTCTGCTCTTGGATGGCAGGATGGGAACAGCAGTAAGCTGAGCTACAGGAAGTTTAGAGTGGGTATTAGGAAACATTTTGTTACTGTGAGGGTGCCTGAGGAACAGGCTTGGTAGAGAGCTGGTTGATACCCCATTCTTGTCAGCATTCGGGACAATGCCTTCCATAACATAAATTTTGGTTAGTCCTGAAGTGGTCTGGCAGTTAGACTTGGTGATCTTCATAGGTCCCTTCCACCTTCTCCTCTCCTCTCCCTCTTAATCACAATTTCTGATTGTGATAACCTGATTGAATATAAATAATTAATTAAAATGAAAAAAAATATTAAAGAAATAGATATACATTTTGAATTGACAGTTTTAATGTTGCTTTGAAGGAGAAATAAACATGTTCTCTCCTCTTCCTCTGAATCTCAGTTCCTGATTAATCTGAGAGATAGCTTTCTTGATAGTCACCCTAAGCTTTTCTGAGAGTTAGATAATGGCACATAAAAAATAAGCTGCTTCAGCACTCAGTGTAGAGGATATCTAGGAGAACATTCAGTAACCAAGTTGCGTTGTGTAAATTCACAGACATTCCTCCATTGCTTTCCTCAGCAATATACTGTGCAGCTGAACATGAGTGGCCAGAATATCCATAAAGGCTTGCGGCCTATACATCTGGTTGCAGAACTATACTACTCTTTCTGTTATCCCACTGTCTATGAGATCAAAATAGATCAAGTCATTTGTGGCTGTAACAGAAATGCTAAGTCATGACCTGAAACAGTGATAGAGCACCTGGGAGGAAGGCAGGGCCAGCACAGGGGAGCTCAGGTGTATGCTCCACCAGAAGGGGTGGAGTCAGGATCCACCCCTTCCCAGACCTCATTCAAGTGTTGGCAGAGGAAGAAAGGGCATCTCTTGTTGGAGGTCTCTGGCTATCTGTGGCCTTTTGAGGGTAAGTAGCTCTCTTCTTTCATTTTTGTGGTTGCTGCATTTTGGTTCGTTCTCATTTGCTGTAGCCTGAGACTTTGCAGTCCTGCTGTTATTGTGGTACTTTCCATCCCATTTCAGCAGTACACTAGCATTTTTAGTTATTTCTGTGATGTCTTCCCCCGCTGTTATCTAAACTGTTGTTCCCAGCTGATGTTTAAGAGTTCTCCCATTGCCTTGCCCCAGCTGCAGTTCCTAGAGTCAAACTGACATATGTGAGGTGCCAGTAGGTTGACTCTAGGAACTCTGGAAGTGGAGTTCTTTTCCTTTGACATCTGGAGTACTTGTTAGAATGCAACAAACTTAATGGAATTTATTGTGAGCCTGGCATCCAGTCAAGAGGAAAGAGTGGATTGTGTCTTAAAGGGCCAGTTGCTATCCAGGCAGCGTCAGGAATTGTAGTTGCAGAACCCTTGCAGATACTCAGGTGAGACTTGCACTCTCTTGCTCACTTATAAGCCTCTTTGGTCCTACGTAACCACCTTAGTCCATCACTATCCATTTCTTTAAACAAAGGACATTTCCTTACTTTTACATACATACAAAAGATTGTCTCAAGTGTCAGTGTCTGTAGGAGCAGTTTCAAAAGTATCATGTCTCAGTGTTGTTGGCCAGTTCTGCAGCAGGATCTGCCTGGGGGAAGCTGCCCACGTCCATTAATTATATCTGATTGGCCCTTTATCTCATGTCTGTTGGCAGACTGGGAATTACTTAAGTGCTGTGGGCATGCCATGGACAAGATATGGTTCTGATAAACCAGGTACCTCAGGGTGCACAGGTACCAAGTATTTGTAACTCAGACACCATAGTTCCTGCTGCAGTTGAGGAGCTCTGGCTGCTGTGAAGATGCAAAGCTCTTTGAAGCAGAAAATGAGAAGGCATTTGGGAATGTTTTGGGATAAGGTGTCAGCAGCCCACTGGATTCGGCACAAGTTGCAAGTGTCCTGATGAATGCTTTATATCTGCGATGGGCTTCCTTTCCACATTGTAAAAGCAGTAGCAATGAGACCTGGGGTCATCAGCACCATGCCAGTGGGGGCCCAGAGCTCTGCATCCTGCAGTTTGCATCAGCAGGGTAAAGAGATTGGGTTAGAGGCGTGGGGCACTGTTACTTTGCTGTCTGAGACAAGACATGGAGCCCAGCAGGCAGACAGACATGCTTCTGTCAGTAAGCAAGGGGAGAGGATTATAACAGTTAAATCTTTCAAATACACTGTTCATGCATAGGTTAGAAGTGTATCATTTGGCCTTATGAATTAAGTGAATTAAGGCATCAGGTAGTAGTTGATGACCTTCTAATAATCCACAATACAACTCACGGTAACATGTTTTCTTATGACAGAATGTGCAGAGAGTTACCTGAAATGCTTGTTAAAAGGCTAGTGAAAGTGTGCAACCTTTGTAAGCCACTGAATACTGGTGTCACTCATCCCTTTGTACAGGTGGCCAGACAGCACAACTGCTTCTCATTTCCGTATGAGACCACTGCCTCCTGCAGGTGACTGGTTAGATCACAAAGAAGTAAATGATCAAGGCTGTACCTACAGATGCTACTTCTTGTTGATGAAAGGTGTTCTGTGAACAAGGCAGAATGTTTGAGTGCAAGTACAGAGCTGTCATCTGGCACTAGAAGGTTTCTGTTCTAAATGAAGTGTTTCTGTCTTGGGCACAGTGTCCTTAGGTAGTGCTGGTTCAGTTACTCCAGCCAGCATTTCCACAGCTGTTCACTAACAAGATGGTGTCTATTTTAATTACAAAAAAAAAAAAAAAAAATCAGAAATCCCAAGAAGCTTGATGGCAGTTAAAATTGATTAGAACTGTATTTTGAACTTCTGTTTAAAAAAATATATATACATATATAAATATATTTTTTTTACATACCAGAACTTAATTTTGTCATCAAAGATTACAGCTCTAACTCACACACTTGGAGCTATGGGATTTTTTAGTGGGACCAGGAAATAGGCAAGATTCACATTTTCCTACTAAAATATTAATACATAAAAAATGAGAAAAGGTTCAAAGACTGCAAAGCTGCATCCAAAGTAACAGGGAGCTGCCCCTTCCAGACTTTTGAATTTATAATCAAAGCCATAAGGTATGTTGTATCCTCTTTATGCATAAGGTAGTGCCACCACTTTGCTACCAGACTGGAGTGCTTCAAAGAATTGTTAGTTTTAATGCAAAATACAACCACTCTGTCTCCCCTATTTTACTACGCTTGACACTGTGCCAGTAGCAAAAATTAGTTGAATGGACCCTTCCTCCATTCTCAGGCTTAGGAGGGACAGCTCCAGCCTTGTCCCTGAAGTGAGCAAAAGGAAAGCAGAATCTGGTGATGACCAGGGAGGACAGATGTTCTGAGGAGTGAGGAGTGATAGCATCTGCAATGCGATTACATCATGTCAGCTTCCAGGAGTTGAAAAATTTGTACTCCCTCCTGCTGTTGACAGTTGTTAGATAGTTGTTTTAGTCTTCAGATTTTACTAAGTTGCTTCTTTTATTTCATTCCTACAAAAGGTGGGAAGGAAGGGGGGGCAGGAGAAATCCAATCTAGCTGTCTTGGTTTTGGATAGAACACAGTTACTTTTCTTCCATAGGGGCTCATATATTGCTGTGTTTTGGACTTTGGTTGAAAACAACTGATAGCACATTGGTGTTTTACTTGCTGCTGAGCAGTGCTTAGAATAACTCAAGGACTGTTCAGCTTCTTCTGCCCCCCTGCCAGCGAGGAGCTGGAGGTGCACAACGAGTTGAGAGGATATAGAAGCAGACAGTTGGTACAAACAGGCCAAAGGGATGTCCCATAGCTGGCTGTTGATAAGAAATAGTGAATGAGTCCCTTGCTTGGTGCAGCTTTTGCTTTGTCTAGTAAAGTGGTTTTATCTCAAACCATGAGTTTTCCTGCTTTTACCTTTCCAATTCCCTCCCCAGGCAGCTGTGGGGAAGTGAGCAGGAGCAGCTGTGAGATGCTCAACTACCTGCCTGGTGATGATAAACCACAACACTGGTAAAGAACATTGAGAGTTAAATGCTTGTTAAGGGAGGAAAAAAAAGATTATTTTTTTTTAAGTCCATGCCTGACATTAGAGACTTGCAAGGAGCTTTCAAAAGACGATGCAGGCAGGACTCACTGTATCCTTTTGGTTTTGTATGTTGCAGAAGTTGCAGGCAGGTACTGTGCAAAATGAAGTCTGATAGGACAGAAGATGCCCTGGAGGCATGATTTTTTTTAAACTATTATCAGAGCAACATCTTAACTAAAAAAAATATTTATTCATAATAAAAAATATTTTCTTTCCACATCCCAATGGTTTGTCTCATACACACTCCTGGAGCAGACAATATTCACTTTGTACACCACTGCTTCCTCCTGCCCCATGCTAACAATGACCCACCTCATAAGCACACTTTTGTTAGCAAGGGGTGCACCAAGAGAAGGGAAATGATTAAAAAGAAATGCAGTAGTAAATGAATCCCCGCTGGAATAGATCATGCCAGGTGAAAACACTGAATTGCTTCTGTACTTAACAAACAGTTGCTGGAGAAGTTGCTGAGATACAAAAGAGACTTGTTAATCAAATTTTACAAGAGATGGAACATTAGCCATAGAGCAAGTATAAATGTACTTACAGAGATAAAGTTGACCAGGCACTCAAAAAAAAAAAAAAAAAGTTTCACAGTATTTTTGCCCACTGCTTATTGATAATTAACTATAGTGCATAGCTTGCTACAGGGCAGTGGATGTTACTTTGTAATTTAAGCAACTAAGAAAATACCCAATTTTCTGCTACCCTAAGAAGCTAACGCTGAAGAGTTACACTTTGCCTGGAGGGAAGTGTTTTGACTGAAGATTAAAATTACAGGCTTAAGTCTGATGTTGTACTTCTCCAAGCTCCTAGACATAACTTAGGTGTAAAAGTTGTTAAGCTAATATGACCAGTTCAATGTTTTGTATTCAGCAGATTTCAGAAAGAGGTAGATAAGACGTCCTTTAAGGAATCTTCTCAGATGTTAAGACCCGAGAAGCCAGACAGCGAGCCTAAAAAGAACAGGGGGAATGTGAGTGAATAGTTTAATGAATGAAAACATCTTTTTTTCAGTCATTAATTTGGAAAACACACTTACTAAGGGGTTATATTTCATCCTAAATGTGATCTTTCAAATACTCTTAAGAATTAATATTTTAAAATATAAATAGAATCCTTGGAGAGAAGAAAAAAATACATGTTCCCCTCCCCCAGAAAACACACTACTTTAGTTACTGTGTTCTGAATTCTAACGAACATTCTTTTAAATTTTCTTACACAAACTATTTTCTAAAAATACTTACAGTTTTCTCTTCCAATGTGAGTATGCCATCTACAGCAACAATCTGGTATTGTTTTTCTTTTAAGCTACCCATAAACTTTCGAAGTAGTTTAAGACTAGTGCCATCACTGTTTAGTTTTAACAGTTTCTGCATTTCTTGAGAAGGACATCCAGGATCAAACAGCAGCAAACATAAGGCTTTATTCTTCTTTTCTTCTATGCCTACAACAGTACGGCTATGACCTAGTTTCAAACAGATTTTCAGTATTTTAGAAAAACAAAATCCCATTTACTTGCTTGTAGCATACTGCTTATTTTTAAATCAAGCAAAATATTAGTTGAAATTTAACACAGTGACTGTAATTAAAAAGCAGATGTAAAAAGCTGATATTCCACTCATGCTTTTCTACCCAATAAAAATACAAAGTTAATGTTACACTTTTTAAACAAAAAATTAACAATGAATAGGCCTTCAATTAAATGAAAAACACAAGACTGCTCTAAATCACAGCACACATAGAGAAAAAGTTAGAGAACAAATCAGTACATTGTGATGCTGACCTTGATGTTGTAAGTAGATAGGTGGCCTGGAAGTGCACACTACCTTTGCAGTACCTTCATTATCTGTAGAATAGTAATGTAAAATCCACTCAAATAAACGAGGGTGTGTACCCGTGGGACCAGTTGGTTTGTGAAAGTCAATAATTTGGCACCTGTAGAACATTAAAAATTAAAACAAGGTATTAAATTTGAAGCACTTCCTTTAAAAAAAAAAAAAAATCACCTCTCAGTCCCTCCCTCCTTCAGGAAGAATGTTTCATAAACAGCTCCAATTCCAGGCACTAAGTGGTCATTAACACTGTTTTTGTTGTATGTTTGCTCTTATTTTAAATACAGGCATAGAAGATAAGTCAACTACAAAGGAATGCAGTAGGTACTGTTCAAAACCACAGTCTTTACTCTGTGGCAAATAAATACTCCATTCTGTTCAGCCAAACAAGAGCTTAGGAAGTTTGCAAAAATCCAAACATTAGATTTCTGTAGAAATACCAGAAAGTAACAGCAGAATATGCAAGTGAGTAGCTGAAATTCAGATTCTTCTCAAGGTGAAACTGGAGCGAAAATAAGTTTTTAAATTAGTACTTAATTGTATGCATATATGGCACAATTCCTCAATGATATAAATAGTTATTCTCCTTGCTTATCTGCATAAGTAGATACACAGCTTTATGATGCAATGACTACATTGTATCCACTTATAGGTTGCTTGAATTTAAAGTCACTATGGTGGATGGTTTGTCTTCATAGTCAACAATTTTGACACTTAAAAGGTATGTGCTTAACTATAACTTAAAAATAAAAACAGAAAAAGTAATACTTACTTTATCCTGAGACTGGTTAACAGCGAATAAATTTCACATGCTCCTATCCATGCCTTGGAACCACATAATCGGTTGTTGAAGTGAGATGCTCCATGAGGATCAAAGCCTTCTTTCCAAGCATCTTCGATCATGGACTGAATCTTTGGTATGCTAGGAATTAGTGCAGTATCTGAAACATAGAAGCTTTTGAATTGCAGCTACAGTTACCAAAATAATCTATTAAGAACATCCAGCCTCTTTTATAAGAGATAATAGATATAAGAAAAATACCCCCCCACCCCCCCCCCAAAAAAACCCAAAACTAAAGCTTCAACCAAAGCCTTACCAATATTCACCACCCTTCCAATTCTTTTCACAATACGCACTAGAGTTCTAACAAACATTTAATAGGTATAATTGACATTGATAAGCTTTGCTGTATAAACAAAAAGGTAAAACATCAACAGTTCGTCATCTGAGGCATGTAAAACAAATAAGAAGTATTTTGATTACTACCTCTCAAGCAGTCATTATACAAGCTGTTTTGCAAGAGTGAGGAAAGGAGCATTTGGAAATTCCTGTAGCCACAACCCCAGCCTTTGTCACCCAAAGATGACTGGAAGTGATCTACTCCTGCTGAAAGCCATACACGCCTCACATCTTTGTTTTCATTCTGGTAGTACTTGCACAATACCTCAGTGATTCCTAGAAGAACAACAAATACAAAATCTGTAGAATGAATTACAATGTGTTGGAAAAGATTACAACTAACTGAAACACAACACAAAAAGCTACTATAAATTTGAATAGCTATCCTAAAGCACTAGTTAGTAAACAAACATATTCTCTCAAAAACAACCCATATGCAACAGGAGATTTTCATCTTATGATACGTATCATGTTTGGGCTCTTAACCACTCAATGTGATTCCAAAGTTTTAACTTCCCTGGACTTTGAAAAAAAAAAATTAGAAAGGTGGATGTTACAGACATGCTCTGGATTAATATTATTTGCGCCCTAATACCAATCTGAAGTGATGAAACATTTTGCTAAAAACACCTTTGTTCACCACAAACTATGTCTAAAAGCTACACACTTCATTACTGAAATACTCTTTTACCTGAGGTTTTTGTTTTCCCATCATCTATACCAAAAGCCAAACATTCCATCATATCAGCTTTTCTCTTGTGATACTCAAAGGGCTGCATCCTTCCTCTATTAACTTCTCTTTCCATATTATTCAGGAATTGCTTCTTGTAGCCTCCAGAACCATCCAAGCCATACTGTCTCTGTTAGGGATACAATGTGTATAATTTAAATTACATTTTTAAAATTCTTGTTCAATGATTTAAGAAGCACCCTGCACAAAAAGCAACATTGAAAAATAGTGAACAATAAGATATAAAACCTTTGTACTTACAGCACAAGCTGCTCCTGCCACCAACTCTTCAGTACAGCCTATCTGACTGCGTAAGTCTGACCCGGTATGACTGCTCTTATTTTCATATAATGCAGGAAACAGTTTCAACATCATCAACTTCAAATGGTACAACTCTTAAAAGTTTTCCCATTTACAAACATTACTTACCTGTAGCTTTTTAAATTCTTCCTTCTCTCTCTTCTCTTCTTCAAGTCTCTGCTGTTTATCTTCTTCCATTTGAAGCTGCTGAGCCAGTTCTAAATCTCCACTGCCTCCACCTATTCAGGAATAACATTCCAGAACCAGAGAACTTTAACAGGAGGTTAACAATGCTTTGATGGATTGTTTACTTGAAGATTCTTTTCTAAGCAGACACTGACAAACACAGCAAGGCATCACTTTTCAAGAGGGATCCCACACTATGCTGAGCTATTAGCACAGAGTACTAAACATGAATAACAGCATTCAGTCTATTAAGACTGAAATTCCTGACTTGGAGAATGTGTGTGCAGTCACAGATGCAATTGCTTGGCAAATAGTGCAAGTATAGCTCTACTACTAAGCAAAAACCTTTTGGTTACTACGCTTTACATAATTATTAGTAAGAAATCCTAGTTTTTTGAATAACAGACCTATCAGTTTTTCAGATCCCCGCTAGCAATCTCAGTGACAAAAAGAAACTTGGGATCAGAGAGCTGGATAGTGAATCTCCAGCATTTTATTAGCTATGCAAATAAAGCAAACTTATTTTGATTCCTTTACCCTATCATTATGACTCTGAACGTTTACAGAAAAGAACTGAGAAAAACATCACTAGTTTTCAAAAGATTACTTTGAACTCTTCACATGGGAATGAGCTATTAGATTCTGTGAAGGTAACCCTTTCATAGGGCTAGAATATGTAAAGAGATATCTTTTACATACTTATAATTCTAAGTTTTAGTTTTACCTAACATTTAGAGCATTTACTGAATAACCGTGCATAGAAAGACACTTCTCATAGCACATGTAATTAAGCAAAGCACAAGGGCAAGTGATAGAACTTGGGTTTAACTTCATTATGAATCTGTTCAGTTCTCTTTTTAAATAAAAAATGTTTTGTTTAAATTTCATATGAGATTCTGTACTGCAACATGCAAGTATTCTCAAAGATTATCAAGCTTGCATCCTTTCAAGTACCTTCTGGACAGCTGTGTTCCTCTAAGTGTAAATCCACATGTTCCTCGAGAATCTGAATGTTTGTACAGGTAAGACCACATATTGGACATTCATATAGCTGTTCAACATTCTCTGTGTCTGAAAAAGAAATACAGTTTCTTGCTTAACGCAATTCCTGGTCATTCTTTTCTGCTGTTTGTAAGAATCATCCCCCAGCAGCTCAAGATAAACAAAAAAAATTGTGCTGGTATTGAAATTCTCCAGTGGAAGGCAGCATATGCCTTGGTTAATAGCTATGGCTCTTAACCACTTATGAATTCATATTTAAATACCTGTAAAGTTTGAAGATATATTTTCCCTCTTCCAATTCAGCAAAATTTTCCCTATTAAACTTACCACAACTAGCTATAGTATTTTTTATTAAGGCCTGCAAAATGCCAATTAAATATCAAACCTTTAATGAAAAGATATGTCCTGCTGATGGAAGAACACTTGCCTACAAAATCTTAATGCTTGTATGACAACTCAGCAGTCAGCAGGCAGAAAAAAAATGCAATGCTGTCATTTTTTTAATTAATTTTCCTGCGTTTCCTCAGTTATTTCTAATCCACTTTTAGTGTTATTATGAAGAGTAGCATATAACAGCTAAAGTTCAGAAGATCATCTGGAGATCACTAGGACCCTCAAACCATGGTCATGTCAATCAGGCTCAGGGTTATTACTCAGGGTCTTTTCCAGTCACCTTTCTGAGATTGGAAACTCCACAATGTTCTCATTCCAGTGTTTGACAAGTCTTGCAGTAACAGTTTTCTTATGTTTCAGTGGTAACTCCTTATTTCACTTGCTGCCTGCAGTTCTTCCACTGCATGCTACAAAGACTTAACCTTCAGTGCCCTCTCTTTGAGTCACCTAGCCTCAGAATCCAACTCATCTGAGTTGGAAGGTGCCTTTAACAGCTATCTAATTCAACTGCCCTGCAAGGAACGTTGACATCTACAACTCCATCAGGGTGCTCAGCCCCATCCAGCCTGACCTTGAGTGTCTCCCAGGGATGAAGCTTCCACCACCTCTCTGGACAGCCTGCATCAGTGCTTCACTGTCCCTACTGTAAAAAACTTCTTCCTAACATCTAAAATAAATTTCTCTTTTAGTTTGAAACCATTTCCCTTAATCCTATCCCGCACACACTGTGGTGATGAGACAGCCCCTTCCTTCTTACTTCCCCTTTAGGTACTGAAAGGCTGCTCTCAGGTCTCTCCAGAGCCGCCTTCTTCTGGACAGCCCCAGATTTCTCAGCCAGTCCTCACAGGAAAGATGTTCCATCCCTTGGGTTTTTGTAGCCCTTCTCCATCAGGTCTATGTCTCTCCTGTACTGAGGACTCCAGCAGAATATGGAGAATAACATACGGAGCAGAACATACCATGCCGTCGATTACACCGTCACGCTCCGCATTCTTAACATCATTCCTTTTCCCTGCCAGCACAGCGGACGCGTTACACCAGCCGTACCACGGCCGTATGGGAACACCCACCTGCGCCGAGCAACCGCCCGTGCCGCGCCCTGACGTGCGCCTCCAGCTGGCGCCCCGCCGCCTCCCCGCAGAAAGGGCACTCGAGCTTGGGGCTGCGGGGCAGCGGCTGGGGCTCCGGGTGCGCGGCCTCCACGTGCCGGCGCAGCTCCTCGTAGCCCGAGGCGGCGGCGCTGCAGAGCGGGCAGCGAGGCCGTCGGTCCGGGTGGGCGCGATTCGCGTGACGCCGCGCCGCCGCTTCCGAGGGCAGCACCTGTCCGCAGACACCGCACACCGACATGGCGGCCCGACGGTCCGCTCGGAAGCCCCGTCCCCTTCCCGGCGCGGCGGAGGCTACGCCCGCCCTTCGCCGCCGCGCGGGGCCTGCTGGGAGCGACGAGGCCCGCCCGTGGGCAGTGCGGCGCGCGGCGGGGCGGCGGCCGCCATCTTGCGCTCTGGCTGGGGGCCGAGCGCCGCGCTCCGCGCAAAGCGCAGCGGAGTTCTCTCGCCTCGGGGGCGGCGGGCGCGGCGCGTTCCCGCTGCGATGGGTAAGAGCCGGTGGGTCGGGGTAGGCCGCGTTCGGATGCGGGCGGGGCGCGGTGCCCAGTGCTGCGTGGCCGGGCTCCTGCCCGCCCGGAGGCGCTGGGCTGTGGCGGGGCGATGCCGCGCACGGTGCCGGGACTGTCCCGCAGCGCCGGGACGGGGGCTGCCTTCCTCCCGCCGCCGGCAAGAGCGCTTCCCCGTCGTCTTTTCGAGGGACGCGGGCGAGAAGCGTCGCTAGCCGAGCCGGGGCCGGGTGCCCTCCGTCCGGGCAGCTGACAAGCGAGACTGGATCCGACGCGGCGCCCAGCGCGCCCTGGGCCGGGCGAGGGCTTCGCGTGGTCTCTCCGGCCCTCCGGGCACTGAGGGGCAGCGAGGGGAGCCCTGCGGCGGGGCGGCCGCCACCGGGGCACAACAGGTGGGCGGCGTGTGGGATGTGGCGGCCGCGGGGGTCGGTGATAACGCAGGCGTAGCAGATGTGTGGTCTGGGTACAGTCGTGATGCCTGAGTAGATAAAGCACCTCTCGACTGTCTGCCCTTCTAGTTCTTGTGGGACAGGGGCCGAAGCTATGGTTTGCGTTGCTTTTCTTTTTGAGGAGAGCTTCCTTCTGCTTGGTCTCTTATATAGAGCTTGGGTTACTTTGGGGTTACTTTTAATGCAGTCTTCTCAGCTTTGGTTCCTTGCCTGGCCTGGCAGGTGTACTGGCCCAACTCATTCCTCAAGGTGTGAGTGATTAAGAAGGCGATGGTGTTTGAGGACTAGTTAAGCCACAAGAGTTGCCAGACAAAATGCTTTTCTTGTTAAACTGTACTTTGGAAGCTCTGCGAGTTAGAAGACAGTGATTTCATACAGTGTCTTACATAGCTCTGTGTCCAGAAATGGCAATAATTTGTAAAGGTTCTCATGAAGCAGTTGTGTTTGGTTGAAACAGCTTGCTGACCCCTCGGGGTGTCCTGATGGTGCCAGCCTAACAATGTGAGCTGGTTGCTTTTTACAGTCTGTGTTTGTTACTCAGCAGGCCTTGATACTGCTGATATTAAACAAAATGAAAAATAATAATAATAATAATCTCAACATGGAAGTTGGAAGAGAACTGTGACCGTGGTTCAGATAGGCTTATGCATGTTTCCTTGTTGTGAATGAATTCCAAACAACTGAGTTTGCTTAGAGTATTGAATCACAGTTTTGACAGTTATTTCTTCAAATGAAGGCTACGGTTTTAGCTTTGAATATTTGTACTGGGCTGTTCACAACCTTTTTCAGTCAGTTTGATCATTTCAGTAGCAGAATCATGTTGTATCACTTTTTTCTTTACGCAGCTGATATGCCTTACAGGCAGCTTCTAATCTTCCTCGTACATCAAAAGAACTGTTAATTAAGGATGAGTCATTTTTATTATTATTATTTTAAATTTAAAATTGCAATGGAATACTTGTCTGGATGCTATTAACCATTGATTCTTTTTTTTTCTGTAGAGTTTTTCTGTATACAGATTAAAAGGAAATTTAGCATAACCTTTAGATCTTGTTTTGCGTTTCTATGATAGGTATTAAGAAAGTAATGTAGAAACTATGCAGTGAGGCACTAAATGAAGCAGTAATTACAGCAGGTTTTCTTCTGGGATTTGTTTTTGAGAGAAGAAACCAAATTCCTGTACTTGCTGATGGTGACAGACATTTATTCCTTCACATTTAGGTCAAAATTTAGCAACATAATGGTTTTGCTTTTATTGTCTTATTTTGCTCATAAGATCAGTAACTTCATTTTGCAGTTGCTTATGCTCCTTAATGAGGTGCCTGATCTCTGAAGTGATTTGTGGTTTAATCTGCAGTTCAGAAATGCCTGTGTAGGAAAGATGTTTCTATGATTTCTCTCTTGCAGATTTTTGTTGGTGAACTGGGTATTGCCAGCAGCTACAGGAGTATATAGCTGTTGCTTTAGATACTTTTTTAGTATGAGAGATAGTAGGTTTGCCTTTCAAGGTTTGGCCTGTTGCAGTAATCCATTTTTTTTCTTTTTTTTTTTTAATAGACGTCATGTCAAGCCCAGGGAAAGATAACTTCAGAATGAAAAGCTACAAAAATAATGCACTTAATCCTCAAGAAATGCGCAGACGAAGAGAAGAGGAAGGAATCCAGCTTCGGAAACAGAAAAGGGAAGAACAAGTAAGCATCTCGATGAGCTGTTAACTGTTAATTGCTCATGAAGTTGAATTCAGATATGTGAAAGGACTTGAGCAGATTCGTCCTGTGAAGTAGAAGCCAGAGCACCAAATTAAAAGTCTGTTTTCTGTGCAGTCTTGGGGAGCACCAGGCACCTCTCAGTAGGATTATTAACCAGAAAGCTGAACAGAAGCCCTATAGGCCATTGTGGCATTTGAAGTAGAGACCTGTGTCTTAAATCTAGTCCTTAGTCTCATTTTCAACATGTGAGCAGAAGACTGAGCTGAAAGGCTCACCTTATTTCTGGTAAGAATGGGAAAACCTGCATTCTCTTCTATAGTTTGCACCAGAGATGTACTATTAGAAATGAGAAGAATGTACTTCAAATTGCCCAAGAGTTTTTCTACCATAGCCTAGTGTAGTGGTCAACAAATAGTAGTCTGTAAACATGAATTTACAGATATTTTAATACAATATTTAAGTTGTTTTTATTGATTTTGATTTTTATTTTTTAGTAATTAGAGTACTGTATAACTTCATAGTTGGTGATAATTCCTTTCCCCAAAATATTTAGTAGTTCATTGCCTGGAAAATGAGGAATATAGTTTGTTCTTCTGCTTACTCTTAAGTGGCTGACTTTTGTCTCCCACCACCTAGTGTGTCCCAGGCACTGATCTACAGTCCCCTCTGAGGTGGGAGTGCTTACCCTTCTCCTGGGAGAGTGGTGCTACTGCATGGAAAAAGAATTTATATTAGTTGGGCCAGAGAGGTAAGAGTAAGAAGTAGTATGCTGCTGGAGCATTTACCTGTGATTGAGTTCATCTGAATTGCAGTTCCTGCTGAAAGTTCTGTGTATTTTGTAATAAATGCTCTGTAGGGAAATAATTTATTAAAACAAACAAAGAGAAAAACATTGTTTCCCATGCTGAATGTTGTAATAGTTGAGAATACCTTGACCATAATTGTTGGACTGGTGTTTTCAGCTCCTTTAGCACTGGTAGGATCAAGTCTGTGCAGGGAAATGAGACTGGTTTTGCTCCAGAAGAAGTTATAAATTGTAGATAGACTGTCTTCCTGGACAAAAATGGTTTACGTTTTTGTCATTTATATTTTACAAGATCCTGTATGGCATTGTTGAGTGCTAGGAAGAATGACTGATTTTCTAGAAGATAAACGTTGATTCTTCTTCCTTTTGTTGGTTTAATTAAAACCTTGTTTATGTTTGGGACTGTGCAGTTATTAGGGTCAAAGTTTGTGCCCAATCCAGAGTTTGATCAAGCAAAGGAGAGAATGCTTTGTTTTAGGTTCCTATTTGAAATATAACTACATGTACACATGGTATTGCTCATTTAGTTTTGGCAACGTATGACCAAAGAAATACTGAAATGTCTAGACAACTTTGAGAACAAAACTTTCTTCAGTACTTAACAGGAGTTTTCATTATTATGCTTACTGATGAAATCTGAGACACTCAATGATCTGAAATTTATTTTTATTTTTAAGGTTACCAACATGATATTCTTAGAATTGTTAATGATTGTGATTTTCAGTGTAGTAGTAAATTAAAGGTACTAACTTTGGGTTTGGTCTGTGGAAGTAAACAGGCTAACGTGATTGTTATGTTTGCATGCTAGAAAATGAGGAGGTACTCATTAAGCATAGCTTATTGAATACTGCTGCACAGGTATGTATTTTAAACATTCATGGTGTTTGAAGCCAGTACCAAAATTTTTTTTGGATATAGAGAACATTTAAGGTTACATAATTTGAAAGCTTCAGTCTACGTCATTTTTTTCCAACTATTATTTAAACACTTTTAGTTCTAGTTTTCCTTTGACTGTATACTAAATGTAGCTACTGTTCAATTGGCATGCAAGGAGATTTTATGCTTTCTTTTAAAGTGTGGAGTGCAGTGTGCTGAAACACAGACTTTGGCTTTGTGTTGATATTTTTTGCCTCAAAATTAAGAAAGAATGCTGTTTCCCTCTTAAAAATAAATGCTGAACTACAAAGTATAAAACAATGAAGATAAAAAGATTTGTATCATCATCATCTTTGTCTGAAGGATTTATAGATCTTTTCTTTGCTCAACACTTTTAGTTTTTTTTAAAATTTTTGCCTGAAGTGTTGCAGCGCTATTTATCAAGATGCTGAATATAGCAGTGTTTTTTTCTGTTATGTTCTTAAAACTTTTAAGTAGAATTCCATTTGCATGGATGAACTGGAAGGTGAGTGGTTGAAGTGTTTTGACTAGTACGGGTGAAAGCCAGTGTCTTCAAGTAATAATCAGTATCCACTCTGTGATAAACTCCCCCCACATTTCTTCTTTGTTTAGCTCTTTAAACGCCGAAATGTTTCTCTCCCGGGAAATGAAGAATCTATGGTGGAAAGTCCAATTCAGGATCCTGACATCAGCTCTACTGTACCTATTCCAGAGGTAATCACTCTAGAATGTTTAGAACTTTATGTGTTTATACTGGTCCTACAAAACCTCTATTTCATTTTTAGGAAGAAGTTATTACAGTAGATATGGTGCAGATGATTTTCTCAGATGATCCTGATCAGCAACTCACAGCAACTCAGAAATTCAGAAAATTGCTATCTAAAGGTATGTCAGCGTTGCTTTTTCTTCTTCCTCTTATTTTATTATTACAATTATTATTATATGCAGAAGCTTCTCAATTTGTTTGTAAAAAAACAGTACTAAATTTATTCTAACCTAATGACTAAATATAAAGAGCTTTATTATTCTGTTAAATCTTCTGGACAAAATCACAAAAAGGATATTTTGATCAAAGCACCCAAGGCAGTAACTAACAACAGCATGCTAACGTTACTTGAAGTACTTGTTTCAGTAATTGATTTTCTGATTCTGTGTTTGAGGGGATAAAAACTATGACTTGCTAAAGAATGGCTGTAATTTTGTGTTGTTGTTGTTGTTCGTGTTCTTTTTGGGATTGTAAAACGTAGTCTTAAATTCATGCTGGTATTTGTAAAGTCTACTAAACAGGAATATGCTTAATTATTTACAGTTTAACAGCAGTTTTTCTATTGATTGAGGGAAGAGTGTTGTGCTAACATGCCAATAGACGATAGTATGTGTTATTGTACAGAATAGAGCAATCACTAAATTACAGCGTGTTATGAGATTATCCAGCAATCTTCAGAAGGAAAAAACTTAACTCCTTCCTTCAGACCTATTAAAATGTCTGAAAATTTATGTTAAGTTTTCTGAGAATCATTCATGTTTTGTTTTGTACTGAAAAAGTAACTGCAGTGATCTTTTTTTGTTAGTCTTATGCATATGAGCTTTTTTATTTTTATTCCCCAGAGCCTAATCCGCCCATAGATGAAGTCATCCAAAAGCCTGGAGTAGTACAGAGATTTGTGAAATTTCTAGAGAGGAGTGAGAATTACACACTGCAAGTGAGTTTGGCTGGTACTTGGTTAAGGTTTGGAATGGGGTCAGAAATCCTGAGAGCAGCTTTGGAAAGCATGTTGATTTAATTTTTTTTTTTTTTTTTTTTTTTTAAATAAGAAAACATAATTATATCTATCAAAGCTGTAAGTTTTAGATATCCCAAGTTTTAACAATTGCCACTGGAATTGTAGCTCAACTCTTGTGAATTTCACAGTAGTCTTTAGGGTAATGTATTCAGCTGGTCATATATTTGGATGTAGAAAGAGAATTTCCAGAATGGTGTACTGAAAGCATCAGTATAGATGTGAGCAGCATCTAGGGGTTTTGTTTTTTTTTGTTTTGTTTTGTTTTGTTTTTAGTTTAGTTTTTTTTTTTTCCTTGGAAATAGTGTACTGTACTACAGTTGAAATTTTACAAAAGAAATAAAAATACATGAAAGCTTGAAAGCTAAAACTCTTGGAAAGAAATCTTGGAAAAATGGACAAACAATAGGAGTAACTGGTAACCTTGTGCACATTTGCATTAAAATGACAGAGCATAGCATAAAAAGATTTATACCGGTTGGTAGAGATAATCTTACTGCACAGAAATTACAGTAGCAATTATGTTTCGGTGGAAAGGAAAAAAATTGGAAAAGTAACCTCTGGAACTCTTGTGTCAAACTGCTTACAATATATTTTGGGTTTTTTTTTTGTTTTTTTACTGTTATTTAACTTTTATTTAACTTTTTTTTTTCTCCTCAACAGTTTGAAGCAGCTTGGGCTCTAACAAACATAGCATCTGGAACTTTTCTACATACAAAAGTTGTAATTGAAACTGGAGCTGTTCCAATTTTTATAAAATTGCTTAGTTCAGAACATGAAGATGTACAGGAACAGGTAACTGTTTTCTTGCAGTGTTTTGTAACTTTAAAATTCATTTAGGAATGTCTTTCCTTCCCTCCATTTTTTTTCTTTTTGTTCAGATAAAGAAATCTAAGTCCCATTGACCTATTATACCGTTGATTTGACTCCAGGAAAACAGAAATTTGGATTCAGTGTTTTATTTCCGTTATGATCCCTGACCCCCTTCCAATTTTTCCAAGTCCTTATGAACCTGTTTTTTTCTTTTTTTAATGTTGTTTAATAACGTGAGGAAAGCACCTCATTTCTTTTGTGCTATGTACAGGTGGACAGAATCTAAAACAGGGTAACAGAACATAGTGGAAAACAAAATGTTCTAGATTACAACGCAGCTTTATTTCTTAGATCCTTCTTCTTCTTACAGTGTTTATCAGTGTCTTCCTGAATTTTTTTTGTTAGTTTTTCTTTTATTTTTATCTTTACATAATAGGTAATATTACCAACTTTGTGTAAGTCCACAGAAAATGCAGAATATAAATTAGTAGTCTTCTGAACTGTTATATTCAGAATTATGCTGCGACTTTTTGAATTCCATTGTGTTTGCTGTAAAAAAATGTAGATTATCTGTACAGATATGTAGATATCTGATTTGCAGACGTGTAAGTTCACTTGGATGCTTTCATTTTTAAGGCGGTGTGGGCTCTTGGTAACATTGCTGGTGATAACGCAGAATGCAGAGATTTCGTTTTAAACTGTGGAATATTACCACCCCTCTTGGAGTAAGTATTGTAAATTGTTACCAGCATAGGGTGGGAAAGATGATGTAAGTGATACATTCGTGTGATTCTAACTGGTTGGCTTCCCTGCTTTTTTTTTTGTCTGTTAGCTCCAAGCTCCAGTCTTGTGTCTGGTTGTTGAGATGTGCCAGCAGACTGCTCGTTACATGAGCAGTGTTCCACTGGCAGATTTCTCTTCATTACGAGTATTATTCCACTGCTTACTGTACTTCCACAATAGGCTATAAAATAGCTTGATCACAGGGGAAAAAGCTACCCAACAAAACTACTATTCAATTTATTTGAAATTAAAGTATGAAGCTGACTTAAAGCATTTTTAAAACAGCTTAAAGTAACATAATGTGATTCCTTTCCTTGAGGATTTAAAGGCTGAAGGGTTTGATAAGTTTTGATATGTATCTGAAAGTGAACCTGATTTTTCAGCTATTGAATTTGTCCTGGTCCATTCTGTTAAAAACAGTAAAACAAATGGAAAAAAAAATCTTCAAGTTCTAATATTTTATCCAGCCTTTATTAAAATATTAATTGGGTCTTATGAATTAAAACATCAGTGTTAGCTCTAGGGTAGGTTGCATTTTCTAACCACTTTGGGAAGGATTAGTCAAGTGATTTTTTTTTTTCATATGAGCAGTGGTTTACTTTATATGCATGTGTATTTGTCTTAGGAATGTGATGTTTGTGCAAATAACAGTCCGTCTAAGAAAATTCTGTGTCATGTAAGCTGTAAAGAGAAATAATGTAAAACTAGTGCCCAAAAATAAGATTTTTTTTTTGTTTTGTGATATAAGGCATTGATGATAATAATAGATGAGAAAAATACTTAACCTTTGCAACAATTTTTGATTTTTATTTTCTATCTCTCTTTGACAGACTGTTAACGAATTCAAATCGTCTTACCACAACTAGAAATGCAGTCTGGGCACTGTCAAATCTCTGTAGAGGCAAGAATCCACCTCCAGACTTCAGTAAGGTATAATGAAGTACTCATTTCAAGAAATTGGAAAGCTATAGGAAACTTCTGTTTGTAATATAATGCGGTCTTTGAATCTGGAGATAGACAAGACTGTGTGATCACATTAAAAACATAAAATTGAGTCTATTTGTTGTATCAACATTTTCTACTTTGAACTGTTAGCAATGAAATTAAATATTTGAATGACTGAGAAGTTTGCGAAGTTATTTAGTGAGATGCAGGTAGTCATTCAGTGAAGCAAGGACAAGCAAGGAGTACTTTTGGTACCAAATCCTTTTGGTCTGTGTTTTCTGCAGGTATGTGTAAGAGGATTTGAGTTATGATTGAAGCTTTTCTTTCTTACTTTCTTTTTTTTTATGCTGTGATTACTTAATAAGATATTGCAGAAATAAAATTTTCCTTGCTGTTTATAGAGCAAAAAATTCAATTAATTGAGACTACCACATGACAGAGGTGATTTGCCCGTGTGCTCTCTTACTCACTTTATTTTTACTTTTCGAGACAGTTAGACTGTCTCTAGTTAGGAGTATTAGTTTTTTATTTTCAGTATGAAATTTAATCTCTGGTAATGGTAGTGGCAATAGAAAATGGAATAGAATCTTGAGTATTCTGGCTGATGTTAGAATGATTGCTAAATGTAATTTGGAGTCAATTTGTTTCTTAAAACTTCACTCAGAGTACAGAGTTGCTACTTGTTAATCTCTCTGCAAGAATTGCTACAAAAGGAGATCTCTGATGTCAGCTAATCAATCACCTCACAATTGCTCTAGCTAAGTTACATCTTCCAGTAGTGTTTCATTCTGGCAGCAAAAAAAATTCCTTGCTG